>SMMW01000135.1:3567500-4192500 GCA_004794655.1 Marisa cornuarietis
CTTTCGTATTATGAAAAAACTGACATAATTAAACGCCAGCATCAAGCGAAAAGGTCATGTGACTTGCTCATCACACTTATTCTTTCAGCCCTACCCAGTATAGCTACCACGGTCAAAGCCAAATGCACCCCCCTCTTCTATACACCTAATCAAATTTAAGCTGAAGAGCTATTTCCTTTGTGACTAATCGACATGTTGATAGCCTCATACTTTGTTTTTAACTGTGTGCAAATACGATCATGCAGCGGTAAACACATGAGTGACCAGAAGCAAAACAATAAATCTTATTGTACACAGGTACCAGCGCTCAGTCATGCGTAGACTACAACAGACCAGCGGCTTCTTGGAACAAGAACCAACAAGACCCATGATACCTTCGAAGGTTGTTTGAAGTGAAGTCACATTTTTTAATGTGGTTCTCTTAACCTCTGCCAGTAGAGTAGGTTTGAACATGTTTTTTGTCACAAAGAACCAAAATCAACTTAAGTGGTTTTAAGAGCCTACCTTCATTCCTCATAGGAAGACTTGAAAAAAAATATATATATATAGTCCTAAATGACAAATGGGAAAGACTAGCCAAAACTTCATCCATCTCCAGGCATTTTTTTAAGTGTTGCAGAACAGTTAATTTAATGCTTTCTACCAACGTATCCTTGTTTCAGCTAAACTACTCAGAATAACCACGAGACACATGTCGCTCCTGGAGGAGCTTAACGATGATGTCAAAGAGATGAAAGTAAGGAGCACCTCAATAAAATATCAATTTTAGAATGCTATGGTTTTAGTGAACACCAGATTTGCGTACTGATGTGTTTCAGATCATCATGATATAGATCACTGCCTCTAGTTCACAAACACAAAAAAATTTGGTATATAAGAAATGGTATTGTGCAAATTTGTGTTTAAAAAACTTGTATTTTTTTATACAAAAATGTTTATTACAGTTATAATTTTCACTCTGGTACTCAAAAAAAAGTTTTAAAGTGTTATTTGTATGTTATTTTGTTATTCTATAATAAAAATCCTTAAAGATGTTCAAAATATTTGTTTTAATTTTGGAGTATTTTCCTTACCTTAGGATGACATCGAAAGGATTCTGTGCCAAAAGGATGGAGGGAGGGGACAGGAGGGGGAGCTCCCAAAGGGATACAGTTTCGTGGAGCGCCTGGACTGGGAGCTAAAGACAGACCCAGGAAAAAATAAGGGCTTGGTATGTACTTTTGATTTTTCGGGATCTTCCAAGTGTACCATCTAATTTTATTGTATCAACATATATTTAAAAAGATGGCTCTGGCATGCCACAAGAAAGTAATAAAAGCATTGTTCAATGAAGGTTGGCTATAACTATACCTCATCACTGCATCTTTGTCAGAAACAAATTAAAAAGCATTCATATACCACCTTAGTTGTTTCCATCTATGCTGTGTGATTATTTCTGTTTCAGGTGTGTCATTTAGGCGAACTTGGAGGTGCAAATTTAAAATTGGAAGTGAGGGCAATTCTTGGTGTCCTTTTTTCTACAAAACTCGCGAGTACCTACAATTACAACGGGTTAAAGGGGAAGCGTGGGCTGAAAAATCACACAAGTATCTTACAAGCCATTCAAGGTAAGGATCGAAATGTTTCTTACAATCCATTTTTTCCTTTAGTAAAGAGATCTAGGAAACTACCAGTTCAAAAATGAGTAACCAGCTTTACTGATACTTGCACTGTTATCATGGTGTGAAAAAGAACAAAGATGATAAACTGTTTTAATGGCAAAAATATTTTTGAGCATGGTGTTATTTTTAAATAACAGGGGTTTGTGATTTCATCTCATAAAAAATCCCAGATACTGGAATGTATCATATCTTATGCCATTTTACTATCCATTAAATCTAAATGTCCCTTACTTTATTTCACATTACATCCTGGCTTCTAACTTTGGTGACATTCGCTATGCATAGAGAAAACTCCATTTCTTTTTTTTCTGTTTTTAGAAGCTGCAAGAAGACATCACCCAGATGCAACAGATGCAGACATCAAAAGTCAGTTGTCTCTTTGGCTGGCTGGTGACAGGGATAGGGAATATGGACGGAGGGAGAGGGACCAGCACAGTCAGCTTTAGTGTAGCATGGAGGAGCATGTAGAGAATGAATAGATGTGAGAGAGAGTGCGTAAATCTCTGTGTGTGTCTGTGAGAAAGAAGATAATACTGTTGATAATGTAAATATTAGACCAAGAAGCCTCTATATGTTTGGAAAAGAAAATGTGAAAATAAAATTATTGAAAATTGCCATCCCCCGTGTTTCCTGGCAAAGTCACAATCATGGCATAAGTCTTAAATTCCTTTTAAAACGTTTATCAAGACTTTAAAATGGGTTGTATAGTGTAGCATTTTATATTGTAGACAGATGAATGTTGCACTTACGTGTCACAGGAGAAGAGTGCTTTGCTAATGGTATCAGATTTATTTGTATATTTCTAATGAAACATTGTTTATGTACAACCTAAAGTGAATTGTATTAATGAAATTTTTTATTTAAGCATTTACAGATATTGCTTAATTGCTTTTTCATAGTCTTAGCAACCTTTCTCGTTCATTATTTGTCCTCTCCTGGTTATGTGCTTATGTTTCATGTAGGTTGCTGAGACAAAAAAGATGTGAGAATAGACATTTGGATAATTTTTTTTTGGATGGTCTTAGAAAATACATGGGTATGGACAGTGCAATGTTTATTTAACCCCCTTATAGAAAGTTTAGTTAATGTGCAGTGTAGTATCCTGGTAGAAATAGCTTCTATTGTTTTGTACGATCCTGTCACAGGAGATGAAAATACTTTTCTAATGGTATCATTTATTGTATATTTTTAGTGGTATTTAATAAAAGACCATTTTTATATGAGACATTGTGCATGCGCAACTTAAAGTGAAGCGTATTAATAATGAAATTTCTGGCGTATGCATTAAAAGGTAATGCTTTGCTTTTTATAATTGAGCCACCTTTCTCTTTCCTGTACATTGTTTTTCCTGTTGAGAATGTGCTTATGCTGTATGCAGGTTGCTGTGACAAAAGAAAACTATGTAGGCATAGATGGTGCAATGGATTGATTTTTTTAAGGGGTTCAGCGTTAAAGATAGATGCTGTTGATATCCTGTTCTTGTTATAACTTGACTCTGTTAAACCATATTAATTTTCCTTTTAGAAAGTTTAGTAAATGTGTAGTTGCTTGAAAGAAATAGCTTCTATTGTTTTGTATGATCTTGTAGGATATGCAGTAACATGTCACAAGAGATAAGAATGCTTTGATTGTGGTAGCTTAGTTTATTTGTATTTTCATTATTAATGTTTTGAGTGATTTAATAAATCTACTTTTAAAATGGCAACACTTGCAGTTTTTTTCTGTAGCATTATCTGCCTTTCTGTTGCTACATGCTAAAATGTTCTTAAACCGCATTTTGCAAAAATCGGCACTTTTTCAGTTTGAAAAAAATCAGAAACACCTAAACAACACCAAAATTACCAATAATACAAGGGGTCATTCTCAGAATATATCTAAAAACAAGGGTGGGACCTACCTGGGTAACATGCAGGAATTCATAGAAATGCATGGGTGACATGTGGGTACTTCACTATATTCAGAGGTAAAAATGACGTTGGCCCCTTCTATAGCCCTTTTTCATTTTCTGCCCTGGTCCCACGCCTTAATCCAGCATGAGCCCCATCAAGATAATGACATTGGTCCCATGTGTGCCCAATCTTGGGAAATCAGTTAGCAAAATTCAGGGCATTAAACTAAAGGATTAGATTATAAAAACCTCAATTCCTGGCTCTTGGCTGGTTTTACGCTTTTTATTTATTGTAGCACTGTAGCTTTGTATATATTTTATTCATCTCAGTGATCAATTCTGTAAGTTAAATCTTTCTTTAATATTTAGTTTGACTCCTAACTTTTGTTTCGCGCAAGCTTCAACATTAAAACTATGAATAATTTACGATTCTTTATGGATAAGTACACACGCTAAGCTAGGAAGGTACACCGACCGATGTTCCAATTTCCGAGTCAAAATATTCAAAATTTTGTATCTTTTAAATCTATAAAAAATTAAACAAAAGACAAGAGAGACTAAAAAGAAAAATTAGTTAGAATTTTTTAAAAAGTTAAATATGAAATACAACTTCACACATTCACTACACAGAATTAATCCAGAGCGTTGAATCAAAATATTCTCTAGAAGTTATTTCGACCCGAAACAAGTTTATTCGTGAATATAACGTCCAGGAGTATATCGACATAAATTATGTCAGAAAAATTGTCCTTCAGACACAAATCAGTCAATAAATACTCTCAGATAGTGAGGTGATAAGAGGCGTCAACAAGGAGAAGCGCACTTCCTGTTCTCTAACAGTCTCAGCGCCACCTATAAAAGTTATCATTTGTTTCCCGTCAAATATTGTTTATTCTTGTTATTATTATACATACCATATTTTATTTCTGTAAAGCGCTTCAAGACCGCTTCAATGATGGAGTAAGATGTTATTTATATTTTTATCATCATTGTTATTATTAATATTTTAAACCTTTTTATTTTTTAACAGGTAAAACAGAATAGATGCCAAAAGAAGCATATGAATCGATGAAAATTGCACACGGCATTCCCACAAGAAAACACATCAGTCTGTTCTTAAAGACCAGCCCCAATGCTTCTCATTTTTTGCAGATATCGATAGAAATAGGCGATATAAAACTAACTTGTAAATTTCAGTCTCAAAAACCTAACCACTAATTAATTAACCCGTTGTAGTGAGCGATGGTCATGCCGGAGGAAGGACGCGTGTGTGACTTCGTCTGGTAAAAAAATGTGTTTTTTAGGCCCAAAGTGAATGATTAGCCTTTAAATGTCCAAGGTAAATAATTTACGGAGACTTACTATCTTTCAGAATGGAATGGACTTAAAATCTCGTCATTTGGTCTAACCATAATGGTATTTATTAAGAGAATCGGAACATGTCTGCAGCAAAGGAAGTCGAAGTAGTCAGAGCTGTGTATGAGCTGTGCAACTGCTGACCGGTAGTCATTAAGAAACTGTGTGTTGGATGACAGCGCGAATAGACTGTGTATTGATGACGTTTCCTTTATTCATTTGGAAATAAACAATGGCATCGAAAAAAGAACAAGAGAAAACAAAATTCTAGTACGGAGGAAAGTTTATTTAATACTCCTCATGAAATGGAGAGACGGATGCAAGAAAAGCACGCCTGGCAGAAAGATCGGAAAGTATGTCAACAAAAAGTAGACTGTCACAGTCATGTGACCGAAAAACTTTTTTAACACACGCTTTTTCAGTTCCTGAAGTGTCTAATAATCAAATAGTTGAAAAACTGGAAAATCTACAGAAGACAACAGAAACAATGAACCAAATGGAGGACTGCCATCATGCACTACTTAAACAAATTGACGATAAAGTAGAGATGCTGGCGAGCGCTCTCTTTGACCTCAAAAAAGAAAATGAAATGTTAAAGACAACGGTGAATTCTCTTAAAAACAAACAGAAGAATTAAGAAAGGAGATTGACAGATTAACACGACTGTCAGGTGAGCAGAAAGAAGAAAACAATCTGTTACAACAGAATACCTGCTGACCATAGAAACGAAACAGCAGAAGAGTTCGAGAGGAAAGTACTCTATGTCATCCAGTCAAGACTTGGTCTGTCGGGCATTGACACCAATAAAATCTCAGCTTTACACCGAGTAGGCAGGTTACTCACAGACAGACCGAGGCCAAGACCGGTGATTGTAAGGTTCATCTCTCGGAAAGACAGAGACAGGGTGCTGAAAGCAAGAAGCGGTCTCAAGGGGTCGGGCATGGCTATCACCGAGGACCTCACTAACCTAAACGTGCAGAGACTCAATCGCTTAAAGAAGCACGAAGGTGTTCTCGATGCATGGTCGGCGGCTGGCGGTAAAAATGCAAAGGATGCAAAATAACAGTGCTCACCTTTGTACTTTGATGGCTCACAGGGTTACCATAGGCTGTTGTTTAAAACAACTAAACTTAGCCTTTTGTGTTGAGTTGTATCAATCAGTTAACATTTATATCAATTTTTTTCTTTTTTTTGATCTTTCAATAAAACCGTTGATATTTGAAGGTATCGTTTAACCGATCATCTCGTGGACAGGATGAGGTACCATGAGCTTAACTTGAACAAGATTGTAATGATGATGAAAAAGTCAGTTTACCTTGTAATCAAAACCTATGTTATAAACCAAATGTTAGTGGCTTAAAGGGATTCTCACCTCTAAATACAAACTTTTGGGATTCGTTTAAGTGTTGAAGTAAGAACCTAAAAATATCGGACATTCAAGCCGCTTCGGGCTGGTTCAAGTGTAATTCGTCGTTGAAGATGAAGAATTTTGCTGGTTTCCGAAGATTAACGAGCACTCGACGAAACTACCCGAGTGCTCGGAATTCCGGAAGTGTGACGTATCTTGTCAAATAACAATGGCCGACTCGCAAGATGTGGATAGCGTCTCAGAATCAGAGAAAGTATTTAATGCTCAGCCATACCATTTCGAACCTCTTGACCCGGCAGATAGCAACACAGTTCAAGACCGACCGCCAGCATCAAACAAAGAAATCGATCGTGTGGACAGTACAGACTGGTAAGTTTCGCGGATAGCCGATGTACCTCTTTGAACTCTGAATTAGAAAGCGTAGTATTTTGTTGACATTACTTTAAAGAGCAAAGTAAGAGAAATTTAAAGGAAATTTTCTCGAACTGTAGCAAAAAATGTTTCTCCTTCGGTATAATTTTAAAATTACGCATATACTTGTTTCGATTTGGCAAAATCACAATGAAACGTTTACAGTAATAGTTCTTGCAGTTCCAGTCTATTTGATGATAGCTAACTGTTTACTCAGTTCACACTGATAGCCAAGGTTTGTGCTTCCAAATAAATTGTAGGTGCAAATGCGACTTTTGTGAGAGAATGAAAACCAAAGAAGCGAGAGTCACTGCTGCAGCTCCAAATTTTTGTATATATGGAGGAAGGTTCTTGACTACAGGTGAGTGTACATATATATATGTGTGTGAATTTTCTATTTATGTTTTGTCATTGTTTTCATTATTGGAAGTAAAAGCACGAGTTTTTTTAAGACTATAAACTTTTCAAACAGAGGTTTCAAAAGCTTTATACATACAGCAGATTAAACATGCAGGGTCACTTTTGTGAATGGGTTGGTGAGGAGAGATGACTATAAAATAAAGTCACATGCAATTGAATCACATTTTATGACAGGTATTTTGGTTAAAATGTGAGTTAATATTTTTACTTATTTTGCAAGAAAAAGGGAAGGAAAGAGGTCTTTCATTTCCAGTAGCTGTTTGCGCATTTTGTTTTTAATTCTTAAGAGAAATTAGTCTTAGAATATGGCAGGCTTCAATCACCTGTCTTGAATGTTTAGTCAATATTTCTTACCTTCTAGACTATTTTAACTATATTTTGGTGGGATGCAGACCAAGAAAAAAATTCTTAAACTAAATGACCATTTATGCTCATCAAACTGTTGGACTGTGTCTATCCAAATAATTCAAAAATACCTGTTATTATGTGTAGGGATCAGTCATATGGAGACAAGATAAGCTGCATCACACAAGTGGATGGGTTTGAACCTGTTTGCCTGAACCCATTTGTGTTAGAAACTGCTTACCTACAGTTTAAACAGGAGCATGGAGACTTGGACAAAACACAAGAGGAGTATGACATGTTTCATTCTTTTTGTATACTGATTGAACACACATTCTGCTGTTTCATATAAGGTACTTTATAATATTTATAAAGTAGAAACATATCACCATTTACAAATAAAATTTATTGCCAGGTGACTATTTATTTTTGTTGAGGGCCAATATCACCAATCATAAAATCATCTATATAACAAACTCATAATGCTCTCTCACACATAAGAGTCGAATCCATTACATATGCAGTGAGTGAACTAGCCGACACATTTTTCTTATGATGGCCATTACTGTTTAATTTTTTCATGTCTTTTTGACACCCATGAGAAATAATTGTATAAATTTCTTTGTAACTGCCTTCCACTAACAATTGGGTCCTAATTCATTGTCATATAAAATTTATGGTGCACCTAATCCTTGATGTTTATAGCATAGACAATTTGCAGGAAGTTTTCCAACATTCTAAACAACAGAATACAAAACTTGTATTGCAGGAAATATTGATACACAGCTTATAGACAGCTCGTCAGATGGTACTATGGCATTCTTGGTCAAAGCATCAGAGTACCACTACCTTCATGTGGTGTTAAGAGAATAAGGATAGAATTTCCAAGTTCAGGAAATGCATATCAAGGTTTTAGATGGCCCAAGCTTTGACAATAAACAATAGTTGGATACATATTTCTGAATATGCTTTGTGTGTGTATGACTGCAAGTGTGAAACATATACAGTATAAATTTATGTTACTATTTATACAATTCAGAAATTGCCATTAATTCTATAATCTACTTTCAAATTTGATCTAAATCTACAATGAACTGTGTTTTTTATTTTAGGATTAAATAAAACTTGAATAGGTACATAAAGTATACATTGTCTGCATATAACCAAAAGCAGAACAGTAAATGTAACATGCATACAACATAAACCTAACAAGTTTCTAATACAATAAGGTTTGGAGCAGAACTTATTACTTACTGTTAATTATCTCAAACAAAATGTTGTGACACCTGTTTACAGGGCCTGCTATGATATAGTCAGACTTGCTGGCTTGGTGTAAACACCAATTCACCTCATCACCCCCTGCACCACAAAAAAAATCCCTACAATAATAATGTCATATTGCTCATGTTCAGTTTTTTCATAACTTTTGGAATCTTGTCACATACATGTGGACAAATTACACTGTATTGCTATGGTTCTCTGCTTAGGTTTTATCCAGATTCCTGAAACAGTAACATACAATTACCTATTGTATTGCAAATACACAATTTGTTTTTGATTTACAAATTTTGAGAATACTAATTTTAAATATCACTATCAGTTAACAGTCTGCATAAAATTCTTTTATACATATTTCTTAATTCAATTTTTTAAACAGTAAATATCTTGTCCTAAACTTTATTCCGTAAGAGAAATTTAAGTTTACTGCTGCTTAATCCTACAATAGAAAAATAAAGTTTGCGATGTGAAGTTGGTATCTGTGAATAAAAGCAAATCTAGCTTACCTTTGCTTCGCTCAAGAGGTTTCTTGTTTGCCAAGGTACCATGGTGGTGCACAAAAGGTGTTATGTTTGTTCCAACCCCAGAGTCTGTAAACTTTGGATCATAGTTGAAGGCAGAAGGCATTTCAAGTTCACATGATTCACTCAGTATATTGGAGGGTACATTAGCTGTAATTTTAATAACACTGGCACTGGGACTACAGCTTGGTGTTGCATCATGTTTGTCCAATGTGCTGCATGCAATATTTGCACCAGCTCGCTTTATGACATCAATGTTCTGCAATTCAAGTCTTGGTTAAATAGAGTTTACTATGCATGATAATACACAAAGCTGCATATTCTGCTAAAATGAAAAACTGGTGTATTACATTAAACCAACTGAAGAAAAAGTTCTGGTTTCTTATATCTTAACAGATAAGTAAATAATATTATTGAGGAAACTTTTAATATATATGTTTAACCAAACACATTTTACTTTTACCATAATGATGGAAGTAATTTTGACTGTTCAGCTCTATTTCTGATGGTCTGATCATACCTTATACAAATCTGCATGAACTCTGGTCTGATGAGATCTGTGTTGTAAAATTTATGAGGTAGGTTATTATAAGAGATAATTCAGTTTATTTTAATCACTTTAAAATAAGTACTTATTGTTGCACTTCTGAGTAAGTTCAGTTGTATTTACTCTGAAATAACCTTCAATTTTTTTTTTTACCTTCAACAGTTTTCTTTTTCTGATCCTTTTTTCTTTCACAGACTCCGTGTTTGCTTGTCGTGTGCTTGCTGCTGCTGTTGGAGAATGCTTTGACAATGCGGCAATGCATTTTTCTGTAAGAATACTTGGAACTGTATCCACAATTAACTTTCGATACTTTCGGAAAGCAAATATGTGTGTATTGATCTTCGAACCAACCGTCCGCAATGTGCAAGCTACAAACGCCTTGATACCGTAGGTGTTGGTTCAGAAAAAATTTGCCGCGTCGTTTTTACAAAATTTATCCATAATCGCCTGTAAGGACTTCCGCTGGCGGAAAACCATGCATACATACACCAGATTTGTGACCTGCAAAGATACCACAACCAAACAACGCACATGCGACCCATGACTGCGTACACAGGGTAACCGCGTGGTCTGTTATTTGACAAGCTACGTCATCAGCCAGCGACACGTCACAAATCGAAATCGAGGCTCTCGCGGCCTTTTCGGCTAGTGACCCAGAGGTTATGCATTTCAATCGAAGTTTTTGGATAGATGCACATCAGCAAAGGCGAAATAACTGTACAAATCGTGAATCTTAGTGGTATTGTTGTCGTAATTGATGCTACTTTTGAGTCTGAATTTTCGGGTGAGAATCCCTTTAACAGAAAGTAAGAGTTTAAAACGCGGTAAACTCACCGTCACAAAATGAGTAAGCAGCTTTACATTGGTATCGACGATCTTTTGCTTTTTATAAAGTTGCTTTAGGGGTTACCAAGAAAACTACCAGAGCTAAAGAACATTCTCAGAACTACCCGATAAGCTTACTGATCTAATAATAATAATAATAACAATAAAAAATAATAATAATAGTAATAGTAATAATAATAATGAAGATTTTTATAGCGCATATTCACACTCATAGAGAGCATGCTCTTAGCGCTTAAAACGGGGAAGAGACATGGACTAAATGGATCGAACACGAGGGGCGTAAGAATAAACGACAGTACTGACGACAAACAGAAAACAAAGATGGAAAACACAAAAAGACACCAAGTAACAGAACATAGAAAATATAGGGATTCTGCAGAGAAAGATGGGTAGAAAATTAGCAAGAGCAGAAGGGGGGGAGGGTAAGAAGGACGAGCATTGTGTGGACTGTGTTAGGAGTAATGCTCAAGGAAGAGGTAAGTTTTCAGTGCAGATTTGAAGAATTTAGTTGTAGGAAGGTTGCGGATATGGAAAGGGAGAGAGTTCCATTGTTTTGATGCACAGTAGCCAAAAATCCTCTGACCATAGATGTAGACTATCGGTGACTGGCTGATTGAGATGCCACTTATCTGTCTCAGGTGGTTACAGTGTTTGTCTGGTCAGCATTAGTAGTCACCTATTTTGCGTCGATAATCATTCCATCCAGATCATTCACTTTTTAATCATCATCATCATCATCATCATCATCATCATCATCATCATCATCATCATCATCATCATCAAACAGAGACTAGGAAGCGCGGATACAAAATGTGGACAAATCTTTGTTGAAATTATTGCTTGATTCTTTGGAGATTCTCGATAGACTTTGTGAAACATGTTTTCACCTCGATGTTCCGCTATCTTTCCATTCCTCATCTTGACCAGACCAGCAAAGTTACTCTACTGTTGAAGTTACAAGATGATGGTAAGGTGTTCTTACCACAGCGAATAATTAATATGTACTGTCGAAGTCTCAGTAAAAATTACTTGAACGCAAGGAGTCTGAGTACCATGTCCTTACTTTCTGTGCACTCAGTATAGCGAATATGGGGGTTGACAACAGTAAGTGTCCAGAGTGTAAAGGTTAAGGGATGACCTCAATACTTGACCCGACACAGTGGCGACGCTCTCAGCGTCTGAGAGCTTAAGACTTTGACTTTACACCCGGATGTAAAACAATCAAGCGTTGGTAGCAAAGTGGTCCTGATGTGTAAGATATCTATAATGATAATAAAATGGACTTAAAAACCGCCATCTCCCTGCCGTATGGGCAAGCTTATGGCGCTTTATAACCAACACACACACACACACACACACACCGATATATTCGAAGGCGCACAGAATATACTGTGTATGACTGTTGTCTATAGAATGCTATATATATATAGGTATATGGAATGAAAGTTATATAGCCAGAAGCTGGTCCTAGCCAGCAAATTTCATTGAAAGGCAGCAATCGAGGCTGCAAATGATGTTTTTTCCATATCACATTTCCAGTCATAAAACGGATCAAGTAGTTATATGTCTTTCTGTGTTTTACTCCACTTAGGGAGAAATCATTATGGTTGTAGTTTCAAGTATAGCTTTGTGAACCTGTAGGAAAAAGAAAATATTGTTTTGCTATCGTCGTCAGAAAATATGATGATGCCGACAAGAACGAGGTTTTGTGCATTTAAAACACTTTTACAAACCCAGTGCAGGGAAAGATACCAAAAATGATTTTCACTCTCAGTGAAATAGTCTTCGGTCAGTCACTCTTGGCACACCAAATTAATGGCCTCCACCTTTTTCCCGAAGATTTTATTTCCATAAAAATGTTTGTGTAATTCTTTCCGATGTCATCAACACACTTAAATAAAATCCAACAAAAATCCTTTTTACATACATAAAAGAAAAGATATGTGCCCCCTTATTTCTGGACCAATGTTCCCACACAAAATTTTCACAAAAATGTCTTAAGCTCTTCCCAAAAGGAGAAAGTCATAGAATAATCGGCCACAGAAAATGGGTCAGTGGGTTATCGTACTCAGTACTGTGAAGTGACACACTTTTTGTTGTTCAATAGAGGAACTCGACTTGCTGTTTTATCGTCGTTGTATTGCGTTACAGTTTCTCTACTCTGTTGCTGATAACCACGGTCATCACGTTTCAGAGCAGCTGCAAGCAGTTTTAAATTTTGCAGAAGAAACACGGTGCAAAACCTTACTAAATCACTTGCAAAACAAAACTAAATGGCTTATGAGCGATTTTTGAAAAACGTTTTTAAACTTTCTTCTGAGAACAAATTTAGGTTTTAAAGACATGCTGTGCAACTGAGTTCTCGGTATTAAGACCAAAGAATAAGAACTAGAAGAGGAAGCTAGCAACAGTAACCAAGATGACTCAGGGACCTTCCTCCCGTCCCACCCTCCTATGCTCCTTATCCGCTTTATCACATTGCCACAACTTCCCCAGGTTCCCGTTTCCCTCTCAAAATCAACAATACTCAGGTTTACAAAGTGTTTAAGGGTTTTACAGGTTACTTATGTGATGCATAGGGTTGTTTTGCCAGTAACAAGTTGTGAATGATCATTGTGTCCGATGTCATGGTCAACCCCCTTCTTCTGGACCGTATGACGAGTTCCTTCTTTTCTCGAAAGGTGCGTGAACAATCTTTCACGAACATCTTAGTGTAAATAAAGAACCTACCCTACTTTGAAAGCGCAAATAAAGTACTGTACGATCCAGTTCCCGGTCGCTGTCTCTCACTTTGTTTTTATATATGCATGTTATATGTGGTCTTAATGTGTCTCAATTTAAACTTCACTTATGTCATATCCTTAAGTTCCTTCGTCTAAATGAAATAACTTGGCCCCTCAATTGGTTTAGGATGCTGTCAGCCTAGAGTATTTTAAACTAATTTAGTATCCACGTGTGTATTTTCATTGCAACATGCTAGTCAGTTATCATCTCTTGTACTAGTGATACCCTAAAATACAGTGATAATTCTGTACTTGATCCTCTCAGCTGAATTTCCTACTTGTGTCTTTGTAAAATGGGTGAAACCGGCCTTACAAGTCCCTGTCGCCACAGTTTCCTTCCTCCTGGTGGTGACGCGCGCTGCTGGATGAGGACACCGTCAGTCTGTTCTGTCCCGCGGACAGAAAGTTATTCAAAAATGGACTCGGTCCTGGTAGTCTGCCTTTTGGTGTGTTTTAAGTCTTCCATTTTTTTACTCACAGATGTAATGTTTTTCAAATGCAGAGTCGTGCATTTGTCTTCACATCATCCCTCCTAAACGTACTGAGGTAAGTGTCAGTCAAGGACAGATTGACTCTGTATAATGAATGTCACATTGCAGGAAAGAGATTCATGGTTTACTTAAAGTAAGTGATGTATAGACTCGGGCATTAGGGATGGATTCTTGTTTGCACAAATTCCAGTTATAACGACAAACATTTTGGTCTAAGTTTCTAAGACAGTCATATAAAGAAATAAAGGCGGGCAAGTAAGTTTTAAATGATTATCATATATGGATTTGACTAACTGTCATATAACTTTTAGTCAGTCATATAACACAAACGCTTTCAGATAAATATTTAGAGAGTATCTTGCAGCGAGCAAATGTAGCCGATACACTTGTGTATACTACGACATTTGGAAATTCCCCAAACTAGCCTGATCGACAACCGTGTACTTCTCACTGTTTTAACCCGCTGTGTGAATGGTATCTCACCTCTTACAGGATTCGTGAAGGAAATGTAGCTTTAGAGTGAATATCGCCTTTACAGTGTGACTAGAAACATTTCCTTCCCAGACAAGCTGCGTACCTCTACATGGCGTGCGATGCTCCTGGTTAAGAGAGATCTGTGGTGACCTACGTCTCCCCCAAGCGAGCCCCGTGTGGCGACGTAGTGTTCCCTGAGCGAGCGCCACCCTCCCGCCATATTCTTTTACCTCTCTACTCCGCCTCTTTCATCTTTACCCCCACCTGAGTACATTTTCAAGCAAAACCTTTACTGAGCTGCTTATCGTTTTTTTTTTTTTTGTCTTTTGTTTTGCCACTAGTGATGGGTGTTGAGCTATATACTACACAACAAAAGATGTTGAAACCTTACCGCGAAAACTACACGCCTCTATGTATGTGTGTGTGTGTGTGTGTGTGTGTGTGTGTGTGTGTGTGTGTGTGTGTGTGTGTGTGTGTGTGTGTGTTCGAGGGATCTAGAGCACACATTTCCTAAACCTTATGTACTAGTCATGTGCACGTCCCTTTAGTCATACCAAATTTCCCCCGATCTCCCAGAGCTCATCTAGACCTGCCAGTAACACTGACACTGTGTGGAGTAGCCTGGTGTACTGAGAAACCTCTTTCATATCTCGTGTAGTTTATGGTTTTACTTCATTGTATTGTGAACCGTCGGTAAAACCCGACCAATTAGTACACCAAGTCAAAAGTTTAAAGGCCTACCTGATTGCACATTCTGGTAGGTAGAGATAATATAAATTTATTAAAAACTTCTTGCTTTTTCGACGTATGCGCATGCGTAACATTCAGGAGTGTTCGTCCCCGACAGAGTGCTGTGTAGGGGCAGTGAGGTCAGCTCCACATACAAACGAAAAGAAGCTGAGCCATTGTCTTCTTAATGCTGAATACTTTAGGAACGTATACACACTTACTCCGTCACTATGTTTCCATGTGCATTCAACAACACAATAGTTTCAAAATATGTGCTTGGGCTTTTGAGATTCGGGTTTTTTTTTCTTGACAGTTTGTATCAGCCATGTTTTTCACAGGTACTGCCGTCACACACGGCAGCTGGGACAAATACAGATTTAAACACAGAGGAAATAGTTTTCATTTATTTTCTTGAGACTCATGTTTCTACTTGCAATTTCTTGTTCAAGACATTAATAAGTGACACGAATAGATTCTTTTGGACTTGAAATGTGTTAGCAGTCAGGTAAGTCTTTAAACTGTCGTCACCAGCTGACAAACATTTCTTTCAAGGTGAGAGAAGCAACACATGTTACAGTCATATTAATTTTACACCGATACGTACAAGATTCATAATGCAGTCAATTGCTTTTTTAACTGTTTCAGTAGATAAACTAGTGTAAAGTCATGTTATTAATACAAATTACACCAGAAAAGGGAGACAAAATATAGGAATCTCAATGTGGAAATTTGTGCATGTTCAATGTATTAGTAAAATTATTTTCGCAAACTTTTGGCATTTGTGTCTCGATTTCCATCTAGCAACAAATGGAGTAAAGATCACTTTCCACACAGAAGTAGAAGTCAGGGGGGGATTCCTGTCTTTAAAGAGTGCAGACTGCAAACGGTCACCGAGAGAATGGGTCCTGTTTAGGAAAGACCACTGTCAGCAATGTCTAATCATCCAAAGTCTGCTTCACAGCAGGTGAGACAGCAGTGTGAGCAGCCACACTGATATTAGAGACTCAAATTACATTCTCAAGTTAGATACTCACATTAGATACGGAAGTTAAGAGACTCAATGAGGTTAAGGCCAAAGAATGTCTCAGCCCTACACTATACAATTTCTATACATGTATAATATACTATAATACTATTATACACTATACATATTTCACACACTGTAGCCCAAAAAAACAATACACTACAGACTTTTATACACAAACATTAATTTCTTCAAAGCACGATACACAACAGACTTTTACACACTATAATTTACTCCTTTTAATAAAAAAATACACTACAACCTATTATTAGGTACCGGCACACAAAATTAATTTTTTGAGAAATTAGCATTATTATGTTCAAATAGAAGCACAGGAAAATATAAGAAAACGAAAACAAAAACTAAGTCTCTATCTTATAAAAAACCATATTTCAAAGAAAATGTATTAAATACAGCTAAAAAATGGTTTTCCAAGTAACAATCGTATGCTGTTGTTATAATTTTTCTTACAAATTCGCAAGTTCTCTATTGGAAGATATGCAGCTTTAAATATCAGAAAATCATCAATTTTTCAGGTGGCAAAAATGAAACGTTTTAGGAGCAACAAACTTAAAACAACTATAATTTCTAATCTACTAAATACTGATAGAAAACACATGTATCTTTTACTCTTTTTAAATTATTTTAATTAGTTAAATAAAGTTATCTAATCTAGGTGCTGGCTAACACGCCTTTCCGCTGGTGGAAAAAGGGCGATCGCACAAAAATCATCATCATCATTCCTTGTTGCTCTTCGAGGAGCATATGGCCGCAACAACACCTTCCCATCTCAGTTGGGCCCATGTGGCTCCGGCATCCTTTGCCTCGC
Organism: Marisa cornuarietis; assembly: GCA_004794655.1. Taxonomy (NCBI): domain Eukaryota; kingdom Metazoa; phylum Mollusca; class Gastropoda; order Architaenioglossa; family Ampullariidae; genus Marisa; species Marisa cornuarietis. The sequence continues at coordinate 3,584,470 of SMMW01000135.1, forward strand.
TCTTTACTGATCTTCTCCAAGTATGTTTTGACCTTTCAACTCTCCTCTTCCCCTGAGGGTTCCAGTCGAGTGCCTGCATGGCAATGGTGTCAGCTGGTTTGCGCAGGGTGTGTCCTATCCAGCCCCACGCGCTTTTTGATGTCTTGACTAGTGGCATTCTGGTTAGTTCTTTCCCACAGGCTGCTATTGGAGATCTTTTCAGGTCATCTTATTTCCAAAATATGGTGAAGGCATTGGTTGGTAAAGGTCTGGAGCTTGATGTTGATGGTGCTTGTCATTCTCCAGGTTTCAGAGCCATATAGTAGGCCTGCCTTCACATTGGTGTTGAAGATGCGGATCTTACGGCGGAGGGATAATGCTCGGGAGTCCCAGATGGGGCGTAGGCTGTTGAAAGCATGCCTGGCCTTATTTATGCGGCTTCTGATGTCATCGTCCGCTCCACCGTCCTTGATGACGATGCTTCCCAGCTATGTGAAGCGATCTGTTTCTAGGATGTTCTCTCCTTGAAGATGGATTGAAAGTTCCTGCTTGTTGTTGATTTTCATCACTTCGGTCTTCTTTCTGTTGATCTATAAGCCAGTCTTCTCTGCTTCCTCTGATAGCTTACTCAGTTTGGTTAGTGCATGCTGCTGCCGATGAGACAGGAGACTGGTGTCATCTGCAAAGTCCATGTCCTCTAGCTGCTTCGTGAAGGTCCACTGGAAGACCAGTGTTGTTGTCTTGGGATGTCTGATGCATAATTCAGTCTATGACCATCAGGAAGATTGTCGGCGGTAATATGCAACCCTGTCTTACGCCAGTCTTCATTACAAAAGGTTTAGTGAGTTTGCCGTTTTGGATAGCTTGTCAGGAAGCAGGAAGAGTCTTCATACAATCGCTGGATGATGTTTATGATTTTAGGCGGAATACCATAGTGATTCATCAGCCTCCAGATGACGTCCCTGTCTACACTGTTAAAGGCCTTCTCAAAATCCACAACGTTTTTTTTTAAAGCGAGGATTGCCATTCGATAGACTGTTCAATGATGATACAGAGGGTTGCAATGTGGTCAGTACATGTTCTGGTCTCAGGCTCTTGTCTAGTGCCTTCCTCAGTCTTTCTAGTATTATCCTTGTCAGGACTTTGCTGGGGATGGACAGCAGCATGATTCCCCGCCCGTTGTTGCTCTGGGAGAGGTCTCCTTTCTTTGATAGTTTGACCAGTTGACCTAATTTCCAGTTTACTGTGACTAGCTCTTGTTCCCAGATCTTGTGTAGGATTGGCTGTAAAATTGTTGCTGTTGTTTCTGGGTCTGTCTTTAGTGCTTCTGGGGGTATGCCGTCCGGGCCTGCTGCTTTGCCATTTTGCATGCTTTTGATAGCTTTGATGATTTCTGGTGTTGATGGGAAGTTGTGCAGTTGCTGATGGCATGTCAGGTAAGGATGGTGGATGAGGTCGATTCAGCATCTCTTCGAAGTGCTCCATCCAGCGGTCTCTTTGTCCTGCATCGTTTATTATGGTCTTGCGTCTTTGGGTTTATGCTCCTGCCTGACACAGTTCGTGCTATTTCGTATAATCGCTTCATGTTTCCCTGTATGGCTGCTGTATCTGCTTTCTCTGTCAGTTCATGATTGAAGCGTCTCTTTTCCTCCTTTACCGACCTCTTCACTTGGCGGTTGGCTTGCCAGTGTATCGCTCCGAGACCTTCTTTCTCTTGCTGGTCTTAGCACTGGCTGAGCTTCTGTTTCAGTCCCTTTCTTGAATCAGTCTTTGCCCAAGTCTCTGGAGTCATCTATTCCTTATGTTCTCTTTCACTCTTCCCTATAACATCTGTACAGGTTGTCTTCCAAATGCTCTTGAGTGTTGACCAATGTTCTTCCACTGATTCTTCTGTCAGTCCTGACAGGGCCTCATACTTATTCTGAATTTCACAGTTATAAATTTCGCTTGTCTCTTTGTTCTTGTGGTACTGAGTATTGAATTTTTGGCATGGTCTGCCTTCTGTATCGATGAAGGAATTCAGCTTGATCTTGAAGACTACTATTAGGAGCTGGTGGTCTGATGCAACCTCTGCTCCTCTTCTCACTTTGACATCTTGGAGACTCCTCCACTTTTGACCAACCGTTATATGGTCCATCTGGTTTTTCGTCTGGCCATCTGGGGAAGTCCACGTTGTTTTTTGTATATTTTTGTATGGGAATACAGTGCCACCAATGGCGTGGTCATTGAAAGAAGTATGTGAAGAGCTCCCCGTTTTCGTTGCACGGGCCGAAGCCATATCTTCGCATGATGAGCTCCCTGTTGGTGGTGTCATCTCCCCCTTTGGCATTTAGGTCTCCCATAATGATCTTCAGATCTCTTCTTGGTGTGCGGTCAAGCAGAGACTGCAAGGAGCGATATAATTCTTCTTTTTCCTCTTCATCTGCTGCATTTGTTGGTGAATACTATTGTATGATGGTGATCTTCCTTCCTTTAGCATTGAATCTTGCAGACGTGATCCGTGGTGAGATTGTTTTTCATGCCATCAGCACCTTTGTTGCCTCTGTTGACATCAGCAGTGCTACTCCCTGTGTATGGTCGTGGTCCAGGTCTTTGTGGCCAGAGTAGATGATGGTTTCTCCCGATGTTAGTCTGTTCTGGCCATCTACATTCCACCTGGTTTCGCATAACCAGAGGACCCTGATGTTGTTTTTTCTCATTTCACTTGCCACTTGAGCTGATTTGCCACTGTCATAGAGGGTTCTGATGTTCCAGGTCCATATCCTGGTTCTTGCCTTGGTCGTAAGAAGATGAGTCGGCGAGCTGGCTTCCATAGAGCTTTCACCAGCCTGCGTCATAAGCTCTTCTAGAGATGAATCTTCCCGACCAGTCCCCTGTTGTAATACTGTTGTGGTTTCTGTATCACCTTGTGCTTTACATGAATGGGTTGTTAACCCAAAGTAAAAGCCCCAGCCTGGAGGGCCGGGTTGCAACAGTTTAGTCTGGCCTCTACCCTGACAGACCTGTTCGGCTTGTTTGGACCTGCCAGGAGCACAAGGCTGCCGCCGACATAGATCTGTGGGTCGACGAGGCGCACAAGCCACCACACCACTACAAGGTTAGTTGCACCAATTTGTGGTGGCGCACAAAAATCGCTCGTTTTCAAATCAAATTATTTCATAGACTATCAAGAATAGAAAGAACAACTTTTCATCACGTGTTCAGAGTATGTTTTTGTTTTGTGTTGCTGTAAGAATAATGTGTATTTTGTTAGGATAAATGGTACCCACCACAAAAACTAGCAGCAGCGCGGTGGCTATTTTCCGTGTGACGTGTAACGTGTTTTGGTGGTTGTGTCGGTATTTGTGCTCGCGTTCACAAGCTTTCGCATGGATATTGATGTGTAAATATTGAATACAGACGGCGAAGATTGGCGGAAATGTGGATGTATTTCTTTATGAAATGTAACAAATCTAAAGCACAATAGCAATTGTCTTGACCCCTTACAATTTGCATACCAGTCAAAACGAAGGGTTGATGAAGCTGTTCATCCTCCACACTTTACTCAAATAGCTGGAGAATCCATAAGTGTGTGCCGGTACCTACTATTATATACTATACATTATTAAAAGCGTTACTACACTATATACTACCGTCATCGTTATTATATTTGAATAAAATTCTCTTTTTGTGTAGTTTCGTATAGCATCGTACACTTAGAGTCGTGTACTTAGTGATCACTCTCATGATTATCTCCGCCGAGACAGGTGCGTAACGGACGCGGTGGCCAGGTCAAAGTTTATCTTCATGCCGCAACTGATGAAGAGGCTGCACTACTTACAGACACAGGTGAGTTTAATTTTTTTAGGTAATATATTCTTTCATAAAACAAACGCCGGAATTAAAGGTTAACATTCATATGTATACACGCTTGACACTTAGACGATTCTGGAAAATTACGGAGAACCGACAGGGACAATAATGACAATACTGTCAAGAATACTCATCACTTGTTCACACTAGAACAGCTGAACTGTGTCATTTGATCATCAAAGGGTATGATAAATGTAACATGATAAATATCTAAAAATGAAAATAAGGAGTGTCTGATGTATTGTCGTTTAGTGAGCACGCGGCCCCTTAAAGAAGTGAAGGAGAAGTCAGGCGCTGACGTAGAGTTCGACCCTAACCCATCACCTTTATCAGGTTTAAGGTTTGTCATCATTCGTGGTGCTCCTTCTCAGGTCGAGCAGGCAATCAGACTCATCCATCAAAAGACTAAATCAAAGGTTTGTTTTTATAAAAAGAGATTAATATTTTATCAGGACCTAACAGAACATAATGCAGAACAAGCAAAATCGAACACTAAGAAATCACATTTTCCAAATGCTGTGTTAACGCGGTTGCTTACATAATGCAACGCTGGCGGCCTAAAAATATCAGTTAATAACATTTAAAATAGACATTTTCAAGAAAATATTTTTCTTATATTTGTTTGAAAAAATTAAACTAAGACTTTTAAGGTTAATGGTTATGTGCAGATTTAAGCTAAAATGGTTTTGATACAGGTACCATTATCAAAACAAGCCCAGGCGTTCTGGTTACAATGGGTTGAGGCCGCCTTCCCTCATATCGACTCTCGCGCCTACTTCCTGCCTCCTGTCCACGTCAACCGCGTGCCGATGGTCAGGCAGTTGACTCATGATTTGGAAGTTCTCGTCCTTCAGTCAGCACCTGGACAGGCCGGTCTGTCCAACCAGTCGGCGACGACTGCATCCTCTGCTGGTTCTTTAATTCCTCAGCCTCCTCCCGTGTATGACAGTGACGTCAGAGATGATGCAGCTATGCAGTGAGTTCTCTATTGTCTGAAGAAAATGTGTGAAGAGAACAGAGAAGTTTTGGTTGGAATGAGCCAGCTGTCTTTCGGTCAGTACCTGGGGGAACCTTGTTATGCCGCTGCCGCTGACCGTCTTCCCCGACCTTCCAGCCTTCCTTCTGCTCTGCCTCGGAACTGGAGACAAGGAGACTTTGATGTGCTTCTTATTCACCGACATCACGGTTTTGTTGTTTGTGAGGTCAAGGCTTTTGGTGACAACGTAAAGGCACTGACTATGTCACAGCAGGATGTGGACAATAATATTAGAAAGAAACTAAAAGACGCCGTGTCACAGCTGAACAAGGCGGAGGCCATGTTGTCTCACCTGGTGTCCGACATCGATCCAGGTCCACGCATCATTAAGACCCTCGCTTTTCCCAACCTCACGTCTAATCAAGTACAACAGGCCATCTCCGGCGACACCCAGCTAACTCAGGTTACAGTACTCTCCTGTTCCCTTTAAACACCTACAACTAAACTCAGCGAGGTTACAAAACATATTTTTTAACTAAGATTTCAAATATATTTTTATTGTTTCATGACCAGTATGCGAAAATCGTTTTAATTGATTGGTACCTATGCCGTTTTTCAAATATCGGTCAAGGATAAATTTTGTTTAAGTAAGCAAACCATTTTGAACTATCAAACAATCGATGCCCATGCTTTGGCACTGAGTTCACTCTACATGGCATCTTGTGGATATATAGTTTTTGTCATGTACTCATTTCAAGTAGAACGGTTGCTTTATACTTAAAAAGCATTTCTCTCCTACTACTACCATGCTAAACTAATGGCTACAATTTAACAGTGCTTAATGTTTCCTTGTAAGAATATTCACCTTATTCGACATAATTCCTGGCATCTGTAAACATATTTATACTTGGCACATTTCACTGTAAATCACATTGTTTATTCAAAGGCGCTGTGTCGGTGTCTGGGAACAACAACAGATCCCTCCGACATCACTGGTGTGTGTTTGTGCTCTGATCAGTTGTCTGACCCCAAGACCCCGTGGGACGTCAGTAGTCACGTGCTGAGGGAACTCGGACACTGGTGGCAGCGACGTGTGGCTGGGGCTGGACATGACAGTCACATGACACCCGGGGTGTACAAGACACTGGTAGCCAGGTATAATTAAATATAATATAATCGATAATAAATGTATTCAAAACTCTTTAATTAAAAGAGTATTCACTCTTGTGTACGACAAAGTTGTTAACCACATGACCGATTGTTTCAGTTTTAATTAACTCACCAAAGGGTTCTTGTCAGGGCGATCTCCAGTTAATCGCAGTTTGAGAATTTGTAATATTTTCATGATTAAAAATGAGAAAAAAACCACAGACGAACGGGAGAAGACTGGTAGTGTAGTGGTAAGACGCTCGTTTCTAACACCCGGAGTAAACACAGGTCCTGGATTGACATCTTATAATAATTATAAAGACTTTTTTTTTAGAGAGTCTGACCACACGTCGGGCTCAGGACGAGTACATGTATGAAGATGCAGGAGCACATGATTAACAGTAGACATCATATGCGTTTTATTAATCCATTCACCATCACCCAAATCGTAACTACTTATTATCTACCTCTTTCTGCCCTCTCTCTCTCTCTCTCACGCATAGTTATAGATGAGAAGTTAGCTAGCTGTGTGCTCTCTGCAAATATATTTAGTTGTTTACTAATTTCAAAAGCAGTTTTAAGTTATTTACGTTTTCTCGACATTAAGTGATTGGAGGAAATATGCCAGTCAGCCCTTTGCTGTTTTGTGTTTGTTGTATGTGGAGAAGCGCCATGACCAAGCAAGGTAACCGTGTGAGTACAGTGAGACTGAATAGCCTGACACTCTCTTGTGCTGACTTTCGCGATTACTACATTACTTCTGGAGTGTGGGTATATTGAAATGAACCCTGAGACATCTAAGCAAACTAAAACAGCCAATAAACTATCTGTTTCACCATGGCTAAGAAGTAATATCAGTGTTGCCGAAGAAAGCGTTGTAAGACCTTCACCAGACAATACGAATCCAAAAAATAAAGGACCTGAAATCATGGCAGCCTCTAAACAGGAAGCCACTTTAATGGATGTGATAAGTTTCTCAAAAGATCAAATCCGGAATGAGCACCAAGATTGACAATATGAATGAAAACGTAAACTCTATGAGTGTTGGCATGACGATAAAATGAGATAGGGTGATCGAAATGAAGTCTCTCAAAGAAGAAAACGAGGAGCTGAGAGGAGAAAACATGGAGTTGAGGAGAAGACAAGAAGAAATAACATAAAGTTGACGATTTAGATTTAGAAGGAAGATCACGGCGAAACATTATCCTCATATATGGTCTACCGAAGACTGGTGATAGATCAGAAACGTGGGAGCAATGTGAATCCACAGTGAGAGATGTCGCGTATAGCGACGAATCCAATCGCTATCCAGCGCAAAACAGACGACACGCACACGTGAAGGTAATACAAATACACGTTTAATAAAAAAAAACACAACAAAAACGGATGTAACAGAAACAAGGAAGAGAACAAAGAAACTAACGGGTCGGGACGAAAGAAGACGCCTACCACTAACCAATACCACCCCCTCCCCGTCTATACCCTAAAATACCGCCCCACCCCTACGAAGAGACTACAGTCGAAAGTCAACCTATCTGCACCACCGTCTCTCGGTGGATGAAACCTCCTCGTACACGTAAGGGTCTCCCCTGGTTATTCCATACTCCGCTCGAACAACGGATCATCGACTCAAGAAAGTCATTCCATTCAGCCCACAGCCTTCTGGCTCCTCAGCTTTTCTTTCTTCCTCTCCCTCCCCGCCCTTCTCTAACCGCCCTGCCTCCTCCTCACCCGCCAATCACGTCAAAACCAACCAAATTACAATGATTGCGTCAGATCATCGCGACGAGGCAACCCCCCCCCCCTTAGAACTAAAGCTCGGGCTGAGCCAGCATGCGACACGCGACAAGAGACATGTTTAAAGAACAACCTAAGATCGATGATAATATTCTTCTTGACAGAACCCATAGATTGAATTCAGAAAACTCTAAATCTCCGATTGTGGTCCGTTTAGTTTTCTTCAAGGATAAGGAGAAAGTTCTTAGAGTGAATCAATATCTGAGGGGCAAAAATATCTTTATTGGAAAGGATTTGCCAAAACGAGTGAGGGACATAAGGAAAGAGGCTTTTTCTACTGTTCAAAAAGGCGAATGAAAAAACAAAAAGTGCAAAATGACCTACGATCATTTGAGTTGAGAAGGTAAAAGATATGACTACACTACGCATGTGGGCAGCCAATAGACCTAAACTAGGAAACCGGCTGGACTGTACGGAGCGTGTTCGTCACTTGAGTCATCAACAAAAACATCGCGCGTGTTAGTGCAAACTGTGTACCCTCAGATTCGAATGGACACCGCACAAGCAGGTCACAAGTGACCCGACAACCTCGTGCTGAAGTTCTGATTGGTTCTCCTGGCTGTGACCCCAGCATGACTCAAGACTGTGACGTAGAAACAGCCAGTGATCGTAGCTCACGCAAGCCTGTGCTAGACACCGTGCTAGTCAATGTGCTAGACGCTGCCGAGTTTGACAGTTGTGTAAAAAGTGAAACTACAGTTCAAGCTACAATTGACACCAGCACTACTGTCAGAGGTGACTGAGATGACAGAACAAAACAAATGGAAAATAATGACAGTAAAGATGCAGTGGATAAAGAAAGTAGTGGTAATAAACTGAATATAGTTCCTGGTTATTTGAACTTCTTCAACGGGGACATAAAAGGATTACTATCAAAGCTAGAGGACGTTGACTTTATTGTTTATGTGTCTCAATTCGATTTTATGTGTCTAGCTGAAACATTTATAAAGGATTTCCACTAAATGGACTTCCCCCACTATACAGCGATCAGCAAACCAGGTCTTAAATTATCAGAGCACCGAAAACTATTGGGAGGACTCTTAATCCTGATTAAGAAAGAATTAGTGCCTTATGTAAAGCATGTTGAAAATAGTTTGGATAGCATCAAGGATATGTTATACGTTTGTGGCCCATGAACACTCGGTCTACTATATCGTAACATAAAACGACAACGGCATTGGTTTACTTGAAGAATGTATAACTGACATGAAAAAAAGCTTATGAAGATAAATACGTTCATATTTCAAGGGGACTTGAATTCAAGATCTGGGACAGAAAAGTGTCATATATATATATATATATACCATCAGTACATTGTCTGATATGCATTCTAAAAATGATAAAACTGTTATCGAATGCAGGCAATCGGAGAAAAAAGTGGTAAATATGGCCCAACTAGTACTAGATATGTGTTCTACCTAAGATTTGACAATACTAAATGGAGTATCTAACGGCGATCCCATCAGATAATGGAAATAGTTCAATAGATTATTTCGTTGTTCTTTTTGTTTTGTCGTTCTTTGTTCTTTTTGTGTTTTTTGCTGGACAATGTAATGAATAAAGAGGAAGGAAAAAGACCAAGCTTGTCTGTCCTATCGTTTCCTGTGTGCTGGCATGGTAGCAGGTGTCTTTCCCCCCCCACCATACACACTCACAGATTAAGCCCGGTTTAAGTCTCAAAGAAACTTTTTAATATTAGCCAAGGTCTCTGGCCTTTAGGGACTCTTTTAGCCCTTTGCCGCTGGTGTCCTACTGTTGAAAATGTCAAACAGATGGTCAATCATTGAGATAAAATTGGCAGTATCATCACAGTCTGTCACAGAGGGGTGACATGGAGGCTAATAGCCAGTACAGAGAGGATGCCCAAATCGCACCTGGCGCATGAGTCATAGGGATATTTTTTTAGAGAGTGAGAAAAGAAAGGAGGAATAATATTTAGTTAACTGTTGCCGGCCAGCGCTTCACTTCTCAGAGAGACACGGCAAGTGCCGAGACACTGCGTGTGGGGAAGTGAAGGCTGCGTCTTCATAGAAAGGTGCGTTGTTGTGTTTTTGTTAGCAACTTGGATTATTTTGCATAAGGTGAATTTTTCCTGTATGTTTTTTTTTAAATAGAGATATAGATCTATAAGTATTAGTAATTTCTTTTGCTGTAATTTTGTTATAGGCGCAGTTAGCTGGAGTGTTAGCTGGAGTTATCTGTATTGTTGTACTCATCCCCAAGAGGCAGCGCCATGTGTATAACGCCCGTTCCCCAGAGACGGCGTCACTAAAGAAAAGGTTAGGTCGCTCGTCCCCAAGAGGCAGCGCCATTTCTAGTTCAACGTCTGGCCGCGTGAGGCAGCGTTTGTTTTGTGAGGTTGGGTAGCTCGTCCCGAGAGACAGCACCATTTTTAATTAAAACGTTTGTGGTTTAGGATATTTGTTTGTGGAGCATTTATGTAGTTTATATATATATATATATACACACACACACACTCATCGAAGCGTCAGTTTTTTCCAGCGACTGAAATTTCAGAACTTTATTCAGAGAGATCATCGAAAAGTGACTTTGTGCCAGATTATAAACTTTCTTTTAGACTATTTGATATTTAGATCATTTCTTGAATTTATTTTACCATGTTTATTGACTTAACTAATTGTATACATGTTTACAAAGAAGACAGAGTTGTTTTGTCTGAAAAAAGAACACGCAAATGTCCAGGCGTTGAGTGAACGCAGAGGCTGTGACACAGTCATCAAAACCATCACAACCTTCATGTGAAGCAAACCTAATGGCAGCTGATACAGATAAACTAAATGGTTGTGCAGCTAACGTAACTTTCATCTTACTTTTCTGAAATCTGATGTCCTATCTAGTGAGTTTGTTTCCTGCACGAAGACCCTTACATTCCTAAAGCTCCTGTAGACGTAGTTTACTTTTCTTAATGCCTGCAATGCAAATCTAATGGTTTTTACAGATAAAAAGCTTCAAAAGCATATATAAAAGCAATACACCACCAGAGGGATGATGAAAACTGCTCAGAATATTTTTTAGGATGCAAAGGGCATCCCAAACTGTTTAACTTTCTTTTTAATTTACAGGATGCCCATCCATCATTAATGCCACAACATTTACCCTGACATCATACAGCAAGAAAATACACGATAGCAACTATGGTTATCTAATCCACGGATCAAAATTGTTCTTTGTCGTCGTTAGGGTCATCAGTAACTACTGTTCTCGAGTGTCGCTGACCACTTTCCAAAGGACTGCTTGCTGAAGAACTCAAACTGACACCTTTGCCTTGTCTGCCGGTAGAATGCCGAGAGCAGCTTGTGGCACAAGTAACTTCCTCGTGACATACAGAGACGATGTCGGACACTGGGATAGTACCTCTGCTGCCAGTGTTGTGAATGGTGCACTAGTGTGACGTAGTACACTGTTAGCGACTCTCTAAGTGCGAATCGTAGCAGATAATTAATTAATTAACGCATGGGTTTTGTAGGCTAAATTTACAGGTTACTCTTATATCGCCTATATCTAACGATATATGCCAACATCGCAAGCCATTCAGGTTGGTCTTTAAGCGCTAAGAACATGCACCTTAGGAGTCAGAGTATGAGCTATAAAAATCTTGAGTTTATTAATATTATATATAATATATCAGGTGGTGTAAGTGATCTTCTAATATATATAAACAGTTGTATAAAAATATTATGATGTCATGTGACGTTGTGCTTTCAGAGTAGACAACCAATATTTATTATCACACACATTTGGAAGCTTCAGTTGTTAATGTTAATGCTCATCAATGTAGAGATCGGTTCCCTGTCAGACAGACGTGTCGGGGTTTCCTCTTCTGAGGAGCACAGGTGACGGACGCTGACATCAACAGACTTGTTCCTGGTTAGGAGAGGAGAACTATTAGCAATGTCTGGTCTTTCGACATCTGCTTCACAACAGGTGAGACAATAAAAGTAGGTAACGCACGTTACGCTCGTAACCATCCACTGAAACCAGTTAATTCCATTTAGCAATAACAACCTACAGGTTCTTTTAAACAGACTTTGATAATAAACCTTGAGCAAAGACAATATTATCAAACGACTAAAAATAATTTGATCAAATATCGCACCTCTTCCTTGATCATTACTCCTAACACAGTCCACACAATGATCGTCCTTCTTACCCTCCCCTCTTATACTCTTGCTACTTTTCTCCCTATTTTTCTCTGCAGAATCTCTATATTCTCTGTTCCTGTTACTTGGTGTCTTCTTATGTTTTCTGTTTTTGTTTTCTGTTTGTCGTCAGTACTGTCGTTTATTCTTCCGTCCCTCGAGTTCTATCCATTTAGTCCACGTCTCTTCCTTGTTTTAAGCGCTAAGAGCATGCTCTCTATGAGTGTGAATATGCACTATAAAAATCTTTATTTATTTATTTATTATTATTATTATTATTATTATTATTATTATTATTAATATTATTATTATGTACCAAAATGGTGTGGTTTTTTTTTTACAGAAAACGTTATCTGAAGAAGTCCAGAAATTATTGGAAAAATGGGTTGAGGATACGTTCCCTGAGCACGAATCTCGCGCCTACTTTGTGCCTCCTCTCTACTTCAACCGCGTGCCGATGACTAGACAGCTAATTGCTAATCAGGAAGTTCTGGTAATTCAGTCAGCATCTGGAGACGCCGGTCAGTCAGACCGGTCGACAATGAATCCACACACTGCTTCTCAGGCGTCTCAGCCCTCCACCGTTCAAGACAGTGACGTCAGAGATGATGCCGCCATGCAACGGGTGCTGTGTTGTCTCCAAAAAATGTCTGAAGACTACGGAGAAGTCATGTTTTGTCTGAGTCAGCTTCAGTTGGGCCACTACCTGGGTAAACCAAGTTACGCTGACGCGTGTGCACAGCTGCCCCTACCTGCCCCTACCTGCTAACCTTCCTTCTGGTCTGCCACGAAACTGGAAACAGGGAGACTTTGATGTGCTTCTTATTCACCGACATTACGGTCTGGTCGTCTGTGAGGTCAAGGCGTTTGGTGACAACGTAGAGAGACTGAACATGTCACAGCAGGATATAGACAATAACATTAAAAGGAAACTGAGAGTTGCCGTGGCACAGCTGATCAAGGCGAAGGCCATGTTGTCTCACCTGGTGTCCGACATCGCTCCCGATCTGCGCATCACTAAGACCATCGCTTTCCCCAACCTCACGACTTGTCAAGTTCAACAGGCTGTAACTGGCGACTCCGTACTCACTCAGGTAACAGTTATCCTTTACACATCTGTACATGTTAAATATAGACACAGAATATTAGAAAATAACAACCATTTTACATATTGTGTGTGAAAGGCAACATAATGACATGCTGTGAGAATGATGAGGAAAAGACATCGATTACTGGGGGAGGGGGGGAGCAAAAGTCTTCTGTTTTTGTGACACCTGACTTCCAGACCTTTTAACGCACGTTTGCAACCTTTCGCACAGGTATGCATATCTTAGTCTCAAGTGCGGAAATATCAAGCAGCTACAGTACAGTTGTACAACAAAATAAGATTTACTGTACACGACTAAAACTGAGATGACCACACTATAGCACAATTATGTACTTAAATAATGGAACAATAATGGGAAGCAAATCTGGGTGTCTGAGATCAGGCTCATTCTGTTAAAGTATGGTTTTGGACATGTTCCACTAAATCGAGGAGTGGAAGCAGTAAGCAATTTTATAAAATGTTTTAAGCAAAAAATAATTGTCACTGGAAGAAATGAATTATATAATTAATAAGTCAATCAAATCTGCGGCACTCAGGTTTTATATTTCAATTTAGATATTAATAGATTTACTAGAAAAGCGTTGGTGCGACTTCGATTTGGAATTTCAAACGTTTTGTCACATGCCCTAAGATATTACGACAATAATATAAATAAGACATGCCCTATGTGTCACATCGATGAAGAGAATGAGTATTGTATTAAATTAGCCCAAATAACTTTACACAAATAATGCTTTTGTCAACAAAAATTGAAATAGTCTGTCAAACCTTGCCAAGTTTTTACATTTAGCAACAAAGAAAAGAAATGCTACTTTACGGTAAAAGATATTTCATCTATTGTGTGTTATATAGTTCGCCTGTAATATGTTGTATGCTAATCTTTTTGAATGGGCCCGAAGGCCTAACAAATTAAACCATTCTTAGTCATAGACGCTCACATTTTCGCTTAACACACGCAATCGCCCGAACATCTGCGCGTTTTTTTTTACAAAATTATTTTCTTCTTGTATGCTTTAATCTAAAGTTAATTCTGAAAAAAGGATGACCACACATGCTGCGCAATAATATGCTCAATAAAATAGAAAAAAACTAAATATTAACTCAACCACATCCAAAATATAACTTCTTGTAAACATAAAACATTTATAACTGAACGTTTTTGTACTAAAATGAAGTCAGCAGGATATCAAGAATACCAGGAGGTTCTTCGATGCGTACTCTCGATGACTTTGTCAACCAACATTCATACACAATGCTTTGTTTACATATATTTGCAGACTCGTTGTTTTCTTATTACTTCGACTTCACTTTGCATTATATCTAACAGATTTGAACCTCTTCTGCTACAGGACATGTGTCAGTATCTGGGAACAACAACAGACCCCGCCGACATCGCCGGCCTGTGTCTGTGCTCTGATCAGTTGTCTGACCCCAAGACACCGTGGGACGTCAGTAGTCACGTGATGAGGGAACTCGGACACTGGTGGCAGCGACATGTGGCTGGGGCTGGACCTGATAGTCACATGACACCTGAGGTGTACAAGATATTGGTAGCCAGGTTAGTCCCTGAATGATAGTGGGCATATTGTTACAATTTAGAATTTGTCACGAATGTGTGTGAATGTGAAAATACAAGCAACCTTTTATGTGATCTTTTATCAACTTTAATGTCGCTATTCACCGTATTTGTCAGGCAAAGTGTCAGTCAACTAGAACTTAGCTACTTCGGCAGTCTGCTCTGGGTTTGCACTCAAAGAAAAGTATGAGTAACTTTGTACTAAAAACATTATAGTAGAAGAGAAAAACACCCCCACTGCCACACACAAACAACAAAGAAATAACAAAATACTATGCCATTAATTCTTCTCCGTCACAAAATTTTTTCTTTACACATCTCTCTGTACCATCACCATGACAACAGGGTAGCGTTCACAGAAATGATTTACCAGCGAACAACGCAATGTTTAGGAAAGTTACTCGTAAGGAACATCATGGCGATGGCAAATGACAAGTGACCAACATTTGCAGTCTTTAAGGGAAAATATAATATAGATAAAGTGCAACTAGTTATAAAATAAAAACAAAAACGGAACGAATACAAGCCGCAACATAAGACTAGTTGTACATCACAGCCAGGGATTCATAACATAATAAAGGTCAGGTTTCAAATGGAATTCTCGCTCGGTGCTCTAAACTTTTTTTCTTTGTGAGCGACCTATTAGAGAAAAATGGCATTGATTCTGAAACATATTTATTGGAAATGGGTCGATTTGATATGTAACGTGTAGGTGAATGATCAGTTATTGCAGATTACGAATAAAAGTCTTAAAAATTGTGTTTTCTCCTCAGCTGCTCACTGCTATGTTATCTGCCGTCATTATTCTCTCTGGTTTTACATCTCTCAGTTGAAATCAACACGGTTTCAATCATTTATTAAAAAGAGGAAAAAATTTGGGTTCAGAAGCAGATTAAAAAATAGTGAATATTGATTTGAAATATTTCTTGGTCCTCTCATATACAAATAAAGTTGATGTAACTGTCGATATTAACTGAGATCAACAGACACTTTGCCTTTATTTTCACTTTCTCCCGTCTGTGACCGGTGAATGACAATCAGGTGATGATAAACCGTTAACATGTAGGCGTCATAAACCTGACGTCATGTTTGTGTCACTAAACTGTTGTCTGCTTCACTTCATCCAGTAACATTGGTAATATCTAGGCTAACACTGGTAGCATCTAGGCTAACATTGGTAACATCTAGGCTAACATTGGTAACATCTAGGCTAACATTGTTAAAAATATAGGCTAACATTGGTAAAATCTGGGCTAAAACTTACAGCTTTCACATCTCGCTTTCGTTTTTGTTGTGATTATTTATTGTCAGTTGATCAGTAAATCCCAGATAGCAATGAAACATTTTATAAACGTTTTAAAAACGCTAACATAGTTGTAATAATGTAAAATATATATATGAAACCTTTTTGAAACATTTTAGAAACATTTACCAAAAAAACGTTTAAAACTGAAACATTTTGCAAACATTTTAAAATGGTAGGACACGTAACATTTCATCAAAAATATTAAATAAATGTTATGTAAACATTTGCCAAAAACTTCTTAAGATATATGACGTAAGATTATGATGTAGTGAGTATGACGTAGAATGTATGACGTTGTAAGGGATTGTTGAATGAGAGAAACCACAGGATGGAAGCTATAGAACAGAATATAGACGCTTACTATTAAGTAATATTCAAACTCTAATGTGTATTCTAATAAAATCTTTTTTTTTTTGGTACTATAGATTTGTAGATTTGAAAACTGTTGTAAAATCAGTCATCTCAAAACATGCCATACACACCATGCACTTCGTATTGACGCAACGTTGGTTTGTTTGCATTGCTAACACTCTGAGAAGATATTTTTCGTTTCAAAAACAAGATTGTTATCACCGTTTTCTTAGTGAACCTTCGTAGAAATACGGTAAAACGTTGAAGATAACAACTACAGTCAGAATATCAAGTGAGTCCTTAAACAGACGGCGCCGTTCTAAATTAAAATTCACTTTATGTTGCCGCACCAGAAAGCTAGATGCTACTATAGTGTATTAGTTAAAACCCTCGCTTGTTCCTGCTATTGTAAGTGGGTTAGAGTTCAGATCTTATCTTTGGATATTCTCCTTATGGATGTTCACTGTCTTCCCCTGTGGCATATGCATGTCTTTCCATGATGCAGCGTTATGACCATGGCTCAGAAAATCTTATCAGCTAGATGTAAGGTTGGAAGAATGAAAGAGCGTAAATGACGTCAGTTTGTCTGATTGTGTATGAATGATGTCAAAATATGTGTGACCTGACAGAATGACGTCAGTTTATCTGAATACGAATGGATGTCAAAAGATGTGTCACGAGAAGCAGGGAAAATGAGAAGGGGCTGAATTGGATTGAGGAGTGGAAGACATTTTTTATCTGTGGATAAAATTTATTTTGTGCAAAAGAACCTGTATTTGTCTGGCCCGTGCATGTCAATTGGAAGAGAGAGAGAGAGAAAGTGAGAGTCATTTTTCTCGAGGTTGTGACACAACTATTAAATGCTTTAAAGGAAAATGTTTATAAAAGAGCTTAAAAAGGTAAAAAATAAGTTTTAAAATAGTTTGAATGTAAGCGTTAAGAAAATATTTTTCCGATGTGCAAAATAAATATTTTCGAAACATTTTCTGCAAACATTATTCAAACATTTCGTGAGAACATTTATAAAACATTTATAAAAGATATAAATGCTATCTGGGATATACTTTGCTTTATCACCACTGCAATCACAATGTTAACTGTATACGATAATTATTGAGCTGTTTTAAATAAGCAGAGATTGCTCTTCATAATTCTATGACGGATGGCACAAAGTTTTACATTATATATCAAAAATATCCTTCATTGTCCTCTAAACATTATGTTCTTATTTCATTTACGGGTTATTGTAGTTCTTAATTTTCTTCGGCTAATGTCGTATATTTTTCAAAATAGTAGAGTTCACATTTGTTTATAAAACCTCGGAATGTTTAAAGGGAAATAACAATAATTTGCTTTTTAGTCAGTTAAAAATTAAGAATCACACAAACAACCAAAAAAATGTAGATTTTTTCATGCTCTCTGTTCTTTTTGTGTTTGGAAAACCTCAGAATTGAATATATTATTGATTTGATTGAACAGATTCTGTGGTCCAGCGACAACAGTCACTGTGCCATGTACTCCACGTCTGAGTGTGAAGACCCTGGGTCAGGCCGTGTCGCATACAGGAGAGTGCTATACTGCTGTAATAACACTCTTCCCGGAGCAACTTCACCTGCTCAACACGGCGCCTCCCAGAGTCTTTATCACCGGACCACCCGGTACAGGTAAAACTTGTGTGCTGCTGCTGATGGGTATAAAATGGCTGCGATGTGGCCACCACGTCTACATTGTGAGTACTGATGGTGCGAGTTGTGCAGTGTACATCATGTTGTTTCACCTGTTGCTGCAGACAGTAAACACACAACAGTCATCAGGTATATCACCAGGTCAGCTTCACTACCTGGTGTATGATCTTAATGACGGTAAAGAAGTAGAGAAGGCCGTCAACGACTTGTCACAGGCGGCGAGCGGAGGGTCGTTGTACGTCATCGCTGATGAAGCGAGTAGGTGAGTTGCACAGCATGTGATGCTATGATAGACAAACAGGTAGATGGCGCTCTCTCAGTGAAGGCAGATAGGTGCTAATACATCGGTTGTTACTCACATTGTGTAGCGACACGTGTCATTAATGACACGCTATTTACAAAGCATCTGTGATGACGTCATTAAATGATGAGGTTGCACATGACACAGAAACATTAACACATAATAGTGACAGAGACAGTGTAACACGTATGCATTCATCTTCTGTAACACTCATGTCTGTGACAGGGTCGACTTCCAGATTGTTTGTGCCAAGCTGCTGAAAAGTGTTCCTCGTCTTCATCTTTGGGCGGCAAGTTGTTTCCATGGATACGCTCCCGCCAGCTGGCAAGTGGAATATTTCACCAGACCCCTCCACTCTCCACCAGCCATCGTCAGGGAAATCGAGCAAAATGAGCATATTACTAGAGTACGTGATGTCCACCCGTACAGTGAGCGTGGTGTACCCAGCCACACAGACGGTCCGCGAGTCACGCGAAAGTGTCACCGAGGTCAGGGTCACTCAGATGGCTGGTCAATTAACTGTGTCACGTGCGGTCGTGAGGTGGCCAGCTTCCTACACAGTCTCCGTATTGGTGATACGGGTAAGTGCGGGTATGTGTAGAGTAACGTCTGTGTGAACAGTTAACGGAGTGATAAATACCAGACAGGTGAGAGCCAGTCTTGTGGAGAAGACAGGGTGTTATAGTGACATGTGGATGTCACGTTTGGTCATCATGCTATGGTTTTCTATATTCGTGTGTCTGTCTGTGTGTACGACGTGACTCTGTCTTGTGACTTAAAGACGAAACTAACTTTGAATATTAACAGAGAATGTCACAACATCCACGACTACTACCTCCACACCACCCTGTCTACAGTGGAGAGACATGCTGGTGTTGTACTGGCGTTACGTTACTCACAACTCGGGTATGGTGAAGGGGCTGGAAGAAGCGGGTATTCCAGTGCAGGTGATGAAGGAGGATGATATTAAGGACGTGGCTACGGCCGCCATTGACGTGGTGTGGGTGGCGAGTGGACAACGTGTTCGTGGTCTGGAGAGAAAAGTCGTCGTCTGTCTGCATGAACACTCTCTTAAATCCCCGCTGTACCCCATTAAATCTGATATACAACTTCACTACATGTCTCGCTGTACGTCACAACTTGTGATTATCTCCCCCTGATGACAAGCCGGCTGACCATTACACCCGTAACCTGCTAATAAATTCCAGCCATTATTCACTTACAAAAATTAAAAGACTCTCTTCAGAGTAGCCCGAATAGTGAAAATATTACTAAGGAGGGTGAACTACATGAATTGATAAAATGTGTCTGTGTGGGGGGGACGTGGGGGGGGACCGATATTGTATACTGGGCTGGAAGGGAGTGTGTTAATATTCATAGTACCCCACGGATGGTTAAGAAATAATAATGAATACAGAATGTATGCTAGAGAGAGTAGGAGAAAGAACTAGAGTATGTTTTTCTTTTGTTTACATAGATTTTAAATTACTTGACTTTATATGCAGATATACATAATGAGGCTGGGAGAAGAAAACAATGAGCGAGTGATACAAATAATTAGTTCGTTTTGGTCTTATTTGTTGCTGTTACGTTTGTTATTATTAGCTGTCATATACTGACCATGGGGTGAGTGTGAGTGTGTGTGTGTGCGTGCAGAAGTGAGAGATACAGTTTATAAAGATAGGAATGTATATGAAAATGTATGGAACTATTTTTAATATCTCAGTACCCCTTAGAGGGTGACAGAATAAAGAATTTTGAATCTTGAATCTCGTCATCTGTTGTGGTTTGTAGTTTGTCTCTCTTACATCAACCCTTGCCACCTGTTGTAGTTGTGTGTCTGTCTGACATACACCAACATCTGTCACCTGCTGTAGTTTTGAGTTTTTCTCTCTTACATCAACACCTTTACCTGTTGTAGTCTGGTGTCTGTCTCACTTACACCAACACTTCTCACCTGTTGTTGTAGATCGCACTCTCTATGCACACTAATATTGATGAATGAATATTAGATACCAGACAGTGTACGACTGTACAATGAGACATGTATAGGCACACATCGACATCGACATTTATTGGTGTGGGGACAGGAAGGGGAACATTATACAGGTTTGAGCGTAAGATAACTCCAGCAATGTGAATGTATCTGTGTGGATATATATGCATCTTTGCGTGTAAGATCATATACACACTACTACCACTGCTATCGGGTAGAAATATAAAAGAACGAAGATTATGGTTAGAGGTCCCTGGACTTACACAGCCCTATGTTTCCATTCCTTAGAGCATCGCATCACAACAGTCTTCTCCTGGCAACGGTGTCAAAGACACTGTGTCAGCGATTTAAAGATAAAGAGATAAAGACAGTTAAGTACTCACCCGCCTGCAGGGGTGTTTCGATCGCACAGCCTGGCAAGTTTTGTACAACTCCAGTCATAATCTACCAACAACCGGTTCATGTATTAAAGAAAAAGAAAACGATTTTTGATTTCTGAAAGTAGAAAGTTACTCCTATACGCTGTATAAACCGCAAAGAAATGCGGAACTTCGTGGGTGAAAATTACCGGATGAAAGAGGAAAAACTACAGACTGCGTTTTAAAAACTTGATGAATGACATAGAACCTCAAAGACAAGACACTCTATAAATATTTCGTTGTAATCTAACTTGCAGTTCATAGCTGCGGCTCAGGTGTAGTAGTAGTAGATCTGTCACTTCTAACGTCTCAAAACGTTTAAAATGACCCTCATGTAGCATCGCAAAGGTAGTGTGACGGACCCTCGCGCGCGCATGCGAGCACGTGTGCGTGTGCGTGAGAGAGAGAGAGAGAGGGAGAGGGAGAGAGAGAGATAAATAGTGGAGAGAGAGAATGAGGGTCACCAACAGCCTTTAAAAGGAAAGGTGTAGGTATTACATGACTCATGTTGATCTACACCTTCAGGCCTAAGCCTGCGTTGTGCAGTCACGTGTTTAGCTTTAGCAGCCAAGCGATCAAACAGAAATCCTGTACGAATTGTCAGACAGATTAGAACGTATTGAACACACCTAATAAAGCTTCAGTAATTTTCCGTTTTTGTCTAAAGATAAAAGACTTCTCTACTTGACTAACGAGTGCAGATACAAAATGTGGACCCATCGCTGTACACACAAGTGCGTCTTATAGCTGCCATACTATGTGTACACAGACACAACCACGACTTCTCACGTTGTATTGCTGTGTGCATTCGTCAATCCATGTATATCGTCGAAAGCCATTATCGAAGTATATTGTCTTCAGAAGTACTGTGTGCACTCATACATATCACTACACGGATTTGGAGTTAGTTGGCAATCTACGAGTTTGTGCCGACAGCTCGTTAGCTGAAAGTAGCCTCTCTTTCTGAGTGAAACACTGATGAAACACCATGAGACAATTTCACATTGTGAGGGAACGGGATTTGGGGTATATAGGGGTAGATAACTGCAAGTGGTGGGAGGATCAGGGTCTTTTTGTGTGTGAGAGGGGAGGATGGTCTCTGCTTCAGTAGAAGGCTATAGTGGGTAGTTTCCTCTTCCATTTGTCGAGTCTAGGAGGTCTGTCAAGTCCGTAAGATGATGGCTGCAAGATTTATTGTGTTGCGTTGCTGCTATCTTCTAACCTACAATTTTTGTTTGCTTGTTACGTTATCTATCTGTATTATTCATAATATGGATTAATTCTTAGCATACTTTTATACTTTATTAGTTTATCTACATTGGCACTCATCATTCCATTTTGTTGCCATGTTGAAGAAAACACAAATAAATTCGATGTTTTTATCTTTGCCAATTTTGTTGATGAGAGAGTTATTGGTGTATTATGTCTATGCTGTCTCTAACATGTTAGTGATGGTGTTTCTTACCATATATGTTTGCCTGATGAGCTGTCTGTATAGAAGTTGGATCGGCACTAAAGCTAGAAGTGTTTGTGTAGACTTATGTATGAATATATTTTTAGAAAAGAAAACTACGTTTACTTGCGTGTTTCTCTGTGCCATGAGATCCAACGGATATTATCTACGAATAGGCTTTGTAAATGGCCTTGTTTCTGGGGTAATTTAGTTTTGATGTTCCTCTCTTGTATACTTGGTTAGGTTACAGTCTATCTGTGGTGGTGTAAGCGTCAATGGTGTTGTTTATGAAAGTCTGCTTTCTTGGATTTTTTTATCTAATTGATGTGTTGTTAAATAGTTCATTGTGATGAGGCGCCCTGTTTGGAGTAGCTGTGAGGTAAGAGGTGTTGTAGTAGAAACATGGTGTCATGTAGAAGTAGTTTATACTTTCCTTGAGCATCAGTTCTATAGTATTTTGTCCTGTGTCTGTCATTACTGCCAGGTTTGGTGTGTAAGAAGGTTCTCTCTATACTACTGGTCGTGCCCTAACCCGTAATGACTGCAGCTTATCAATTTATCTGTATTTAAGTTGAACTAGAAGCAAAATTGCAAATAAAACCAGTTTAAGATGTCACCTCTAGCTTCAGATTAAGCAATACTGCGAACAATAAACGTGAGAAACATCTTCAAAGCTTCATAATTTAGAAGATTATTTGATGAGAGGGAAACACTGAGAATACGTGTCCTGACGGCTTTGTTATTCTATGCACAGAATGCAGCAAATCTTGCATTTATTAGGCTATTAGCTTACATTATTAATAAGCAAATACACACACTTGCTCGCGCATGCGTACGAGGACTTAAAAACAACAACTTTATCAGCATCGGCAAATGAGGGAAAGGAAAATGGAGGCGGTTGATCTTCGGTTGTAGTCAAGATGAACAATAAAGACGTTTGATGAAGATGGAGAGTGAACGCAATTGATGTTGGACAGCGGTCAGAATAGTGGAAGTCCGGAAAAATTAGAGGATGAAGGAGTTGCATGAAGACGTCAACATTAACAGAACTCGTCCATCGGAATTTAGAACCTGAATGGAGTTACTTCACAGACGGTTATAGACTGGCCTTCCTTACAGCTCCACACAGAAATGTTCAACTGCCTCTCAATGACGTCCGTATTTCTTAAAAATGACGTTGACTGATTAGGGTTAACAAGATTAGGGTTAACAATACATAATGTCAGCAACGAGCCAGGTTTAGCATTACATAATGCCAGGATTAGCGATATATAATGAAAATAATGAGCCAGGAGTAACACTACATATTGCCAGGGTTAGCAATACTTAATGTAAGTAATGAGCCAGGGTTAACTAAACATCTTGCCAGAGTTAGTAATACACATTGCTAGTAACGAGCCAGGGTTAACAACACATAACGCCAATAACGAGCCAGGGGTAAAAGGAAGATCACTAGGTTAGAGCTTGCGGACTTACTTCATATTCCCTTTCACCCATAAATAAATACCCAGTGTATACACCTACTCGTCACAATTTAAATCACGTGATCAAGGGTTAGGTGGGCTGCACGCTGTGTAGTTGTGTGTAATTCTACCCAGACTTTGTGTGAACTACTTCACTGAAGCATACAACCACCCTCCTTTCCAATGGCTGCTTCCTATTAAGTTTCCCGGTGTAGTTGTCAGTTAAGCCGTTGCTGTATGGACGTTGGGTATAAAATATGTCGCAAGACCTACGCTTTGACCTTGAGCTGGTCATGTTACCTGTAGGAGTTCCAAATAAGTCCTAGGAATTTACCAAAGAAATATGTTTAATAATTGTCTATTGTGTTCACATTATCTTTTTGGATGTTGTATGTAGCTGTGCGTTGAGAGTAAATAGGGCATATGAAGGTCACTCGACAACAAATGGGGGGAAGGGTAGTGAAAAATATTGTACAGGGAAATAGAGATCGTCACGCTTTGTATACATTGTAGATGTGTGCCAATTTTGCGATGTCCTAAGATAGTAAGTTAAGATCTCGGTCTTTAAATGTTCTCTTGCTAGTCCACTGGCCGTAATGTTTGCGTGAACTTATCATGGCCACAATTACTTTTACGTATTAGAAAATCACTATAAAATCATCACGATCATCTTGTAAACGTTTATCATGTAGTTATTATTGTTGTCACTATAGCTAACCACTACATACCTTCCCCTAGTCTTTCGTTTTCCCTCTTCCAGCCTGCCTTTCATGTTTTTATAGTGTCGTGACGTGGCTTCTGCTTGAAGACCTTTCTACAGAAAGTGGTGTGTCGACATTTCTGTTACAGCTTGTATTACAGCCATAAGATCATCAACAGTACGACCAATCATACACACTGATTATTTTTTTTTACATGACAGCTGATCTTGTCCATTGTAGCATTAGTAAGAAATAGTAACATCTGTGCACATCGCATTATTACTCAGCTATATGTGGTTCTGTTTCAAGTTTATTGTTAGTATACCCTCCCCCCACGTTTGAAATCACTGTCCTCTGTTGCGACTCTTACATAAAAATCATGAATATGTAACACTGTAAGTGTCGACTTCCTTTTGCGAGAAAGCGTCACGACTGAGGGATCTCGTATCCTAATAAGGACAAAATCGCAAAGAATGTGGTCACGTGAATAACATGAGTGTACTGAGCATGACGCAACGGCCGTACATAGGCGAGGCTTTCAAGGAAGAGTAATGCAGACGAGAAACACACCTGAATGAGCTACTGCCTCGAAAGGTGTTGTCAGGATCTGGTGCTTTTCAGTCTTCGACACACGCGACGTATAACATTATCATGTTGACGAACACGTGAAACAATACGCTGTCACGTGATTATACAAACTCGTGTTTTAATTAGACAGTCGCGTCGCCTTCCCGACAGGAAACTTGTCAGTCAGGTCACGTGACGTACACGGGAGAGGGTAAGTAGTCTATTCATGACTGCACATATCTGTAAAACTGCTGGTAAAGAAAAGTATGTTCGTTCTTGTGTATCTGTAAGAGTAGCTGTGCAAGTAGTGTGTAGGTATAATAGCTGCTATGTAAATAGTGCGTTAAGAAAGAAGAGTCAATTCTCTTGTCTACAAAAACTGGTCATGTTTCAAATTCTTGTTCTCGCATCACAATGTTCACATTTACTTCCGGCTGCTGCTCTGTTGAGACTAGTTTTGTCTCCCGTGTATCTACTTACTGTTTGCCACTGTCATGCATGTCATTAGAGACCGAAATCGTTGACTGCCGTAAAGGTTTGTCAACACAATTACGTCTCGTATCTCCTACGCCAAGTTATGTGCCAGAAGTGACTGCTGTTTAATAGAACTAGTCATACCCCCTGCATGTTATGTATGATTGAGACACAAGCAGGGAAGAACTTTGATATGGGGTAAGACGTGACGTCACAGGGCATTTTATGTTATTTTGTCAGAGGTTTGGGGTTAGGGTTAGGGTTAGGGTTAGGGTTATTAGGTACATTTGGGAAATTGAGTGGAGCGAGCAGACGACAAATGCCGCAAGCCATTTTTGCTATGGCCGTCGCGCCTTACCCCATATCAAAGCTGCACCCACAAGCAGCTCTATTAGACAATGTGTGGTTGTGGCACATAGCTCACTACATCTAATATGTTGACGAATATCAAACAAAAATAACGCTGTGTGGTGAATAATTACCCAGCCTGCAAGAGATCTGTGAAAAGCATGGGCCCCGCGAGGGAAGAGCAGCGATCAGTGGGGAATGCATGTAATGCGATCCATAGTTGATGGAGTTTACGACCGCACGCTGTGTCTTGTCACACACACTGTGTCCCCCACCCCCACTCTTCCCCCGCTTGTAACTTCTAGACAGGTGAAACTGATCCTCTCTGCTTAGACCTACGCACTGACAGCATTTTTTTGTCCATATTAAGTGAAACACCGCCGATCTCTGAGGTAAGTCTGAAAGTTATGTGAAAGACTTTATAAAATAACTGTTAAAATAGTGGATAGTCAAACATAATTTATGATCGTTTATAAATATTGCTCTCCTTTTGTGTAATATTTAACTTTGTAATGGCTGGTCTTCCCAGATCTTCCACATCTAAAAAATGTCTTATTAACGTTTATATTCAGACTTTTTTACCCAGATAGCAAATAAACATTTTATAAACGTTTTAAAAACGCTAACAAGGTTGTAATAATGTAAAAGTTAGATATAAAACATTTTAGAAATTTTAGAAACATTTACTGAATAAGCAATTAAAAGTGAAACATTTTTGCAAACACTTTAAAATGGTAGGAAACATAACATGTAATAAAAATATTGAAATAAATGTTACGCAAACATTTTCTGAAAACTTCTAATGATGTATATGATTATGATGTAGTGATTATGACGTAGAATATATGAAGTAGTAAGGGATGGTTGAATGAAAGAAACGACAGAGGATGGAAGCTACAGATCAGAATAAAGATGCTTAATATTAAGTAATATTCAAACTCTAATGTGTATTCTAATAAACTATATGTTTGGTACAATAGATTTACCGTATTTCTACGAAGGTTCACTATTAAAACGTTGATAACAATCTTGTTTTTGAAACGAAAATTATCTTCTCCGAGCGTTAGCAAGGGAAACAATCCAACGTTGCATCAGTACGAAGTGAATGGTATGTAACTGTTTTTTGAGATGACTTATTTACAACAGTTTTCAAATCTACAAATCTTTAGTACCAAACATATATTTTATTAGAATACACATTAGAATTTGAATATTACTTAATAGTAAGCATCTTTATTCTGTTCTATCGCTTTCATCCTCTGTCGTTAGCCTGATGTTGGCGTCGGTCTTCAGCTGGTAGATGTACAGGTCCTTGTAGTTCTCTATCGATTGCCTTCTGTGAGAAGGTGAACATTGCTGTCTTCGATAACTGAGATCTTCTGCTGGTCTGTCTTAGTGAGAGTCTTTAAAAGTCGGTAAGCGTTTTTTCTGTCACCTCGTGCCATTCCATCCTCTATGTCCCACCACTGATTCTTGATCCAGCTCTCCCCAGCTGCCTTCATCCCTTTCTTGATGGCACAGTTGACTTCTTTGTATTTGGTGGCTGCTTTTGGTTTGCTTTTCTTTTCTCTCTTCAAGGCCCTCCTTTGGTCACAGAGGTCTAGGGTGTCGTTCGTGACCCATAGCTGTTTCTTATTCCTATGTCGCCCTAGAACCTCCTGTGCTGTGGACAGTAGCACCTCTTTGATGTTTCCAGCAAAGGTATCTACATCAAAGTCCACCAGGTTCAGCGCGCCAAATGGCCTTGAAGACTGGTGCAACCTTTGGGTCTTGCAGCTTCTCCAAATCAAAGCGAATTCGGGTGGTGTTTGAGAGTCGCTTCGCTTTCAGCCTCAGCTTCAGGTTCGTTAGAACAAGGTCATGGTCGCTGCCTATGTCAGCACCTGGGTACGTCCTTGTCCTGGCCTTGTTGATGCTGGATTTGAAGCGTCTCGGCAGTAGGATATAGTCGATCTAATTATGGACCAATCCGTCTGGTGAGTGCCACGTGGCTGTCCTTGATTTCTTGTCGGGATGTAAGGTGGTGGCTAAGGTGAGTCTCTGGCTCTGTGCAAACTCTAGGAGTCTGATGCCCCTGTCGTTGGTTTCACCAAGGCCAAATTTGCCCACCATTCCTGCCCATTGCTGGTAGGCGTCTGGGCCGACCTTGGCTTTCCAGTCTCTGAGCACAACCAGGATGTCCTTTTTCGGAACTGCCTTGACAACCTTGTCTAGTTGTTGGTAGAACACGTCCATTTCGTTGTCTCTATGTGAGGAAGTTGGAGTGTATGCTTGGAAAATGGTGACATCCATTGCCTTCGCTAGGCAGAGAGGCCGTTACAACCATAGCTGGTAGCAAAAATTTACCCCTTTTTCAAAAAATTATATAAAATTAGTGAAAAGAGGTAGAAGAACAATTCAAATTGATAATGAAAGATCAAAATGTGTAGAAAAGAATCATCTTACCTTGTGTTTGCTTAAAAACACACTTTTATAGTATTCCCAACAGAAAATGCCATGGTAATGAGTAAAAAAAAAATTGTTACAGAAGTTTCAAGAGCTTAAAAAATAAAAAAATAAAAGTAACATAAGGGAGGAAACTACTACAACCGTTGGAAATCGTCTACCATGATTCCCTCCCTTGAACTGACAGGAAGTCAAAAGTTTTTTTTTTTTTTTGTAAACAAAGGAAAGTTCGAAAATCGGAGCACGTTGTCTCACTTTGACATGCATTTTACTTCAACAACCACAAAGGAGAAGGAAATAGTAAGTAATATTAACATTCTAATGTATATTCTAATAAAACATATGTTTGTTTGGTACTTTATGTCTGTATATATTGTGTAAATAATTATTTTGTTAATATCCGACCGGCGATTTCCAATAGTTCTAAATTGCGTACAGTCGTAATCTTTCATTTGATTTTAATACTCGAAGACAAAACCTATGTATCTTAAAATTTACACCAAGTGACTGTTTCAAAAATTCTCATTAAAACGGTGTATTACTGATGGTTGTCTTTACTGTAGGTTAATAAATATAAATTTTCATAGTTGCCGGTTGAAATATCAATACCGGGTATTTGGTAGAGATTTTCCACACAGAAAGACAGGTACCCTGGGAAAACGCAGAAAATTACTGTCAAACATAAAAACTTCGACATAAAAAGATGATCAATCGATAGAAAAATGAATCAACTATCGAATTCATTAATTTTTTTTATCCGAAACAACGCATTTTGAAACGTTAAAAAATAGAAAAAAGCTCAGGGTGAATAGGGTTGTTTCCACGGGCCCCGACCTTCACCTTGGCTGCCGAAGTGAGGGCAAAACTGAGTGGAAGCTATAGACGCTACAGTTGATAATAACGTGAAATGGTGAACAAACTTTGCAGTTATGGAACATGTAAGAGCGAATCCAAGCATAAGGATCGAGATCACATGCAAGGGGTAGTTTAATATACGATTTCTTCAACCGAAAGTTAATTTTTTAAGTGTAAAAAATGGTTAAAAGCGTGTGGCCGACAGAGTACGGGAGATGATGCATTCACTGTCGAAATGGTCAATAGATTTACACGTACAAAACATTTCGTTGATGCAAAAGACATACAAAAGAATATCATACACTATACCAGCTTTAGCATCGAACATATAGTTAAAATCATTTGAATGCAAAAAATGTAGAAAAACGCTCGAGTTTGCTTTAACGAAAAGAAAGAAGAGGAGCTCCATTTCTTCTTCGTTAACTGAACAAAGTAGTAAGTGAACAGTCTTTTATAGTGTTTTATTATTATATATTTATTATAATTTTGTTTTTTTTTAACTGAAGGAATTTTTCTATTTAATCCACATCGAATTCAGTCTATATTATTAGTGTTATGCACAGTATCAATAAGCACATCCTCTTAAAACCAGGTCCAGTCACAAGAAAGTGAAATACTAAATAAAATTCTATTTAAAAATTTTTTATGGAAGATGATATAGATATTTTATCAGATGTACAAGAAACTTTGTCAACAATCTTTGGCTTTCTTAAATATTTTGAGCAACTCTTTTGGCATTATTTGCTGAAGGCTGTGCTATGAATTTTCTTCTTTTTTTTTTTACTGAAGCAAAAGTAAAAATTGGATAAATCTTGAACTTGTAATACTACATAGTATCCTTATAGGAACAGTTTTTAAAATCATACAGGTCATAGAACATATTTGTTTATCAGCATGTATAATGGTGTTGTGAAAAAACAAAATGAACTAGTTCACCATTTCTCCGCAATATAAAAAATAATGTTTAACTACTTAACATACCAAAGTATGCATCCATTATAAACTTATTGTCTTTGAAGATTATAGAAATGTGATTGTTTTGTGCATGCATCTTATTCCCCATTAAAAATAATTCAGATGATTGTTGTTGTGTCAACAGACAGTTCCACAGCACAGGCAGAAAGAAAAACAGAATACTACCTGTGGAAGAAGAACTTATTTTGACTGCATCATGGAATGGATTTGCATGTTTTAACAGATTTGATGGGCATTTTGAGGGCTTCAGTAAGCAGAATCATCACTTCTTGGATACATTTGTTAAACCCTGAGCTTTCTTTCCTTGTTACATGGCCAACAAGGGTGCAAATAAAGACGAATGCCAAGAGCTTTTCATTTTTTCCCTAATACAAGTTATTATAGAATGTATAGAATTTCAGCCACAAAGGCCTTCTTTGCTATCAGCTCAAAAGAAAAACTTACTCCTCATAGGTATACAGGTAAATGTCTACTTGGCATCACTCCTCGAGGTACATTTTCAGACAGAAAGATTGTGGAAAGATCTGGTTTCTTATATCTATTGGAAAAGGCAATAGGTGATTGGAAAAGATGTTATGGCTGATAGAGGATTTATTATTCCTAACTTGGTGACAAGGTTACAGGTAGTTTATTAAAGCAATATTCTGGCTACAGAAAATTTTATAAAGAAAACAAAATGTCACCACCACTAAACAAAGTCATATTCTTGATTTGATATGATATCCAGATATGAAACAGTCGAGGACCAGACATTGCAAGATTATAAGTAATTTATTAAAACAAACAATACTACGGCTAAGCAAATTTGTATAAAACAAACAAAATAATGTCACCACTACTAAACAGTCATGTTCTTTGGTTCAACAGAACAAGGTATCAAAATCATGAATATGAGTCTGTATCATGATCATATAAAAGTGGCAAAGTTTTCCAGTAACATGTGTCACTGTATCAAACTGTGTATATGGTCCATTGTAGCTTGTTGTATAAATTATTGATTTTCTAAGCTTGATTCATGTGCAATTTGTAGGTAAGTTAAAACGGGGTGCACAAATGTCCATGTGGTTGCATTTGACAACATTTGTGTTGATTTTTTAATCACTGTTTTATTAAAATAAAAAAGTTGCAGTATGTCCTTTCAATGTTATGGTAAAGAAAAAACAGTTGACATAGGCTGACATTACAGTAATCTTTCTACAAGAAAAGTACATACACGAAGAGACTGCTATAACATTTAGAAGAAACGACTAAAAATGGCATGCCAAATAAAGAGTTAGTATATACTAATTTATTAATACTTTGGTGCAATTAAAGATATTTCATCACGCTTGACAGATGTCTCACAGATATTGCTTTTCACAACCCATAAAGGAGGACAATCCATCAGTCACAGACTTCACATTCATATCTTCTATGGCATATAAAACTGCACCTATATATCTGCATACTCCTTCAGCTCTGTCATGGAAATTCTTCTGTCTGTTCGAATTTGGAAACAAAAAAATCGATTTACTTGTCAGTTTAGTGGAGCTACAAGTCTGTGTTGGTCTAATGTCCCACGAGCATATTGCAGCGGCCAAAGGCAAAGTAAGAGTTGTGGGGGTCAGTTGCACAACACGTTTCTAAACCTTAAAACTGTGCTAAAGAAGCAAAATCTCTTCTTAGCCATTTTGATGCATTGCAGAAAAACATACACAAAATTGTACTGACACGACGGAAAGTCAGACTTAAACAACTTTATCTTACTTAAAGCAGTTTTAGTTTTAAAAATTCTAAAATTGTGGTGCGCACTTTAAACTAATTAACTAGAGTTAAGGCCTAAAAGTGTTTAAAATTAGAAATGTGTTGTGCAACTGGCCCCTGGGCACTGGCAAAAACCTTGTAGTATATCTCCGCCTTAACTGGTAATAATCCACATTTTGTATGTGGCCTTTTTCAGATACGTATGCCTCTCTGTCGGTAGCACTTTCTGTATATAAATAACAATATTTCTCCAGTAGTTTACACTTACTCTTAACATTTGTATTTCTTCCAATTTGCTTTGTAACTCGATCACGCTGGGTGTCAGACTCAGTTGATTAATCCAATTTCTAAGCACATTTAGACAATTTCGCCAAAGTTTCTTTTCTTTGATGATTGGTGGTGATTCCACGCTTCTGTAGATACTCTTTTTACAGTAGCAGCATTAAGATTTTCAAAACTTTGCTGCTAAATTCGATCGGTGCGCTTTGAAATGCCATGTTGTTTTGCCCATGCCAGGAAAACGCAACTCCGCAAAAGCCAAGAACGATAAGCCGCGGAAACAGGTCCATTCGCCCTGAACGAAGCCAAGCGTTGTGCGCCGTTCAGGGCGAATTCGTCCTGACCGAAGCGAAAGGATGACATTGTAGGGCTTAGCTAAGACAGGCATGGAGATCAGCCGGCTGGATACGCGTTTTACCTTTACCATTAACTGAATCAATGCTATACAGTCTTTATAAACAATTTACCAAACTGACAGGATGTAACATCGGCTCATAGGTTAACTCTCTTAACAAGGATCAGTGTTTAGTGTACTTTTGTAGTGAAAAATAACACACATTTTATGAAATAAAAAATAAGTACTTGATTAAAAATATACAGTGAATTCATTCATAAAACAATTTTCTCACTTGCTTTTTGTAGTGTCAAACTGTGCAGTGTGTTTGTGTCTATTAATTATGACCACTACAACTTTTCTACTTTCATAAAGAACTTTGATTAAACTCGTAATTAAGTTGCTGTTTAACTCAATCCATTCGGAACGACACGGAAGGCTTCACGTCGATTCCAAACCCTATTTACCCCTTTTCAAAAAATCATAAAAATTAACTAAAAGAGGTAGAAAAACAACTCAAATTGATAATGATATATCGAAATGTAGAAAAAAGGAACAGCCTAAGCTTGTGTTTGCTTGAAACAACACTTTTATAGTATGCCCAACAGAAAATGCCATGATAAAGAGCTAAAAAAAAAACTCCCGCATCGTAAATGAAAATAACCTAAGAAACTATTGAAATCTCTCGGAAATAGTCCACCATGATTTCCTCCCTTTAAAAACTAGTCCAGACAATCAAAAATTTCGTTTGTAAGAGGGAAAAATGTAAACAAACGGTCGAGCGCCATTTTGAATTATCAAAAGTACGTTGCGGTTTACTCAATTTGACATGGATTTGTACTTCAACAACCACAAAGGAGAAGAAAATAGTAAGTAATATTTAAATTCTAATGTATATTCTAATAAAACATGTTTTTTTGGTACTTTATGTCTGTATATATTGAGTAAATAATTTTTTTGTTATTTTCTGAAATTTACGTTCAAGTCTTCTAAAACACGTACAGTTCATTTGATTTTAGTACTCGAAGACTAAACCTATGTATCTTAAAATTGACACCAAGTGAATGTTTTAAAAAAGCTCTTTAAAACGGTGTATTACAGATGGTTATCTTTACTGTAGATTAATAAATATAAATTTTAAAAGCTGCCGGTCGAAATTTCAATACCGGGAATTCGATAGCCATTTTTAAGACAGGTAGCGTGGGAAAATTCACAGATTTCCTGTTAAAACTTACTTCCTACATATTTTAAGAAAGACAATTGTGTTCAGAAATGAATAAGCTATCTTATTTAATAAGCTTTTCTTCTAAAAAAAAAACGATATTTAAGAGTAACAACATTTAAAACCTGCATCACACCATAGGGTGCGAACCGGGTTCAGGCGAAGATCACGTGATCGCCCCTGTGAGCGCGATTGGCAAGGAAAGAGATAAAGTCTCTCAATGCCATTATTTTCTCTGAAGTGCCCAAGGGTTTATTAAAGAGATTGCATCTGGATTGTAGTTATATTCATCATGCAACCATTAGTCATTCATCAGTGGAGTAGGGTTCAGCATTATGTCTTCAACAGACCGAATCCAAAGAATTTATTTTGCATTTGTATTGTTGTTTTCTACATGTTGGAAACAGCTATATATTTTTTTCTTTAACAGGTTAATCCCCTCTCGTTCATCAGAGGAGACTCCGTCACCTATCTTGCATGGTTGTTTTCTTCGGAGCTGGCTGTAATATACAATTTTAGTGGAGCCAAAGGAAAAAAGTTTCCAGTCACTTCAGCTGAGAAGTGTCTTAATTGCTAAAAACCAAGCGCTGACATGTTAATAGCTAAATTTTGTCACTTAATATAAGATCACTAAGATTATGCGTTATCATACATTACTAAATACGCAGATAACAATATAACAAATACTTAAAATACTGAATATACTTAAGAACAAGTATTCTAAATCAATAATATGTTTGTGCTACTTCCATATAATAACTTGTGAATTGCATTTATTCCAAGTTTTTTTCTCTAGTCTAATGTCGTACAAGTATATACGTGGCAAAACTGAGGTTTATTATAGTACGGGTATCTGACATTAAAAGGCAAAATCAAAAATGTGAAATAATTCTGCAAAATTGTTTGAGAATGTATGAAATTATAAAATAATTGGGACGAAAAATTAGACATGTATTTCTGATTTGGACAAAATGGACATTTCGTGTTTCTACAGATTCATAGCTGTGGCGAAACCTGTGAGAGTTTAAAGTAGAAGCCCTTAGCCTAAATTTTGAAAATGCTTCTCTCATGCTTATATTTTTTATGTGTGTAAGCAAGCTAGCCTGGGACAAAGCATATTTAAAGGATTTGTATGTTTCAAATCTTGAGCTTGAGTTGAATTTATTCTGCCACTCTTGGTGGAAACAATCTGTCAATCTTAATGCAAATCTAAAAAAAAAATCCTTAACATTTTTAACCCCTTGACTATTACCTACAAAACCAAACCCGTATGTGTAAAGAAAATTCATTTTATTGTGTAACCATATAACCTTATTGTCGTGGTGTAAATTAACATTTCATTAACTTTTCTCTGCGGAACTTAACATTTCATAAACTTTTCTCGGCAGAACTTCGGGTGCTTGAGCACTTACACATTAACAACAAAAAAGACAGATTGTCACTGACCCAGGCGAGTAAGCTGGAGCAGCTTCTTGATGAGCATATGCATAATTTCTGCAGTAGTTCCACTGACATTAGATAGTTTGAGATTCAGAGCTCGCACGACGCGTGCGGGAGCGGCAACCTGTAGCGTCAACGGAATTTGCACCCTACATCATCACATCCACAAAAGCCAACCAATCGCTTTCTCACAACGGGTAGGCTTATAGGCTCGCCGTTCTCGTTGCCGCACACGTCTCCCTACGCGTCGTGGATCTCAAACTCTCTATTAACTATACAACAAGGGTAAAACATGAACAAAACGCCCTTCGGGAGAAGGGAGACAATTACATCAGTCATACATGTCGATTTCAATTGCGCGATCGACAAACCCTCCTAACCCAAGTTTTTCCCGTCGGCTAACATTACAAACAGTGAGATAGCAGACCGACTGGAAAATCTACAAAGAGCCACTGGAGTTGTGAGGAAGCAAGTGGAAGATTCACATCGCTCACTGACAGAACACATTGACAACAAAATTGAGTTCTTAACGAGCACTATCTTCGATCTAAAAAAAGAAAACGATGATTTAAAAGGGTTTAAGAGGAAACGCGAAAATGTCGCCGAGTATGGTTTTGTGTTGAATCGTCTTGCTGCTAACGCATAACCCAACATGCCATCAGAGGCAAGAGAAATCATACCCAGCAAACACGCAATATTGGCCCAAGCTAGGCGTTAGCTAGGTTCTTCATCGGCGCAATATGGGTTTAGATATTGGCCCTAGATTGGGCTGAGGACACGGCCCTAGCTTGGCCAGACATTGGCAAAAGACTGGCCGAATCTCGGGATTTCATAAGCGCCGCCGTTTCGCCTAGCTTGGGTCTAGTAATGGACCATTCTATATAGCTAAGCCTAATTTTCATGTAGCAATATGGCTCTTTTATTTTTATCCAATACAGCAAGCCGAATGCTGTCAGGCATATCATGTGATCTGTAAAAAGCTGTGCTTTAGTTGAAATCATTGAATTGGAACTAGACTAACATAGCTATTCACAGTGCAGAATCCAGATTAGATCACACCAGCATCCACACAAGTCTTGCATTCCTGTCTTAACCAGAATAACGTGGTAAATATAAATATTCAACATTTTATTCCTGAATGAACCACTCAAGGTGGTTGTTTCATAAATGCATATATTTAACACCCCTCCTGAAAGAAAGGGGCTGTAGAAGCACATTAAATGCAAACATATTGCTACAACAATATCATTTCTACAAAACATCCCTCACAAAAAATGTAAAGAAGTGCACAAGATAATCAAATACATACAGAGATCAATATATCAAAAGTAATTGTAAAGATCATTATTTTTCTTAGCTACTCATTGTTTAGGTGCTAATAATTTTTTTAAAGACATTATCCAGATACTAACACCCCTCACAAAAAGTCACAAGCTTGTCAAATGCAATAAAACAATAAATATTATCTTAATACTGACATATATTTAAGAAGTATAGGCACAAAGTAAATACATTTAAGAAAAATAAATCTCCTTGTACAACCAAAATAAACAAACTTTTAATTCTCTCAATATACAAACAGTTTATATGGAACTTACAGTCATTAGAAGATGCCACTGACAAAGGTGGCAGTGACATTGTAGGTCTAATGGTGATCACTGAGAAGTTAAAAGAAAAAGCTCTTCATGTTCATCCGCACTATGGGGGGAAAGGGAGGGGGGAGGAAACCGGAGTACCCGGAGAAAACCCCGCCGCCCAGCCCTGCGAAAGGTGTCACATACAGAGAGTGTCCCGAGACGAGATCTGAACCCTGAGCCGCTCACTGTAGAGGTGAAAAGCGAGTGTTTTAACCACTACACTACCGGTGGCCCTGCCTTGGTCCAGAGATCGACTTTTCTCTGGCATTTATACGGAAATAGTTGGGTGCTACGTCACCCGTTGTGTGGTCAGCCTGCCTCGCGATGCTCCGCTCGCGCGTCCAAGCGTGGGGTGGAAGGGGTTGCGGGGTAGAAGGGAGAAAGCACCATCAGCGGTACAAGCTGTCTAGCGCTCCCGCTACATTAACACTCACATCTCAGCACTGTATAGAGTCGGGAGACTCCAGAATGACAAACCCAGACCGGTGATAGTAAAGTTCACCTCCAGAAAAGACAAAGAGAGAGTAATTAAAGCGCACTGTTGCTTGAAGGGATCAAGGGTTGTCATCTGACCTACTTAAATATACAAGACTCATTCGCCTAAAACAACATTATGGAGTGGTAGACCATGGACGGCAGGAGGGGGGAAGTTATTTGCTAAGCTATTGGACTTGTCTGTCATAAAGATTAGAAAGGGGGACACTATCCCCATTGACCAAAACTGCTAGGAATAAACACCGAAGAACAAAGACGTCAGCACCGGAAGAGGAGCGAGGGCAACCCACAACACTGCTCCCAGGAGATGCCTTAGGGGAAACATGCTCACCAGCCGCAACTCCATCAGCAGGCAAATCATAACAACAAGGCTAGAGCTCAGCAGGGACTGGCAACCTCACTCCAAGTTTGCTCCGTTCATAAATTCAACCCCAACAGAGCGGACACGCACATCAGCCGCGGAAGTAGTTTCCCAGTAGCCATGCTAACAAATTGACAATAAATAGAAGTGGACGGTGTGTGCAGGGGAGGGGTGAGTGTGCAAAAAAAGAATGTGTGTGTGTGTGTGTTTCGTTTTTCCTCCACCTTTCGTTCTCACACACACATGGAATTAAATACGCACATAAAGATACAGGTTGGGGATTTAAAACTTCCACCACCAGTGCCAGTGTACATGATCACTGCTGCTTGTTTGTTTCGCTGCTTATACTTTTTTTCTTTTGGGGATCTCTTAATCTAGTTTTGTTTTGTTTTTTTGCTGGTCTTGTTTTTGTCTACAATAACTTATTTTAATGTCTTTGCTACTTTTCTTAACCCTTCTGAACTGTGCTTCCTACTGTCCACATGTGTCAGACCTGGTTTTGCTTTTTGCCAAAAGGTATATTGTTATTTGTCTACATTTAATTGCCAAAACAAGAAAAGTGAGACTGCTAGCAATAAAATGGTACATAGCTGTTGTTGTCGGTCACTCAAATGGATACGCCTGCCTCTTGTAAAAATGATGCTGTGCGCCGCAGGTCCTCCAGACTGCCGTGTAGCTTCCTTGATACCGGCGTCTCATCAGTCCAGATGCGGTGTCTGAGGTCTTCATGCATGGGGCATTCTTGCAGTAGATGTTTTGTTGTCTGGCTGCCTGTCTGGCACGGGCATCTGTCCGTCTGGCCGATCCGGAGTTTGGTGTATAGGTGGTGATTGAGACGGTTGTAGCCTGTCCTCAGTCTGAAAATAATGACCTGTTCGGCCCTTGTGAGCAGGTAGTATGGGTCGTTTTGGTTGAAACGTGGGTGCTGCTGTAGCCATTTGTTATGCTGTTTGGCCTTGATGATGGTTTTGACTTCATTGAAGGTGGTGGACTTGTCTTGCTGCTCTTTTGTGGATCCTTCCTTGGCAAGAGTGTCTGCGGCTTCGTTGCCAAATACACCGCAGTGGGAAGGAATCCACTGTAAGACGACTGTGTGGTTTCTGCATAAGGAGGAGAGAGCAGTGGTCAGGGCGTTCAATTCCTTGTCTCTGGCAGTCTGTAAGGCCTGTAGAACAGATAGTGCATCTGTAAAGAAGACGATGTTGTTGGAGGTGTCTGGGCTGTTCTCAATGTGGGTGGCACCGGTCTGAATGGCCACTACTTCCGCTTTGAAGTTGGTGGAATAGAGGCCGGTTGTGAGGGAGAGGCGGTCTTCTCTTCCTCCTGGATACCGAATGAAGATTCCGGCACCACCCTTCTTCACACCTTGTACCGCTGATCCGTCAGTGTACACATGAGTCCACTGGTCTTGTGGGAAGTTGCTGTGGATATACTCCAGAGTACAGGACTTTTTCGCAGTGTCGTCTTGGGAATCTTTCTTGCCAACACCATGGATGTTGCAGTGGATCAGGGGGAAAGCAGATTCATTCCATGCTGGGTTTGTCCGGTATAGGGGGATCTCTCTGGGGTCTTGTTCCAAGATATCTTGGTGTTTTCGTTCAAGGATCCTCGCCTGATGGATGAAACTTCCCCTTTTCAGCCTTTCCTTCGTCGGCTGAGCCAGCTTGATTCTCATGGGGTGATTTGGAAGTCTCTTGAACTTGGCGGCTTGGACGAGTATCTTTGTATCACGTCGGTCCTCTAGTGGTTCCAACCCTGTGATTGTTTCCAGTTCCTGTATGGGCGTAGATTTCATGGCTCCAGTGATGAGTCTGGTTGCTTGGTTCTGAACCTTGCTGATCTTTTCAAAGTTGGATTTTGCTGCCGTGCCCCATGCTGTCATGCCATACTCTAGGACTGGTCTAACCCTTCCGGTGTACAGCTTCTTGAGGATTTTGTCATCCGCGCCCCAGTTTGTGCCAGCCAACTTCTTCATAAGTGCAAGTCGCTCCTTGGCTCTGGCTTCAACCTTCTTGGTCTGAGGTTTCCACGTAAGTCTCTTGTCGAAGGTCACCCCAAGGTAAGTAGGGTTGTCCTCCAGTGGGAGGATCTGTCCATCGAACTTCAGAGTGGCTTTCTGTTCCCTAGTGGACAGACTAAAGATAGTGTAGGTGGTCCTTTTGGGGTTGATTTTGACAAGCCATCTCTTCGTCCAATCCTGTAGGACATTTAGTGTCTCTTGGAGTCGGTAGTTGGCAGTTGTCAGGTGTTCTTCTGTGCACCAGAGGACCAGGTCGTCTGCGTATATGGCTCTTTGGACATTTCGGGGGAGGTCCTTGATGATGTCGTTTATGAAGACAAGGAACAGGGTAGGGCTGAGTACTCCTCCTTGAGGAACTCCTTCTCTCAGCGTCTTCTTTCGGCTGTATGTTCCGCCGACATGGACTCTGGCCTTCCTATTTGTCAGGTATTGATAGATCCATTGGTACATGCAGCCGGATACGCCACACTTCTGGAGTTTCAGCCTCAATCCATCTTTCCAGACCTTGTCAAAGGCCTTTTCCATGTCTATCCACACCGTCAGCGTGTGCTTCTTGTCCTGGAAGCCATCTTCAATCTTCTGGGCAATGTATGTAACCTGGTCTTCAGTTGAGCGATGTTGTCTGAAGCCTGCTTGTTCTGGTATAAAGATGTTGTTCTTTTCCAAGTGCCATGATAATCTGGAGTTAATGAGGCGCTCCATTAACTTGCCCACACAACTGGTGAGGCTTATGGGTCTGTAACTGTCCACCTTCGCTCGATCTTTGCCTTTCTTGTGGACGGGTACCATGTCTGCTTCTCGCCAGATTTGTGGGACGTGGCCGCTGTTCCAGCTGTTGTTGAAGAGGTCGAGGAGTTTGATCTTGGCTCGTGGGCCCAGGTGTTGCAGCATTTCATTGGTGACCTTGTCTGGACCAGGGGATTTCTTCTGACTTAGGGTCCTGACTGCTTCTTCAAATTCTTTCATGTTGAATAGTTTGTTCATGTAGTCTTCCTGGTGTTTTCTCTGTCTAAATTCTCTTCTTTCTTCATAGACTTGCTGCTTCTTTTCTTCTGGTACTGTGATGCTGCTGACCTCTTCATAGTTGTCAATGAATGCGTTTGCTGCTTTTCTACCTGTTAGTATATCTTGTGCTTGTTGTATGACAATCGGTGCACTTCTAGTATCTTCATCATTCATAGCCCTTACCAGCTTCCATAACTTGTTTCCTTCTCTGTCTAGGTTCAGTTTCTCTGTCTTTTCTCTCCAGCTCTTTCTTGTAGCTTCGTTGTAGGCTTTTCTGTATTTGGCGCTTGATTCTTTCAGTGCTATGTTGTTTTCTATGGTGGGGTCATTCTCAACCTTTTCCTGGTCTTGGAGACTTCATCTTCTAATTCTTGGAGTTCCTCTGTCCAATACGGCCTGTAATTCTGTCGTGCGCCTCGAGGTATTGTTTCTGAAGCAGCTTTAATGATCGCCTTGTTGAATGCATCAATGGCACGGTTGATGTTCTGATCCGCCGCACGTATTCCTTTGGTATACTTGTCTGACAACGAAACGAAAGTATCCCAGTTGGCTTTCTTGTAATTCCACCTGGGAAATGTCTTTAAATCTTGGGGCCTGTACTGCAAGTTG
Source organism: Marisa cornuarietis (assembly GCA_004794655.1). NCBI lineage: Eukaryota > Metazoa > Mollusca > Gastropoda > Architaenioglossa > Ampullariidae > Marisa > Marisa cornuarietis. Next base: position 3,625,551 of record SMMW01000135.1, read on the forward strand.
ATGGCCAGTTTAACTGGTCTGTGGTCGCTGCCGCCTAACTGGTTCAGTACCCCTCTGGTTGTTTTCTTGGAGAGGTCGTCAGTGGCGAAAGCAAGGTCAGGGGTCGTTGAGGAGATCCATCTGCGCGAGAAGAAAGTCGGTGGGTCTTCTGGATCGTTCAGCAGGATCATCTTGCTATCGATCTGCCAGTCCTCTACTTCCTCTCCTCTGTGATCCGTCTCGTCGTAGCCCCAACATGTTGAGTGGCTGTTGAAGTCGCCGACAGCCAAGCAGTTTTCAGCAGGAATATCAAGTGTCTGTAGAGAAAGTTCTTTGTTGGGTGGGCAGTACAGGTTGAAAATGGTGAGCACAGTGCTGTTTACTGTAATCTTGACTCCGTTTATTTCAGCTTGCTGATTCGTGTCCACTTGAAGATCTCTTGTTGGGATGTTGTTTTTTACAAGAATCAGCACACCTCCCTTGTGTCTTCCTTCTCTGTCCATCCTGAAGGTTTGATAACCTCTGATGGTAAATCTGTGGTTGGGGTTCAGGTGTGTTTCTTGAATACAGGCCACATCTATTTTTTCAGCATGGAGTCTTTCGGTGAGGGCTAATTTTTTGTTGTAAACGCCCTCAGCGTTCCACTGTAGGATGTTGATAGGCCTCAGGGTCTCTTCTGTGGTTGTCGTTCCTTTTCGGCCAGTAGCTTTTAACCTCCGCCTCCAAAACCTGGCTCCTCGCATCGGGGCGTGGTGACCACCAGTATCATGGGGTGGGCCCTGTTGAGGCGCAGGGCCCGGCACTTCGCCTGCCTGGCGGGACCTCACAGGCAAAGCACCATATCGCTTAGAGTAAGCATTGTCCATTCATGGGAGTGTCAGTGCGTTGTGCTGCCGTTAAGCGCCCGATGGCCCAGCACATCCGTCTTCGGCGTCAGTTTTCTTGTCCGAGTGTCTTTCTCGTAGAGAGACTTGCCGACCAAGGCTAACGACCATCCTCTGGCCGGGTGTTATATGGAGTTTTCCTTCTCCAAATGTATATGTAGCAATTGTCAATTATGATGTTAGTTTCATTAATAGCTAATACTCTCTAGACTGTAGAGGATGAAAATGAATACAAAAACAAATGGATTGAACATAGCTACATTGAATGTTAATGGCTTAAATGACATGGGTAAAAGAAGAGATGTGTTTGACTTTCTTAGACAGCAGAACTATAGTATTTATTTTTTTTACAAGAAACTCATCTTACCGAAAAAAAGAGAAAAATTTGTTCGAGTAGCCTGGAGTTTCGACATGTGGTTGGCAGGGAATAATTCCAATCAAACTGGTGTGGCAGTGTTGCTTAATAATAACTTTGAATACAAATTACATAATGTTATAAGAGATCCAAATGGGTGTTTTCTTATCCTGGATATTGAATTTTTAAATAAACACCTAACACTAGCAAACTTATATGGGCCTAGTTGTGGAGACAAACCTGAATTCTTTGACCATGTTTTTGATCAGATTGAGACGATGGGAAATGATTATGTCATAGCTGCGGGAGATTGGAACTGCCCACTAAGTAGACAACTAGATGTTAGGAACTATACCAGCAACAACAGCCGGCCCCGTATTCGCAAGACAATTACAGATGCCATGGTAAAATCTGATCATGTAGATATATGGAGGGAATTATATCCAGATAAACGGGCCTATACTTGACGCAAATTCAATACTGGGAAACAAGGTCGTCTGGATTATTTCTTTATTTCCGCCGAAGTATACACTATAGTAGCTGGATGCTCCATTAATCCAGGATATAGCACAGACCATTCTTTAGTTTTACTAACATTGACAAAACAACAGTTCATACGAAATAAACCTTTTTAGAAATTTAATAACTCTTTGTTAAAAGACAAGAACTTGATAGAGTTAATTAAAAATGTAATAGTAGAGGTAAAAAGACAGTATGCCCTCCCAGTGTACAACTTTGAGAAAATTGGAGAAATACCACGAAGAAATTGAGTTTATTATTTCTGACCATCTTTTCCTTGAGACCCTGTTAATGGCGATTAGGGGCAAAAACCACTGGAAGATATTGAGTTTATTATTTCTGACCATCTTTTCCTTGAGACCCTGTTAATGGCGATTAGGGGCAAAACTATATCATGTGCATCATTCAGGAAGAAAGAAAAAATGAGAATAGAACAACAACTGTTAAGTAATATAGCGAGTTTGAAAAAAACAAAGCCTCGGATTCTAATTGAACTGAAACTGAAAACTTAAGAAAAGATTTGCAAGAATAAAGAAACAAATGGGTGAAAGGTGTGGCTGTGAGGTCCAGAGTAAAATGGGTCCTGGATGGAGAAACAACTACTAAGTATTTTTGTAATTTGGAGAATAGAAACTTTGTAAATAAATCCATGGGATACTTGAATAAGGGAAATGGAAATATTATTATGGATCAGGATGAAATCCTAAGGTAGGTCCAACACTTTTATGAAGAACTGTCCAAAATTCGACCAGTAGACAATGTGAAACTAAGTAGCCTGCTACACGATGCTCCCATGTTAACTATTGAGAATTCAGAATCTTTGGAGGGCTGTATTACATTGCAGGAGGCGGGTTCAGCACTAAAGAATATGAAAAACAACAAAATCCCTGACGCAGATTGTTTTACTGTTGAATTCTTTAATGTTTTCTTTGTGGACATTGGAACTTTTCTTGTTAGGTCATATAATGAAGGCTTTGAGAATGACAGTTATCATTCTCACAAAGGCAAGGCATAATTACGTGTCTACCTAAAGACCAGAAACCAAAACAGTTTATTCAAAATTGGAGGCCAATTTCCTTGTTGAATGTAGCCTACAAGATTGCATCAGCATGTATTGCTATACGATTACAACGTGTGCTAACTTTGGTTATTGACAAATGTCAGAGAGGATTTAGGAAAGGTAGATACATGGGAGACAATATTCGGATGATTTATGATGAACTTTACAGAAGTCAAAAAGATCCCTGGACTACTGCTTACTGTAGACTTTGAGAAAGCGTTAGATTCTGTGTCCTGGTCATTTATTGAGAGATCTCTCAAGTTGTTTGGTTTACCAGAGTCTATCATAAAATGGTTTGTCACATTGAATTATAATAATACATCCTCCTGTATATATTTCAACGGGCAATACTCAGGTTGGTTTGGCTTAAAAAGAGACTGCAGACAAGGGGATCCAATCTCACATTATTTATTAAATCTGTGCAGACGTACTGTAACTAATGATAAGGAAAATTAATGATATAAGGGTAATAAAGTTAAAGGAGGAAGAAGTGCTATTGGCTTTGTTTGCAGATGATACTACGTGTTTTTTAGATGGTAGTGAAAAATCTTCTAACGAAGCTGTTAACACGCTAGATAAATTTGCTGACATCTCAGGGTTAAAAGTTAACAATGACAAGAGTCAAGTAGTTTGGATAGGTAGTATGAAAAATAGCCATATTTAATATATGAGAAACAGGAATTTCCAATGGGACCCAGGGAATCTTTAAATTTCTGGGTATTAAACGTTCTGTAAACATGGAGGAAATTGTTAACTTAAATTTTATGGACAAAATACAGGAAATGGGAAAAACCCTACACTGCTGGGAAAAGAGGTATTTAACACCTTTGGGGAAAATAACAGTAGTGAAATCCCTTGTAGTAGCTAGAATAGTTCACCTGTTAACTGTCTTACCTGAGTAAAACCCCTGGACTTGATACAAAGAATTTATAAGAAACTATTTTCCTTTGTTTGGAATGGAAAACCTGCAAAAGTCAAAAGAGCTGTAAGTTGTAAACCATACCAGGAAGGATGACTAAAATGTTGGATCTTAACTCTTTCATAGCCACACTCAAACTTAGCTGGCTAAGACGGCTGAAACTTAAAAATGGGAGTCTTACGAGCTTGATGTCAGCTATTTCTCCTGAGATAGTGAAACTTGATTCTTATGGTGGTTAATATGCCTATTTGGTAATGAAACACACTCTAAATCCATTCTAGCAAGATATGATGAGGCATTATATAAGATTTATTAGCAAATGTATTCCAGCATGCAGTGAGGAATTTCTAGGGGAACCCTTCCACTTTAATGATAATATTATTAGAGACAAAAGAGTTATATATATTAAGAAATGGGTGGATGCAAAAGTCATAAAAATAGGGGACCTCACTAATGTCAATGGTACATTTCTGAATCTTGATGAATTCTATGTTAGGTACCCGGCCTTAATTAGCACAGACTCCTTAATCTACATGGGTCTGATACAGTCTATAAAACAATATCAAACCAAATGTAATTGTCAGTTAGTCTCTCAGAATGAACCTGTTAATAGGGGGATATGCTATTATTAGAAAAGGAAATAAGGAGGTTTCAAAAATTATCCTTAAACAATAAAACGTATCCAACTGCACTTAGAAAATGGGAGGCTGGATTTAAAGACTGTGACTGGGCTGATATATTTCAAAAGCCCTTCTATACCACTAGGGATTCTCAACTGAGATGGTTTCAGCTACGACTTTTACACCAGATCCTACCCACAAACTCGTTTCTTTTTGGTGACCACACACTTAATCCCCGGACACTTAATCCCCGACACTTCATCCCCGACACTTCATCCCCTAGACACTTAATCCCCAGACACTTAATCCCCAAATTGCAACACAACACTCAAAACTGCTATTTTGTGAAAATAAAATATTATAACCGTAAGAGAAATGTGTCGCGTGGTAACTCTGGGTAACTCTGGTAAGACTGGGTTGCGCTAGGTTTACAATTAGCGATCTACCCTCTAGGCGATACTAGGTGAACTCCCTAACATAACCAGCCAGTTCCAAGGCCATACTGACCAGGAGCAGACCGCCCCATCGTCTCATGCGCGGCACAGAGAAACAATTCAATTCAATTCAACTTTATTATCTCAACAGGGAGAAATTACGAGACGTAGTGAAACAACTGGCTTATACTAAAAACTTGACCACGCTCACAACAATAAACAATCTTTCACACACATCCTAAAATATACACATCACCAAAAACCATCTTCACAAAATCTATCGCAGATGTCATTTTGTATTCTTAGAGTTCTAGTCTTACTTGAGTGTTTCAATCACTTAGTACCATTGACAACCCTGTCTTTAGTTGGCATTGAGTATTTCAGGTAACAATTCGTCAGGTGGCGACTGGCCATCAGCCTAGTATACAGCGCATACTGTTTTTTGTAAACGAAAAGTACAAAGCCACGCATACTAGTCCTCTTGTTAATGATTTGTAAAATATGGACTTTGGCGGAACTACATAACGACTATTCGTACTCGTATCAGAAAGCTAAGCGAATCTAGTATCATCTCATGAAATATATTGATAACCACAACTGTAACTCGCGTACGAAAAACAATTGGTCAAAATGTAGTCGTGGTATAAGTCGGTATAAGCTGGTATCAGCCTAAAATATTATTAGTAAAATACATGTTGTTTTCATTTCTGAAACTCTCTACAAGAGCTAGCCATTGACTGAGATATAGCAGTTACATTGTCTTACAAAACTTTTGTATAGCGAAATGAATGCTGGGTTTAAACACGATAAATTGTATACCGCAATATAAACTGTGCGCCGCGTGTATCGCTCTTAAATTCTACCTTATTCACAGCCGGAGGTACTCGCGAAACCAACATTTCCATTCATTCGACTGAGCTCGCAACACAGCCATATGATCATCAGATAACATTAACGCCTACTTGACAACTATACAAGTAAAGGTTTATTTCCAATAGAAAAAACGGAGACTATATATATATATACCACACACAAACGCAATAGTAAACTTAAGCCGACAACAATGTAAAAAGAAAACAAAGCGATCCTGCTAATGATGTCTTCCCATTTTATTGCCGTTTTGTCTGCCAGTTATAATAGAAATTTATGTCATATTTTTTTTAACTTTATTTATTCAATCTTCTTTCCCGTAAAATTGTGTGTTATTTAAAATCAAAATCAGACGTGTCTCCTCAGATGCTCCGGCTTTTCTTTTATTTTCCCCTTTCTCCTGGTCATTGGCGCCAGTCTTTCTCAGCATCTCTTTCTTCGCTTCACGGTTTGGTGAAAATGATTGTTTTACCTGGGATAGATTTTCTAAGTTCTCACACACGATTCCTACTAATCCAGACACCATAAGAGAACACGTTATCTTTTTCTCACTAAGATCTACAAACTGGCTTAGCTCAAATGTAAGCATGTAAAGCTGGAAGAGGGTATATCAAACAGAAAAATAACTAAGCATCTTACCAGAACCAACACCTCTGTTCAAGATCATTTCGGGCAAATCTTAAAACCGTAAACTACATTATTAAACTCACTGAAACTCTTTTTATTAGAATATCCAAGCCCCCAAGAAAGAGTTTGGATCTTATTATGTGTCTCATGCAGCTCTGCAGTTACTTTGGGACGGGATAAAATACACCAATAAAATATTCATTAGCAACTTCAAAGCATCAAACAATATTAACAATGTCGAATATACAAAGTAAGTACCTGCAGTAAGGTGTCCAGGTTGGTAAGGGAGGTAAAACACAGTCGGGTCGGATATTACACTAATACTTATACCAGCTGCACAAAAGTGATACTTTATTACTGACCTACGTGTGGCATATTTGCTAGACCACTTGACCGGAAGAGAGGCTCAGAACCATTCTTTTGTTTTTATTGCGCGAGAACACTTGCTTGAGACAGCGGGTATCGCTGGTAAATCAAGTACCTAGCGCAGCTTGAAACCCATACAGACCGCGTGCGTGAAAAAGAGAGATATTTGTCATAGAGACTCTTGGAACTGCTGGAGGGCAACTCTCACACTCAAGCAAACATAAATCTTCATATGTTCAGTAAAATATAACTAGATAATTCAACTGCAAAACGGGATTCTTATATTTACACTTTCATATACTTTCATGTACCGTTTAGACGATCTACAAAAACAACCAGTTCCTGACCTTCACACTCAACTCTTGGAAGGCTTTCTGGACTGTTTGGAGGTTTATTTTAGACATTAAGCGGTTCAGTTCTTTGACGCACTTGCTACTTCCTCAATAAGTATTTTTTTTTTACTTTTTAAATATTTGCCTAAGACGTTGTCCCGTTTCAATGTTAGTATACCTATTGACACTATATTATGTATTCAATAATTTCGCGTGTCTTAGACTATAACAATGAAAGTGTGGTTTGTACTATTTAACAGGCTAATGATATTTTAATATTTTTGAAATATTTGTTTGGCGACCAATTTAGATTTGTTTATGGAAACTTATAGTTATATTCACACAAAACATTTGTGTTTTAATATTTTAAAATGTCCAATCGTTATGTACGTAGCATGTCAATTTAAAAGCACGCAGTTGAAATGTCAGCACTAATAGTGTGTCGATCTTTAAACACACAACTAAAAAAGTGAAGTGTTAAAAGACAATTTTAGGTCCCAGACCTCGTCCTCTTCCAGTCCTTCACCAGAGAGAAGCAATACAGAAAATTAGAGTCATGTGAAAATATATATCGGCATAATAATAAACACACACTGTTCGCTAACAATTTTCACTATATGGCTCGCGAGTCCCCATCCCTCGTCCTCCTCGAGCAAAAGAGTCAGTTAGTCAGTCGAATGCCTGGATTGTCCTTGGAGAGCAGAGTCCACATATCACATCCGTAGAGCAGCCTCGTTACTACAAGTATTTGTACGGATTGTACTTTTTAGTGAGCCTAATTCTATGGCCAGATTCTATCCAGCTTAGCCATCGTTGCTGCCGTCGTTTGATCCTAATACGGATATCTGGCGTTGAGCTATATTCCTTCAAGAGGGTGACTTCCATGAAGCTTGTTATCTTTTTGAGTTGTACCCCATTTATGCCGATCTATGTTTTTCTGTTGCCATTGATCGTAACTTTTCTCTTTTCACTGCCTGTTGGCTTCCATTCCATATGCGTTCTAATTGTCATACTGTTGGTAGGGTCTTGCAGTTCTCTATTCAGTGCCTGCTAACCTTCCTAAGTTACTAGGATAGTGTGCATTGCAGATCGGGCCTTCACCAATGAAAATGGAAATCTGATGGTCAGGGAGGGTTTCACGCAGGGTGTTCTTCAAGAAGATCTTGAACAGCACTGGTCATAGGCTATGGTGCGGAAGCAAGCTCCTATTTCGTTATCCAGCAGTATTCATTCGTTGAGCAAATTATATTAGGCTTCAATGACTTAAAATTTGATGGAATGATGGTCTTCTCACAACCTGAAGAGCTGGTGCTTGCTTGAACACAACACGGTGTCCTGTGACCAGCAGATTGAGAATCAGAGAGTCGAACACAAGAAAGCTCGCATACTGTTCAGTATAGGCTGACACGTTATTCGTTTACTCTTGTTCCGCTCCATGCGTATTTAGTGCATCATGCACCTTGTTCCGCCAAGAGCGAATTAGTTTAGTTGATTTCTTGGTTCTTTCAGCAAATAAAAAAGAGCATAAAACAGAAACAAAACAAATCAAAACAACAACAAAAAACAAACAAAAACGCGCACACGCACACACACACACACACACACAAAACAAACTAGGAAACAGTAATCTACCTTACGGTCGTGACTTATCTATATTTTCCTCAACCTCTCTCCACAGCATTGACCAATCAGAATAAAGCTTCTCATTCTGCGCGAGAAGGTCCGTGACTGGTTTGTGGCCGTCCGTGTGCCTGATGTACTAGAAGCAGACAGAACATAAAGTGATTTACTCGGATCCAGACCAGTCGCTGTCGAAGTGAATCACCTGTTTCTTTAAAACAGTAAGTGAAATAGATCATTACCTACATCCTTAGCTTTAGCGGTGCTGTGTTTTGTTGATAGAAGTCTTTGTTTCTCGCCAAACCTCAGGCTCGAACATGTGCGGTTTTCATTGTGCAGTTTCCTGCGGTTCTAAAAACACTGCTACTAGACGATAAATGACTTTCAGCGTCCGAATAATCCGAAATGTCGCTCATTCTCTCTCTCATTCTGTCTGTTTGGTGTTGACTGCTGCCAATGTTGTGACTGGTGTACTAATATGACGTAGTGCATCGCTCGTGGCGCTCGATGATCGAAGGTGCGACTCGCTTACATTGTTAACGGGATAATTAATTAGTGGTTAGGTTTATGAGACTGAAATTTACAGGTTAGTTTTATATCGCCTATATCTATTGATATCTGCAAAAAATGTGAAGAATTGGGGTTGGTCTTTAAGAACAGAGCGGATGAGTTTTCTTGTGGGAATGCTGTCTGCAATTTTCATCGATTTATAGGCTTCTTTTGGCATCTATTCTGTTTTACCTGTTAATAAAATAAAAAGGTTTAAAGTATTAATAATAACAATGATGATAAAATATAAATAGCATCTTTCTTCATCATTGAAGTGGTCTTGAAGCGCTTTACAGAAATAAAATCAGGTATGTATAATAATAACAAGAATAAACAATATTTGACGGGAAACAAATGATAACTTCTATAGGTGGTGCTGAGTCTGTTAGAGAACAGGAAGTGCGCATCTCCTTGTTTACGCTTCTTAATGCCTCATTATCTGAGAGTATTTATTGATTGATTTGTGTCTGAAGGACAATTTTTCTGACATAATTTATGTCGGTATATTCCTGGACGTTATATTCACGAATAAACTTAACGTGTTTCGGGTCGAAATAACTTCTAGAGAAAATGTTGATTCAACGCTCTGGATTAATTCTGTATAGTGAATGTGTGAAGTTGTGTTTCATATTTAACTGTAAAAAAGTCAAACTATCTTTTCTTTTTAGTCCTCTTGTCTTTTATTTAATTTTTTTATAGATTTAAAAAATACAAAGTTTTGAACATGTTGACTTTGAAATTGGAACATCAGTCGGTGTACCTTCCTACCTTAGCGCGTGTACTTATGCATAAAGAAGCGTAAATTATTCATAGTTTTAATTTTGAAGCTTCCACGAGAAAAAATAGTTAGGAGTCAAACTAAATATTAAAGAAAGATTTAACTCACAGAATTCACTGAGATGAATAAAATATATACAAAGCTACAGTGCTACAATAAATAAAAAGCGTAAAACCAGCCAAGAGCCAAGAAGTGAGTTTTTTTAAATCTAATTATTTAATTTATTGTACTGAATTTTGTGCTAACTGATTAGCTTTTGGACTTTGTTTGTTTGTTTGTTTGTCTGTCTGTTTGTTTGTTTGTTTGTTTGTTTGTTTTTACGTACATTATATCTGCACAAAGGAATTACATACTACGCGGATAAAAACATGCTTTGTAATGCAGATATGCGGGAAAATCGTTTCTAAAAGCAACTAAGAATTTGAATAGATGTATTTGTTTTAAACAAGCGATAATCAAACCAATTTGCGACCCTTAGATATTATATTACATCTTAGATATCAGGGGTGGAAGGAAAAGGGACTGCTAGCTTTTCAATAAAAGATGCATAGACATCGTCGAGAGTTCTGATTTAACAGCTGAAACAACGATAGTCTAAGAAACAAACTCTATGAAAACACGAACGCCAACCCTGTCAAGAATGTTTTACGCACTGCTTCGCATGACTGAGCGCTGGTACCTGTGTACAATAAGATTTATTGTTTTGCTTCTGGTCACTCATGTGTTTACCGCTGCATGATCGTATTTGCACACAGTTAAAAACAAAGTCTGAGGCTATCAACATGTTGATTAGTCTCGAAGGAAAGCTTAAGTTTGATTAGGGGTATAGAAGAGGGGGGGTCTTTGACCGTGGTAGCTATACTGGGTAGGGCTAAAAGAATAAGTGTGATGAGCAAGTCACATGACCTGTTTGCTTGATGCTAGCGTTTAATTATGTCAGTTTTTTTCATAATACGAAAGGATGTATTTCTATTGAAGATGAAATATAAAAAATCTGTACGATGCTTTTGAACAGACGAAATAAGCCGAGACATGGACATGTCTGCCTTTTATGAGCTGCCGTCAATGAACCGGACGATTTACAGATTTCTTTTTTGCTGTAGTTAAATTATCTAGACCTTGTAAAGTCGCGTGACTAAAGTTGAAGCTTCGACCAGTTTTGCTTCTCCAAGATTTTCTCATCTGAGTTCTGCAGGGATTTACATTTGAGTGCTTGTAGTTTCATCTTAACCTGGGTCTACCGCTCAAGGTCAAAGGTAGGATTTTCTCTATGAAGTTTGCTGACGTGTTACGCACACTTTCAGAAATTCTTCACGCACTCCCAGAACTAGAATAATTGTCAGGTGATGAAAGAAGTTCATGGTATTTTTCTGTTTCAAAAGTCTTATTTGCTCACAGGTCTACTCTGCCAGTATGCCGTTTGGTCCTGTCAGCATCCATCAGCCAACCAGTTTGCTCTTTCTGCTCCTGGCGTATGTCACCATCCCAATCCTCAGCAAACCTCCAACACAAAATGACTACTACAGCCTAACAATCAAATTGTTTGAATCCTACAAGAAGGAAGTTCGGCCAGTTTTCGACGACGCAAATGATACAGATATCACTATATCTTTGTCTATTTTCCAGCTAATAGATGTAAGTAACCGTCCACCAGTTTGCATTGCTATTACAACTACTGACTCGTTTCTTAACTGTCAATATTGTTGTGTTTACACCTCCTCAATGAAAATCATTAAAAAAACCAGTCTCATTCAAATTATTGTATTTTTATGACAAGTCGGTTAATCATCCTTGTGTGATAAGTAGGTCTCAAACATTGTCGTCCAGGTAACATAATATCTATCCAACTATCATGCCGACTTGCATATCAGTAAGATTAACAGTGTCTGAATCTCAGCTACATCAATCATGTAGTTACTGAAACACAAACATCAATACTCATACCTTACTGTTCTCAAAATAAAAGTTAACGTTGAGCTTAACTGAAATATTTACTCATTAAAAACCTTAACAAATGATTGTCATTCACAATAACAGTCGGTACGCATTTCCAGGAACAGAATGTTTAGCCAAACAGGTTTACAAAAAATATCAGCATGTTTGCAGAAAATCATTTTGACCTAGCGGATAAAGAATTTTAATGGCATGTTTTTTACTGTGATGCCACAAACTAACACATGACCATTAAATTTCACCTGCTTCTCTTCTAGATGCAAATCTTACAATACGTTTCTGTGAAATTGGCGTTTCTTACGTTTTTATATGCAAACAACTGAATTGGCAGACTTGCACTTTGTACCCTTGTTCTGGAAAATACCAAGAGACATAAAGCGTGCCGGTACTGAACTTGATTATTCTCTCCCCCCGGAGTCCTTTTCTTAGAACCTCTCTCTTCCCTGGTATGATTTGAACAACTTGATTTCAAATGCTGAGATCTTTTACTTGTGACCTTTTTTCTAATTTTTATTAAGCTTTTCTTATCCTTGTGCCTTCTAAGCGAAACCTTTCCCAACTTTGGTAAGATTATGAAAGAACCATTTCTAACGAGAAAGTCTTTCTGAACCATTTTGTAGCCAAGAACTTCTTAAGATTTTAATGTTTCATTCAGATTTCGTTTTAAAAAGATATCTTTCAGCACCATGAGTAGAAATCCTTCTGTTTTCAACATCATTATTACGAATGCTACTAACCATGTTCTTCTTAGTTTCTTCACTGATATTTTTTGAGAACATATCAGTCTTGAGCAGAGTCAATGGAATTCTGGTACATTCTTTTTCGAAACCTGTCCGAACTGTTGCAGATAAGCGAAAAAGATCAGTCGATGAAGATGAGCGCTCTCCTTGACATCCAATGGATCGATGAATACCTGAGCTGGGATGAGACTAGCAACGGCAACATCAGCAGCTTCCTCTACAAGCAGGGCTCCATCTGGGTGCCTGACATCGTGGTCGGCAACACGGTGACCACCCAGACACAGCTGGGCTACAAGGATCTCCAGGTGGTGTAATTAAAAACAAGGCTGAACAGATTAAAATAATTTAAATCGACGACGATGATGATGATGATCTTTTAGTATCATCTAATCGCTAGGCTTGAACGACCTCAAGGTAGCGTGATTACTAACAAAATTGTAGAGATTAAAATAATGTTTTTACCTCATAATTACGTAGTACTCCATCATCATCATCATCATCATCATCATCATCATCATCATCATCATCATCATCATCATCATCATCATCATCATCATCATCTAACCGTTACTAGTAAAAGGAATGCGCAAGAATTTCGCAAGCTTCTGAATGCGCGCTTACATATTCTGATGGAATCCATATTTCAAGCTACGTCTTTCGGCTTCCTGTTGTCTTTTGAAACACACACACACACACACACACACACACACACACACACACACACACACACATCGCGGCGTATCGCTACCTGACTAGTTCCTGCCAAAATATTGTATAAGTATTTATATAAGGATTCTTACAAGCATTATAACGGTCAGCAATAATATTCCGTAGTACTTTGCACCAGGCGCTAGAAACAGAGTTTTAAGACAGAAGTACTAAGAACGCTAATTCACATAGCATAGAGAAGTGGTTGTGCTGTAGCCAGGAAAAAAATACAAGAAGTGATAAAAGTACTGGCTATTCCATGTTTTAGATTTGTGCAAAGAAATAGAAAATACGTTGGATGACGTTCCAGGTTCGGCTTAACAGCGATGGTTCAGTGGACTGGCAGCCTACAGGGGTGTTTCAGACATCGTGCAACATAGATGTCACGTTTTATCCTTTTGATACGCAGGTAAGTTACTGTAGGATAACTTACTTTGTGGATATGTTTAGTTGAAACATGCACTAGCTTCTGGCAGAAGGCGGTGCTCCACTGAGGACCAGGAGGTTATTAGTTCGACGCCTGGTTGGGTCTGTAGCTAAAACAAAGCAAACGAACAGAAAAAGATTTCTTCTCTGTATTTGCCTATTCAGCAACTGCCTCCACTCAAGGTAGTTTGGAGGAAGTCTTCGACAGTGTTGTGCTGGCCGACGTGATCGAACCGCACCGATGGTTGAATGTTGCGAGTAGAGGCTTGTGGTGACCGACGACTGTTGCTATCGTGCTTCGTAGAAATTCATCGGTTGTATGTTCCTAGCACCAAGGAAAGCAGTCTTTTCAGACACTTATCGTCAAGTGTTATGATTTTTTGGCTAGAATAGCACATCCGTAAAGCATGATGGGTAATGCCACTATTTTGTACACATAGTACTTTGTGATGAAGTCGATGTTACTGCTGCTCCCGATCATGCATTATGTTTCTGCATATTGTGTAAAACTTTTCATTAGCGTCAGTACGGGCATAAACACACACAGGCACGAGCTCACACACATGACTATACACACATAATTACAGGCACACAGAGAAAAAGAGAGAGACACACACACACACACACACACACACACACACACACATATATATATATACACAGACATATACACACATATGCACATAGATACAGATGTAGTTCCCAAACGATTATGGACACATTTTAGGAAAACGCTTTATATCATTAGATGTGTTATACAAGCGTATACCAATTGTGTTGGCAGGAGGAAAGTGTGGCTGAATTTTATTTTAACTCATTTCTATTTGAAAAGTTCGAAAATTTTGTTGCGAACATTTTTGTATATAACTTATTATCTAAACAGATGATATGCTTAACAGTGTTTATTATTAGATTTTTTCTAACTAGTTACCGATTGCTTAATTTTTATTTCAAATTTAAATTAGGAATTATGTTTATCTTTAAGCTGGCTTACTAGAAAAAAAAACCTGTGTTTAACACAATAAATCAAAATGCGAAGACAGATGCAACCCTTCCAGACACACAAGAACAATGCATGCCTGCACGTACTCTTTCTGCACGTTGCACGTGCCTGTGTTTTGCAGGTGTGCTCCATCGTCTTCACCTCTGCTCAGTCTACAGTTAAAGAGTTAAACCTCCAGTTCAAGAAGGACAAAGCCTTCGACCTGAACAGCTTTTCCGAAGACAGCATCTGGGACATCCTCAGCTGCTCAGCAAATATCAGTGAATCGATATCCAAGAAGACCAGTGTCTCATTTAATGTAGGGTCTTGGACCTTTTCCTAGGACTGTTTCCACTGTGCCTTTCTTAGTATTGTGTGTGTGTGTGTGTGTGTGTGTGTGTGTGTGTGTGTGTGTGTGTGTTAATTTTAGCGTGTATTTTACTTATCTAGTCCTCTCTATACATAGTGTATAGCTTCACATAGATAATAGCCTAGTTGTTACAAAACCAGGGTGTAGTGGACGTTCACTGGGGTGATAATAGTTACAGCATGTTTCGCATGGAAAATCGTCTTTTATTCGGTCTTTACCGCTAAATACAAATTTTATTCATAGTCAGTATAGACACTGAATCATTTACTTTCCTTTGAAGACGAATGTTTATATGATCATCACTAAAAGTGTGTTTTATGTGCTGAAACCAAGTTGAATTGATATTTTTCCACCGCTATGGGGCCGCCATGTCAAAGCAAGATTCGCGCGTAACTTTCTTAGCGGATATTCTCCGCCTGACGTAAGCAGCAGGAATACTTATGGATTTACATTCAAAAGCTACCTTTGGCCGCCTTAAATGTCCATTTTATTGTATCTTCGTATAAATTAACATACAACGATATTAAAACCTTAGACCTTAATGCCTGACTTTGATCTCCGAATTACCTGGTAATCAGGATAAAGTGATGAAAAGTGTTTACAGATGGGGATAATAAAGACAGCGAAACGACCAGTGCATTTTGTCTCAGAAAGAAATGGTTAAAGCGCGTTTCGTGGATTTAACAAAATTTATTTGGTTCTTGCAGTTGCATCAGCAACTTCTTTCTTGGAATGTTGAATTTTGGAAGAATTTGTGTATATTCATCTCAAAAGAGTTGCGTTTAAAAATTTAGTTTTCTGTGCACTAAAAAAAGTTGTACTACAGTCGTAAAGTTAACAAAACACATCATTCTCTCTCTCTTTGACACATTCACATGCAGTGATATGAAAATTCCATTCTTCATTAAATTTATTGATTCAAAAGAGGGATCATCAATAGATGAAGAAATTCCGCTAAATTTGATCCAGATGTAATAATAGTAATAATAATAGTGAAGATTTTTATAGCGCATATTCACACCCATAGAGAGCATGCTCTTAGCGCTTAAAACGAGGAAGAGACATGGACTAAATAGATACAGAACACAGGGGACGAAAGAAAACGACAGTGCTGACGACGAAACAGAAAACAAAAGGCATCAAGTAACAGGAACAGAGAAATATAGTGATTCTGCCGAGAAAGATGGGTAACGTAGCAAGAGGGAAGGGGGGGTAAGAAGGACGAGCATTGTGTGGACTGTGTTAGGAGTAATGCTCAAGGAAGAGGTGCGTTTTCAGTGCAGATTTGAAGGATTCAATTGTAGGAAGGTGGCGGATATGGAAAGGAAGAGAGTTCCATTGTTTTGCAGCACAGTAGCCAAAAGTCCTGTGACCATATATTGTTGTTCTGGTGACAGGAACAGTTAGGGTACGGTTGTCAGGGAAGAGCGGAGTTGTCTGGCCGGAGAGTAAGGGATGAGAAGTTCAGAGAAATAGTCAGGACAGGAGCCTGCAAAGAAATTAAAACACAGCACAGACAGTTTGTACTGAATGCGAGAACGGATGGGTGGCCAGTGTAGAAAACGAAGGAGAGGAGTGACATGGTCCCGTTTCGTGGCTCTAAGCACCAGACGCGCAGCGGAGTTCTGTACTCTCTGGAGTCTCTGAATGAGGTAGTCAGGAAAGCCTGCCAGCACGGAGTTGCAGTAGTCAAGTCAAGAAAGAACAAAGGCACAGACAAGAGTGTTGGTAGCGCGTGTAGAGAGAAAGTGACGGATAGCACTGATCTTACGGAGCTCATAATAGGCAGACCGACAGACAGCTGTAACATGTTTAACAAGGGTCATGTCATCAGTGACAATAAATCCCAGATTCCTAACAGATGATGTGAAGGTGATGTCGCTGTCGCCCACCTTGATGTGATTGGGCAGACTGACTAGTGAAGGTTGATGTCTTCTTCTATGGCACAAGAGGGCTTCCGTTTTATCATCATTTAATTTAAGCTTGTTTTTTACCATCCAGCCCTTGACATCACTAATACAAGCTTCTAGAGAGCTAATAGCAGAGTGAGACTCAGCCGGTGGAATAGAACAGTAAAGCTGCGTGTCGTCTGCATAGGACTGATGAGAACCTGGTGACACTGGATGCATGATGAAAGTGGTTTAGTATACAGGATGAACAGAACTGGGCCAAGTACTGAGCCTTGGGGAACGCCACAGAAAAGTGAAGCAGGGCGAGATGTCTGACCGTCAACTACCACAGTCTGGGTCCTATCAGTGAGATAGGAGTTGAACCACGAGAGCGCAGGTCCAGAAATCCCGTAGAGGGTGTGGAGTCTGTGAAGAAGCAGAGAGTGGTCTATAGTGTCAAATGCAGCAGACAGGTCCAGTAGGATTAATGAAGAGACATCACCACTGTCAAGAGCAGATAATATGTCTGTTGTTACTTTGATAAGAGTGGTCTCAGTGCTGTGGAAAGGTCTATATGCCGACTAAGCTTGTGGGATAAGATGGTGCTCTTTCAAGTAGGCCCAGAGCTGTATCAAAACTATTTTCTCTATGATCTTAGAGAGAAAAGACAAGTTGGAAACTGGACGGTAGTTGTTCAGGACATTGACGTCAAGCGTGGATTTCTTAAGAGGTGGCATCACCACCGCATTTTTGAACAACGATGGGAAAACACCTGACGACAGGCTAACATTTACAATATTTGTGATGGCAGGAAGTAGAGTATCTAGGTACTCGAGCAGAAGGCTTGTGGGCATCGGATCTAAGTTTTCAGTATTTATCTCAACAGTTAAACGTTTCCTTGCAAACTGGCTTAAATTTTATGAATTTGCTATAGTATGTACTTGGAAGTGTGAAATTTTAAGTAAATAAATGAGTACAAAGACTCTATTTCATGGGTCATAACAGTATTAAAGTGCTAAAGGTACGTCGTGTCAACATATCTTTAATATTCGATAACCACATATATTCATTATTTACACATATTTCAATTAATGGCAAGGTTACTGACTTCATCGGTGCTGATCGCGTTCACCTACTTAACATGAGTGGCTGCTATACGGGGTCACACAATAATCTCATTGTTTTTGGATCAGCGCCCATTATTTTATGCTTATGTGTTTTACTTTTTTTTTCAAGTGCTTTGAGCCTGCCTTTGATTGTGGGGTAAAGCCCTATATAAATATACAGTATTATTATTATTATTATTATTATTATTATTATTATTATTATTATTACTGGTTAAATGACCTAAAGAGAAATGGGCGCCGTCACCTCTCTGCTTGTTTAATTAAGATACCACGACATCGGCATAATACCTGTCTCTTCTAAATGCTTATTTGAAAACCTGAAACTTTTTGAAAAGAAAAACCCAGATGAGTTTATATTCAAATTGAACACGCTCTTTGACCAAGTCAAACCGAGTGTGAAAGTCAGACCTATCAACTTAGAGAAGTTTTGTATGTCAGTTTAAAATTGTTTCAATCAATCCATAAAATGAAAGTGTAAAGTTCTGTTTATAGCTGCAGCTGAGGCGACGACCCACATTCTACATCCTAAACCTCCTTTTGCCATTGGTGATTTTGGCGATGACATCGTCATTGGTCTTGGGACTTCCGTCGGAGACCGGCGAGAAGATGGGTTTGTCCATCACCATGTTGCTGGCCTTTGGTGTCTACCTGACCCTTGTTACTGACGCCATGCCCAAGAGCTCCATACAGGTGAGGTGGATAAAATGTTAGTTGACACTGGTGAGATAACGATCTACTTGGCATCTGAAACTGTTCACTAATGTTATGTCTACGACTGATACAGGTAAGCTCTTTGTCCCTTGATCGTCACGATGAAACGGTAAGGAATAAATAGAACAGGCTAGTTTCTTTAAAAACTGCATGACTATATAGTCTGTCTGGTGTACCTGGTCATTCACGTTGTCCCGAAAACAGCGGTAGAGATAATGTTTTCTTTGTTAAGGACACTGGCATGATCTTGGCATTGGTCTGTAAATACATTAGGCTATAAATGAGGTACATCGGTAAGACGGTCGGTAAAGAGTTTTAACAAAATTCTTCGAAAGAACCATTCACTTTTACACGTTTACATGCAGTTCTACGGCAATTCTCCCAGTGAATTAAGCTGCAAATTAAAATTTTAAATGACACAGTCACCCGGTTCAATTGCATCCAGCTAATGGCAAAACCATTTCTATATTTTTAGTTTAGTTACTTAAGCTTGTCTTTATGTTTCTATCCCTTGATCCTAGTCACCTGCTGAACGTGGGTTAGCCCTGAACTTCATGCTTAAATTTTAGGAATAGTTTTACAATGTCACGTCTGTTCTTGTTTATGTTGTCAGGTCCTAATAATCTTCTGTCTTGTTCTCCCCTTCTCTGCCTACAGGTGTCTCTGCTGATGGTGTACATTTTATTACTGCTAGCGTTAACTGCCTTCAATGTTGTCCTGTCGGTATTTCTCTTAAAGCTCTACCACAGGCCATCAAACAAACCTCTGGGTGAGTCAAGGCGAATACAGAAACATTTCATCACATCCACCTCACTCGTGGCAATTACACATTTTTTCAACGTAACACAAAATTTTCTTTGACTGTCTAGGTTCTGCTGCCTACTTTCTGAACCAGAGAATTCAGAAAAGACAGTTTAATTACTTAGCAGTAGTGTCGTGGTAGTATAGTTAGTATAGTCAGTAAGGCTGTGCAATACAGTGAACTCTAAGGACCACAACTCTTTGGCCGCTGCATTATCCTCGTGGGATAGTAGTCCAACACATACTTGTAGCTCCACTAAACTTACAAGTAAGTCGATTTTTTTCCAAACACGAACAGACACCATTTTAGTCATGTTTATAAATTCGGACACCATTTAGAGTTATATTTATAAACTCAAACAGAAGCCAGTTCAAGTTATGTTTACCAGCTCAAAAAGAAACTATTTAGTCATAAGAAAAACAACGCTAGCAAACATCTTCTTGTTAGAGAAACCTATAACTTGCACGTGAATCTTAGTTTTAAAGGCCTGTGGGCTGTGACTTCACATGCCAAATACTCGAAACTCACAAAAAGAGCAACAAAGTTATGGTTTGAGTTTTTCCTATATATTGACCCATTCAGAATAGCGACATGAGCAAAACTAGTTCTGAAGTTATACACATCTTGCCACTCTTCCTAAAAAAACACAAATTTACATGCATGGCTATCACTTGAACTACATTCACTTCTAGTTAGCGGTTAATGTGAAATCAAAGTGTGATTTCGATTTGACGAAGGTTAGAGATGAATTCGGGGGCCGCAGTAATGCACACGTGTCCCCATTACCACGATCAAGGTTCGAGGGCCAGACAATTCCATAATGTCCTCCTGAGTCTTAGTCAAAACCTCATCTTGAACTTGATCCACAATGTTCCATGAACTTCTAGTTAAATAACTGTCTCCGGCTCCCTCTACGTACTCACAGTGCATAATTGTACATTTCACAAAAGCAAAGTATACCTCACCAAAGGAAAATAAATAATAATCATTATTATTATTATTATTATTATTATTATTATTATTATTATTATTATTATTATTAAAAAGAGCGAACTTACATGGCGCATTTGTTCACTTCGTAGCGATTTCTACTCTTTAGAAAAACCTTCAGGAAGTGAAGAGGGCGAAAAAGGGGTGTTCCACTGTCTTGTTGTTTTATTTACAGAAAGAAAAACCACAAAGATGATTATTTTATTACAAAAGCTGATGTGTAGCGCCGACGATCCAAGGCAATCTGTCGAAGTCGAGGTCAAGAGGTCTTCTCAAGACAACAACGTTTCTATCGTCGGTCAGTACAAGAGACAGATGACCGAGTCTAACGCCATCAGTCCTTGTGACAACAGTCAAGAATCAGACGAGAGCAGCTGTCGATGCGCATGCAACACCAGAACACGTAGGTCATCCGAGGTCAACCCGGTCAGCGGTCAGGTGGCGGCGGAAACGCTAAGTTCCTTTCTTTTCATCGTCTTTGTTCTCTTGACCGTCGTCAGCACGATCTTCTGTTTCGTCGTTTTGGTTGTTGGTGGGGCTAGGCAGCAGGAAAAACTCGCCTTACCTGACTGTCACGGCACAGTCTGACCCTCCAGTTATTATCACTGAAGACTTTGCTCCAGAGAAGCTATTGGGTCAAGTCTTAATTTTCTGATACAATGTTCATATAATGACTGACATCACGTGTTTAAAACAATGCTCACGTCGACTGGTTTAAAATTTGCTGTATAGAATTGTTTTTCACATTATTTTTTTCTACTTCCATTACTAAAGCGTTAATATTTAGCTGAATATTGAAATCTACACAACAAAGATAATATAAGATTCCAACCTCGTAGTTTTATGTGATGTAATAGGGTATTTGTACCGAACATACGGTGAAGGATACGACTTTGAAACCACTGGAGTATTTGTTGTTACAGTAGTCTATAACACGTCTTTGTTTGGAGATCTCACACTTCTTCTAAAAAAATTACTGAAACCAAATTGAAAGCATTTTATGAAAAACAGTAAGCTCTTTATTGGGTTCTCGGGCTAAATTCTTACTTCGAAAGGGGTGGGATAGGTTGTTGGACATACTGCCATGCTGCTGTCGTCTTTTGCTTCAGGCTTGAGAACAATGCTTTTTTAACATTTATGAGGGTTTGAGTGGGAAATGCATACAAAGTGTGCTTAATGGCTTGTTTTTCACTCTGCCTTCTGTGTTGGTGTATTTTTCATGTATATTTGTATCTTTTTCACACATTTTTGTATAATGGAATAAAAAAAATTTGGAAATAACCAAATAGACATTTATAAAGCAGCAAGGAATCTCTCAACATTTATCAACATTTATTCTCTATAATTGTCGTCAGTGCAGGTTTTACAATCTCACTATGAGTACTATCATATGTGTAAGACATGTGTGGACATTGTGTTTAAAATAAAATTGAATATGCTTTATGCGTAAGATGTACAAGTGTGAGTACATGTGTGTGTGTGTGTGTGTGTGTGTGTGTGTGTGTGTGTGTGTGTGTGTGGACGTATGTTTGCTTGCTAGTATGGCTGGCATGATTGTGTCTTTCGTGTGTGTGTGTGTGTGTGTGTGTGTGTGTGATAGATATATAGAGAGAAAGGGTCTGATAAAACAATGTTTTCAGCTGTCATCGAAGTAACAAATGTTATCTTATGAAGACTTAGAAACCGCCATACACACAAACGTTTACACAATACATGTACATCTTACAACCAACTAAGGCCACATCAAGTAACCGGGATTAGATACAAGCTCTGTTTATTTCTTACCAGCCAGGTCAAAGTCCAACACATTCGCACGAAGCAAACATTTTTTGTGACAGGGGAGATAACGGCGGCGGGGTTATCCCTCCTGCTATTTACCTTTCTATTCTTACCCTTTCTTACCTTTTTTCTGTTCCTATATCCTTATCAAAAGCACGGAAATGACTTTTTAAAAGCTTGCTCTGTGTTTGTCGTAAGTTGATGTGTTGAGTTTTATCCCTTTAATTTCAAACCACTGAAAATATCTTAAGCCGTAGACAATAAACATTAAAAAAATCACTTTGGGAGAATGGTATAACTTTTTGGAGACTGATATAAAAGAACAACAGATTCAATTTAACGAAGACAGAATTAACTTAAGGAATACACAAATAATGGCTAGAAATTTGTAAAGAAAAGCATGGTAAATATTTGTCTGAAAAAATGGGACTAATTCAGTTCTTTTGTAACTAAATGTTTGAGCCTTAAAACTGCTCTGGGACTATGATTACACCCACCCATACCTTATGCTTGTGTAATATACACACGCGTGTGCGCAAGTGCGCGCGCGCGCGTGTGTGTGTGTGTGTGTGTGTGCGCGTGCGTGTTTGTGTGTATGAAAGGGAGAAAGAATCGGCTCATCCAAGTAGGATAAAGGAACGAAGAGTAAAAGCTTACATAAATTTGGGTATGTATTGCTTGTTTCTCTTGTGTGTGAAGTGTTTTAAGCATATTTTTTTTAGAGAAAATGCTAAGTAAAATAATAATAGCATTGATTATGTTTAATTATAAATATTTATAAACCAGTCTTTCTTAGGAATGAAAATATTTCATATTATTTTTGCAATCTTTTATGATTGACAAAATTGTTGGTTGATACTTTAAGGAATAGTCCAATGATACGTTTTCAAGTAAACATACTAAGTATTTTCACATTGTCAGGAACGCACGGAAAGTGTGGACAGGTCACACACAACACACACTGACCTCACAGCCTTCTTCACGTGTCCTTTCACACAACAAAATACAAAGACCTGCACATGGGCTCGAACGTTTCTATTAATCGGGTGAACGTAAATCTATACTTTACTAAATAACAACAGAAAACTTCAGCACAAATATTCTACACTGAGTTTGCACCGAAACAAATATATCTAAGCAGTTTATATTAAAGTCCTTCAAGTTCTCTCTTCTTCTGTTGTTGGGGGGGGGGGGAAAGGAGTCGACACGGCAAACAGTTCCCCTCTTTCAGTCTTGCTCTCTGGCGTTGATCATACGGACAGCCTACATTCACCAAATAACTCCGACAGTCTAACGGCAGACAAATGACCAAGTCAATAAAAATTCCACAGTAGGTAAATCCACACAGTTCTACGATCTTCTCAAGAGATCACACAGCAGTTGAGAAAATTAGTAAATCGAGGAACCACACAGATAATATTTCTCCACACAGTTCTACGATCTTCTCAAGAGATCACACAGCAGTTGAGAAAATTAATAAATCGAGGAACCACACAGTTAATATTTCTCCACACAGTTACTCTTTCTCCATACAGTTAATATTTCTTTACACCGTTAATATGTATCCACACAGTTACTATTTATCCACACAGTTGCTATTTCTTCACACAGTTAATATTAATCCACACAGTACTATTAATTCCAACCTCTGTACCAAATTCCTCTTTCTCCCAGACTCTCACGTCTGCTTCCTCTTCCAATTTCTAAACAACGCCCCCTATCAACATTCAAACCAGGGGTCATAATCGCTATTCAATCAAGGGCGACAACCTCGTTACTTCGACGTTCATGGGTGGTAACACATGTTCATAACATTCCTCCCCTCCTACAAAAAAAATGTTCACATTTTTGCCTAACTACAACTGTTACGTTGTACGAAAAGATTATTTTACAGCCCTATGAAATTTCTTGATCCATTTCAGCCCTTGAAAAGGCATCGGCTAATTTATTAGTGGTCCCCTTAATCGGCTGAATATCAAACTTAAACTCCTGGAGGGCTAAAGCCCACCGCATCACTCTGGCATTCTTATAAGGATTAGATGTGAGGAAAGATAGGGGCTTGTGATCAGTATGTAGGGTAAACTGTCTCCCATACAAATATCTAGACAGCTTCAGAACAGACCATACTATGGCTAAACACTCTCTTTCTACTGTGCTGTATCTCTTCTCTCTATCCAGTAATTTTCTACTCACATATATGACGGGTAAGAAACTGTTCTCAATGTTGTAGGTGAAGAGGGCTGATGGAACTTCTGCACGTCGAGGGTATTGTTTTAGCATGTTTATGTAGTGGGTCTTCTGGTTTAATCATTTCCTTGAATATATCGGTTACTTGTTCACTTTCTTGCGCTTCTTTATAGATTTAGACAACTCTCTGCTGTGGTATCCAGTTCACGACGATAGGCGATCAAAGTGTGTTTAAAGTTTTTTTTTTTACAAGAGCAGATGGTGTTGCTGTTTTTCTTTTCTTGCGAACTCTCGTGATTTTCATCCTTTTGTTCTTGCCTACCAGTTCGAAGCTCAGCAGTAGGTATTGTAACTCCTTGAAAAGTGTTACATTGGAGTCCTCTACAAATGCCTGTTCTTTCTTGGTTGTCCCCAGCCCTGTTATGGGTTCTGTGAAACTCTTCTGATGGATTTCACGATCTTTTGACAAGATGCCAATGAGTATCTTCTTCTCTGCTATGTCTTCTTCTAACTGGCATTTCAATCCCAGATATTCCTTTTGAGTTTCTCTCCTATCACCAAGTCTTTGTTCGAATTCTCTCATTTGCTTTGTCAAACGTTCCACGGCTCGGTTAGCCTCCACACTGTTTAATTTCTCGACTTCCAGAGATCCTTCCAGGTCTCTAACACGAAGCTTTAAGCTTTCTGAGTTGAATTTCGTTTCCAGATGAGCTGTTCTTTCTGCCTCGGTGTTTCCTTCCAGAGAATTCAATCTTGTGATAGTATTATCAAGATCTTTCCTGAGTCTTTCCTCTCGTTCCTTGAAGGTTCTGATATCTGCTGAGGCTTTCAGTAGGTCATCACACTGATGCTTACGTCTCAACTCCAATTCATGAATCTTTTCTTTCAACTCACCAATGGTCGACTTCTGTTGTTGGCACAGTACAGCCAATCGATCTCTTTTCTTTTGGTTAACATCCATCTCGGCCTTGAGTTGAGCAATTTCTTTGTCCCTGATCTCTAACGGCAGTCTACACTCACGACCTTCTGCATCTTCTTTTATGTTCTCTAGTGAGGAATCGCTTTGCTGTAATTCCATTCGGTTGTTCTTCTTTATATTCCATTGAACTGGTGGTAGAGTTAGGGGTTGAGGTCCCTGCATCTGGCGTTGGAATTGCGCGCGTGTGGTAACCGCTGCTGTTGGTTCTGACTCTTTCTCTTGTACATCAAATACCATCCGTTTTGTACCTCTCGTGTTTCCAATGATTAGATCGACAACTGGATTTTCGATGACACAACATTTCAGGTCTCCACTGAAGAAAGGTGTCTCTACTGGAACACGTGCTAGAGGGAAGGTTTCAACGTTTCCACCAAAGGTAATACAAGATTGTTTCCCGTTCAGTCGGTCTTGAGGTTGAACCAAGGAGGCTCGTATACCGGAGATGGTTGCACCTGAGTCGCGTAGCACCTTAACTTGCTGTCCCCTAATCCGTCCTGGATACAGATGTATCTTACCCAGCTCCTTCTCATCGGTGATTGAACACATAATAGCAACATTGGCTGGGGTTGGGTTGCTCTCATTTTTCCAATTTCCATTTGTGTTATCTTGGGGTCTATAGCTTGGACAAACCTTGGCTATATGTCCAAGTCCTCCACAGTTGAAGCAACGTCGTGGTGGTTTCCAACGATCAGGATGACAAGGGCTGTTTCGATCATATATGGTCGTTGGTGCTTCCTTCGGAACTGTTCTTATTGGTGGGGAGTGGGGTGGAGTCCTCCATGATTCATTCCTTCTGTAGGGAGGAGTATTTCGTTGTCTTGAAGATCGAGAAGTGAATTGGTGTCTGTCCTGCTTTGGGCGAGCTGGCGGTGAAGAAGGAGGAGTGGCTTGTCCCACATTTGCGAACATGATAGTTTCTGTTCGTCTTGCCGGAGATTTCTGGGGTGTGCTTGGCGATAACGTTCAGCACTGTCAATCATTTCATTAGCGTTCTGAAAATCTCTTTCTCTCAGAAATACGGCTAAATCTCTAGATACACTTTGCAGTATTTGTTCTCTGACTAGCAGATCATGCAATCCTTCATAAGTTTTTTGGACTTTGGATAAGTCGATCCACCTGTTGAACAATCCGATTAGTCTGGCTTGAAAAGAATGCATTGACTCTTGAGATTGGGGTTTCACCGATCTAAATTTTTCTCTGTAACCTTCGGCGGTGCACTGAAACTTGAGTAATAGTTCTCTTTTGAGCACATCATAATCCACGGGGCCCTGTACACATAGGTTATCATATAGCTGGAGGGCTTCTCCGTGAAAAGAAGTGGCGATTTGTAATGGCCAGATATCTCTGGTCCATTTAAGGGACTGCGCCTGAGCCTCAAATCGATTCAAAAATGCGTTGATATCGTCTTCGTCCTCTTTGAAGGCGGGGAGTTTATGTGTGAGTCCTTTTGGGGTTTGGTTCCCATTACTCCTCGTCGCGCTGGAATCGGTCTCTCTCTCTAAACGTAGTTTCTCTAATTCGAACTGACGCTCGGCCTCTCTTTCTCTTGCGGCCCTTTCAGCTTCTTTTTCTTTAGCTATCCTGTCAGCTTCTTTTTCTTTAGCTATCCTGTCAGCTTCTTTTTCTTCTAGCTAATCTCTGTCTAATCTTTCTGCTTCTTTCTAATCTTCTGCTTCTTTCTCTCTGGCTAATCTTTCTGCTTCTTTCTCTCTGGCTAATCTTTCTGTATATCTGTCCTGCCTTTCAATGCACTGAAATACATACTTTGTAAGGGCTTCTTCTTTCAATCCCAACAGTTGTCCTTCTTTCATAAAGTCGGCTACCTCCCTAACGGATTCAGCCATGGTTAACACCTATCCAACACAATTACTCTAGTGTGTTTACAAAAAGGGAGCACCCTACTATCTAAGCTTCTAATAAGGCAGAAAATACAACCAGAATTGCAATAAGTCTAAGCTACTGGCATGTCAACATCAATCAGGCAAAAAAAAATTATCTTCAAGGAATGCAACTGGGTTACAAAATAACATCAATAGCAGTCTTAACTTGTTCAAAACTAGTCACTCAGATTTCTAGATCTATTAACAATCCTAAAGTACCGTACGAGTACATCAAAATAATCCAAGGGCGACAACTTATTCAAACATCCAATGACTTCACATAAATTAATTAGTGAACACACAAGGCCCAGAATTATTTTTTTTTATAAAAATAAAACAAGACAGATAACTACAGGATAGAGAACATCCACTCTCACTTTCGGTTTCTGCATACACTTTCACACAGAATAGTGAGCTTGGAAAATAAAGACGAGCGGCAAAGTAGAAACAGAGGCTAATTCCTTACTACGGGTAGAACTTTACACACCCGTAGACCCGTGAAGCTGGAGACGGGGAAACTGCACCACGCCCAACATGTAACACTTAAACACTGAGCAAATATAAATAAGTACAACCGCTTTGCAAAATTCTCAAAGATAAATAATTAACTGCCAACCTTCTACCACTAAGTCCCAGGGGAATCACAAACACTGAATCGAAGACCCACTTTCACCCGACTCTGTACCAAACGAAACAAACCCACGACAGGTCACGTCGGGGTCACCAATGTCAAGAACGCACGTGACGTGTGGACAGGTCACACACAACACACACTGACCTCACAGCCTTCTTCACGTGTCCTTTCACACAACAAAATACAAAGACCTGCACATGGGCTCGAACGTTTCTATTAATCGGGTGAACGTAAATCTATACTTTACTAAATAACAACAGAAAACTTCAGCACAAATATTCTACACTGAGTTTGCACCGAAACAAATATATCTAAGCAGTTTATATTTAAGTCCTTCAAGTTCTCTCTTCTTCTGTTGTTGGGGGGGAGGGGGAAAGGAGTCGACACGGCAAACAGTTCCCCTCTTTCAGTCTTGCTCTCTGGCGTTGATCATACGGACAGCCTACATTCACCAAATAACTCCGACAGTCTAACGGCAGACAAATGACCAAGTCAATAAAAATTCCACAGTAGGTAAATCCACACAGTTCTACGATCTTCTCAAGAGATCACACAGCAGTTGAGAAAATTAGTAAATCGAGGAACCACACAGATAATATTTCTCCACACAGTTCTACGATCTTCTCAAGAGATCACACAGCAGTTGAGAAAATTAATAAATCGAGGAACCACACAGATAATATTTCTCCACACAGTTCTACGATCTTCTCAAGAGATCACACAGCAGTTGAGAAAATTAATAAATCGAGGAACCACACAGTTAATATTTCTCCACACAGTTACTCTTTCTCCATACAGTTACTCTTTCTCCATACAGTTAATATTTCTTTACACCGTTAATATGTATCCACACAGTTACTATTTATCCACACAGTTGCTATTTCTTCACACAGTTAATATTAATCCACACAGTACTATTAATTCCAACCTCTGTACCAAATTCCTCTTTCTCCCAGACTCTCACGTCTGCTTCCTCTTCCAATTTCTAAACAACGCCCCCTATCAACATTCAAACCAGGGGTCATAATCGCTATTCAATCAAGGGCGACAACCTCGTTACTTCGACGTTCATGGGTGGTAACACATGTTCATAACACACATACAACTTTAAAGACTTGTTTGAAAAAAAGCTTTGCCTTCTCAATTAACGAGCTTTACAAAAATTCACATACTGCTGGGTCAATATGTGTTTGAAGACTGTTGAACATGTTTAATATTAATGATCAGTTGGTGAAGCAATCTGCACTGGTGCTTGCAGCAAAAATGGAAAGTACATCATTAAGTTAAGTTCCCTCGTGAAATATATGAATTACAAGAAGGATTTTTCCCACCAATGCAAGAAAAGATTATGTAACAGGCAGTCAGTCTTAATAAAAAGCATGATTTAACATCGTTTTGTAAAAAAAAATTATACGTGATACACATTAAAAAAAAAAAGAGTGTACTGTCATAGTTTGTCAGTATCCTGCTTATTTGTATTATCAAATGTCGTGAGGTAAGTGGGAAATAAAACCAGCAACAATTAATGTCTGATTTGTAATTATCGTCAAGCCAGAGAGTTCACGCTTCAGAGCAGCTTCTCTAAAACAGAGTTTCAGGTTTACGATGTAGTCGAGAGTCCGATAACCACGTCATGACATCCTTAGGCTAAGCGAGTGCTTTCCTCCTGCCTGGCCCCACCAACAACCAGAATGACCATGCAGACGATGGTGCTGATGACGACGAAGAGAAGAAAAATGCAGAACAACAACATACTCAGTGTCTCCGCCGCCTGACGACAGTTCACACTGACCTCTAATGACCTTTAAAAGCTGTTCGCTGACCCACAACGACTGTCGTCTGCTTTTTGACTGGTGTCGGAAGGGACGACAGCATTGGCTTTGTTATTTTGTTTTATGTATTCGCCTATGATGGAGATACCGTCATCATCTTCAGAAGACATCTTGTCTTCAGCTTTTGGTCTTTTGGTGTCTTCAGTACAGTAATTTTTGTGATTTTCCTCCCTGCGTCCCAAAAAAAAAAAAGCAAAAACAGGACAGTTTCTTAATTATCCAAAATATGCATTTGGAGTAAAATTATTTGCAGAATTTATATGCAGAAAATGGCTATAAGCTACAATGAAATGTTTTGCAGATAATTTGTGTGACTTAATCATTAACTAAAAGCGCATTATAATTTAAACCAAAGGAATGGTGTCATGTGATATAGCCGTTAGGCGCAGAGAAGTCTAGTCACGTCACGGGTTCATTACCTCCCCTTACAAATCACTTATTGCCATGGAGCTTTTGCTGGGTGAGCAGACTTTATAATCATTATTTTTATTGGATTAGAACATCCTAGATTACATTATTGAGATCGAACATTTTGGGTATCAACACCAAATAATCTCTTTGTGCATTATTGGTCGCCAATGTGTCAGACGCACAATCGAGCTTTTGTACAAGTAAGCCTACCAGGATTATTTGTTTACTTCTATATATGCGTGTGTTCATTTGCGTGCATACGTGTGTGCGTGTGTGTGTGTGCGTGCGTGAGTGCGTGTTTATGTGTGTAAGGTGGGTGAGTGAAGGTGTGCGTATGCGTTTATGTGGTTGGAGTTATTACAAATTATAGAAAGGAACAAGATGTTTGTGCTACGAAAGGCTTTTCGGAGGGCCTGTGGTGGAGCTCCAAGATGAATATTGACAGCACAACACTCAAGGCCGTCAACGACATCAACAGTATCACGTACACCATCAGCATAGACACCTACGGGCAGACAAAAAGGGGTAGTTAAAAAAGCCTAACGGAATAAACCAATCGTGAACACCATTCTTTATAGGCGATTATATAAACTGACAGCGATAACACTTAAATTAGCCACAGCTATTTAAGTACGACTTCATTTTTTGATAAAATTATTAATAATGTTTGTACCAATTTTTCTTTCTTTGTAAAGCGATATTAGGTATTAATAATTCAACAGGTGTTCTTTCAAGTCACCTCCACTCTAGCTGAGTCTTCAAATGCACTTACTTATCTCGACCAAAGTTGTAGTCAAGAAATAATACTAAAAAAAAACTCATCTGATCCCATGATTTCGACGTATAGATGTCTCTTGAACTTTATACACTGATGATCAAAGGCTAACTCACCTGTACCGACGTCTTGGGCATAGCGTCAGTGACGAGGGTCAGGTAGACAGCAAAGGCCAGCAGCACGGTGATAGACAAACTCATCTTCTCGCCGGATTCCACTGGAAGTGCGAAGACCAACGATGACGTCATCGCCAGGAACAGGACAGGCAGAATGATGTTGAGGACGTAGAACATGGGTCGTCGCTTCAGCTGTAGCTATAAATAGGACATTAAGTCATGACTAAGGGAGGCAGTCGAACCTTTAACTAACAGATGACAATTTGTACAAAAAAAGGAGATGACCCCATGACTACTGTCAGAAATAATTACTATTAGTCTGGAATAACTGTCTCTAAGGTCGGTTAAATTTAAACTCCTTATATCGATACTAATTTCTACGCTAGCAAAGAATACGTTAGTTTCTATACTGCATTCGGCTTAGTCGACAACAGACTTGCTAACTTTAACTTTTGATGAACGCGTCGAGAAAAAGCAGTCAGCTGGCTAATAGTCACTTTTTCAATGGTCGGTAAAAAAGCAAGCTAATGGACTATATTGAAAAAGCTCGAAAATGCAAAGTTTGAAAAAAAGTACTGAAATTCGTATGCTAAAAAAGACTATAGAATAAAAGAGCAAGCGCAAAGTATTAATAGTCAAATATTTCTTAAATAACTTTGTAAAAAAGGAGCCTGCTAAATCATACTTTAATGTAAAAATTTAGAAATAAATCAAAATGTCTGACCCTGAAGAAATCGTAATTTGGCTTACATTATGTAGGACATACATTAACTGAAAATTTGGTTTGGAAAAGATGTAGCAAATTCTGTACGTAATGTTTGCAATAATTCGTGAAACACTCTGCACTACTTTGCGATATGAAAAATTACAGTGACCGGAAATTTCAGGAAGCCTACACTAAACCCCATGCCAGCTTTTTGTTCTCAGCCTCCTTGTTTCGTGCTGACGTGTTGACTACATCCCAGATCCCGTCTGGTGAGAAGTTGTCCAATAAGACTGGACTAGTCTCGTCGATCAAGATATACAGCTCGTCTGATGTGGACATTGCCGTGGTGAGCACAATGGAGCATAACTGTATTACAGAAGAGAAATTAGGTTTTTACCGGCATCTTTGGTTCCACTTATTAGCGAGAAGTCGACAAAAATTTAGTTTGTGGTCAAGCTTTACAGACAGGGAGACAACCCGGCAGGCGGGTATGGAACAGACAATAGAGAAATGATTGCGACCTTATGAGCAGGAACAGATAACTTACTGCTACATCCGCTTGACTCAGGCTCTCAACCTGTTTTTCTTAAATTCTAGAGCCGCTGTTACCATTAATTTGCTGCTTTGTCAGAAAAGCAGAATTTAAGGCTTTGGTCGACATAGAACTGTCCACTGTGCGTATTAGGGTATTGTTATGTGACAATGAAAGAAATTCTTTTTAGTCGTAAACGTTGCATTGATTTTAAAACATTTTGTACATGATCACTATGCCTGTAATCATGACTAAATTATGAGCTTCAAAACAAAAAAGATAATCTAACATTTTTCTCGACAATAAAGTGATTCTGAGATTATCCAAGATTTTCTAGAAGACTTTAGGACAAAATAACGAAAGATATAAAATACCCTCTCTTTTTCTCTCTTTTTTCCCTGCTGTCTAGGCGATTTTTCCTCTGGAAGTGTGACCTAAAATATTTCGTGTGAATAAAGTATTTTATTAGCTTTAACGATTTGAAAAAAATAGAAGTACTACAAAGGTTCTTCATTTCGACTGAAACCGTCAACCTAATGTGAAGAGACATTTTTCTTCATCATTGATACTCTTATCTCAACTGCTAGTTCAAAGGCGTCGAGAAAAAAATCTGTGTTCAGTGGCGTAGGAACAGGGGGGCAAGGGGGGCAGCCGCCCCCCAAAAAAGACGCTGGGAAGGCAAGAATGTGAACGTTATTCATTGTCAGCGTGGAGCTTGCCCCCCAAAGCCGAGCATCTTCCCACGCCACTGGTGTTCCAACAAAAAACTATTTTTCTGCTCTTAGGCCGAAAAAGAAGTACAAAAATGGTCATAACTGAAAACATTTTTAGAAAGCAGTTATAAGGGGACTAAGCCAATAATGAGAATAAAAAGCTGGGACATTATTATAAAATATATAACTTGAGAATAATAAATTGCTGAAATCTTTTTATAAGAATCTCATCTAAACTTAAGCAGTAAAAATATAGCTTTTAATGCCCTTCCCTTTTGGTACGCAACTGGAGTCTTCAAAATATTCTCACAAACAAACATGTGGAAAAATACATCTTTTAATGCATTTTAGCTAGTCTTAGTTGACTTAATTCAGTGCTGGAATGAGTAAAAATCTCTACAAACCGTCGTAAACCTGACCTAAACCAGACTAGCACGCTGACAAACACATCTTTGTAACATAAAAAATGAATATAATCATTAGACGACACTCTTAGCTTATTAATGGTGAATTTTTAATATTAATTGTCCCTGTCTATTAAACTAAGTTGCTGTATCAAAGCATCATAAGAGAGTGGATTTCTTAGAGTGAAAGCTCTGTCTGCATCGTCTACTGTTAGCATCAGCGGGGTCGGTAGTCTGCTTCATTCTGCTTTAGATAGACAGAAAGAGACGAACACAAGGAGACGAGCAGACAAAAAAGCAGATTCGCGTACAGGTAGAGAGGGGGATATATTCATGAAACGAGGGTAAGCCACTGTCCTGAGGTCAATACTGGGAAACCAGGGAAAAGCTTCCTGTGTCCATAGCTATAAAGTGACTTTCACACTCCAAAAATTCTTTTTTTAACTCACTGCAGTCATGCCCCTTTGGCATAGGCCGTTTTCCTTGGACGCATAAACTTTTATAATTTTCAAAATAATAGTAAAAAATATAACCATGTAAGATCTATGATTTAGCTATAGATTCTGTTTTATAGATAGATCAATATTAGCATAATTCAAATTTTTTTACCTGAATTCTCATGAAGCTTGATTTTTTTTACAGTTAGATATCCGGGAAGGTAAG
Organism: Marisa cornuarietis; assembly: GCA_004794655.1. Classification (NCBI taxonomy): domain Eukaryota; kingdom Metazoa; phylum Mollusca; class Gastropoda; order Architaenioglossa; family Ampullariidae; genus Marisa; species Marisa cornuarietis. The sequence continues at coordinate 3,659,772 of SMMW01000135.1, forward strand.
TAAGCCGCATCAAAATAAGCTGTTTTGGAGTAGCACCCTAGCAGCACGGAAAACCGAAAAGTCAAGGGTCCCCAAAATTTTATCGAGATAGAACTCGAAATCTGAATTCTAGCTGCGACCGCATTCGAGTTTTCGAGAAAGCTGCGAAGAATCCTTGTGCGTTAGCCAATTGCGGCTAGTCTAGACTACCACACAAAACTAGGTCCTATCACCACAAATATGGCCACAAACCCAGTTTAATGTCAGAGCACTCGTGGAATGATACTGTGCAATCAAGCACGTTGGTTTAGTTGTCAGACAACATCTTGAAATAAAGTTCGAGTGCCTTTATCTCCATCATCGGCAAACACGTGAAACGAAAGAACAAAGCCAATGCTGTCGTCCTTTACGATACCAATCAAAAAGCAGACGACAGTCGTTGTGGGTCTGCGAACAGCTTTCGGATGTCGTCAGAGGTCAGTGTCGTCAATTGTCGTCAGGCGGCGGAGACACTGAGTATGTTGTTGTTCTGCATTTTTATTCTCTTCGTCGTCATCAGCACCATCGTCTGCATGGTCATTCTGGTTGCTGGTGGGGTCAGACAGGAGGAAAGCACTCGGTTAATCTAAGGATGTCATGACGTGGTTATACGACTCTCGACTACATCGTAAACCTGAAACTCTGTTTTAGAGAAGCTACTCTGAAGCGTGAAGTCTCTGGCTTGACGATAATTACTAATCAGACCTTAACTGTGGCTGGTTTTATTTCCCACTTAAGGTTACCTCACGACATTTGATAATACAAATAAGCAGGATAATGACAAAGTATGACAGTACGTGCACTCTTTTTTTTAAATGTGTATCACGTATAATTTGTTTTTACAAAACGATTTTAAATCATGCGCTTTATTAAGACTGACTGCCTGTTACATAATCTTTTCTTGCTTTGGTGGAAAAAAAATTCTTCTTGTACTTCATATATTTCACAAGGGACCTTAACTTTTCACGATGTGCTTTCTATTTTTTCTATTTGCTACAAGCACCAGTGCATATTGCTTCACCAAGTGATCATCAATACTAAACATGTTTAAGAGTCTTCAAGCACATATTGTCCCAGCAGTATGTGAATTTTTGTAAAGGTCGTTAATTGAGAAGGCAAAGTTTTTTTTCAAACATGTCTTTAATGTTGTATGTGAAAATACTTATTATGTTTACTTGAAAATTATCATTACTATCAATGCTATTATTATTTAGCATTTTCTCTAATAAAAAATGCTTAAAACGCTTCACGCACAAGAGAAACAAGCAATACATACCCAAACTTATGTAAGCTTTTGCTCTTCTTTCCTTTATCTTACTTGGATGAACAAACAGATTCTCTCTCTCTCTCACACACACACATACACACACACGCATTTGCGCACACGCGTGTGGATATTACACAAGCATAAGGTATGGGTGGGTGTAATCATTGTCTCTTTTTTTAAAAGTAAGTCTGAAGGTCTTGTAGTCCCAGAGCAGTTTTAAGGCACGAACATTTAGATACAAAAGAACTGAATTAGTCCCATTTTTTCAGACAATTGTTTACCATGCTTTTGTTTACAAATTTCTAGCCATTATTTGTGCATTCCCTAAGTTAATTCTGTCTTCATTAAATTGAACCTGTTATTCTTTTATATCAGTCTCCAAAAAGTTATACCATTCTCCCAAAGTGATTTTTTTAATGTTTATTGTCTACGGCTTAAGATATTTTCAGTGGTTTGACATTAAAGGGATAAAACTCAACACATCAACTTACGACAAACACAGAGCAAGCTTTTAAAAAGTCATTTCCGTGCTGTTGATAAGGATATAGGAACAGAAGAAAGGGAAAGAACAGAAGGGGAAATAGCAGGAGGGATAACCCCGCAGCCGTTATCTCCCCTGTCAAAAAAAATATTTGCTTCGTGCGAATGTGTTGGACTTTGACCTGGCTGGTAAGAAATAAACAGAGCTTGTATCTAATCCCGGTTACTTGATGTGGCCTTAATTATGAGTGCTCTTGGTTTGTAAGATGCACGATATAAGTGAGTATCTTTTATCGGCAAAACATGCCGTGATAAGCGTTGTGCATAAGGCAGACGCTTATGTGTATTGTGTAAACGTTTGTAAAGACACGTGCATTGTTCTGAATGCAAGATATATATATATATCTAAGTTTTATGAAAAGGTCATGTGCGTATGCATGATTTATGTAAAATATATGCGTCTTGGCTGTATGGGTCTAAGCACCTGTATGTATGGCGGTTTCTAAGTCTTCATAAGATAACATTTTTTACTTCGATGACAGCTGAAAACATTGTTTTATCAGACCCCTTCTCTCTCTATCTCTCTCACGCGCGCGCACACACGCACACACACGCACACACACACACACATGAAAGACACAAACATGCCAGCCATATTCTCACTAGCAAACAAACATACGTCCACACACACACACACAGACAGACACATGTACATTTTACGCATAAAGCATATCTAATTTTATTTTAAACACAATGTCCACACATGTCTTACACATATGATAATACTCATAGTGAGATTGTAAAACCAGCACTGACGACAATTATAGAGAATAAATGTTGATAAATGTTAAGAGATTCCTTGCTGCTTTATAAATGTCTATTTGGTTATTTCCATTTTTTTTCCATTATACAAAAATGTGCGAAAAATATACAAATATACATGAAAAATACACCAACACAGAAGGCATAGTGAAAAACAAGACATTAAGCACATTGTGTATGCATTTCCCACTCAAACCCTCGTAAATGTTAACAAAGCATTGTTCTCGAGCCTTAAGCAAAAGACGACAGCAGCATGGCAGTATGTCCAACATCCCCTCCCACCCCTTTTGAAGTGAGGACTTAGCCCCAGAACACAAGAAAGAGCTTATTGTATTTCATAAAATGCTTTAAAGTCGGTTTCATTAAACTTTTTTAGAAGAAGTGTGAGACCTCTAAACAAAGACGTTTCATAGACTACTGTAACAACAAATACTCCAGTGGTTTCAATGTCGTATCCTTCATCATATGCTAGGTACAAATACCCTATTACATCACATAAGACTACGAGGTTCGAATCTTATATTATGTTTGCTTGAGTAGATTTCAATATTCAGCTAAATATTAACGCTTTAGTAATGGAAGTAGAAAAAAAAACTGTGCAAAAAAAAAAAATTCTGTACAGCAAATTTTAAACCAGTCGACGTGAGCATTGTTTTAAACACGTGATGTCAGTCATTATATGAACATTGTATCAGAAAATTAAGACTTGACCCAATAGCTTCTCTGGAGCAAAGTCTTCAGTGATAATAACTGGAGGGTCAGACTGTGCCGTGACAGTCAGGTAAGGCGAGTTTTTCCTGCTGCCTAGCCCCACCAACAACCAAAACGACGAAACAGAAGGTCGTGCTGACGACGGTCAAGACAACAAAGACGATGAAAAGAAAGGAACTCAGCGTTTCCGCCGCCACCTGACCGCTGACCGGATTCAGCTCGGATGACCTACGTGTTCTGGTGTTGCATGCGCATCGACAGCTGCTCTCGTCTGATTCTTGACTGTTGTCACAAGGACTGATGGCGTTAGACTCGGTCATCTGTCTCTTGTACTGGCCGACGATAGAAACGTTGTTGTCTTGAGAAGACCTCTTGACCTCGACTTCGACAGTTTGCCTTGGATCGTCGGCGCTACACATCAGCTTTTGTAATAAAATAATTATCTTTGTGGTTTTTCTTCCTGTAAATAAAACAACAAGACAGTGGGACACTTTTTTTGCCGCCTTCACTTCCTGCAGGTCGTGGTTTTGTGCCTGCTGCTCAGGTCTACAGCTGTAAAAAAACAACCTACCTTTGTTTCTAAAGAGTGGAAATCGCTACCAAGTGAACAAATGCGCCATGTAAGTTCGCTCTTTTTAATAATAATAATAATAGTAATAATAATTTATTTTCCATTGGTGAGGTATACTTGCTTTTGTGAAATATTTAATTATGCACTGTGAATACGTAGAGGCAGCCGGAGACAGTTATTTAACTAGAAGTTCATGGAACATTGTGAATCAAGTTCAAGATGGGGTTTTGACTAAGACTCAGGAGGACATTATGGAATTGTCTGGCCCTCGAACCTTGATCGTGGTAATGGGGACACGTGTGCATTACTGCGGCCCCCGAATTCATCTCTAACCTTCGTCAAATCGAAATCACACTTTGATTTCACATTAACCGCTAACTAGGAGTGAATGTAGTTCAAGTGATAGCCATGCATGTAAATTTGTGTTTTTTTAGGAAGAGTGGCAAGATGTGTATAACTTCAGAACTAGTTTTGCTCATGTCGCCATTTTGAATGGGTCAATATATAGGAAAAACTCAAACCATAACTTTTTTGCTCGTTTTGTGAGTTTCGAGTATTTGACATGTGAAGTCTACAGCCCACAGACCTTTAAAACTAAGATTCACGTGCAAGTTACAGGTTCCTCTAGCATAACTTGAACTGGTTTCTGTTTGAGTTTGTAAATAGAACTCTAACTGGTGTCCGACTTTATAAACATGACTCTAAATCGTGTCTGTTCGAGTTTGGAAACAAAAAAAAATGGACTTACTTGTAAGTTTAGTGGAGCTACAAGTATGTGTTGGATTACTATCCCACGAGGATAATGCAGCGGCCAAAGGCGAAGTAAGAGTTGTGGTCCTTAGAGTTCAGTGTATTGCACAGCCTTACTGACTATACTAACTATACTACCACGACACTACTACTAAGTAATTAAACTGTCTTTTCTGAAGTCCCTAGTTTAGAAAGTAGGACAGCAGAACCTAGACAGTCAAAGAAACTTTTTTTGATGCGTTGAAAAAATGTGTAATTGCCACGAGTGAGGTGGATGTGATGAGATGTTTCTGTATTCGCCTTGACTCACCCAGAGGTTTGTTTGATGGCCTGTGGTGGAGCTTTAAGAGAAATACCGACAAGACAACACTGAAGGCAGTTAACGCTAGCAGCAATAAAATGTACACCATCAGCAGAGACACCTGTAGGCAGAGAAGGAGAGAACAAGACAGAAGATTATTAGGACCTGACAACATAAACAAGAACAGACGTGACATGGTAAAACTATTCCTAAAATTTTAGCATGAAGTTCAGGGCTAACCCACGTTCTGCCGGTGACTAGGATCAAGGGATAGAAACATAAAGACAAGCTTAAGTAACTAAACTAAAAATATAGAAATGGTTTTGCCATTAGTTGGATGCAATTGAACCGGGTGACTGTGTGTGTGTCATTAAAAATTTTAATTTGCAGCTTAATTCACTGGGAGAATTGCCGTAGAACTGCATGCAAACGCGTAAAAGTGAATGGTTCTTTCGGAGAATTTCGCCAAAACTCCTTACCGACCGTCGTTGTTGTTGTTGTTGACTTTGAAAGGGAAAGTGTTTCCACCTCTCGGTGATTTCGCACTGTGGGGTATGGGGTCTTTGGGGAGTGTGGGTGTTGGGGATGTGGGTGAGGGTATGGGGGGATGGGGAGATGTGGGGAAAGGGTTGCTGTTTTGTGGTGCCTGATGCGTGGTTTCACTTTTGTACGTGCCCTCTATTTTTGTTGGTGTTTAGGTTTTCCAAGTCTGCATGGGTGGTGTACTGTATTTGTGCCCTCTTTATCCATTGTTGATCTGCCAAGTTTGCATGGGTCGTTACAGTGCTGCTGCCCTCGTTCCTCCTGCTGCTGCTGGTGCTGGTGCCGCTGCCGTTTGTTGCCAGTGTTTAGGGTCCTGCCACGTGTACCGTGGTGGTGTATTGTGTTTCTTTGTTGGGTTCCATGTATTGCTCTTCCTCAATTTTTTTATTATTATTTTATTTTATTTTTCCAGTGTGGATGGCTATGTTATCCTGTTTACCCCTATTCTTATTTTATATTAGACTAGAGTTTGGGTGGCTTGTTGCTATTACTACTACTAGTGACAGTATACTGTTCAATAGTTCTTTAGGTGGGTTGAAGCAGTTTCTGAGGTTTAGTCCCAGTCTATACTTTTCTAGGAAATGTTTTAGTTCTTCTCTGTCTGGTTTATTTTCATTGCATTCCAACAGTACATGCGGGGTGCGAAGTCTGTCCCCACAGGCACATGAAGGTGGGTCTTTATACATTTTATAATATTCTCCACTAAGCCTCATTCTGGTTATTTTAGTTTGGTCCGACCTGATTGACGTTAGGTACATCAAGGTGAGACTAGGCTGGTCGTCTATCAGTCTTCTAGTACCTATACCTTCATTTTTGTATTTTTCTTGCCACCTTATTTTTACTGCTGGTTTTATAGCTATTTTTCTCTCTGCTGGTGAAATAGAGATGTTTAGGGTGGTGACTTTAGGGTTAATTTCTTGTTTTACTGCCAGTTTAGCTAGTTTATCTGCCTCTTCATTTCCTTTTATTCCTATGTGGGAAGGAACCCAAAAGAACTTAATGTCTCCCTGTTTCTGGTTGATTTTCTTTATGATGGACAGTATCTTGTATACTATATCTATTCTGTTTGAGGATTTGTTTTTTAAAGCCTGAAGTGCTGACAGTGAATCTGAAATTACTACATATTGTTGTTGCGTTGTGTCCTTCATTCCGAGATGAAGTGTATGGAGAGCTGTCAGTATGGCCGTCAGCTCAGCTGTGAAAATTGAAGTGTGTTTTGGGAGTCTGCTGGAGATGGTGATGTTACCGGGTTGGTATACTCCTAATCCGGTTGTGCTTGTCTCTGGGTCATGAGATCCGTCAGTATAAATCTGCAGGTGTTCTTTGTATGCGGTGTTTAGCTTGAGCTTTGCTTCTGCAGTGATTTGGGCTTGGTGTTGTTCTTTGTTGTATTTGGTGAGGTCAAGGTCTATCTGTGGGTGTGGAAGTGTCCAGGGTGGTGTTTGTATGTTGTCTGGTGGATAAGGAGCTGTTATGTTAATTTCTGCTCCCTTTGTGTTTTCTAACTGTTGAATGTGTTGTTGTAGTGTGGGCTGTAGGGTGGGGCGGCCTGTTCTGTGTCTGTGGGGTTGAACCTGGAGATCCTTGTAGCCCAGCTGTGTCTGGGTGGTCACCGTGTTGCCGACCACGATGTCAGGCACCCAGATGGAGCCCTGCTTGACGAGGAAGCTGTTGATGTTTCCGTAGTCAGTCTCATCCCAGCTCAGGTATTCATCGATCTCATCTTCTTCGCTTATCTGCAACAGTTTAGAGAGGTTTTGAAAAAATATACCGGAATTCTGTTGACTAGTCTCAAGACTGATATGTTCTCAAAAAAATCTCAGTGAAGAAATTAAGAAGAACATGGTTAGTAGCATTCGTAATAATGATGTTGAATGAAACATTAAAGTCTTATGTAGTTCTTGGCTGCAAATGGTTCAGAGAGACTTTCTCGTTAGAAATGGATCTTTCATAATCTTACCAAAGTTGGGAAAGGTTTTGCTTAAAAGGCACAAGGATAAGAAAAGCTTTATAAAAATTAGAAAAAGGTCACAAGTAAAAGATCTCAGCATTTGAAAACAAATTGTTCAAATCATTCCAGGGAAGAGTGAGGTTCTAAGAAAACGACTACGGGGGGAGAGAATAATCAAGTTCAGTATTTTGGTCTCTTGGTATTTTCCAGAACAAGGGTACAAAGTGCATGTCTGCCAATTCAGTTGTTTGCATATAAAAAGTATGAAACGCCAATTTCACAGAAACGTATAGTAAGATTTGCATCTAGCAGAGAAGCAGCTCAAATTTAATGGTCATGTGTTAGTTTGTGGCATCACAATAAAAAACATGCCATTAAAATTCTTTATCCGCTAGGTCAAAATGGTTTTCTGCAAACATGCTGATATTTGTTGTAAACCTGTTTGGCTAAACATTCTGTTTCTGGAAATGCGTACCGACTGTTATTGTGAATGACAATCATTTGTTAAGCTTTTTAATGAGTAAATATTCAGTTAAGCTCAACGTTAACTTTTATTTTGTGAACAGTAAGGTATGAGTATTGATGTTTGTGTTTCAGTAACTGCAAGGTTGATGTAGCTGAGATTCAGACACTGTTAATCTTACTGATATGGAAGTCGGCATGATAGTTGGATAGATATTATGTTACCTGGACGACAACGTTTGAGAGCTACTTATCACACAAGGATGATTAACTGACTTGACACAAAAATACAATAATTTGAATGAGACTGGTTTATTAGATGGTTTTCATTTAGGAGGTGTAAACTCAACAATGCTGACAGTTGAAAAACGAGTCAGTAGTTGTAATAGCAATGCAAACTGGTGGACGGTTACTTACATCTATTAGCTGGAAAATAGACAAAGATATAGTGATATTTGTATAATCTGCGTCGTCCAAAACTGGCCGAACTTCCTTCTTGTAGCCGTCAAAGATAAAGTCTGTTAGGTTGTAGTAGTCACTTTGTTTTGGAGGTTTGCTGAGGATTGGGATGGTGACATACGCCAGGAGCAGAAAGAGCAAACTGGTTGGCTGATGGATGCCGACAGGACCAAATGGCATGCTGCCGGAGTAGACCTGTGAGCAAATAAGACTTTTGAAACAGAAAAACACCATGAACTTCTTTCATCACCTGACAATTATTCTAGTTTTGGGAGTGCGTAAAAGAATTTCCGAAAGTGTGCGTAACACGTCAGCAAACTTCATAGAGAAAATCCTGCCTTCGACCTTGAGCGGTAGACCAAGGTTAAGATGAAACTTCAAGCACTCAAATGCAAATCCCTGCAGAACTCAGATAAGAAAATCTTGGAGAACCAAAACTGGTCGAAGCTTCAACTTTAGTCACGTGAGTTTACAAGGTCTAGATAATTTGACTACAGCAAAAAAGAAATATAAGGAAAACATGTCCATGTCTCGACTTATTTCGTCTGTTCAAAAGCATCGTACAGAATTTTGTATTTCATCTTCAATAGGAATAGATCCTTTCGTATAATGAAAAAACTGACATATTTAAACGCCAGCATCAAGCGAAAAGGTCATGTGACTTGCTCATCACACATTCTTTTAGCCCTACCCAGTATAGCTACCACGGTGAAAGTCAAATGCACGCCCCCCCCTCTTCTATACCCCTAATCAAATTTAAGCTGAAGAGCTATTTCCTTTGTGACTAGAAGAAGATCAACCCTAAGAGATTTTCTTTTAAACTGCAAGCTAACATTTCTCCATGTTCGTGAAAGGCCTCTTTGAGTATTCGCGAGCTGATCTCGTAATAGTCCTGGTGATAGTTACCACAGCAACCAAAGGGCAGGCAACAATGAAGGATGACTATTACAATATCTCGAATAGGGACAAGAGAACAAGAAATTCCTGAGGCCAGTTTTATATGTTTTCAGCGTCACAAATGTGCAAGTAACCTTTGCCCTGTACTCCATTGTCGATGTGAGTAACGCATTTTTTTATGTTACACCTTCAGCTGTTGCCGCTTGGTTCACTACGTCTACTTTGCTGTCTTTATCTCAAAGGCCGTTGATAACTGGCATATGTGGTGTGAATATTTCACTAAATTTGGCAAAGTTCTGCACAAACATTAGCTTCAAAAGAAAATCATTTTTCCAAGATATTTTGAAACATTTACAGATTTCTCTTATGAAAAATTCTCGATTCAACACCAGAGATACTTCTTTTGCAGCTATAGCTTTCCATATTCAGCTGTCAACACTACACACAGCTGCTAAAGAAAAAAAAACAAGAATGTGTGGTCTTTGTTTCTGTAGCAAAAAAAGTATAAAGCTATAGAACTGGTAAGTTGCTGCCCAAGGGGAGCTAATATTTGTGGAGAATCCTGAAGCAATAAGAAAAATACGACACTAATAGCGACAGTAAAAGAATATAGACTATCAAAAGAATAAGCACAGTGTTCTGTGCATAGTTTGCTGCAATAATTTAACTGGCAACTTATGGGATGTCTGTTGGATTTTTTTGGTGGATAAGCTTTCAACATCATCGGGTTTCTATCAATTTTTATGGACGATAAGGAAAGAAACCAACTGCGAATGGTCGATCGAGGTGAAAGCCGCTGTAACAGAAAGGTTCGATTCCTAACAGTTAAAGGCGGAACTTATACCTTTGGACTGGAAGGAATGGTTCGATCCCTGGAGGAAGGTGAGAAGCATCCCCGGTGGCAGCTACCCTAGTGGTTATGCTTTGCTAATTGTTTCCATCTGGCCCAACAAGTATCCTCACCTCTGGGTCAACCAATTCTTTCCTGCCGGACGGGAAAAGTTTGGTCTTTAAACTAAAAACTGAAATTACACTAAATGGTGTTTAACCTGTGTTAAAATGAGTACAGTACATGAACACAATCAATCATGTTCGATTATGCACCTGTCCCGGCATCAAACAGAAAACACAGAAAGCCATTTTACTTTCGCTTTCGCCTGGACCCGTCCACAGCTATAAAGTTGTCTTTCTGGCCCTTGAAATAAAAAGGATTAAATAAGATGGGTTTAAATGATACATACTGAGCCTCTCAATCATATTGAAATAAAAAGTTCGGGTTGCAAATCGCGTCATGAAAAATTTTAAATTAAACATTCTTCAAAACATCAGAATAGATCATCTAAGCTTAACTTACTATTACCCTTTCTTTTCCTTTTAAATATTTCAAATTATATTAGCCTCGGCTGTTCCGAAATTATTTACTTTACATATATATATATATATATATATATATATATATTCTCTTCTTTGTTGCCATAGCTATGTGAGTGAAGCTACGTTCAGTCACGAAGGAACAAACCCATGGGTTCAAATTTTACTTCCAAATGGGAATGGAAAACAATGATTTTCACAGATTTCCCTAATTCTTTGTCATGCAACATTTGGAAGTGAACACGTTTTACACTATGTATATCTCAAGAAAGAAAACGCTGAGCACAGGTCGGATACCCTAAAGGTGGCCGATAAGGAAACACAAAAGAGACCTCGAATACGGACATTAAGGTTTCTTTAGTTCTGTCTGTTACTGTAAGTGTTTATTCAGTATCTCATTTCGTTAACCCTGCTCTTTAGAACGCAAGCATCCATAGCTTTACACCTCCACATCAGGGATATTATGCATACAAATATATTTTACATGAAGGATTACAATTTCATTGAGACCAGACCGGACAAATATGTTCCATTAAAGCCTCGTCACTCACCCATGTCCATCATGTTTAATAATTTTTACTATGAAACTATGTAAACATAAAGGGACGAAATCCAGTCATTTGGCTTGGTAAATAATATTCGGAGAGATTTATATCCCTTAACACAGGAACAGGAGACTATTCGGACATTTAAGTTGTTCTTGGTTATCATGCGTTATGTTTATTCGTGTCTACTAGGTGTGTAACCATAAAATCTCTTGAATATTGAACTAAACATCGCAGTGAGGATCAGTTGAGCAAAAGCCTGAATCAAAATTGTCTTTCCTGAAATACTATTTGATATACTTCATCTTCTTTGGATTGACAAGAAAGTGCATCCTTCTCTTAACTTCAAACATTAAAATGAGTTTTATTTCACTTACTCTCATATTTAGTTAATTTATGATTGTTTGAAAATACTTCAAATTAGTGCGTGCCTGGGTAAAAATCAAAGGTCAAGATCCGGACTTTATAATTATTACCTCAGATATATAATACATAACTATGCACACTTCCTACACACAATACATATACAGATCTTTCGTGCATATAGAAAATAGTCACGCATATCTGATGCAAAAGAATGTATTCAAACACATTTTCTGTCTTACAAATCTAGAGTACTTTGACGGTTACATCAAGCAGTACCGGGATAGAGACAAGCTCGATCTGTTTTTTACTAGCCATGTTATGTGGTGGATGACAAAGAAAGCTACTCAGTATTTGATACAAAGAGCCCATAGGTGCTGGAATCGTATAACATGGGAGAGTTCAATATATGATATCACTAGTCCGACATGTTGATTGTGATCAACGAGAATATTAAAGGAGCAACATGACAAATGTGTTGCTAGAAAACCGGTTTCACTATCACACGAGAAATACGGTAGGACAAGTGAGTGACTGAGTGAATGTTGAAGAACACACGCACTCTCGGACACACACAGACTCCACAAAGCACGCCTGCAAACACTGAGTTCCACACGTATTCTTTCAGATAACAAATCACTAACACCTGTACGTGGGCTCGAACGTTTCTAATAATCGGGTTGTCATGAGATAACTCTAGTGGGTAGGTAACAATCGGCCCACTTAGTGTCTAGGGCGGTGTTGACAAGCCTGAGGCCCTTTTGCAAGGAAGAAGGGTATTTGGGGTATAGACGCGTAAGTGGAGCGTGGAGCAGACCGCTCTAAGTGATGTAGGCGGCCTTGGACGACTGAGTGACTGGCTAAAGGTCAACAGAGTCTAGGGAGAGAGAGAAAGACACCTCGAGGGCGCGCACTTGTTTGCCGCCAGACCACGTAATTAGACGAGTGAGGGAGGCTTAGTCACCTGACCGCAACCACCTGTAGGCATGGCCAATTGTCAGAGAGACAGATTTCCTCCTGTCATTGCTAGCTGTACTTGTTGCTGATTGGATCATTAGTGAGTGACCAATGGCATCCCTCGATTGTATGTATCTGTGATAATGTAGAGATATAAGTAGAGAGACAAGAACACACTTCACATACTTTTCAGCGAGACATCACAGTGGACGGAGCAACGGGTCAGCAGCCAAAGCAACTTCAGCTTTCTAACGCCAGCTACACTTCTGCTTTGAAGACCGAGTCTTAGCCACGAGGGCAAGACTCGGGAGGAAAGAAGTTGGGTTAGAGAACCTTTAGAGAAGGAGGCAAGTCAGTGACGACGGACTGTCAGGACTGCCTGCTGTCGCCGTGGGAAGGAAAGGGCTACGTGACTGTGAGCTCGCTCTTGCAGTGTGAGAGGTATACGTTCAACGTTGAGGCCGCTAGAAGTCGTCGGTTCTCGAGAACTGAGGCCGTCTGTTGGTGGTATTCGTTTGGCGGCTGTACGTGGCATTACAGTCGTCAAAGAAACCACGTGTGTGCCCTCGAGGGTGCAAAGCTCGAATCTGTGTCGCCGAAAGAGCAGTCGTCGCTCTCTGACGAGGTTGGCAGTTCGAGGGAGGAAGACGACGGACCATCAGACAATACTTCGAGGGAAAACGTCAGTGTGTCGTGACAGTCAGCAAAATTTACCAGACTGCACACAGGCAAGTCTTCAAAATTTACCAGACAGCACACAGGCAAGTCTTCAGCAGTCTCAAAACTGCATATACCTTTAAATGTACTTAGGTTACTCAAGTCTCTAACTAAACTGTCCTGTCTCAACACCTGGTTGACGAAGGTGGAGGATATCAACTAGGGTACGTGACACCCTTTAACTGGCCTAATGCCAAAAGAAAGTCTTACTTTCTGTCTGTACGCCGCGTCTCATAGAAGTCCGGCGTTCCCCGATAGCTCACGCGTTTGCCCTGCGTTAAAGGTCTCCCCGGACGTAACGGTCGGTGCACAAGGACGTGACTATCTTCGGCTCACTGCTCGGGTACACGATACCGCGACGACCCTCCCCTCAGTCAGTGGGTTGTCTTCGTTGTAACCGGTGGTGGTGGAGCTCTGTCGCCCGACACACGAAAAAGCTGATTAGACTCGTACCGCCCTCTCGCCAGCTCCGGTTGTTCAGTCTTGCTTTGGCAACCTTCCTTCAGCATGGCGCTTGTTCTCTGCACTTAGCAGCAGAACGGCGTACAATCTCCTGTATCAGCTCGGCTTTAGCAACAGTTGGTCAACTGGATCAGCACCAGCAGCAGCAGCAGCCCACTGGCCGCTTAGGGTCGGGAATATATACACACACCCCTGTCGTAAACAGACCAGGTGTATGCACTGTATGACCCATGCGTGAAGTTCGATAGTTTAGCGGCTCACGCTTTTCCACGGAATTCATGCAACAGTAGTAGCTTACTGACTGTGGTTGGGGGATCAAAATACCCACACCTGTCACCAAGGACCAGGTGAAATCTGCTAAGCTCGCGGTCCATGCTTTCTAACACATTTGACACATCAACAACATGTTATGATCTACCCCCATCCCTGCTCTACCCCCTTATCTGCTACAGTGTCCTCCTGTCCTCTGCTCTATGAATTTTCTATTGTACTACGGTGATCGCTACCTGTTCTTCGATGTCCGGCACTGATAACCCACGTTTGAATCTTTGGAAAAGGTTAGTATTACGCGTCGGTCACCACGACAGAATCGGAACAGACGAACTAGCAAACAAGGAAACTTTATCAAAGGAGGGGCTCAAATGAAGCTACTGGAGAGAACCGTTATAAAGAGGATACCCAATACTGTCACTTGAAAAGTTGTGGCTCCAAAAAAGTCATCGGAATCGGCTCTATAAGCTGTGCACTATACTCAGTTTTGTGGGCACATAATAAGTCTTAAATATTCACGTGCAGACAGTCATGTTTGTTCTGGTCAGGGTATACATCGTCGCTCAAAAACTACCGTCATTTGTGCGACACAAGTCAGAGAACAGTTTTTAAAAGCATTTTTTATATCTACGTAAACGGTTCGCATACACAACTGTCTCAGGTGTAATTGTATTATCACACTTATGCATAAATTTCTCTTTTGCAATTTTATTTATAACCTGATATATAAATACAGTGGAACCTCGGTTCTCGAACGACTCGCAATTCGAACAAATCGGAGTCCGAACAAAAAATTCGAGAAATTCTGGCTTCGTAGTTCGAACAAAAATCGGAGTTCGAACGTCGGTACGACACGTGAGTGCATACGCGAGGGTGGGATGCTGAGCGGCGTACGGGTGTAGAGCGCTCTCTTCGTGACCAACTGTTGTCGTGTGCGGACGTGCACCGTTTTGCTCTCGCATTTTATATAGGTGCACAGTGTTTTAGCCCCTAATCATGCCTCCAAAGAAAGTCAGTGCAAGCAGCAAAGCTGCTACAAGTGAAAAAAGAAAAGTAGTGCGTACAACTATTGCATTTAAGAAAGAAATAATAGCAAAATATGAAAAAGGTGTGCGAGTGTCTGATCTGGCTAGGGAATACAGCATGGCGAAATCTACGATCAGTACGATACTAAAGAATAAGCTAGGAGGCTGTGAAATCTAGTGAAGTGGCTATGGGAGTGAGTGCTATAAGCAAGCAAAGGCCGCAAGTTTTGGAAGAGGTTGAAAAACTTTTGATGATTTTCATAAATGAAACACAGTTAGCGGGAGATAGTGTTAATGAAGAGATGATTTGTGAGAAAGCACTAGAAGTGTACAGTTATTTGTTAAAGAAAGACCCGTCGCTTATTGTTGAAGGATTTGATTTCAAGGCTAGCATTGGATGGTTTGAAAAGTTCAGGAGGAGAAGTGGCATCCACAACGTGGTTCGACATGGGGAGGCAGCAAGTTCGGACAAGACTGCAGCGGAAAAATTCAAGATCGACTTTGCCAGTTTCGTTAAACAAGAAAATTATCTTCCCCAGCAGATTTTCAACTGTGATGAAACCGGTCTTTTTGGAAAAAAATGCCACGGAGGACATACATTACACGCGAGGAGAAGTCCATGCCAGGTCACAAGCCAATGAAAGATCGCTTCACGCTTTTACTGTGTGGCAATGCAAGCGGGGATTGTAAAATCAAGCCTCTACTTATTTATCATTCGGAGAATCCTAGGGCATTTAAGACCAACAACATAATGAAAAGCAAATTGCCTGTTATGTGGAGGACAAACTCCAAGGCTTGGCTAACGAGGCAATTTTGCACCGAGTGGGTGCACGAAGTTTTTGGCCCGGAAGTAAAAAAATATTTGGAGGAGAAGAATTTGCCACTACGCTGCCTTTTGTTGATGGATAATGCCCCTGCACATCCTCCAGGTTTGGAGGACGACTTGATGGAGGAATTTGATTTTATCAAAATTAAGTTTCTGCCTCCAAATACCACCCCGTTACTCCAACCCATGGACCAGCAAGTTATTGCCAACTTCAAGAAGCTCTACACGAAATATCTCTTCCAAAGGTGTTTTGAAGTCACGAATGACACTGAACTGACCTTGCGCGATTTTTGGAAGCACCATTTCAACATCGTGCACTGCATCAACATCGTCGATAAAGCATGGAACGCTGTGACCTATCGGACGATGAATTCTGCTTGGAGGAAGTTATGGCCCGAGTGTGTCACCGAGCGAGAATTCGAAGGTTTCGGTGTTGCAGGAACCAGCATGAGTGCTCCTGTTGAGGAGGAGGAGGAGGAACCCGACCTCGTTGATGACATTGTGTCTGTGGGCAAGAGCTTGGGCTTGGAGATAGACAACGACGACGTGGAGGAACTCCTGGACGAACATCAAGCCGAGCTCACCACAGAAGAACTCCTCCACCTTCAGAATGAGCAGAAGAAAAAGTTGGAGGAGGAGATGTCCTCTTAGGAGGAAGAAGCAAGAAAGGATGCCCCGACATCTGAGATTAAACAAATGTGTAGCAAATGGGCCGAGTTACAGAATTTCGTCGAACTCCACCACCCCGATAAAGCTGCAGCCACCAGAGTCATCAATGACTTTAACGACACTGTCATGAACCACTTCCAAAAAGTGCTAAAAAGAAGGCAGAAGCAAGTGACATTGGATAAATATTTTAAGAGAAAAGAACATCCTGTAGCCGAGTCATCCGTAGCAAAGAGATCTGAACGTGAGATCACCCCTCAGTAAAAAATCCTATTCATAATTCTTTTCTTTATCCTTTTTTTTATTTTTACACGTTCATGTTAGCGTAATCTTTCGTACGGAAGATTACGATAACGCGAACGTACGGTTAGCCTGGGTTACATTTATGTTTATGTTATTTGTGTCTTTGCCATTTTGCTTAACATTTTCTGAGATATACATTGCTTTTTATGTGTTGTCAGCATTTTAATGTGCAATTTCATGCAAAAAATAATGTAAGAAAGGTTTAAAAATGTAAGCATTCAGGGTGTTGGAACGGATTAAAACGATTTACATTATTTGTAATGGGAAAAATGGTTTCGGTGTTCGAACAAATCGCTTTTCGAACAGGTTTCTGGAACGGATTATGGTCGAGAACCGAGGTTCCACTGTAGTTTAACTTTTTGAATAAACCTCTATGTATATATATGTGTGTGCACGAATTCTGACCTCCATGAACACTGCTTTAATTTTATTTCTCCCTTTTGTTTCATGACACTGATGTTTCTTCTATAGAATATATTATGAGAGCACATGACCAGCTATGTTCACTGAAGTGCTATAGTGGAATGTACTAGAATAGTCCCTACATGCTGTCACGGATCGACCCGTGATAGTAAGGGAGGAACTAGAGTTAGTTCCCTGCTAGGTTGTAAGGTAGGGCTAGTTTCTCCTTTACGCGAAAATATGAATGTGAGAATGAGAGTTAGTCCCCTTTAGGTATTAAGAAGCAATACTAGTCCCCCTTGAATGAGATTTGATGAATGTGAGTATGGTTCATAGTGCGACTGAGTAAAGTAGTCACAGATTTCCTGTAAGGCAACTGAGTTGATTGGATTTTTAGTCCCTGACCTAACGTCCTAGTGTAAAGACATAGGAGATTGTACTGTGTGTAAGCGAGAGGGGAGCAGACCTAATTCCTTGCATAGCCAAGGTATGGGATGTTTTGTTTTGTTGATTAATCTGTGTGATAGGTTTTTTCTTTAATCCTCGGCCTGGAGAGAATGATGTGCGTTTATGAGATTTGAAATGTTTTAAGAAATAAGTACGATTGCTATAAAGGTCGAATATAATGTGACAATGCACTGGTGTGAGTACTCATGAAAACATAAGTATTTTCAGGAATTAGGTAGGGGGTCGAGAAGACTGAATGAAGATTGTCGTCAGTGAGCCGAGTGCCCTGCGACCAGGAGTATATAATATCGTCAGTGAGCTGTGTGCCCTACGATCAGGAATATAATATCGTCAGTGAGCTGTGTGCCCTACGATCTAGAATTCATTGTCGTCAGGAGCTGAGTGCCCTACGACCTGGAAGGATTACCTTCAAATTTGCTGTGTGCCTGACCCCCAGGGAGTACGACCCTCCGTTGAAGGATTCTGCGCGCCAACCGGGGCAAGGGAGATAATTCTATATCTGTGTTAGAGACGGAATGAATGCGAAGAGGACTGGAAACTGTATGTAAGTTGATCTCTTCATATTTGACAAAAGACTCTCGTGGCGGGACGATTGGTTTATACGTCTCTTTCGGTCGGATACCTAATGAACTTGGACTTTAGAGAATCGGTTCAGTAGTTGCAAGAGTTGGTTTTGACTGTAATGATAGATAGATGGTGAGATGTATCGTGATTCATGTTCTCTTATTGATATATTGATTTATGTTTAGAGATTTATTGAAGGATGACTGATGTATCTTGATCCCTATACAACTTAGTTAGAAACCCCAGCTGAAGTACAGAGCTCGAGAAACCCATTTGCAGATCTTAGTGTTTTGTGTTGATTGAAAGAACACGTGAAGCGTGCCGTGTAGTCCATGTGTGTGGTGTAACCTGTCTACACGGTCAGCGGTCCTTCACACATGCATAGTCTTTTTGGCAGCAATGTTACGATGTACCTGTGTCGCGATACAGTGACACCCAGCTACCTCCACTCAAGAGGAATAGTACTTAAGTTTTTGCACAAGTAAAACTGGATGTCAGAGTGTGTGCAGTTTGCAGTCAGCAGAACCTGTGTGGTTTGGTGCTCTGTTAGTTATTCTATTCCTGTCATGTACTTGTTTGATATGGGGTGAGTTAATAGTAGAGTGTTCCTAATAAAAATCTGTGCATCTCGAGCAAACAAGAACCTTACAATGTGTGGGGTTGCTGTTAAAAGATGATTTTATGCAGGTGTCTTGTTAAACTGCCTATTTTATTGCACGAATAATATTGATGCTTTGATAAAGTCGGACGCCATAATGGAGGGAGCATGATAGGACAGCATTGTTGTGATGAAGGTTTTATTATGTTAGATGTTCGCTTGATATTTTGGTTACACTGCACTCTTTTGATTATGTCATTATGTTATATGCTTTGTGGTTTTAAATTTAGAGAGGAAAAAAGCTAACCTTTTGTGGCTCACAAGCATTTTTTTCCCTGACCAAAAGAAGAATGTAGAAAAAAAGTTCTCTACTTGAAAGCAGTAAACGCCTAGTCAATGCTGCGTTACTTGTGTACGATGAGATACAGAAAGTGAGAGGAGAGAATGGATCATCGATGGTTTTCCTTGTATATTCAGTTGCATGCTCTGCAAATTTATGTGGCTATAAGACTCTGTACATGTGCGTTAACTAAACTTTGGTGTAAAACTATATTCATGAACTGAACTGGGCTGATATATATCTATATAGATCGTCTTACAGCCGCGTTTACAGCAGTTTTCGTGCGTTCGATTATATCAACATTACTATCTCTTTTATCATCATTGTGTCTCTTTTTTCTGCTGTGCGAGGGATTGTGTTAGTGTATTGTATACATCTGAAATAAATCCCACTGTACCAGCGTGAAGATTAAAGGAATGGAAACAAAACCGCTGTAGGGGTCGTGCTTCATGATTTCATGTTGATAACGAAATAGGCCAGGGCAGTTGTCAAGGGAGCTTAAGCGTCATTTTGTTTTCGGCGGTTATCTCCCATCTTGATCAAACAATCTGATATTTTTGGTAGTCATAAAGGTTTTAACATGTTGAAGTATAACGTTTCTGCTTGGTTGTCTTAATAAGCAAATGTAGCGACCCGGAAGAGTGTCGTACTCTGGGTTGACTGCTCACCACAGACACAAGGTTTGCCTTAATGAACGACCCTGACTTTATCAATCGTTTTCACTCAAACAAAAAAGTTATACAGAGAATCGTTTACTCGCAATAGCGTCTAAACCAGATCTCTGGACCGGTGCAAGGTTCAATTTTATAATATTAAAACTAAATACAAAAATATTTGACAGACGAGGGAAACAATGTGACGGGTTGACAAGAGAAGTTACAACAACCTCTAATAGGAAATACAAACCTTTAGAAGACTAAGGCAGGTTAAGTAAGAATAATGAGACGGATTTTTCTTACTGAGCACATAAAGAACATTTTGTGCGGGTTGTAACCCATGTAGTGCTGCTTTGATAAACCACGATATACGAGGGTCTCTTGATTTACAACGTGAAGCTGCAGATAAAACAGCAAGGAGGGATGTTGCAGAGCATCTTTCATGTCATGCACGCACGCCCAAACACACACACGGATATCCATAAGTCACAAACTGGACACAAAGAAAACAAAATCCACTAAGAATGGAGTCTAGTGTAGCACAGAAAGACCCTGTGGTACAGACACTTTCGGAAGCAGATGGCTGAAACCAAGTAATAGCACCCGCATATAACCCCGAAGCTGCACGCAACTATCGGTTCAGTGGATACCCGTGTGACGTTACTTTTCTGTAGCTGACACCTGTGGAGTAAGGTACCCGACACATTAGAATGCTTCTTAAATTCTTTTTATGCAATACTTATTGGGTTACAAGAGAGAGAGAGATCTGACATTCTTGGGCCAATATAGAAACGAGCAACTACGTTCCATCAATTTTTCTACCTTCTTCTCTGGTTTTCTTTCCATCTCCGCCTATTCTTGTCTTACTGCGTATAAAAATTACACCTCACCTCTTGTCTATATAAATATCTATCTTCAGACGAAAAACATTAGAAGACATTATCAAACGTGTTACCATTACATAAAAATTAAAATTGTTACATAGCGCCTGCAAATATTCCATGCAAGCAGCATCTGCACGAAACGGGTGCAACTACCCTGCAATTAATCTATCCCCGTTTTCTCTGAAATTCAGATGTCTCTCCAGTGCTTCGTAGCTTGCTGTGTTTACTAACGCTGATGTTGTTCGGCGTTCGATATAAAACCAAAAGACGAGAGAGCAAGAAATTCTAATTTAGTCAAAAGAAACATATAATTTCTAGAAATTAGCAGGCAAAGATTGTGTTGTTAGGTACCGTGGTGCGGGGAAAGGATGAGGTATGACAGCTAGAAGATCTCAAGGACGATAAAGAAAACAATATTTCCCTGTCGTGATGTAGATGTTAAGCCCTCGGCAGCGCCCGTGAGGTAACATTGAATATTACTTCGAACGACTTCTGCTATGAGAAGAAAGCGCGCAGTTTAGTAGAAAGAGTTCCATGTATGAGAACGTTGGAAAAACAATTATTTCCTTCTGTACTTGTACAGCTTTTTACAGAAGCGGACTTGTATCATTACATAAAATTATATTATGGAGGATGTTTTTACATTTTCTGTTTGGACTCTGTTTAGTAGAGAATATAATAGGAAATATATTATTAGGCGGATCTCCTTGCGTAGGACCACACAATCAGCGCATATAAAAACTGTGACAATTTAACCCTGTTCTGGTACCATGAAAATAATCACGTTGATAGTACCATGGGCTGAACTTGACCCAATGTTAAAACACATACTACATTACCATAATAAAACACTTTATTATATTTTCCAAAAAAAATTATACAAAAGTTATAAATCTCCATATAATATTGCACAACGCTGCATGTGCAAGATGGGCTCAAGAGGGTTGTGTCGCAGAGACCCCATAGTGCCACAGGAGGGTCAACCACACTTGCAGTCAAGGGGTAATATTATGATATCCAATGAGAGCTTACTTGTCTGGGCAAGTTGTACAGAATATGACATTTACATGTTGCAGCATGTGGCAGAGACTATGATATACTGGGAAGTTTACATCATCGATTCTCGAATTTTGGCGACATTTGGCGGAGCTTTATAAATGTGCGGATTTTCTCGTATTTTGATGACCATTCTTCTATTTAAATTTGCAGACCGAAACAAACTAGACAAATAGTAAAAGTCACGCCCAGGGAGAAGGTATGGCCATGTACCAGACCTAAATGCTACAATCTCAGTACACACTAAAAACACGTGTTCACAGTAAGCATGGCATAGATGTGGCGACACGGCAAACGAAACCAAAGAATGATGAGTTTCATTTATGTAAGCTGATGCCTGAATAGTTTGAAGGCTGCCAAGCAGAGCAAACAAATGTAAAGCGTAAAGAAACCCTTCTTCGGGTCCTTACCTTACGTCCAAGCCCGGGGACCAGCTATGTGACCCACCCTCCTTTTCTCTCGACTGCAGCGCACTATGCGCACTATCAGCCACACTGTCAGCTGGCGTCAAGCAACGGTATGATACACCAAACAGGTCATGACTAAGAAAATTGCGTGATTGGAAAGTGTTATTCGGGGCTTTTCTTTCTATGTTCTTCTGATATCTTTTAAGATTAAGCAATGATTTCACAAACATCTTCCTCCTCCCACTTCCCACCCCTTTAGGTATGATCATGGGTAATTGTGTGCGTGTGATTGTGTGTGTGTGTGTGTGTGAGAGAGAGAGAGAGAGAGAGGGAGACCTTGCGTGTCTGTAAAGTAGGGTGGGGGCAATGACACGTCGGAGTACGGCAGCTCTATCTAGTGGGGCTTTGTTTGTTCCTGATGGCCATTGTTTACTCGCACATGCTCACACAGTGAAAGCCACTTGGTGGGCGGGATCTTGCCGGGGGCTGCCCTGCCTTGCTACAGCTTCGACCTTGTGATACACTATAATTCAGATCCAAACGAAAGAGGAAGAACTGGTCTTTAAGATGTTCCACATCCTGTTCCTAATCTATCAACCAGTTAAGCGGTATTGCGACCAATAGAATGGCTTAAAAATGTAACAGAAACACACGGATAAAAGTGAGAAAGACATTTGCAGCTTGCGGTTAGTCTGGATCATCTAAGTGGCTAACGTAAATGGCTGTTTCAGTGTACTGGCTGGTTTGTAGCCACTTTTAAACTGCAGGATGGGTTTTTTCAGCACAAGAGTTTTCGAGGGAAACATAAAGCTAATTACATTTTATCGTTATTCAAGTTTTCATTAAGTTTATCTTGGAAATCAGTGCGAGTACGGTTGGGACACTCGACAATACGTATACATCTATAGATTGTATCAAGGTATGTTGTGACAAGCGATGCTTCTGAATCAATATTTCGCACCTGCAACTAATTCTTCTTATTCCTGTACGCTCCCAGTGGAGCATAGGGCCGCAACCACACCCCGCCAACGGACCCGGTTCTGGGCACTCCTTTCTAGTTGGGACCATGTCATGCCAGCTGTCTCTGCCTCTCTGTGGACTGATCTCCTCCACGTCTCTCTGGGTCTCCCAGCCCTGCGCCTCCCCTGTGGGTTCCAGCCCAGAGCTTGTCTTGTTAAGTTGTCGGCTGGCTTTCGTAAGGTGTGACCAATCCAGCCCCACTTCCGCTTCCTGATGTCTTGGCTAGCAGGTTTTTGATTGGTTCTCTCCCACAGGTCTATATTGAAGATCTTATCAGGCCATCTGATGTTGAGGATGTGGCGCAGACATCTGTTGACGAATGTCTGTATCTTGTTAGTAATGGCATTTGTCACCCGCCATGTCTCGGATCCATATAGAAGTATTGCCTTTACATTTGTGTTAAAGATGCGGATCTTGGTGTGTAAAGATAGAGCTTTGGAGTTCCAGATAGGTCGTAGGGTGTGGAATGCAAGCCTGGCTTTGTTTGTTCGGCTTCTTGCATCCTCATCTGACCCTCCATTTTTGCTGACTATGCTGCCAAGGTAGGTGAAACGGTCAGACTCTGTAATGCATTCCCCATGCAGTTGTAGTGGGGCTTCTTGCTTGTTGTTGACCCGCATTACTTCCGTCTTCTTGATGTTGATGGTCAGGCCCGTCATTGCTGCTTCTTCTGCGAGCCGAGTGAACTTTGTTTGTGCGTGTTGTTGTTTGTGGGACAGCAGGCTGATGTCGTCTGCAAAGTCGAGGTCTTCAAGTTGCCTGGCGAAGGTCCACTGAATGCCCGTGTTACTGTTAGAGGTTGTTCTTCTCATGATCCAGTCTATGACGATCAGGAAGATTGTCGGTGAGAGCATACATCCTTGCCTCACTCCAGTCCTCACTGTGAAGGGGTCAGTCAGCTTTCCGTTGTGGATCACCTGGCATTTCGAGTCCTCATACAGCTGTTGGATGATGGCAATAAACTTTGGTGGAAATCCGTAGTGCTGCATCAGTTTCCAGATGGTTTCCCTGTCTACGGAGTCAAAGGCTTTCTCAAAATCCACAAAGGTTATGTATAGTGGTGCCTGCCATTCAATGGACTGTTCAATAATATTTCGTAGTGTAGCGATTTGGTCTATGCATGATTTTCCCTGCCGAAAGCCTGCCTGTTCTTGCCGCAGTCTCTTGTCTAGGGCATTTTTTAGTCTCTCCAGGATGATTCTGGTCAGCACCTTGCTAGGAGTGGACAACAGCATAATCCCACGCCAATTGCTGCACTGTGTAAGGTCGCCTTTTTTGGGTAGCTTTACTAGGTAGCCAAGCTTCCAGTCTGCTGGAACTTGTTCCTGTTCCCAAATTTTCTTCAGCAGTGGGTGTAACATCTCTGCTGCGGCTGTTGGATCTGCCTTTAGTGCTTCAGCAGGAATGCCATCTGGGCCTGCCGCCTTGCCAGACTTCAAGGACTTGATGGCTTTGATGATTTCTGCCTTGGTTGGTGGGCTGGTGTTTACTTGAAGCTGTTCGAAAGCTGGGGGAATGTCCAAGGTGGTTGTTGGTGATGGTTAAGTATTTCATCAAAATGTTCCACCCAGCGTGATCTTGTTTCTGCATCTCCGGTGATGGCGCTGCCATTCTTATCCTTTATTGGTCTGCACGCATTGGTGTTTTTTCTTCCTGCCAGAATTCTTGTAATTTCATATAGTCTCTTTGTGTTATTTTGCCCAGCTGCTTGTTCTGCCTCTTCTGCCATCTTGTGTGTGAACTGCCTCTTGTCATCTCTTGCGCTCTTTTTTACTTCTCTGTTTATCTCCCAGTATTTTGCTCTGAGTTCTTCTTTTTCCTGCTGGTCTTGACATTGGTTGATCTTCTGCTTCAGCTCTTTCCTTTGCTCTATTTTTTGCCAGGTCTTTATATTTAGCCATTCCTTATGCTGTTTTCCTTTCTTCCCCAGAACGTGTGTGCAGGAAGTTTTCCAGGTCTCTTGTATTCTTGTCCAGTGGTTGGTCACTGTTTCTTCCAAGAGTCCTTCCAGTGCCGCAAACCTGTTTTTTACTTCGCAGTTGAACTCTTCTTGTTTATTCCGATCTCTGAGGAACTGCACGTTGAATTTGTGGTGCGGTCTGTCCGATGAGTCATGGAAGGACCTCAGCTTTATCTTCATGGTTGCCACAAGTAGATGGTGGTCTGTGGCTGCATCTGCACCTCGCTTTACTCTGACGTCCAGCAGACTTCTTCGAAACTGTCGATCGATGGTGATGTGATCGATCTGGTTTTCTGTATTTCCATCTGGTGAAGTCCAGGTGGTCTTGTGAATGGTTTTGTGAGGAAAGACTGTGCCTCCGATTACAAGGTCGTTGAACAAGCAGAAGTCTGTGAACAGCTCACCATTCTCATTGCAGTTGCCCACACCGTGCTTTCCCATTATGTGTTCTTTGTCCGTGTTGTTATCTCCAACTTTGGCATTCATGTAAAGGTAAAAAGGTCTTCAGGTCTCGTCTTGGAGTACGATCAACCAGCGCTTGTAGGGAGTTGTAAAAGTCCTCCTTCTCCTCTTCTTTTGCTGCGTTGGTAGGTGCATAGCACTGGATGATGGTGATCTTTCTTCCTTTGGAGTTGAACCGAGCTGACATGAGTCGTGGAGAAACTGGTTCCCATGTTATTAGTGCCCTTGCAGCCTCCTGTGTCATCAGTACTGCTACTCCTTGTGAGTGGTCATGGTCAGGATCTTCATGTCCAGAGTAGATGATAGTCTCCCCTGATGAGAGTCTGGTCTGACCGCTACCATTCCATCTGGTCTCGCACAGGCCAAGGAGCTTGATGCCATAGTTCTTCATCTCCTGTGCTACCTGAGCTGATTTACCTTGCTCGTATAGGGTTCTGATGTTCCAGGTCCCTATCCTGGTTTTTGCCTTGGCCGTGAGAAGATAGGTCGGCGAGCTGACTTCCCGAGGGCTTTCGTCAGCACACGTCATAGGCCCCTCCAAGGAGGGATCTTCCCGTCCAGGCTCTCGTTGTGGTAATGTTCTTTTTGCGGTTTCTGTAGCAGGGTTGTTTTACAGGGTGGGGTTGCTAACCCCACGCCCAACCCTCCTCGTTCATCCGGGCTTGGGACCGGCAGGTTACCCGGGGGGTTTCCAGGCGGGGTTCCTGCAACTAATACATGATGCTAATTATTTCATCTCAGTCTCTGACCTCCGTAAACCCCTTCACCCTCCAATCTCCCTCATTAAAAACTGTTAACACTGCTATAATAGTAAATCCTGACAGTAGTTAAAATTTATATTTAACTCACTCATATTAATGTTAACACCTGGAAATATATCAGATGTGTGTCTTGCAGCCATAAGCATATTCTCTTGTATGATTCATGCAAACCTGTATCATTTGGTACCTGTAAGAAAAATCTCCTGTCTCATGCTGTATTCCTGGTGCTTTCAAAATATACCATAAACTAATTTCTTCTAAATTTATCGTTGTCAAAAATCGTCTTATAAAACATTATTGAGGTATGTAAGCATTAACATAACCTAATACATGCAAATGTTTACTTCTATCAACCCCCCTGTTTGCACATACCATTATACAACACCTGTAGTTATATGCCAGCATCTATCGTCTGTAAAATATAATATACTATGTTTAACTCGTTCAACGATATACCACATAATATTTAAGCCAGAAAAGATATTTTTATTTGATGATTTTATATCCACTTTATCTGTCAGGCACTTCTGAGCGATCTTTTTCCAATAGCCAGCTGTCCTGACATCAACGCTAACAGAAAATCACCGATCATTTATCAGTAATAGCCGCAGGCAGTATCCACAATAAACAGGGTAGTCATACTCTGCAGTCTGTACCCGTTTTCGGTGACGTTCAAACATTTCTGCATTAATTTATAACCTACTTTATAACCTATTTATATACGTAAATGTATCCTTTCTTTTCAGCTTTTAGAAGTCTCTTTCTCTTTCTCCCATTGTCTTCTCTTTGACAATGATTTGGCTTTCCTTCTGCAACGACTCAAGTTCTTCTCTGATTGAGTAATGTATTTTAAGTGTGATGTCAGTGCTTCCACAGCAGATATTTTCAGCTAAGGTTTCATGTCGAAGGGATACTTTCCGTAAAAGACACGTCAGAGCTATACTTTCCACAAAAGTCTCATGCTGAAGCGAAAAGTGATTATCTTTCAAGGACTTTCGACTAAGACCCCTAGTGCTCATTTACGGAAGGAAGATTTAAAATAAATTACAACTACTTTGTGGGAGAGAGAGGGCGTAGACGGCAGAGGTCATAAGGTCAAGGTCAAGGTCGATGCTTCGTGCAACAGGAGACGAGAACAGTACACTACTTAAATAAAACTCAAAAGGGACTTGCGGAGCACTACTAATTACATTACTGGAAGCTCCACACCAAAACTCGTAATAACCACCGTATTTCGCGTAGTATTAACCATACATCTGATACATTTCTTTTTCGTCTGCTTTGCCCGCAACCCTAGGAGTGTTACGCATAGCCATCTGATTTAATTATCGCCTTTTTTGGACATAACAGAAAAGCTTGATCACTGAACACCATGCGATGTTCCCGTCGCCCAGTCCGACCTCCCACCCCCTTCCTGTAATTCGAATCAAAAATGTTCATGGGTGAGGATATGTGTACCCCCCGCTTCTAAAATCTATTGTTATCATCTGCACCAATATCAACAAAATTAAATGTTTTACAGGAAAATGTTTATAAAAGAGCTTAAAAAGGTAGAAAATAAGTTTTAAAATAGTTTGAATATAAACGTTAAGAAAACATTTTTCCGATGTGCAAAATAAACATTTTCAAAACAATTTCTGCAAACATTATTCAAACATTTTGTGAGAACATTTATAAAACATTTATAAAAGGTTTAAATGCTATCTGGGTATGCTGTAACTGTAACAGTTTTATTGTTAACAGTTTTATTTTATAAACTATCAGTTTTATTTGATACATTTTTCACGTTAATTATACATATAATTTTAAGTGTAACTTACATGCTTATATGAGATATGCACAACGTTCTCTAAGTATTCCAAAAATATAATTTCTGACCTTAAATACTGCTGAAAAAAACTGTTTTATCTTTTCTACTCTCTCTCTCTCATTCTTTCCGAGACAAACTCACATGCACTCATTCTACCTCTCTCTCTCTCTCTCTCTCTCTCTCTCTCTCACACACACACACACACACACACACACATCTTAACAGTGTTTCTATTTCAGTCTCGTTAATGTATTTCTTTTTTGGCGAAAATAAAGGGTGATAGTTTGCATTACCTACAGACTGCTTGCTCTTTTGCCCCAAGGTTTTTCCTTCATGGTATTAATATGCAGCAAATGGTAGATTCATACAGAACGAGGAAAGTCATTTAAGAACATGGGTTTGTGGTCATTTTTAGTTTACTCTAAGCAAAAACTATATTTAGAAAAGGGTATTTTCGGTCATTGTCCAAGAACTATTATGCTGAAGATGAAGAACCTTTTGGCCAGACACAATTTTGTCAACCTTACCTACCTGGTTGTTGCTAGACCGAATTCTGTGGGGCATTTAGTTTAATGATATATTAGAATAGATTATTCATTGTCACCTGATATTGTATAAATGATTGGCTCGAATCCATTGAAATTTCTTGTCTGACAGAACTAGAGTTACAAAAGGAGGATTTATGCGTGTTTACCACACGTGTAATCATGGTCATTTATTTGATAGAGTCGCACATCCTTGGCAAAGTCATGTATTTTATCATTAATTTTTACTTCTTATTCAGATGATTAGTCCTAGGATTCTCACAAAACCTCATTCATTCATTCAACTGGTGAACATGTTAAACAAATCTTACCAGTTTGTTGCCACTAACAAAGGTTTCAGCGTCACCTCTATGTCTTGTCAAGTTAGAAAGATAAAAATGTTTCTAAGAACCAGTATCAGGACTTTACAGCTTTCGTGTACACGGATACAACTTGTCGAGAAAGCTGTTAGATGATGAAAGATTTCACAAGTTTTAACACTTATACACAGATAATGTTTACAAATATCTTACACCTGCAACAAAAGCACTTGCAGTAAAATGGCGAAACATGCCCTTACCTGCTTATAAACAACAAATATTGCGATAAGTGTCAAGTGATTTATTACTTGTATAAAGTTCTACGTTGTTTTCAATAAAATACTATAAAAATGGTTTCCATAAAGCATTTTCAGAGCCTTCGAGAGTCAAACCTCCAAACTAAGACGATTCAGAGAAATCACAGATTTGTAAGGCAACAGACACACTTGATGCTGCACTAATATGAGCAATATATTGGACAATAAATTTGAAGTAGTCTGTGTGTGCGTGCGTGCGTGCGTGCGTGCGTGCGTGCGTGCACGTGTGTGTGTGTATGTTCGTCTTTGACACAAATTAACCATCTGTGTGTATGTTTTCGCTGCCTGTGTGTGTTCGAGAGTGTTAAGTTTATCTATTTATCACTGGCTAAACTATTTTTCCCATAGTTTTATGTGTCGACATATCTGTTTCTGTATAAGATTGTATCACCATGCTCAGACTTCGATCCTTTCTACTTGGTGCTTTACTTGTGTATAGTTATATTTTAAATGTCTTTTTTGGTTAATTGTTGTCTCAATGTCTCAATTCTTCGTTTCCCTTTGTGTCGCAACTAAAAATATCGACTTTACTAATTATCACTGTTGTAACTCACCTTGTATCAGCTTTTTATTTTATCGTCGCTATACACAACATCAACAAGCATTTACAAGGAATAGTATAAAAGGACTACACTTAAGCTAGGTGCTAAGTAATATAAAGTGTTGTTAGTTTGTTTTTTTTAATCTTAAGACTTGACCCAACAGCTTCTCTGGAGCAAAGTCTTCAGTGATAATAACTGGAGGGTCAGACTGTGCCCTGACAGTCAGGTAAGGCGAGTATTTTCCTGCTGCGTAGCCCCACCGACAAACAAAACGACGAAAAAGATGATCGTCCTGACGACGATAAAGATAAGAAAGGCGATGAAAAGAAACGTACTCAGCGTTTCCGCCGCCAGCTGACCGCTGATGTGGTTGACCTCAGATGACCTGCGTGTGGTGGTGTGGCATTCAGCTCGACAGCTGCTCTCGTCTGATTCTTGACTGTTGTCACAAGGGCTGATGGCGTTAGGCTTGGTCATCTGTCTCTTGCATTGGTTGACGATAGAAACGTTGTTGTTTTGATAAGACGTCTTGACCACGACTTCGACAGGTTGTCTTGGGTTGTCGGCGAAACACATCAGCTTTTGTAGTAAAATAATCATCTTTGTGGTTTTTCTTCCTGTGAATAAAAACAGAAAGACCATGCTACACCGCTTTTCTGCGAGTTACACTGCCTGATATATCGCGACTTTAAATCCTGCGGCTGTAACAAACCTCTTCTTTCAAGAGCAGAGGTGGCTACCCAGAAATACGCTGAAATGTCCTCTCTACATGTGTGATGAGTTAGGAGTAGGTCTTGTATTGTGTCGTGTGTGTGTGTGAATGGAGTCTTGTGTTTGACGTCTTGTGTGCGTCATTTGTTCGTCGTCACTTCGGAAAAGGGGATGACGTAAAAAAGAAGAAAAAAAAAGTTCCATGGACGGATGGGAAAAGAAAAACATCGAGATCTTCGTCGCCCATAATCTCTTCATCCTCATCGTCATCTGCGGGGGCTCGTCAAGCGTTGTGTTATGTGTGTGTGTGATATGCGTCGTGCGTATGCAAGGTAAGTGTACGTGCGTCATATTACAACATTGTGAATGGCAGGGCTAAGGAAAGCAGTTTTGCCGTTTTGTGTCTGTTCTGGAGTACTCTTCCCTTTTACTGAGTCGGGGAACCTGGCATTTTTCTCGGTGAAGTGTTAATACATCCTGCTCAGACTTGCTAAAAATTAATTCATCTTGAAAACCCACTGAGAATTTTCTTTCCTTTATCTGTGTGTTCTTCATATGTTTGTGCGCCAGATCTTGATAAACTTAATTTTCGGTAAAGTTACTTTCTGGGATATGTTCGGAACTATCCCTGAGAGGATTGGTACAGTTTCATCTTGATTATAGTGTAAATTGCTTGTATTTTCAACTGTTGGTATTCGCCACCCACATCATAAGCCCACGTTTTAGTTATTGATGTTCCTAAATGTATTTTTGAACATAGACAAGGGTCAAATGTTGATAGCGGGAAGTAATTGATCTTGCCGTTTTTAAATCTCTTGGTCTATAAAGTAGTAATACAGTTTAAACTGGACAGTCAAAGACAACTTTTGTGTCATGTTAAAAAATGTGTTAATTGTCACAAGTGTGCGTGAGGTGGACGTGACAAGATTTTTTCTGTATTCGCCTTGACTCACCCAGAGGTCTGTCCGCGAGCCTGTGGTGGAGCTTTAAGACGAATGCAGATAAGACAACACTGAAGGCAGTCAACGCCAGCAGCAGTATAATGTACACCATCAGAAGCGACACCTGTATAATAATAGAACAGAAAAAGGTACGCATTAGGACCTCACCATGTCACCAAGAACGAGGGAATGGGACGTAGGAAAACAAGAATGAAATGACAGGGCTGATCCGTGATAAGCACGCAGCCAGGATCAAGCAAAGAAACTAGATACGACGACAAGCTCAATAAATAAATAGTCTTACCTTTAACTAGATGCAAGAATAATGGTCAAAGATATTGAATGACCAGAGCCAAAGTTATGACGATGTCATCGGAAGATGACGAATAGAAAACCTTGTCTTTAGCGCCATCTTCGGGACCAGGTCGACGAGGTAGATAACTTACCTGTACTATTTATTCCTGACAGTGACCATCAAGTACCTGTATCTGCACCTGCACCATTGGTACATGTACCAAAATTTTTAGAGTAGGTTAGACCTTTTACCGGCCAGTGTCTCCTAACCTTTTCTTTTCAAAGTCCAACTCACCTGTATCGACGTCTTGGGCATGGCGTCAGTGACGAGGGTCAGGTAGACAGCAAATGCCAGCAGCACGGTGATGGACAAACTCATCTTCTCGCCGGATTCCGCCGGAAGTGCGAAGACCAACGATGACGTCATCGCCAAAATTACAACAGGCAAAATGATGTTTAGGACGTAGAACGTGGGTCGTCGCTTCAGCTGTAGCTATAAATAAGACATTACGTCATGACTCAATAGCTTAATTTACACAGTTTTGAAGAAGATTGACATAAAATTCTCAAAGCTAAGGTAGAATGCTGGAATTCACCACTCTGTTCTGAACTAAATTCATTTTAAGTAGATTCGGGTTTCTAAAAATTATGCTTAGTTAACAGATGCAGACATCTTACCCATAATTATTTTTATTATAATTATCATCATAGTTCAATTACTCTGGTTAACAGTACGAACACCTGGTGAATCACAGCAATTTCTTTACCATGCTTCTACAATTTTCCGCCCCATAGTTTAGATGCACCAGATAAGACACCAGTCTAATCTGAGCATGCATTAACATTATTCTTTACATCTCCTCCCACGTTGAAAGTCGGCCTCAGTTGACCAGGGCGACTCTATATCCAGTTTTGCGGTTAAAGTAAACATAGTCGTGGTGTAGGGCTAATTGAGACTCGATGGTATCCAACTCTTCTCCTCTCTGTTAACCTCAGCTGACATTCTTTTACTAAATTATAGCTATAGTTATAATATAAACTAAACCGCTACAACGGGGCCAAGAGCCAAGAGCAAGTGCGTTTCTCCGACAAAGCCAAGTAAGTCCGATCGGCAGCCTGAAAACATTATACTATGCTACCAAAGGGCATTTTTACTCTTTAACTACAAACACTGGACACTCAACTACCAGGATCCATGGCCGATAATAGAAAATTTAGCCTGCATATACTTGTAAATATACATATTTTACAAAACTGGGAATTGCGTGGATTTGTGGATTTAGTGGCAGCCGTCTTGAGAACACGTAGAACATTTTTTAAATTATATTGACAACAAACTGACTTAATAGCATTATTTTAAACAAAGCTACTATTTTGGCATAAAATGGAAGCTGTTGTGCGAATTCACAGGACTGTTTACACAAAAAAAACCTATATAAAATGGAACTAAATGAAAAAACAGTACAGGTCTAAGAAAATACTGAACTTACCATAAACACAATGCGAGATCGGTTTTCTTCAGCATCCTGATTTTTTGCTGAGGCGTTCAGTATGTCCCAGATCCCATTCGGCGAGAACCTGTCAATGTTGATGGGTTCCTGTGGTGATATGATGATATTCACTTCCTCTGTTGTGTACATAACCGTGGTGAACTCGACAGAGCAAATCTGTAAAATATACAAGGATCTAGGCTGAAAACAATACGTGCCCCTGTGTATTTGTGTGTGCATCTGTGTGTCTGTATGTATGTTTGTGTGCGCGTGGTTCGTCAGGTGTGTAATAGAGATGTGTATGATAGGGTTGCTTTGTGTATGAGTGTAGGGGTGAGATGTGTGTGTACTCACCCATTTATTTCTGAATAAACGAGCACGTGACCGAAATAGCACGTAACCCTGGGCCGATGTAGGTCATATCGGATACCTGATGCAGGTATATAGGATACAGGAAGTCAACCTTCTACTACCGTAGAACTTGTTAGTAAGGAAGGTTTGCTAAACGGCTGGTCGAATGCCATTGCCAGAATGAGGCAACCGTGACCATACTGTCTGACAGATCATCTAAGAGGATGCTAACTTGTCCACGTTGGAAGTACCGGCCAGAAATGCAAGATGGTAACTTGGCATTTGGGTTAAAAGCATCCCTAGAAAAAAGCACAGGTAAGGGCACGAGCTGGCTAGACAGAATTTACTGCAACGGGAATACGATCAAGGAACCAGTTTGGACAAGATTTGATCAAAAGAGAAGAGACAGGGTTCTTAAACATTGTGTCAACAAATTTGAACAACCAAGCATTGGTCACAAAAGACATCGCAGTTGCTAGTCATACTCCTGCCTAAGAAATGAAACGTAAGGCAGTGTCAGAACTATTGAATTAATAAATCTGATTAGTCATCCAAATAAGGTTAAGTTGAAAGTGGTCCAGAACCACCTCTGTCGGATTTCGGGCCTGCAAGAGACGTTTCGAACAGATCTTCAAGAGTCAAGTCCAGATTAACAACCACCTTCAGCATCGCAAGTATAACTGTATTCACTTCTAGAGGTCTCTCGATAAAGCTTAACACGAGGGGCTATAAAGTGTTTTGTGGACATTCAACGAAAAAGAAGGCCTCGTACGAAGCCTGATAGAAAACCAACTAGTAGCTTACATTCGCACAACAGCAGGCGTACATTAAGGATGTCCCCTATCATCAGTGCAGCTCAATATGTTCTTGGAGAACATCATGTGTGAAACCCTCCACGACCATCTCACTTCCATTTTCATTGGTGTAAGTCCGATCGGCAGCCTACGCTTTGTAGGTGACATAGATTTGTTAACAGACACTTACAAAGAAGTACAAAACCTTAACAACAGACTGACAGACAGTTTGAACGCATATGGTAAGGATATCAACGCTGAAGAGAGCAAAGTGATGATCAATGCCAACGGCAAAACAGAGATCTACATGAACGGGGTACAGCTCGAAGAGGTAAGCAGCTTCGAGTACTTGGGAGCCACCCTTTCCAAGGAGGGCAGCAACATCAACAGCGTCGATGGCTAAGCTGGATAGGATCTGGCATAGCCATAACATCAGGTTTACTTCAAAATACAATTAGTACAAATCCCTTGTATTAATTCTGCTCTGCCAATGTGATACTTAAATGTGCAATCTGCAACAAGGCTGTGGGCATTCATGATGAAGTGTTGGAAAATAACTGCAGTGGAATACACAAACAAGAAGCGCACTGGAATGCTCTGCCATCATCACTGTCAACCATCACCTCAGCAACCATGTTTAGGAAAAGACTGAAGACTCATTTGTTTACCTAAGAAAAATTTCAACAACCAAGACCACTTCTGTCTTTTTTACTTTCCAGCTCATTGCAAATGGACATCATTCATCAAGGCTGAATCGACATAGACTGAGGGTTGTCTATAGCAAGGCTGGACATACCTCTCAGTCCAACATTGAGCAAGTATAAGTAGCAAAATGTGTATTAAGATGTGAGATCTATATTGTGCCTTTATTTTCCTAATAATAAATCAAATATTTATCATTTTCTCGCCAATGCTTTGTGTTATGTCGATATAGGAGGACGTGATTCTTCCACAATGAGAATCACATACTTGGACTACCATAATTTGCCAATATTGAATCAAGCATGGACCCAACATTTTGGAAGTATGATGGACTAACAACATCGACTGCTCATGCACTACAGATCCAAAACAGAACGCCAATATAGACCATATCAGGGTAATATTTAGTCAGCTTATCTGTGCTGTTGGAGGATTACAATTATCTGCATAATGTATAAGCCCAGCAACTCAGTGGAAAAGTTAGGCACCTGTGTGTCGAATGGGTAGTATGTCACATCTATAACACAGGATGTTTCAAACACTGCTGTTGGTCGCCAAAACAAATAACCTTGAAACCCAATCCGTATCT
This sequence comes from Marisa cornuarietis, assembly GCA_004794655.1. NCBI lineage: Eukaryota > Metazoa > Mollusca > Gastropoda > Architaenioglossa > Ampullariidae > Marisa > Marisa cornuarietis. The sequence continues at coordinate 3,695,472 of SMMW01000135.1, forward strand.
GAAACAAGAGAAGGGTTCATCAGATTTCTTTTAATGGAAAGCTCAGTTGTTTTCTGCTGAAGTCTACACACATCATTTGACAGAGTTTTACCAAGAATGAAGTTGCTAATGGTATAGCAATGCTATCTTAGTAATTTCATTCAACAAACCAACATAATAGAAAATCCTTTTCTAGTTATTGATAAATACATAGCTTTGTTCTTTTTTAATTTTTATTAATTAGATCTGACCCAAAGAAGGTAACACACTGTCACGACGTTCACTAAGAACGATTTAAATAATACAAGTTCTTTCACGGTCTTACATTCAGCAAACGGACTCTTACCAAACGTTTCTATATTTTTGTTACAGATATTTGCAGCATTCAAATAAAGACAACTTTGTGTGTTGGGTTTTAATTTAAAGAAGACATCCGTGAAATAACGAGCAGGTGATAACCATTATTATTACCAGGGAGGCTGGTCATTTCACTCTACAACTGGAGTTAAAACTCCCTAGCCATGACCTTATGGTACCGAATAAGACCACATCGAAATCTGAAGTCAGAAAAAAGGCGGATTATTTACTTTTGAGATATTTTATTTTGTGATTAGAAAACTCCGTTTGTTGGGAAAACACTTGAAACTGAGGGTGTTTTTTTGTAAATCGCATTTATTCTCTTAGTAAAGTTTTGGACATCTTCTGTGAACTGTTTCTATTTGTTTTGTGTATTTTTCCTGCCATATTGTTAATCACACCACCTGTAAGTTGTCGTAGCCCAGCTGTGTCTGTGTAGTCACCGTATTGCTGGGCACGATGTCTGGCAGCCAGAGCATGTTCTGCGTCACTACGATGGTCTCTATGTCGGCAAAGTCTTTTTCTTGCCACTCAAAGTAACTGTCACCCCACGAAATGTCTAAGAGAGCGTTTGTCTTCATCGCTTGGTCCTTCTCGTTAATCTGAAAGCAATTATCAAACACACAAACTAGAAAACCCTGCGTTCGAGCACTCATCAATTCTGGCGTGCACATAGTAGATGGAAACCGCTATCATAACAGTTGATGACTCGGAAATAGGTGAGGTCTCTACCACCTTAGTCCTTATCGACTGAAAGATTTAGGGTTTATTTAAGTCGAAAAACAACCAAGAAAAGAAGTTGAAAACTATTTATGACTGAAAAAATACCATACAGAAAACCATCACAGATCAAGACACTTGAAAACTCAGGGGTAAAGGAGCCTGGAGATAGTCATAACGAACTGAACATGAGAACATAGTCATGAAGACTATAATGTGACTGAGGCAGACAAAGCAGGAAGGAGCTGTTATTAACGTGCCTAACTTAGCAGCAGTAGACTAGTATACTTACGTCGAGGGAAAAGAGGTGGAACTGAACGAAAATGTCTGTTTGGGGGGTTTCCGAAACATTAGAAAATGGTCGAACGTCTTTTCTGTAGCCGCTAAATAGATGACTTGTCAGGTTGTAGTAGTCATCCAATTTTGCTACCTGGCTTTCGGTTGCCACCCAAACGAGTGTCAGTACCGTGACGAAGAGACCTACAGCTGGCTGGTTTTGGGTTGACGTTTTGTCAGACAGAATCATCTCGGAGCCGAATTTCCCTTTGGCAAACTGCAGCGCTGAAATCTGATCAAAGTTCTTGTAAAACTGCTGCCTAGTTGAACACTGCTGTTGAAAATGTATACCAGAAACTAAAATACATACATATCACAACATAGACAGCTATCTCCCTTCCACATCTAAACTTTCCCCATAAGAGCTTTGACATATGGCAGATCGGCAATACAAAGTTAATTATTGGGATTTTTTATTTTTAAGACGACGCACGAAGACCAGCAGATGACACAAAAAAATTCTAGAAACTTAGAATGTATATAAAATATACATGTCTTCATATCTATACGTATGAATATATAAAGATATTTAATACACGTATTGTGTAATATCAATACATTTAATCTCTTAGTACCATAGAACATTCACACTTTTAATGATAAATAAGTACAAAAAACTTTTATATAACCGAAAACGAGAAAGAGGAGCAGACAACTCACAAACGCTAGAAATATGGAGGTACCTTAAATAATTTAGTAACTCATAAATGCATGAAATATATATATATATATATATGTTTTTACTACAGTATTACCTTGTCCTCATTAATAGAATACATGAACAGTAAACAAATATTTTCGTACAATTAAAATTGCAGTAAAAGAGCTGCGGCTCTATGCACAGCCTTAGGGATCCCAAGAGTGTTACGGGACGACATCTCGCGGTGATCTCGCAGTGATTTTCATATCTCATTTTCATACTAATATCATATATTTTAATAAATTTTATATTTTACTCAACACTGATCAATATATCGCTTATTTTCAAGGATCGTTGATATAGCCCTGACTGGTTGAGGGTGCAGTATGTTGAAAGCGAAAAAGCGAATGCTAGAAATGGAGTTAGCCCCCTTGTTTGTTTTGTGCAGCAGGGATAGTGGCCCTTGGATGTACGTTTGGTGTATGGTTTAGAAGGCGTGACGTAAAAGGAGGTATGACGTGGGGGTGTTGTCTGCGAGAGGAGAGAAGTTTCTGGAGAAAGAGATCGTCTGTGTGGAATGTACCGGTGTGTGTGAGTTTGGAGAAAAAGAAAAGGAGGTCGGCGTTTGGAGTATTGCTATGTGTTTGGAGAGTTTCACCAGTTGCTGTGTGTCTGCTGGTGGATTCGGATAATTGGAGTATTGATGCTGTTTGAAGAGCTTCCCCAGTTGCTGTGTGTCTGCTGGAGGATTGTGTATTGGGAGTAATTGTTGTGTGCTTTGGAGATTCGCAGTGCTGTGTATTTCTGAATAGTTTCAAGTATTACAGGCAAGTGTACATCTGTGGGTGCGTGAGTTTTGACCGGAAGTTGACAGTGTGATTTGGTCATTTACATTATGAGAAATTCTTGGTGAACATTGGAAGAAAATTAAACTAATAGAGAGAGAAGTTGTTTAGCGACGATTGATTGGAAGGTTGAGAGACATCTACGTTGTTGAAAAGATATTCCTGCTCGCTTGTTGTCATATATTGACTGGAGATATTTATATTATTAGAAGGGTTTATGTAGACATTAATTAGTTGCGAGATATGTTGATGTAGAATTTACTTGAAATTCATTGAGTGTGGGGAAAAATGTTTGGAATTTTTCAATTATAGAGATAGAGGAACCCACTTGCAGGTCTTAGTACTTTGTTGTGTGAAAGAACACGTGAGGAACGCTGTGAGGTCAGTGTGTGTTGTATGTGACCCCTCTGCACGTCACGTGTGTTCCTGACACTTATGACGGAATACTTAACCCACATTTTGTAATAAGGAACTAAATAACTCAGTCAAGAAAATAAGAAAATAATCAGACTCGTCTGATTCGAAGATAGGGTCCAAAAATTTCACACATATTTTTCAAATTGTGTGAGTGCCGTCCCCTTAGCCCCCACGACGTGGAAGGAAAAACTTGCATATCCTATTCGCATGTATAAAAGCACATTTACATATTATACTACTTATTTTGCTTTGTAATCTTTATAATGAATAGACACACACACACACACACACACTCACACACAATGCATGGATATCTCATCGAATATTTGTCGATTAAAACATTTTCTTACAACATTTTCTTACAAAACTGCACTCACTTGTTCTTTTGCTCACCAAGATATCCTCAATTCTGTGTGCCCTCGATGCCAATTGGTAATGTTTATGAAATGCAAAAAATTAACTACTTATTAATACAGTATTGCCCAACAAATATTTACCATCTAGTACCGCAAAAATATATATTTGTTTTAAAATAACTAGCGATTAATTCTATTCATATTTGTTCATTTATTTCAGATTTTCTTTTTTTCATTCGTTCACTTCTAGAAGGAAACCAGTGGACTTCAAAATAAAATGAAACTTACCTAATTTGTGAAAAAATTTTGCTGATTGAAGATTTAAAGAACCGATTAAATAATTGTGCTTTATTTAATTCACTAGCTCAGACAAGTCGATCACACTCCACGGTCACTGCTGATTGGGACTGCGCAGAAGATGTCTGATTAGGATCTCACGGAAATAGAAAAAATGGCTCGGAGAAAGATCGATCTTCTCTAAGCAATGCGTCGTGTCACCGCATTGGTCAACTGTTACTGACTACTGTTAAAGCGACAGGTCGTTAACATCTGACACTCAGCGCTCATGGCCTCCTTTGTGACGTGATTAGTCACGAGACTGGATACAGGTACTGCAAGTGACTGGATACACGTACACCAAGTGACTGGATATACGTACACCAAATGACTGGATACACGTACACTAAGTGACTGGATGCAGGTACACTAAGTGACTGGATGCAGGTACACTAAGTGACTGGATGCAGGTACACTAAGTGACTGGATGCAGGTACACTAAGTGACTGGATGCAGGTACACTAAGTGACTGGATACACGTACACCAAATGACTAGATCACCAAATAACTGGATACAGGCACAGCAAAGCGATAAAGTCTTCTTTGAATATAATTAAAGAGGGAATTTGACAGCAAGTTAAATAAAAATAAATATTAAAGCATCTGAAAACTTCTGTCCTCCCACCCACCCCCAGTTATCGGTTGCAATGTAGCTGCAGTAGTCGGGCAGACCGATTGTACATACGCTCGAGCATGTTTGTGTGTTTGTGTGTGAAAGAGAGAGAGTAACCTGGTAGAAATTATCCTCACGTTTTTCTTTGATTGATGTGGACTGAGCGATACCTTCAAATTTCTCTTTGATTTTCTTGGGGCTTCATTGATTTCAAGAAGCTCGTAGAAAGGGGTTCAAACCCGCAATGAAAGAAAATTATGTTAATTTTATTCACGACAGATAGCAACGGAGAAAGCACTCGCATGCATATTTTTTGCATCTGCACTCTACCCTTTCATTTCAATGTAGTTTCCAAATAATCGAAGATGTGCCAGAAGAGCCGGGTACACATACAAGAACTGTATTGACCTGTGGTGTGCATAAAACAATGACGCTAGCAACATTAAGAGAAGGAGGCCTCACAGCAATTGATTCTGTTACACAGACCGTGAAAACTGGAGAAAAAAATGATTTACAATCTTATCAAGCAAGACTCTATTTGACATGTACCTTTCTGAAGGGTCGACCTCCACATCATGATGCGACCATTCTTTGTAAGTAGTTGATTTTATGAAGAAAATAGATTTATTGTCTGTCTACAAGATCAACAAGCCTACAGATATCAAGATAGTTTACAGATATACCACATAACTGTGAGACATTTTCTTTCCATGGCCTATCGAGTAAATTTCGACTGGCGTAGATCACTAACTCGCTTTCGTGGTGTAGGACAGCCGATGAGTCTCTACTCGCGTCTCACCAGACTGTCCGTCGTCACTTTCACATTCTGTTCTCCAACCTCATCAGAGAGAGTGACGACTGTTTTCATAGGGTAACGGATACTGAACACTTTCCCAATCCAGGGACGGAACGAGACTTCTTCGACGACCCCTTGTTTGTCCAACTACAGTTGTTACACAACACACAGTGGTAGGCGTCTGAATAATGTACAGCTGCCGAACGAAAATCACCCTGATTCCTCGTAATCCCCCGCCGCTGCCTTCCCGATTACAGAGACTTCCCTTATCTTCTATGAACAGCGACTTCTCTTGCGTCCAACTTCTACATGTCACTGATAGCCCTAGTTCTGGTCGCATGGCCTTTGAAATTTTCTCAACGACAGCTGTCAGTCCTGGCGGTCCATTGTCGTTGACTGGCCATTTACCTCGAGGTTATCTAACCCAAGTGGCTCGACTTTGGCTCAAGTATCGGTCTTGAAGAAGCCAGGGATGAACACACAAACAGCATTCTTTAACCAGTTATCAGCTAGCCAGTGCGAACAGAGAGAAAGTCTACACCACACTGAAAATTGATTTGCTCTAGCCATGTCACACAGGTGATGTGGAGGGGAGGGGCTGAAAGACCGTCTCTCGCCGTCCGACTGGATGTAACATGGTCTTGGATGTTTCTTCCCTCTCCAGCTGCCAGACACGACTGTCACGAGAAGTCCCCCCTGCATAGAGGAAGTTTACTTCCCTGCCGCCGCGTTACCCGCTTTGTTCTGTTTGGCCACTTCAGGCTGTCTACCTTACCTAAGTATCCTATCAATTACTTCCTTTTTAATTAATTTAGGAATTTTTTGCAGTGGATCCGTGGTCCATTTTAGTCTAGACTTAAGCTGCAGCAAAGTTTCCTGTCCCACTTAAATTTCCCATCATCATCATCGTCGTCGGAGTCGGAGTCGGAGCTGAGCTGGGAACAATATCATAACAAAGTATGGTAATCTTGAATTCAATGCGAGCCGCAAACTGTCAGCTAGTGCAGGTCTCGTAGAAGTGGTGTAACAGTATCAGTCTTCTGCTGCGCAATACAATGCACGCAGCATTGTCCTCAGCTCTCTGGAGTTTGTCGGCCAGGAGAGGAGGAATATCAACAAACAGAGAGTTACAATAGCCGAGCCTAGACGACAGAAGTATTTGACACGAACCTTGTGTAAATTAATATAGTTTCCTAATTATGATATACTTTACTAATTGTAATATACTTCGGCTTTTTCAATGCTAGCCAACAATTTTTTTTAATCTGTTTCATTCTAGCATAGACTTAACATCTACCCGAAATTAATATAGGGTCTGGGTTAGTCCGTTAGTCACTCTAAGATAAGGATGTTGACAGGCGTTAGTCTACATGCAAATTATTAGGATTAAAAAGCATTAAATGAATCCTTTTGATTGCATTTTATTTATCAACGTTTCTCTTCTCTCTCTCTACTTCTGTGCTTTCGTACCTGACAGACATTATATGCGTGTGCGTGCGTGTGTTCGTGTGTGTGTGTGTGTGTGTGTGTGTGTGTGTGTGTGTGTATCTGTGTGTGTGTGTTGGGACTCATCGCTGACAATTGCCCAATCATCTAGTATTCGGGATTTTTGTTTCCTGATGCAAACTTAACACCTTCACAACACAACTCATTCTCTACTGCACGACCAAAGCTCCTGTTTTTATTGGAATTAATCACTGATTTCTGCTCGTATTTTAACTGGAATCTCTGTCTCCTATGTGGGTGAATAAGGCTGTAAGCTCTATTTTTTCTGCGCGATGCACTGACATTAAAAATGGCATAAAATCTATGAAATGTTCAGTTTGTGACCTTCCTCACTGGATATTTTAACTAAAATATGCGTTGGAATCATTTCCTCCAGAAACTGATTTAATTCTAAACCTAGACCACATTTATTTTCAAAGCAACGTTTCTTCCTAATGCACCTGTTACCAAAAAGTTAAAACGTATTTTAAGTAACGCATCCTGATGCAAATTAATTTTATTCATTCAATTAAGTATAATCTTCTCCAAACAAATTTGTGTCCTTTTCACTTTGTATGCTGTGGGTGAAGTATACCTGCCTGACTTGTTCAAAGACTTCATTAACTGCATTACTGTTTAATTAGTAAAAAAAAACATTTAATCGCTGACGTCTGGTATTTTTGGAACAAGTGGACAGTACAGGACAAAGCGATAAACCTTCTCGTCTGTCCGCACGTGCAAGGGGGTTATCACACACTGATCTTATGGATGGATCACATACAAGCACCCGCAAAACCGAAATCAAGTCACGCAAACGCAGTTTACTTGACATTAAATTTTATTGCTGCTTGGACTCGCCCACGTAAATTAAACTGGTAAAATATTCCTAGATTAGGGGCAATGATTTTGAGTCATCGCCTTAGAAACAGTGGGTCACTTCTCCGACTTAAGGTTTGCTCGTGCCAAGCTACAGCTTGTTCAGGAAGGTAATCAATAGTTTGTATTAAGCTCTCTGTAATGATAATTTATCAATTAATTTGCTTACTGACTCAGAAGAATAATCCAGGCATTGAAAACCAAAAGCTAAGTGTGGGCTACCAACTATCCCTTCTAGCAACAGTACAGTAGCGCAGGCAGGTCTGGTTTTGTCACGTGATGTGGAGCGACATTATTACTGACATTCAATGTTCCTTACAGAGGAATGAAGACAGAGGGAGAGAGAAAAGAACTGCAGGGAAACCTAAGAGAATTGACTGGGCATACTACGGAGGACGTGTTCTGCCCTGATCAAGACAGACCTAAAGTTCCTTCTTAACTGGACGAAACACAGCAAAAACTGAAAAGAAAATCCCTGGTAAATGGCGCCTATTTTCTCACAGGTTTGCGACAGCTCATTGAATTAACTTCAACGACATAGATATCGCTGTTTTGGATCTTTGTTTGCTGTTTTTTGCTAAAATAAAATGTTATCCTACGAGTATCACAGACTGTTACTTTATATTTCTTTATAAGTTTGTAATACACAATGTTAACATATCTTTTCAATTGTTATAAATAATTGTTGTTTACCTCTCTTTCCTCTATTCACTTGTCTTCACTCTTTCGTACCTAACAATGTAACAATGTGTTTCCCTGTGTGTGTGTGTATGTGTGTGTGTGTGTGTGTGTGTGTGTGTGTGTGTGTGTGTGTGGTGTGAGAGAGAGAGAGAGAGGAAGGGTGGGTAGGTAGTGGGGTATGTGAGTGTAGGATTTCTGTCAAGGGTTTCTTGAGATCATTTTATAGCCCACCAAAATTAAAACTGTACGAGTTTTGAGAAAAACTTAGTTTATTCACCAGTTCATCATAAAAAGTTCTAAACAAACTACAGAGATTATTATTACAGAATTCTGTAACTGGTATGTCTACAAAAATTGAAAGATTATCAGTACAGAAGGGTAAATTTTTACATCTGTACAGAAGGTTGAATTATTACATCTGTACAAAGATTGGGCTTATCAATAAGGTTACTATACTGTCCTCAAGAAACTAACATTTTTATTATAGATCAGAACAAAAATGCTGGGTAAAAAAAAACAAATTAAGAACTTAGCGTGTGTCTTAAGTGTTTTAAAGTGTTAAAATATATTTTCAATCATATGCATTAAACAGAAATACTATTCTGAATGTGGTGATAAATATTTTAACAACAACAGTTGTAAAAGTTATTCAAAAAAATTCTAAAAAAATAAATGTACCACAGAGACAGTCAATAAAATCGTACATGTTTATTATGTTTGTATGTATCTACTCCTGCTTAGTATCTTGACTGCATAAAACACCAATTAAAAAAAATGCAATTTCTCAAAGAAAAATATTCTACATACATTCCCTATATATTACCGCCTTTTCGCATTGATAATCTGAAATCGGTGGACTCTGCCATACACAATTAAGAGAGAGAGACTCAAGGTCTCACGCAAGCCAGACACAGGGCCGGACATCAGAGTTAATTACAAGAATTTTATGACAAAACTTTAAATAAAACGCATCTTTCTTCCTTAAGACTGTCTTGGAAACAGTTGGTGATGACCTGTTGACTTCAAAAACTAATCTTAACCACTGACGTATATCTTTGGACTGCTTGCAAACGAGTTTTCTCCTCTTTAATTTCTAGAACGATGTTAAAGTATAAACTTGTTGTCGGCTTAACTGTCAACATCAATAAGAAGAGCAGACGATGTAAGCTCTTGTGTTGACGGAGGTACAAAAGCCCAAGCTGTAGGGTCTGTTGTGTTTGCAATTTATTTACTCTAATAGAGTTGGAGGACTTTTCCCCAAAAAGAAAGAAAGAAAAAGTAACTAAGTAACACATTTATTCCAAGTCTATTTTTAACTTTAAGAATTTTATCACGGTTCCGGATATTAAATTATTATGGTCTCGGCAAACATGCAGCAAAGATGCACCTCCGTGTGTTAATTAATAAGTCGACAGCTTTGTTCAAACACAGAAACATTCATGTCGGAGTTAGCCCTTCGTGTCTTACCTACTGATGTCCTCAGCTTAAGCGAGTGTTCACCTCCTGCCTCGCACCACCGGCGACGAGAAGGATGATGTAAGCGATGGTGATGACGATGCTGTACAGGAAGAAGAGGAAGAAGAGAAAAATGCTCAACGTTTCCGCCGCGAGCTCTCCACTGATGTGACTGACCTTTGATGACCTGGGCCGGCACGAGCACTCAGAGCACGTGTCGTCTGGTTTGTCGTCGTTGTCGTAAGGGACGACAGCGTTGGCCTTGTTCTGCTGCTTCTTGTTGTCGCCGATAACGGTGATGGAGTTGTCGTCTTGTGCAGACGTCTTGACTTTAATTAGCCGTTGCTGGTTGTCTGCCAGGCACATCAGCTTCCGGAAAAAAATTATCACGTTCGACGCCTTCCTTCCTATTAAAAACAAACACAACTAATGTTTTTCGCTGCTTTGTCCCTGCACTCACCTACGAACATTTCTATTACATTCAATTATTCACAGAAGTACACTCTTTCGCTGGTGAGTCTGTATCCCATCAACGAAACTGTCCTTCACACAAAGATTTTTTTTTTGTTTTACATTCACCTACAGAGGTTTTTATTTCATTCAAAAAATACTTTACACCAACCTACGAAGCTGTCCTTCCTATTAAGACAAACAAAAGTTTTTTCTCCTTCTGTCAATCGCCTTGGGGGAAAACTAGACACTGACACTGATATCGCTTTTGTAATCAGTATGGAAGCTGATGATTAATACATATAATGTGTGATACCCACTGTGACATGCCGAGGATGATATGTAAGCTAAATTGCAGGAAAGAACTGGGATAAAATCAAATCTTGTGCGCCGTTCTAATTCTCTCAATTTAACTTCTGGAACGATTACAGTATCCAGTATCTCTGTCAATATTTACATGTAACCTTTTCTCAAAACCACCAGAAAAGGATTGTGACCGAAAAAAATTATCTTCGGGAACTATTCTACAATTTCGTCCCTGTTGATATCTAAGTTGAAAGCAAAGCGATTCTGACATGTATGGCTTGATTTCCTTAAAGGCTTCGTTGCCGCGAATGCCCGCGATTGAAATTTCGACAGATATTTTTGAAAATTTTGATCTATCAACCTACAATAAAGACAACTATCTGTGATACATCATTTTAAAGAGCATTTGCAAAATGTTTACTTGGTGTGACATTTGAAATAAAGGTTTTGTTTTCTTGTACTAAAATCAAACGAAAGATTGTAACTGTACTTTATCTCGCAGATCGGGAAGAAAAAACAAATTGTTTACACAATATATACAAGTGTAAAGTGCCAAACAAACAAATATTTTATTAGAATATGCATTAGACTAAAAATATTACTAACATTTTTCGTCTCATTTTCGGTTGTTGGAGTACAAATCCATGTCAAATTGAGTAACCGGCAGCCGACTTTCGATAGAACGAAATAGCTGATTGGCTGACTTGTTCAGATGTTAAAGGAAAGTAACGAAAAGTGAAACAATTCTTTAAGGCTGCAGTAGTTTCCTCCCTTATATATTCAGTCATCTGCGAACAGAGCGATGTGTTGTATGATGCTACCCTGCTTGTCTAACGAGTTAGAATACTGAACATTTTAAAAATCGGACTGAATAATTAATTATACTCTGTTTACAACATAAAAGGTTTTGAATATTTCATTTTTCACCTGCGTTTTAGAAGGAGATCTAGTGTCATCACAAAAGTAGTCCGATTGTTGTTTTATTAGCAAAGATTTTAGCCGGGGTATGTTATCATTTAGGCCAATGGTCAATCTTTGGGTGTTACCTCTCCACAACTGTAAAAGAATATTGTTCATTCGAAAAAACAGCTAATTAATGACACCGCTGTGTTCTGTGACCTGCCAGCAACTTTGAGCTTTATTCTTGTTTTAGGCAACATTTCATTAAATATATAATTGTACGACAGAACAGCCTCTAGTAGACTGAGCTACATACTTCTGTGCATATCTTAAAGCGGAAAAAAATATCGGAGACTTCGTATTGCTGGCAAGTTACCGCATTTTCATTGTGCGGAATTTCCATAAGTAGCCGATGAGAGAAATTTGTTTGAAAAACTATAAAGATTAATGTTGTGATGTCCTCGACTGCCACAGTTAAGAGGAGGGAGCTATGTGACGTGTTGTCTTGACAATTAGCTTTCGCTCACCGAGAGGTTTGTTGGAGGGTCTATGGTGAAGCCTCATGAGTGCCACAGACAGGATGACACTAAATGCTGTCAGTGCCATCAGCTGGACCACGTACACCATCAGAACTGAAACCTGCAGAAAAAATTAAGCATTGAAAAACGCAGTAAGTGATGTCATTTCTCTTCCCATCGCTGAGTGGCAGTAACTGCATCTCCTTTATCGGAGAGTGATCAAAGGGAGCTCATCCATTTGTATAACGGGGGTCAAGGACCAACTCACCTGCACTGATGTCTTGGGCATGGAGTCAGTGACGAGGGTCAGGTAGACAGCAAACGCCAGCAGCACGGTGATGGACAGACTCATCTTCTCGCCGGATTCCGCCGGAAGTGCGAAGACCAACGATGACGTCATCGCCAAGAAAAGGACGGGAAGAATGATGTTTAGGATGTAGAACTCGGGTCTTCGCTTCAGCTGCAGCTGTAAACAAGAGATATTGTCATGACAATGAAGCGAAACTGCAAGTGTAATGAAATAAAAGAGGCTTGACAAAAGTCTTTCTTCAGGAAATAAATAATTGCAAACGAGAAAGGTAAACAGGTTCTAACGATCAGTTCCAGAAGTATTTACCAATGAAATTAAATTTCGCGAACCTTGTACGTGAAATATATTTCAACTCAATGCTCAATGCATTATTAACTGTGTTTAAAACTAATCAATCAAGGAAGCTACTGACAGATTAATAATACATAATATTAATATGTCATTAATACGTAACAAAACTGTTTTTTAATCTTTCTTTGCACCCGCTTTCTATACAAACACCTTTTATGTTTTAACAAATAAAAGTCATCGTCGAAGAGAATCTAGTTTAAGCAATTCAGTTAACTAATTCACTTAAAAATATTTTTACTCATGCTAGTATTATTCAGACGGTGTCTAATCAGAAGTTTTGCTCATGATGACCTAACATGGGACAAAGGCTTTCTTGTAACCTTTTGGTTATTAGGGAGTGAGGTGTTGGAGACTGCTTTATCCCATGGAAAAGAGATTAGGGTGACGGAAGCTTTGTAGTTAGGGCGGTACCCTAAGTGATGAAGAGAGTGGAAATCGTCCCAAACATAACCGACAACATTTGCTAATTGGAATTACTCATCACTAATTTAGATCCTTCTCGTCACCACAACATCGCTTTATTATTGATTGTATAAAAATGAATTTATCTTGAATGAAATAACGGCTTAGAACTTCTTGAAAAATTCTTTATTGTTTAAATACACATTGCTCTCTGTTCAATATTTTAGTCTTTCTGAATTCTTCTATTTATTATTCACATTTTCGTGTATTTGATTGGCTCTTTTGATACTAGGTTATGGTATGGGGTGAATTCCCCTATTTGCGACCCGCAAATGGTCCTCCACGCGGGTGTCTAACTTTTAACCTGTTAGTGTGGCGTCAGACGCCCTACAAACGGTCCACCTCGCGAGTATCTAATATTAAATCCTGTTAAAGTGCACTTTAGATGTTGGCGCTCTACCAGCTGGGCAATAGAAATCAATTACATTTTTGTTTCATGTGTAGAGGAGACGGAGGAAAGTAAAATGATTAATATTGTTGGGTTGTTTTACAACAGTCTACAGTAGATAGAAGATGTGAGTACTGAATGGGATCAGACCAAGAGAGAAGACACTAAAGCCTACACTAAAGGAGATCTTGGCTTTGCCATCTTCGGCGTAATGGTTGCTTGCTGAGATGTTGACGACGTCCCAGATGCCGTCCGGAGAGAAGCTCTTCATGTCGATGGGGGTTTCCTTGTCGATCCAGATGGTCAGCTCATTACTTGTCGATAGAGCCGAGGTGAAGACGATGGCGCAAACCTGCAGAATACAGGCACGTGCTACGTGCAGAAGGAAAACATTGGCGCCTGCGTTGTGCTTGTGCGCACATATCTGGTGTGTGTGTGTGTGTGTGTGTGTGTGTGTGTGTGTGTGTGTGTGTGGGTGGGTGGGTGGGTGGGTGTCTGTTCATGTGTGTACATGTGTGTTCTTATGTGTGTGGATGTGTTTACAAATGTGTGTATGGATGTGTGCGTGTTTAGTTGTGAGACTACATGTGTCAATGTGTTTTATTGTTTTGCTTTACAGCAGCATTAACGCCGGTGACCAGATGTTTTTAGAGACAGGGATATCACAAGGTCGTCAATCAAAATGAGGAGTTACCTAGCTGGGATGGTGGGGATGACAAATTTAGAGAAATTAGACCGGACGGGAGACTACACACAGGATAAGCAACAGTTACGTACCTGAGTATCAAAAGGGTAATACGTCACATCTATGTCACATGAGGTCAGAAACACTCCTGTAGGCTGCCAGTCCATCCACCCTTCGCTGTCAATCCGAACCTGGAGCATCATTCACAACTGATTTTCTCTTTTCCAAACAAAATATTGAACAATCATCCCTTCTATCATTTCTGTCATATCATTTCTACATTTCAGCTCACAACACAGGGTGTTCTCACCGCCAGATCAATTACTGTTCATTTTCGAAACGCCTCTATTGTGACCCCGACTACAGGCCGGTGTAAATTATGCTGCTGGCTGGACGAGAAAAAACATAGCCAAAATAATTGAGAAAACGCTTGTAAAGATGCTTATGAAATATAAATAAAATATTTTAGTAGTTTAATCCTAGGGCTAGGATCTCGAGACAACATGGCCAGAAAGACGAATCTTAAATATAGGCTTCCTCTCCTTCTTCGTCATCCAAGTAACAAAACGTGGAAAACACGGAAATTCGTTTGCCCATTGTCTACAAATAATTAATAGCGATCATCATCATCATCATCATCATCATCATCATCATCATCATCATCATCATCATCATCATCATCGATAACAACATCTTCGTTGTCGTCGTCGAGTTTAAGCCATTTTGGTGTATAAAATATATTTTTAATCTCTTCAGCCTTGTTTTTAATTACGCCACCTGGAGCTCCTTGTAGCCCAGCTGTGTCTGGGTGGTCACCGTGTTGCCCACCATGATGTCCGGCAGCCAGATGGAGCTCTGCTTGACCATAACGCTGCTGATGTTGCCGTAGTCAGTCTCATTCCAGCTCAGGTAGTCGTCCTGCCATTCGATCTTAAGGCGTGCGTTTGTCTTCATCGTCTGATCTTGTTCGTTCATCTGCAACAGTTCGGGGAGATGTCGATAAAAACATTTCAACAACGAAGCTGAATTTTCACAAGCTATCTGAGGAAAAAAAATCGGCTATAAACGAAATAAAGAAGGAAACAGCTTTCTTCTTCTTCATCATCATCATTGAAAAGTTTTTCTCATGGCGCTTAATGTTATCGGTTTACGAATGAAAAGAACTTGCATTAGGACTTTGGAGTCTAGACTACTTATACAAAATGGTCCATAGTGACTTCCTCGTAGGAAAATAGCTTGTAGAAATAATAATAATAATAATAATAATAATAATAATAATAATAATAATAATAATAATAATAATAATAATAATAATAATACTAAATGAAGATTTGTATAGCGCATATTCACACTCATAAAGAGCATGCTCTTAGCGTTTAAAAACAAGAAAGAGACATGGACTACATGGATAGAACACAAGGGACGGAAGAATAAACGACAATACTGACGACAAACAGAAAACAAAGATAGAAAACACAAAAAGACACCAAGTAACAGAACATAGAAAATATAGTGATTGTGCAGAGAAAGATGGTAGAAAATTAGCAAGAGCAGAAGGGGGGAGGGTAAGAAGGACGATCCCAACTTTTTCCTACTCCAGTAAAATGTAATGGTCCGATGATAAGGAAACGTTCAGCTAAAATTATCCCTCAGTATTAAAAAATGGGCAAAAAAGGATCCCAGGGGACGTAAACGTTCTGTTAAAATGATATCAAGGTCCAAAAGAGTTCGATCTCACGGTAGAGAAAGAGCTTGGCCAAATCAGTACCAATCATACACTGCATACCAACACGTTCCACCTGTCTTTTTTCCCACAACAGGTATATAAAGTGTAAGCTTGTCACATCTCTAACATGCTGCTTGCATATAAGAGATCATAACTGTCGAGTAAACACTATTACAAACCCATATTTTTCAACCACCAAATAAACATCTGGTACTTTTAGAACCAAAATGTGCGATTTAATGTTCAAATGCTATTATATCCCTGTACAAAACCTGCTCGTCAAAACTCCTTGTCCGTGAAGTGAAAGTAATTTTCTGCACAATTTTTTGAGGGATGGTATTAAATTAAAGTTAATATTTTTCAATACATTTGCAACAACACCTCCTTTCAGACTGTGCATATGAAAGTGCCTAGTGGTTATGTAGTGCGAACGTCGACTCGAAATGCAACTAAACTGTTGAATGTCATGCGTACGACACGAGCTGATGTAGTGAGAAACACAAACTCTCTGGAGCTCAACAGGAGCTGGTAATTTGTCAATA
Organism: Marisa cornuarietis; assembly: GCA_004794655.1. Classification (NCBI taxonomy): domain Eukaryota; kingdom Metazoa; phylum Mollusca; class Gastropoda; order Architaenioglossa; family Ampullariidae; genus Marisa; species Marisa cornuarietis. The sequence goes on from SMMW01000135.1 coordinate 3,712,002, forward strand.
GTGTATTCATATTGCCACGTCTGACCACCGAAGCCTTTGGAAGTCGGTATTCTGGGAACAAAAAATAAACACTGCCTTGCTTTGACAATATAACTTTTTTTGGATAAACTGTCCATTTTTCGTGCCTGAAATTTGTATCGACTGTTAGACGCTGTATAGTTGGAAATTGTATGGTTTTGTTGATGTTATTGTTGATTATATATTTAAAGAAATGCTAACGTATGAAAGACTACTTTAGGGATGCGTTGGTGTCTTGTTGGCCTCGGTATGGATTACATTCCTTACCCGTGGATCGGCGTCTGGACACCCAACTGGAGTAAAAAATGGGTATCTATGACTGACTTTAGTAAGAACAAGCCCACAGCTTTTAGTAACAGAAATCTTGAACGAATGGAAATTCAAACACTGTTAATCATATTAATGTAAGGGTTGTACGATAATCATGTGATTCAAAACTTTAGTTGGGCTGTCTTGAACCAATTATGCGAGTAAATTACTTGCGGACAATGTTAAGCTCTGACAAGGGTGCCACTTCTTTTCTTAGCCGCTTGTTTATGGCACTTCAAATGTTTACATCAGATGATGTCTCTTTATTGGAATTTTTGAGAAAGCAGTTCAATATTTACTTACATTATAAAAAATATGTTCTGATACGTAGGTCGAGCTTAGTATATACGATGATACTTAATGAATATTCTTCAGACGTATCCTTGTCTTGGGTTTTTGAACAGGTGTTCTTTGAGGGCTGGCTGCTTTGCCATGATATCGCGTTAGTTGCTGGCGTGGTGTAAAACATTATTAATTTTATTTACTTTTGAACACTTATTCTTTAAGTCTCTACGTATTTCTTCGTTGTCTTTCAGTGAAACTTTGTAGCATAGCATCTAGCAATGATTTTGTGTATATATCTGGTGTGATTAGAGGGATGTCCCGTCGCCTAACAGGCTGAATGGGACAGCTCTCTCTCTCTCTCTCTCTCATTGTTTTTTTTCTACGATCTGTTCTGATTTTGTTGTCATCAATTTATGGATCTTCATCTTCTTTTAGTTCCACTGTGCTGGATTGTCTGTGGCTTTGTGCCTTTTTCCTTATGGAAAGGACAGGTGAGAACGAAGTTTTTTGTTGGCTATGTCCGTATCCTGCCATGTCCTTTACGGTCTGTGATGTGTACCATTATCTTCTACAATTGTCGTGCATCAAGATAGTCCTTTGTAACCGCTTGATTACACGATATCATATTTCAGTTCTGATTCAACTTCTTTGCTTTGATGCCTTGAAGAAACGATTGAACAACAAACGAATATATTGAGATTCATAGTCCGACGTCGTTGATTGGGTTAATCTTCCTTTTGCTAACAATAAGATGACTTTTTTCTACATTGTATTTTCACGCTGATGTCCACCTGGCTCGAACTTCTTCCTACATTCTTCCTAAAAGAAAATGGCGATCTCCACATTTTATTAATTTTTATGCTCTGTTTTTTTTATTTGACAGTTAGTTCCTCTTCTTGTATAGTGGAGTGCTCTGGGCTTGTGTTTTGACAGCGAAAAACATTATATGATGATCTTTTAGGAGCTAGAAACACAGCAATCTACGATCCCAGTAGAGCAAAGAGTCAGAAGATGCATTAGTGATTAGTGCAAGGTTACTTACATCTACTATTTGGAAAAGGGAAAACGTGATGTAGATCTCAATAGAATTGGAGTCATTGAGGACGGGCCGCACTTCCTTCTTGTAGCCAGTTCTTCTGGCCACCATGGCGTCGGCCACCCTCCAAGGATATTCGACAGTATGTCGTGCTGGGTCACATGACCAAAGAAGACTAACTTGACTGTTTCTAGTAGAGGTACCTGGTGTCCTACGAGTGTGGCCATCTGGGAAAAGCTGGGAAAATATTAATTTAGAGAAGGCCACCAGTCGACGCTCCCATTGAACCGAAACTCGACGGAGCTTTAAATATAGTCACGTGACAAATCCTAGGTTTAATTTTCATCAATGCGAGAAACAAGAGAAAATACTCCTATCACCCGGTTCATCAAAGTTTTTAAAGGCAGATAATAAATGTCGTAAAACTCCACGCCCAACTCTTCTCTGTTCAACCGGCTCAGCTTCCCTTCTCTCCATTCAATGAGTTACCGGGTACCTTTGTTCTAGCAACTGATTTCTGTAATTCAGCTTCTCTTCTTTCTTTATTCACTGTGTGCGGGTGCGAGCATGCAATAGCATCCACTGAGATGACAATTAATTCTTTTATTCTAGGCAAGTGAAAGGTAATATTGAGTCATGTTATGGAGTGCGTGCAACATCCATGCCATGAACACGTCTCGAGTCCAATGCAGTTAAAAGCATCAATGAGAAATCGATAGAAAGTCCGAAACTGGTTCTGTTGGTGGTTGTGGTGTGGCTGGTTTTCCTCCTGCTGTAACACTCGTCAGACATCCCAAGTGACCTGTGTAGTATGTCACACACTATTTATGGCTCCATGATGATGTCAGTGATGGAATGCGAAATGCCACGGAAAGAAATAATTGTCCACCGATGCAGTATATTCACTCATTTTCTTTTAACATGATTTTTTTTCAAAAGCCCAATTGACGCAAATTAAAACAATATTTCCACAAAATGTCTGTTGAAAAGAAAGCATAATTGTAAAAGTGGATCATGGTGTTGGAGACTTGTCACTGCCCACTGTTGGACACTTGCCATTGCCCTGTTGGACTCTTGCCACTGCCCGCTATTTAACACCTTGCCATTGCCCACTGCCTACTGGTGTGCCTCCCAAACACTTAAAGCGGGTGGGATTGTTATCACTGAGCTACTAAACACACTTTGTTTGAACATGTGACTATCAGTGGAATGGAATTGTTTGTTTTTCATGGCTGTCAAATAAAAAAATCGAAGTCACATATTCACTATTATAGGAAAGTTCTTAAGAGATAACATACAGCTCAGTTAGATAACATACAGCTCAGTTAGATAACTAGTTATCTGTTCAGCAGAAATATTAACCCTCGTCGTCATCTATGTTGCAGATCGTGATGGGAGCCTCGACACATTTTCCATGATTGTTGACTAGCGATTATCTGCTCAATCTCCCGCGGCACTCAATACTTTATTTGTCGCCAGGAACGGAGTTATTATTCTTTGCACATTGTACAAACCCAGATCTTTGCTACTCTTTCTATTAATTAATTTGTCTGATTATGTGAAAATCTCATTACCGCGGTCTAACGGACACAGGGGACGGGCGTATAGCACGTGCTAGTCTTGAAAAACCAGATTCGTGTTCACACCATTCGGCTAGAGAGGGAACTCTTTTGAAATCACTTCCGATTATTTGTTCACCCACACGTGAATCAATAGTCATGGAGTTATTACTGGAGCGCTTTTATTTGGAGTAAATGGACTGGTCGTTGTTTTCTGAGACCTGGTTACATGGGTTTAATCTAGTTCGCAGCAATGCATCGATGGGTGGGATAAAGAAGTAGGCTTAACTATAGGAGGAAAGTGTGAAGAACATCGACGAACTTAAAACATGTATAAGAAAAATCTGCAGTATTTAGATTCAAGTGTATCGGTGGGTTGTGCATGCACTTATGGGTGCGTGCGCCCGCGTGTGTGTGTGCGAGTGTGTGTGGGTGATATACTACAAACGTTTGCCAAACATATTAAAATATATGACAGTATGTGTCACTTGAGAAGGCCCTTTGAACATGAAAAAGAGATAATGAGACAAAGGGAGGGTAAGCGAGACCTGAAAAGGAAACAAACCTCAGTGACATAGGACAGACGGGTAATGGAAGACTGCATGGCGCAGAGTTTACATTTCTAAATGTTGTAAGAAAAAGTCTTTGTAAAAAGTTTGAAAATTGCCTTTCATCATCATCATCATCATCATCATCATCATCATCATCATCATCATCATCATCATCATCATCATCCTATCAACATGACAGAATAAGCCTGAAGAAACCAACAGATGTTCCCCGAGAATGCGAAGACTTTAACATACATGTTATGTTTTGATGCTGTTTAAAACATAATTAACTTTCTCTCTCCCCCCCCCTAATCCTACCTCTGTGAGATTTAATTTACATTAATCAACAATAAAAAGACAATATTTGACAATATTTGTCAGTGTCGATAATTAGATTATTTGGTGAGGTTCTTAATTAAACTATTTAGCATCTTCCACCAACAAAATATATCACCACTGAACTCTAGTGTGGGATTAATGACCCTTTTTACTTACTTGCTCTTTCAAAGAAGCAGATGATTCACTTCATCAACAGCTCGCCTGGAGCAGACGAATTCACTTTCTGTTCTCTCATCATGTAGCGCATTAGGCGCTGGAGCGGCCACAGGTGAGCCATGGACCTGCTCGCGTGTAAATGAGAGAAGAATTCTGATTGGTTAATGGACTCGCTCACCCGACTCTTTAATCAAAGTCTGAGTGTGCTTTAGGGGGATGAGGTGTAAACGAGGAATAGCTATGGCCAGGAGGAAGGTTGGTGTTTCCGATTTTTCTTCGCCATCGATCACGGGGAGAATCGAATTCTTTGTCATTTGTCTTTACCCTCTGTCTGCCTCTCCATCCAAAGGTAGCTTTACGCTCTCTTATTTGGGTCTCCTGTGCATAGTCTTCTCCATCTTTGTTGTTAGTTACCCTTAGCAACAGCACATTCGAACCTTGTCACGTGATCTTGCACTACGTGGGCCTTATAAGCGAGACCGTTGATTTCTGTTAAAGTCACGTTGCGAGTGACCCTTTGTTATGTGATGAGGTATTTAGTAGTGTTAGCCTAATTGTAACTCACAGTCATCATAAAGCTAACATTTTAATATTATTTTAACTTTAAAATCCTAGCACACAGCTAGTGTCTTTGGCCCCAGCACTCTCTGAGATTATTTCTTTTAAAAATAATTTTTAACACTCAAAAATTGCTTACTTTTTAAGCAGACAATCGAAGTGCTGCCTACGAAATATTTAACAAATTAAAACTTGTAATCTAGTAAAAAAAAAACTAAGGTAAATGACAAGACAAGAACACCTGAAAACTTGAAAGGCTATATCAGAAAATTAACTAAGTGTCGGGCAGGCATAAGAATTACCAATAGTTAATTGAACTTTGCGCAAATTTTCATAGTCTGATCCTTTGCAATGCTTCTGGTTTTTATATTTTTGCACAATATCCAGGATTGTATGTTTTAATATTGTCAGCTACTCAAAGTAAGATAAATGATAGATATATAAATAAAATAGCAACTTAAAATTTGCCAATGTTTATAGTGTGTCAGGTCCGACTAAAAAAAAAATCCCCTACGTTGTTTTAGGGTTGATATATCTGCTTTATATTTGCATGTGCTTTTGTTATTGTTATTATTGCTATTATTACTATTTAATCTTTTTTTATTTTTGATTGTCCAATTCGCCAAAGAGGCTGTGAGGATCGGCTCCACCTGTATTTGTGCTGTGTTCATATTTTGATGTGGATATCAATATTGGATCTTCATGTTTGTATTTATCTCGGTTGAATTTCCCTCCTTTGTCCTGTTCTGCAGCTCGTGAGTGTAGTGTTCTCTACAAAATAAAATAACTGATAGGCTCTCTTGTTTGGCTTTCCACTCTGCCATATTTTACTCGGGTCAGTAGCGACTTTAATTCAGTTGCCGTGAATAAACACAATTGATGATCATGCTTTGCTGTTTAATATATCGTCACTGCTCAATGTTCTCCTGCTATCACCAACCCTTGTTATTTGTAGATTGCGGTAATGTGTCTTCCCCGTTCAATCTGCAGCAGTCGTCCTTTACTAACGGGACGCAGCCAGTCTTCGTATTATATTTTGTTTGACATCTTTATGTCTCTTTCTTGGAAACTGTTTAGTGCAGTGAGCCTCCCTGTTGGTCGAAATATTGCGCTAGACAAAGTCCCCAGGGAAACACGACTGCACGGAAGCATACACAAAACAAAGTCTGTTTGATACTCGCACATTTATAATGTCTCTTAAAAGAAGGTTTACAAATACATTATAATACAAATGTTATGAACCTAACAGTATTTCTTTTTTAAAAAAAGCTATGATACTGCTTACCTATACTTTACTATACCTTACCTATACTTGACTAATGCTTTATTTCTATGGTGCTGTGAACCCACTGACTAGTATACTGAACGATAAAGTGCTATGTCCAGTGAACAGAGATAAAAAATTACTTGTCGAGTATTACATTGTGAAATGTTTAAAAACGACATCAACAGAGACATCACACTGCCGGTAAAGCAAAATAAATTAAGCTGTTGCTTAAAAGCATAATAAAAATAAGGAACGGTCAAAAATAGACTGAACGGAAATCCACGGACATGCTTTCAATGCAGGAGATTTATATTATCATCATTATCCTTATTATTGTATTGTAAAGCGCATTTCCATTGTGCAATGCGCTGCAAACCAACCGGCGGTCAACTAAGTACAATGATGAAGAATTAAGAAAAAGGCGGATCTGTACTATTCATTATATAAGATACTTCGTACAGAGATCGGTTTTCAGGCCTGATTTGAAGGCTTTGTACTTAATAAGGTAAGATAAAGGTCCTACCCTAAACTCGTTGGAGGGGTGAGGTGGTAGAGATCCCACTTTTCTCGGAGCCAGCTTTACGTAACTTCTAAAATATGAATTTGAAAAATCTCAGCAAAATGTTTTTGTTTAGTTCATAAGATAAATTCTTTTTGATGTTGCAGATTCGGAATGAGTCATCAGTTACAGCTATGAAAGAAGAAGGTAGGCTGACTGATCGATCAAGACTCCATTAATAACATGCATGAATAAATATGTTTACACCAATCACGTTAGTAAACCAGTGATCTGGCTGATCGCTTGAAATAGTGGCATTTGCTTTCTCCTGCTATGAGAGATAGCGGATAGCTGCTCTCTGTTCTATTAGTTGAGCTCCATTGATCTGCCATACTGGGAGTGGCATCGTCCATACCAGACAAACAAATAATTCGAGAACCATGCTTGACAGACACGTGTCAGATAAAAGGGACTGACATTACACACGTTTAGGCTAAGCATCTTCCTCGTGAAATATAGCCTCGGGTTTTCTCCTGAAGACGATGGTGTTCACCTTAAAGCATTCAAACTCCGAGTGGCTACTCATGTGCTGCGTGGCGTTGTCGTCAGGGTAGAAGCCCGCCTCATCCAGCAGTTTCTTCACGTCCTCGGGACTCTTGTTGTTGACATGATGGAAGCCGCCCTGCCCAATCTTCCCCCAGCTCAACACCACCCCTTTCCGGGCATGCCGCGCCATGTTGTCCACCAGGATCCTTTCGTATCGGGCAGGTATGTGCTCCGCCACCTCTAGACACATGACCCAGTCGAAGGCTGGAAGTCCGTACTGTGGCAAGGTCAGGTCCATGAACTTAACGGCTCCACCTGTGACCTTTTCCACGAAGGGCGCCCCATCGTAGGCTTCGTAGGAGACCACGCGACCTTGTTTCAGCAGGTGATCCCTGTACTGCCCCGGGCCGTCCCCGAATCCTCCCACCGTCTGCCCTGTGAAGAACTCGCCCACCACGTCCGCCATTTTCACGTCGAACCTGTGTGCATCCGTGAGCTTGGGGTCACTGTCCTTTTCGCAATAGCCGCCACTGCTGGACACCTGTGTAGACAGAGACACTGTCATCAGTGTTTTGTCGCTACAATCAAACGTTTGTTATATTCGCTTGCATTAGTACAAAAAACTCTAGCAGGGAGCGGAAGATAAGAGAGGAAAAAACTAATTGATTCGTTTTCCTGTTTTTTTATGACAGTTATTTCTTAATAACTGTCTTTTATTTCCTACCAACTATAAATGTGATCTCTCAACCTACGGGTATTGGAGATTAAAGAGTTAGACCTTTCTTATGTCTCACACACCATTTTACTGAAGTCGGTTTTCTCCTTTTTCTTTTCTGGTCCCCCTCCTTCTCCTCCTCCTCGCTGCTTTTCCTTTCCAAACTCTTTTAAAGAGGCTGGGTATCCAGTCAAAAGGTGAATCAGTGATGGTGGAGAACAATGTTTAAAACAGTATTTGAACTTGCTAGTGTGCGTGTGGTAACTTCAGATGCCGGTGCTCAAACCAATATTCTATCCTTGCTCCTGTATTTATTTATTTCTTTTTTTGGTGCCTTATCTTTGCAGTAGATGCCATCGAAGAAATGAAATAAATAATAATAATAATAATAATAATAATAATAATAATAATAATAATAATAATAATAATAATAATAGCTCAATTGTATTCAACAAGTAGGAACCAGTGGGGAAAGGTGGGCAGCTGTCTTCTCAAAAAAGATACTCAGGAGGAGGCAAGAGTATGAACGTCGTTCACTGTCAGCATGGAGTTTGCTCCCCTCCCCCCACCTCCTACCAAAAGCTGAGCATCTTCCTACACCAGTGTTCTTATTTTTTTTAGAATGCTAAAAAATGTGCTCTTTACACTGCTAAATAATGTGCTAAATTCAACGGCGTACGCATCGCTGACTCACGGAGGTGGCATCAACACAATGGCAGTGAAGAAATAAAATGGAGCAGGAGGGGTGTAAACATGTCTGCATATTGTGTTGATGTTTCTCTGTTGTAGTTTGGCTTACTTTTTTCTCTTTTGCTCTGTTTCTTTTCATTACGTTTAGTCTTTTATTTAGCAGACAGAATGTCCAGTCGATTATTTCGTATAGTACTTCCAGTTGAAAGTAATTGCCCACTAATGTTTTATGTGATAAAGGGTGAGAAAACTAATGTTGGAAAAAACCTTCGACGGCAAGAGGCACGGAACCAAAGACCTACCCGCCCGACTAACCAGAGATATCAGACACCACAAACCAGTAGATAATTTTTGTGATCTCTCGCCTGCTCGCTCGATTTCGCCAAGGGAGACTACTACCTGGTGAAGAATTGTCTATTTTTTTCTATTCATTGATAAACTCCCTTTTTCTTGGATTATTTACTACTGGCTTTCTCTTTAACAACAGACAGAATACGTAGAAAGCAGTTTTAGAGATTTTACACGTTGATAAATATTTTATAACGCTGAAATTATTAATTTCAACAGGAAATGTTTTTATAGCTTGTCCATTCTAGTGAAGTATTTTCTTATTACTAAATTATTGTTCTATGCATTCGTTTTGGTTCTGACTTCTGAAGCAAGATTTTGCTGCTAAATTATTATATAACATATCAAGTTATATACAAAATATAATGGTATAAATTCTATCTCATTATTTCTCACCACGCGCTCATTCTTCAGTTTAGCCATGTTACACTCGAGCTGCCCCATTTCTTTCTTCATGTCGTTAAGCATTCTCGACGCTTGGTTTCTCTCTGTTATCCTCCGCTGTATGGTGTCCAGTGTTGTCTTGTCCAGGCTCATCACCTGACGACTGTTGCCACTCTCCCTCGCGGACATTGACGATACAAATGCGTTGGTCGCACTGGTGATAGAGTCTTTGAACAGGAGAAAGATGGCGACCACTAACCCCAAAAGCAAGGCGCTGGCCAAGACAAACTGCCAGTTCCTGAAAGCCATCTTTTCTTGAAAATCAGGTGACGTTTGAGACAGCGTGTTCTGCAACAATTTCACAAAAGGACAATAAAATATAAAAAAAGTCAAGGGTTTCGTGGACGTGTGGTGCATCATGCATTCTAAAAAAATACGGACACAAGGTAGACAATTATAATAAAAATGTTCTAGTCTACAATAGTGTGAGAAGAGTAATCTTCCTTTGCTACGAAACGTAAATCATCTTATTTTGTTCTTATTTCTAGCCATTATCATGTACTACTCGGGTACTGTCGAGAAATAATTAGCTATATACCAAAAATCTGCCTGTGAAAATCTGAACACTAGTTTCACTGAAATAGGATCAGACAGGCTTTGTTGTTGTTGCTGTTTGTGTTTAACGCCGTCCCAGTAACTAAGGCTATATCACGGCATCAGACAGGGTAAGTAACAAGGTGTCAATATAGGGACTCAGATTACTGGACAGAGACGTGACTGATGAAAGCCAGTACTGTCACTTGGGAGGGTTTAGGCTCCAAAAGTCACTAGAAATCGGCTTTATAAGCAGCGAACTATATTCAGCTTCGTAGGCACATAACAAAGTTTGAGATATTTACACGCATACTATCAGGATTCTTGTGGCCAGGGTACAGGCGGTCGCTCAAGTACTACCGTCAATCCCGTGATGCAAGTCAGAGGACATTTTTTAAAATGTTGTTTGTGACCATCGACGTAAACTTTGCAGACGCAACCGTCTCTTGTGTAAACATATTCTCATGCTCAAGGGTAAGTGTGTTTTTTTATCGCAATATTATGCATAATCTGATGTATAAATAGTTTAACATTTTAAATAAAACTCTAGTTATGTATACAAACATTTGTGCACAAGTGTTGATACTTCTTTTCATTTCTGTACATAGCCGTATCTCCCTGGCATCTTAGATATTTCCAATCGATTTGACTCAGGTGGGAGGTCGATATTGCCGGACCATTGCAAAAATCAGGTGTTTGTAAAACTAAAATTCTTGAGACCGACTGCCCGTGTTGGTGCAATGTGTTTGTACGAGGTACAGTATGTTTATGGAAGGGTCGATTCGGCTCAGACAGTGCGATATGGTTTTTTGCCAAAATGACTGGACTCCCTGATTACTGTTGTCTCATTATCAGATTATTTTGCTTGAAGAAGTTATGAAAGAAGCGGACTTGTAACACTCCAGAAGTGAGTATAATTATATTTGAAAGGGCCTTTATTACAAATTTGCTGTTTAGATGGTTTGTGCTTTTTGTATTTTTTGTATTTTTCATAGCGTAGGAGTAAAACATTATGTGAGTCAAGAAAATAACGGACAAGTTATTTTGTTTGGACACTACGATACAGCGATGGTAAACTGTCAAGGTGTGGTTAATCTTGTACTGTTAATGGCGTCCTTTTAATAGTTAGAGATACGAGTTTTAAATAGAGCTAACATACAGCTAAGCTAGACCTCTTCCAGAGTAAGAGCAAGAGACAGACATAAAAGAACTGGCCAGTTTTAATTAAGACAGTACTTCATCGACTTCGACAGTTAGGTGACCCTTTCTCAGTTCAAACAAGAGTACTAAATTTCTACAAATATTTTAAGTATAATGTTACGTTCAGGTAGGAGGTATATGCATGTAACAGATCAAACACATAAATGTCTGTACACACTAAAAGCCGTGTACGTATTGAGCTTTGGATGAGTGTGTCAACTTTTATTATTGTTAGGCAACACATAAAAACTGGATTCACCCATTTGAGAACGGACGAGCAGCGCCAAAGATTGTAAACTAGAACCAAATCTTTGTTTACTTACCTGAAGTTCTGTTTAAGCCTGGGAGCAGAGTACAAACTCTTCTACACGATGACCCAGTGTGGCCCACCCTCCGACTCTCTCTCTTTCTCTCTGCGCACCCTTAACCACTGAAAAGGATTTTACTGGTGCACGTGAACACACTGAAAGTGCGTGATCTTGCAGAGGTCTGCCCTGCCCTGCCCTGCCCTGCCCTGCCCTCTTACAGCTACGACCTTGTGTGGTGCACTAAAATTCAGATGCACCAAAAAAGAGGTAGAATAATTATTGATGGACCAATTATTGATCTTTAAGGTGCCCCACATCCTCTTCCTTCTTAATCTATCTATCAACAAGTTAAGCAGTATTGCTACCAGCTCTACTGCTAATGTTCTTGTTAATGCTTTTGAGTGTTCTCAGCAGCCCTACGCTTCAAACAAAAAAAAAGATGAGACTGGCTATATGGTTTTACTATCGCAAAAACAAAAGTGAGAAAAACAATGGTGGCTTGCAATAATTTCGTGGCAGTCCCGAATAAGCATGTAAAGGAAATGAATAACTGGCTACACGTAGGTGCAGTTGTTCAAACACTCTTCCCATCACTGCTATACTTTGCTCCAAGAAAATTAGCTGTAGCACAAACGGAGGTCATCTACACGTAGGTTAAAGGCTTACACGGTAAGACTTGGGACCATCTGCTGATTAGCCTCATCAGCGTACAAACTTGATGTGACTGTGTGGAAAGTGATGTATGATGTGTATCTCGAGACATCCGCTCAGAGTCTCTACACTTCGAGAAAGAAGAAGACATTAGCCCAGAGTTTTGGAAAAAGTATCTTTCACATAGTTTTGCCCAGTCATTAACAAAAATTGCACCATCTTCCTTACAACTTGATCTATCAGTTGTCATTGCTGAGTACGTAAAGGTAACTCTATTTGTCTCTGAAGGTGTGTCTTCCTTTGATATTGATACCTTCATAAGGACGTACCTTTTGTAAGGTCCTGAATCCTAGTCAGGGGACAGTCGCTGATCCGACTGCCTACTCCCTCACATTCCTGATATGTCTCTACTTCTGACCTGATGCAGATGTTTCTGTCTTGACAATGAACACTACGTTAATAATCTAGTTATACATAAAGTCCATAACAGGTGCTTTTACTGTAGATGTAAATCAAACTTTCGATTTTCTTCAGTTCAAGGCATAGTCCGCTGGTCGTTTGTCTTTTAACCTGATTGCGGAAGTTGCGACAAAGATGTTAGTTTTTGGCTATGTTCCATCCAATATCTTTGTGTGCGGTTGGGTAGAGGTCTAGGTATATGTGTGATTGGGTAGAAGTCTGGATATGCGTCTGAAAGTGAGAAGAAATTTTAACTAATTTTTTTAAGTTTCTTGCAACTTGGTGCTGCTGGTTATTTTATTTTATTTAGACTTCTTTAACCGTTAAATTAAAAATGTCATCAACGACGATCATATAATAATAATAATAATAATAATAATAATAATAATAAATATACAATTTCTATTGCACAGAACCACTCATATCGGAGAAGTCACTTTGTGTTTGATACAAAAGTTAATGTTCAGGGCAAGACAGGAGTAAGACAAGATAATAAATGTCAGACAGACAAACCAATCACAAAGCCATTAATACCATATCAAAACTTTTATTTCTGCACAAGCAAACCTCCTTGAAGAGATGACGGAGAGGTCAAGGAGGGACGTTGTCTTTATAACTGAAGTGTAAAGACCTCCATCTGTTACTCTCGTCTTGCTTGAACTTCAAGAGAATCGATGCTGCAAATGTTGCACGAGAACCAAAGACAAGTGTTTGCCAACGACAGTATTGACAGACTGGTTTTATGTTCAGGCTTTTTTCTCCATGTAATTTAACGCGATGTTGTCCTCTGGAATTCTTTATAAGAGTAACAATTTCTAAATAATAAGCGAATATTTCAGCTCTTGAATGTTGAATGTATTACCTTTTAATGGCATTGTGAATAGGAGATTTGGAAATTCGAGCTGATGACACTTCTCCTATGACACGCACTGTCCACACACAATATTATTATGTAATGTTCTCATCTTGATTTAAGTACAAACTGAGTGCATTTACTGGCCGGATTTCCACACTGGAGTATTTCATTCCCTTTGGTAGCGACCTTAATTCAGTTGTAGTGAATAATTACAATCATTTCCTGTTTAATATATTATCAGCGGTCAATTTTTCTGCTATTTCTAACTCTTGATTGTCGGCAATGAGTCTTTCTACCATTAAATCTGCAGTAATCTGCCCTTTACTACCGGAACACAGCTAGTCTTCACACTGGTCTGTTTTACATCATCGTGGCTGCTACTGTTTCATGAAAACTATTCAGCGCAGTCAGCTTGTCTGTTGAACAGGATATTGCGGTGTGCAAATTAACTTCATTATTATATTATTATTTTCTTTGTTTGACTAAAGCGGTCTGACTAATGCTTGCAATGAATGTCGTCAAACCACCGATTAGTATAATAAATGAGAAAAGTTAAGCAATATCCAGCAAACACACACACACACACACACACACACATATATATATATATATACACAAGTAAAGCCTGTTTCAAATTCGCAAATTTTTAATTTCACTTACAGAAAAGTTTATACTACTGTAACATTATACAGGTCTTGTAAATAAAGCTTTATTTCTAATAGTATGTATTATATTGCATCACCTGTACTACCTCAACACCATGCGTACAGGTGGCTTGATGGACCGATAGACTGGGTAGAATAAAAAAAAATCTCACTTTTAGATAGGCACTTTCAATGCTCATCTAGATTTAATGAACCAAGCGGACTGACTACTGCATGGGATGAGGGCTGTAAACCCACCGATTGGTATACTGAACGATAAAGATTAAGCAACGTCGAGTGAACAAAGCTTAAAAATTACATTTGAGAATAACATTTGGGAATGAAAGGAAAGTACCAAAGGCATCACAATGACGGTCAAGCATAATAAATAAATAAATAAATAAAAGGAAAGACTGATAGAAAACCCATGGACATGTCAATGCATGAGTTATGTATATACTACTATTAATATGTAAAAAATATTATAATGATAACGATGATAATAATAATAATAATAATGATAAAAATATTAATGATTTTCCTGTGTGGATGCGAGCTCAGTGCGCTGCAAATGAAAGACAACAAACGAGTGGACATTCAACAATGCAAACAACACAGGGGTTAGTAAACAGCTAACACCATGAAAATATAACATGGGGGAAGAATTGCTTAGGGGATAGACCGGTGCTGCTGATAATGAAAGATATTCCAATTAGAGGTGGTTGGTGGTAAAAACTTTCTTTCCGTCTGATGCATGGCACAGAGAAGGGCAACACAAGCAGACCAAAGAGATCTACTTATCATAGTATTTGTTACAACCTGTTTCTTTATGTAGTAAATCGTTTAGAAAAAAAATTACCCTGCTAGTAAGGGGAACAAAAAGGACAGATTATGAGAGTGAAGATATAAGTTCCCAAACAATTAAAGCTATGGTACATGTTTTAAAATTTTTCAGTAATTTCATATCAGGTTTGCAAGAAGTCTGACGTTTATAAATTAAGTAGATGTCGTTTCTGCTCCAGGCGTCGATTTTTTTATTATTCTCTGCAATATAAATATATTTTTAAATTAAGTCTACTTCCTGCTATATGGCCATCACTACTTCAGGAGGATCTCGGGGGCTACTCAATCCTTATCGTGAGCAGCTTTTATGTGCAGCAGGAATGTGCGCAGGTCGCACATGTCAATGAAATGTGATGCTGGGTGGCGTAGCTGTGATTCAGGGTGTGTCTCACCGACGCCCCGTTCTAAAATGACCAATAGTTCTTAGTTTGCATGTGACAGAAGCGCCAGAGGGCTTCTTACAGTGAGAAACATTCAAAGCTCGCGATGTTTTCGCAGGATGATTTCATGAGCCTCTAAAGATCTGCAACTCCCGCAGTAAATGGCATCGTCCATACCAGACAAAAAGAAATCGGCTGACTTCACGCATGACAGACACGAGACAAACAAAAGGGACTGACATTACACACGTTTATGCTAAGCATCTTCCTCGTGAAATATAGCCTCGGGTTTTCTCCTGAAGACGATGGTGTTCACCTTAAAGCATTCAAACTCCGAGTGGCTCCTCATGTGCTGCGTGGCGTTGTCGTCAGGGTAGAAGCCCGCCTCATCCAGCAGTTTCTTCACGTCCTCGGGACTCTTGTTGTTGACATGATGGAAGCCTCCCTGCCCGATCTTCCCCCAGCTCAACACCACCCCTTTCCGGGCATGCCGCGCCATGTTGTCCACCAGGATCCGTTCGTACCGGGCAGGTATGTGCTCCGCCACCTCCAGACACATGACCCAGTCGTAGGCTGGAAGTCCATATTGTGGCAAAGTCAGGTCCATGAACTTAACGACCCCTCCTGTAACTTTTTCCACGAAGGGCGCCCCATCGTAGGCTTCGTAGGAGACCACGCGACCTTGTTTCAGCAGGTGATCCCTGTACTGCCCCGGGCCGTCCCCGAATCCTCCCACCGTCTGCCCTGTGAAGAACTCGCCCACCACGTCCGCCATTTTCACGTCGAACCTGTGCTCGTGTGTAACCTTGGGGTCACTGTCCTCTTCGCAATAGCCGCCACTGCTGGACACCTGTGCAGACAGAGACACTTTCATCAGTGTTTTGTCGCTATGAGCAAACACTTGTAATGTTTCCTTGCATATCATTAGCAGATAAGATAGGAAAAAACTGGTCTTATACAGATAAAAAGTATCTAACGCATTAATTCATTTTCCTGTATTAAGAAGATGTTTTGTTATTTCACAACTTGTTGGGTATTGACCTAGAGCCTCTACCTATCCTCGACCAGCGTTCTGTTAAGGAAGGTTTTCTCCTCCTCCTCCTCCTCCTCACTTTTTTTTTCCTCCTTAATCTTTTCAAGAGGTCCGATATGTCTAGTACATTCAACAGGTGAATTAATGGTTGCGAAGAACACTGTTTTATACAGAATTGAAATCAGCTATTGTGCCCGCCAGTCATCCAACCAATTTTCTATCCGATTTCCGGTATTTACTTATTTGATTATTCATTTATTTATTTATTTACATGGTACCTTGTCAGCAGTAGATCCAAACAAAGATTAATGGGACACAAGTATTTATTTTATTGCAAAAGAGATTAGATTACAAATTATGGTAGCAATGAAAAAAACACTTTAAAAAATCTTTTCTTCATGCAATTTTAAATCTGTTCCAACTAGGGTGTCATGAACAGCCCCAAACTTTAGCCCTAACACTAACCTTAACCCCAACAGAGCAGAACCACGTTACATTTTTCATTAATAATAATAATAATAATAATAATAATAATAATAATAATAATAATAATAATAATAATAAGTGAGAATTTATAAAGCACAATATCTTCGCTGAACAAGATCACGAAGCAGTCACAAAGATGTAGAATGAAGAACAATGTTAAGACTAGCTGCCCAAAGGCAGTAAAGGGCGATCACTGCAGATTTCACGGCAACGACTCCAGAGAATAAAGGTTTGTGACGTCAGGAGAATACTGAGAAGATATTGAGTAATCTTGAGAATATGAAGAAATATTATCATGTAGAAACTGCAAAAGGGTGCTCGTCACATCAGTTTATTCACTGCAGCTCAAAGTCGCTGCCGAAAGGAGTGAATGACGGTGGAGCGGAATCCAGCCAATAGATCCAAACAATTTCCACCTCAAAATAACATTATATACATGTCCAGCTGTAAACCAGAAGAGGAAGAAAATGCAGCAGAAGCACATGTAAAAATGAAGCTCCAACATTTTTATCCAAATCGAAGCACGACCACAAAACATAAACAAAATCGAGGAGAGCCGATCCCCTCAGCCTGTCAGGCGAAGGGACAGAACTCTACCCTATCCACACTAGTTGTCTGCAGCATAACTATAATCACAATATAATACAATACATAGACGGACAAAAGTGACAACGAGTAAAAGAAATTATTATTTTTGCTTATATTATATAGGGCAGTTTCGTTAAACACGTTTATGAGTCTTTACAGTTTCCAATGCTACAACATGGCCTAATGTCAACCGCCACAAAGTTATCAACAAGGAACACGGTTGGTCTTTTATGTCTCGTTTTTATTTGACTTGTGTTTGCTTTGCTCTGTTTCGTTTTGCTATGTTTGCTCTTTTTTCTAACAAACCGAATGTTTGGTCAATTATTTCTGAGGAATACTACTTTCAACTCAAGATGATTTCCCACTGAGGTTGTAGGTGATGAGGGTGAGGAAACTGAAGAATTTAGAAAAAATAAAGTCTTCGACGGTAAGAAGTATAAGCAAACGTAGAATGAAAAGTTTCCCCCCCCCCACCACCTACTCTCCTTCTCGAGACAGACTCGAAACAAAAACGTACGAGAGACATTTCACAAGGCAGTACATAATGTTTATCTCTCCTTTAGCTCTGTCGCTCGTTCGCTCGCTCTGACAAGGGAAGAATACTATCTAATCGAACATTGTCTTTTTTTTAATCATTGATAGCCTCCCTTCTTTTTTTGGTTTCATACTTTCTAATGCTCACGTGGAAAAGCAAGAAAAAAAAACCAAATGCTTGCATGCTTTTTTTTTAAATCTCTCGATAACAGCAGACATGGAGTACGACGACAGATCATATACTCGCTGATCTTAGTCAAAGAACATTACTGCTGTTTAAATATTAACAGAGCTCATTGTTTTCAAATTTTAGTCACGGTGGTAAAATGCTTCCTAGTTACTAAAATATTTATCACATCGCATTCTTAATTGTTGCATGTGCTATTTCGCCCTGCGCTTTTTATGAAGATGGCCATCTGGCTTAGAAAAGCTATCTAATCATTGAATCATCTTTACCTGCGCCATTTCTGTACCTTAGCAATGCTGGTAATTTGGTTCATCGTTATGACATTATTCTATGTATTTATTAAATTAGTTGAAATTGTAAACACTTTTTAACTGTAAATTCATGCTATAATTTGTAAAAAAAAATTTCATGACATATGCTTGTTTTTAATTTTTTTTTAAATCTCTCAACGAGTTGTCTCTGAAGCACAGTGGTTAATGGTGGTTAATCTTTGTATCATTTGACCATCTATGTCTCACAACACACTGCTTCGGAAGTGGGAAAAGGTGCTGAACTATTTGAAATTATTCATACACAACCGCTGCATTTGAGGATTATAAACATTGCTAAAACATTTTGCTTTAATTAAATTACTTATCTCAAGTTTTCCATTCTGGCTAAATTATTTTACAATTATTAAATTATTTGTCTACCCAAGCGTTCTTTCCGAAAGATGCATTGTTATTATATGTTACTATGTAATTTTGAAATTATTTCTCACCACGCGCTCTTTCTTCAGTTTAGCCATGTTACACTCGAGCTGCCCCATTTCTTTCTTCATGTCGTTAAGCATTCTCGACGCATGGTTTCTCTCTGTTATCCTCCGCTGTATGGTGTCCAGTGTAGTCTTGTCCAGGCTCATCACCTGAGGACTGTTGCTGTTCTCCCTCGCGGACATTGATGTTACAGCTGCGTTGGTCGTACCGGTGATAGAGTCTTTGAACAGGAGAAACATGGCGGCCACTGACCCCAAAAGCAAGGCGCTGGCCAAGACAAACTGCCAGTTCCTGAAAGCCATCTTTCCTAGAAACACAGGCGGCGTATGAAACAACGTTTTCTGCAACAATTGAAAACAAGAAAGTACAAATAAATGACAATCAAAAGTCTTGTGAACCTGCGGTGAATCACGCAATCTTAAAAAAATACAGGTGAAAGTTCTGTGTACAACATTGTGAGAAAAGTGATGTTACTTAGTCTAGTCGATTCAAAGGGATTGATATCTGTCTTTTGTCTCCACCGTGCATCTGCTTTGCCGTTAGTGTCTCCGGTTTTGTTTTGTTCTTCGTCGTTACCAGTCAATAATATTGATGATTTGATTAAGTCGGACCCCATAATGGAGGGAGCATGATATGACAACATTGTTGTGATGAAGTTTTTATAATGTTAGATGTTCACTTGATATTTTGGTTACACAGCACTCTTTTGATTATATCATTATGTTATATGCATTGTGGTTTTAAATTTAAAGAGGATCGTGCTTCATGATGTCATGTTGATAACAAAATAGGTCAGGGCAGTTGTCAAGGAAGCTAAGCCGCATTTTGTTTTCGGCGGTTATCTCCCATCTTGATCCAACAATCTGATACTTTTTGGTAGTCATAAAGGTTTTAACATGTTGAAATATAACAAACGTTTCTGCTTGGTTGTCTTAATAAGCAAATGTAGCGAGCGGGAAGACTGTCGTACACTGGGTTGACTGCTCACCACAGACACAAGGTTTGCCTTAATGAACGACACTGACTTTATCAATCGTTTTCACTCAAACAAAAAGGTTATACAGAGAATCGTTTACTCGCAATAGCGTCTAAACCAGATCTCTGGACCGGTCCATGCTTCATTTTTATAATATTAAAACTAAATACAAAAATATTTGACAGACGAGGGAAACAATGTGACGGGTTGACAAGAGAAGTTACAACAACCTCTGATAGGAAATACAAACCTTTAGAAGGCTAAGGCAGGTTAAGTAAGAATAATGAGACGGATTTTTGTTACTGAGCACATAAAGAACATTTTGTGCGGGTTGTAACCCATGTAGTGCTGCTTTGATCAGCCACGATATAGGAGGGTCTCTTGATTTACAACGTGAAGCTGCAGATAAAACAGCAAGGAGGGATGTTGCAGAGCATCTTTCATGTCATGCGCGCACGCACAAACACACACACGGATATCATTAAGTCACAAACTAGACACAAAGAAAACAAAATGCACGAAGAATAAAGTCTAGTGTAGCACAGAAAGACCCTGTGTGGTACAGACACTTTCGGAAGCAGATGGCTGAAGCCAAGTAGGAGCACCCGCATATAACCCCGAAGCTGCATGCAACTATCGGTTCAGTGGATACCCGTGTGACGTTACACTTTTCTGATACAGATCATGTAGATGACCCTACAATACCTGTTCTACGTTTATTGCAGATTTTTCCAATTATTTGTTTTTACAAGATATCCTGAAATATAGCATCCTACATTTTCTTCTGCAATGTTTAAAGATTTATCTTTCCATAGTTATTCAATGAATGAATGGCCAGAGGGTCATTATACTTATCATCAAATTTATTAGAACTGTCATTGTCATTTACCTATCACTATTGTCCTTATCATCGTCATTGTTTCATTAATATCCTGATTACAAAGCATCATGTCCTGTCTCTACATTAGTCATAGGTGTGAGGGTCAGTGAAAAGCTGTCATTGTCCTCCTGACACCTGCTTCCACGACTGTCACTACCTCTTCCCCCCCTCACCCAAAAGCACAAAAATAATGTTGATTCAGTCTTCCTGCAAGAAAAAAAATGATACGCCATGATTTGTATAAAACTCATCAAAAAGCTGAAGCAGTGTTTGCACGTTCATCTTCCAGCTTTTCAGGCAAGGCAGGGGATTGGATGGTGTGAAGCAGCTGAAAAGTGTCAAAGAAAAACTTTGTTTGGTCAAATAACTGTGAACTGACCCACCTGTCATCCGGAATTGAGTCTGCAAGTGTTAAATGTATTACACAGGTGGTCAAGCCGTTCAGTAAATACTACTGTTTGTTAAGCTGCATTAGGGAGAGTTCCGAACCACACCTACGTTGATGTATCAGCTGCAGTTGAGTGGGACAGTACCTGTACAACCAACTTGACATTCATTTTGCTGAATACATTCATGCATCTATACAGATTGTTTGCAATGCATGCTACCATCATCATCAACCTTATGTCAGTGAGTGCTCTAGCATGACAAATGCTAATTCATAAAATTAAACTTTAAAACGAGAAACAAAAGTCTAGAAGGGTGGAACCTGGGCGAGTAGGGTTACCCACTCTTTGGAATATAATTCTGTAGCCGGACTGATCCGCTTTTCTGACTACAATTATAATCTAGTAACTTATAATTATAATCTAGTTATCAACCTTGTATGGTGGAAATGGAATTGAAAAAAATTATAGGTACAGCATTCCATTCCACATAAGACTCCAAGACTTTTTTTTTGGGGGGGGGGGGCGGACTGTTGTATTGCGTTTCCTCGAAAAGGTCCGAACAAAGATAGGAGTCAATTTCAGACACATTCATATTTTGCACCTGTTGTAATAACGGTATCAATAGATTACTAATAAATATATTAAAAATGTGAAATTAACATGAGACTGTCCACCCACACGTATCATTCCTACCACTCAGCTTATGGTCCCCTAAGCACACACACACACACACACAGCCAGCCTGTTCTTCGCATGATTTGTTTTCTTCCTCCGCCCACCTCTATAGTTTCTTACTTAGTGTGGAAGTGAAAGTCTTACTAATACCACTAAGAAGCGAAACTGGTTGACAGCCAGAAGAGATAGAACTTAGTAAGGCCTTAAGTATAAACTGGCATTAAGGATAAAAAGCTCTTATAATTCATCTAAAATCCTATATCACACACTTCCCTAGCCTCAATTGGAATTAATTAATAATAATAAGGAAACAAATTAGACAACCAGAGAGAAACAATTTTAACTACTGATACCTGGCTGTAAAGGAAATAAAGATTAGCACCATTACAATTAAAATCTTAAGAGTGGGTGCGGGAAGAGGGTGGGTGGATGTGAACAAAGCGCCAGGATGCAGTGTTGTGGAAAAATCCGTTCCTACAATAATGATCATGCTTAACCTCGTATAAAGAAAGAAAATTTAAATAAGGGGTTTCTGCTTTAGACTGAGGCTTCAGTTCTGTCTCGGTCAAGCCATAAACATTCATTAGAAATTATAATCGAGCCTGGATGGTGGGACAGAAGTCGGGAGAGGAAGAGACTGATGGCTGACCCAAGTGTAGGTCAATATACTCAGGACTACCGGAGTGGTACAACGTACAGTGTCATGTAAGTAACTCCCTCTCTCTCTCCTGTCGGTACTTTAGAAGTTGGTCATTGTCGTGAAGCTTTCAGCTTTAGGAAACGGTTGATCTCATCTGGCAAGTGGTTAGTGTGTCGAGGGGTGGCACTACTTCATATTTTTTTATCGGGTATCTTTGCCACCGCCTTATAACTACAGCTTTATAACATCTGGTGGGTCTGCCCATCGTTTTAAAACTTCGAAAACAAGACGTTTGTTCTTGAGTTCCCCATGTCACCCCAGGGAAACAACTTACCCTCGCTTCATAACTACGGCCCCCGGGGGAAAAAAAACGGATACCGCCTACCAGTGGGAAGAAAACACTTGGTGACAAAATGGCGCTTTTCCCGTACCCAACGGTGGTCAGAACAAATTATCTTAGGACCAGCAGGAACGGGATAACAACAGAGACAAACGCAGTACAATGATCTTACAGGCAACGTTTAGTTATGGCGGGTCTCCTTAGTGCTTTAGTCCTCCTTAGTAACTCCCCTCAGGCTCTGCCAGGTCAGTTCAATTCAATTCAATTCAATTCAACTTTATTATCTCAACATGGAGAAATTACGAGACGTAGTGTAACAGCTGGCTTATACTAAAAAGGTTGACCTAAAATATACACATCACCAAAAACAATCTTCACAAAAAAAAAAGTACAACTCACAGGCCCCTGCATCACTTATTAAGAAAGGCAACAGACTTATTAATAAAACTGTTCTTAGAGCGGGCAGTGGACACT
Source organism: Marisa cornuarietis (assembly GCA_004794655.1). Lineage (NCBI taxonomy): Eukaryota > Metazoa > Mollusca > Gastropoda > Architaenioglossa > Ampullariidae > Marisa > Marisa cornuarietis. The sequence continues at coordinate 3,735,154 of SMMW01000135.1, forward strand.
CTTGGGACATAATAACGTCGCTTGGAGGGAAGACGGTTATAGTACTGTGCTAACACATGTGTTCTATCTTTCACAATCACTCTTGCCTTCGATACCACTCGTCTTTCATACAACTTACTCAGACACACCTGTTTCTCCCCAATCACTCTCCCACTCGCCCTCACCACTCCCTCTAACACATTCCTATTTCTAACCCTCAGTCCTCCATACCAATATAAAAATCCAACTGTCAACACAGACTCAATAAAACATCTATAAAAAGAACATAAAACCTTTTTGTTGACATTCAGGGAACGGAGTTTTTGTAGACAGTACAATCTAGATTGACACTTCCTGTGAATGACCTCTGTGTTAGTGTTAAAAGTGAGTTTATCATCAATCACAGTTCCCAGATACTTGTACTGTTCAACACGTTCAACCCTGACACCATCAATGAGTAAGTCAGGGATACCAGTGCTCTTACGTCTGAAATCAATCACCAGCTCTTTTGTTTTCTTTACATTTAGATCAAGATAGTTTTCTTTGCACCATTTATTAAATTTAACTACTGCATCAACATAGAATGCGAGTTTGAGAGATCTTGGAGAGCAGTATCATCAGAGTATTTTATCAGAAAAGACGAATCAGTGCCCCGACAGTCATTAGTGTAGAGGGTGAAGATTACAGGTGAGAGACATTTACCCTGAGGGCTTCCGACAGATGTGTTTCTGGAATAAGAGAGTGCATTCTGGAAACACACTGTCTGGGAACGATTTACCAAAAAACTAACAATCCAGAGAATGAGTTTGGGGCATACATCAAGTTTAAGAAGTTTCAGTGCCAACAGGTGGGGCTGTATAGTATTAAATGCAGAAAAGTCAATGAAAAGAATACGTACAAAGGAACCAGACTTATCTAAGTGAGAATATGCGTTGTGTAAAAGAGTGAGTGTAGCATCGTCGGTGGATCTGTGCTGCTTGTATGCAAATTGAAAGGGATCGAGGTGTTGCTGTGTCTGTGAGAGAAGTGTGCGAAGGATGATGCGTTCAAAACATTTCATAACAATGGAAGTCAATGCCACGGGCCTGTAATCATTTAGTTCATTCGGGTTACTAGTTTTAGGAACAGGACAAATGATAGATTTTTTCCAAACATTTGGTACAGTGCTCACTTTTACAGACCAGGAAAACAACTGAGTAAAAACAAAAGACAGCTGAGACGCACAGTTTTTCAGCACTCTTCCACAAATGTTATCAGGGCCACATGTTTTCCTCACATTCACACGTCTGAAAAGGGTTAGAACATCATTTTCCTTAATCACACAGTCAACTGATTCCCTCCCATGATGCTCCCTCTCTACTCTCTCCCCCAAATCAAAAATCACTTTAGACAGCTCCTCCCCAACATCATCCCTCTCAAAGCGACAATAAAATTCATTCAGCCTGTTTGCATAATCTACTCTTTCCTCCAAGGACATGGAGAAGGCACTGGTCTGCGGTTTGTTTTGACCCGTCAATTTTTTCAGGCCTTTCCACGCATCCCTCATGTTCCCCCCCCCCTCGAACTGCTTCTCTACTTTTCCTTTGTATTCTAACTTGGCTTTTCTAATTTCTTCCCTCAACTTTTTCTGTGCCCGCTTTCTGTCTGTTCTGTCGCCTGTCTGAAATGCAACTTTCTTAGCATTTATAGTGTTTTTCAGTAGCCTAGTAATCCAGGGTTTATTGTTTGGGTAAATTTTCACTTCTTTCCTTGGAATAATCATATCTTTACAAAAACCAATATAGTCAGAAATAACATCGGTGGCAGTATGGACATCATCAACAGAATCGAGAAAAACACTCCAGTCGGTGCATTTAAAGCAACCTTGCAACCGCTCAACAGAATCATCAGACCAGATTTTAACAGTACGCGTAACAATGGGGTTAGTTTGAACTATCGGTTTGTAGGCAGGAATAAGATGTACAGCGTTGTGATCGGACTGACCGATTTTAGGGAGCTGGGTGGATTTGAATGCATTGGGTATGTTGCCATAGCAACGATCGGGTTTACAATCAAGACGGGTATTACAAGTTACATATTGTTTGAAAGCAGACAGGACGGAACGTAAATCACAGTTATTAAAATCACCAAGTACAAGGTTAGGAGCATCGGGACTAAGCGTCTGCAGTGATCGGACAACTTCTGCAATCTCCGTGGCGGCACGTGACAAGTTCGCTTTCGGGTGCGCATACACGGTAGTGATAAACACCTGGCCAAACTCACGTGGCAGATACTTGGGCCTAAGTGACAAAGAGATCAGTTCCACATCAGGCGAGCAATGTCTCTTTCGTACAGTCACATTAGCCCTGCTACAGTAACGCACACTGACGTACACACACACACCGCCGCCATGGTGTTTTCCAGTGGCTACACCAGCGTTTCTCAACCTTTTACTTGTGACGCAACCCCCCCCCCCCAGACGAATAAAGGTACGTCCGCGCGCCCCCCTTAGCCCCTAATACCTATATGAGATATGAAAAAATGACCGCCTTTGCGGCCCCCTTTTCAGCAGCTTGCGCCCCCCTTAGGGGGCGCGCCCCCCAGGTTGAGAACCGCGGGGCTACAGGGTCTCAGTTAACAGTGAGGCGTCACACTACTAACAAAAGTCCTTTATTTGATGAGTGGGTAAAAGGGTGGGGTTTTATTTGCGTTGGCTTCAAATATCGCAATTCACTTTCACTCTGTGTCTGTCTCCCACACACACACACACACGCGCGCGTTCGTGCATCAAAACCTTCAGTGTTATTTACAAATATTGGCAGTTTCATCAAACTATAATCATAGTGATAAGCCCTGGGCGATCATAGGCAATTAAACTATACAAAGATGAGCTAAAACTAACTTAACCTACTGGCTATTCAAGCTAAGCTACGCTAAGCCAGACCAAACTAAATTAAGTTCAACTAAAAGAATAAAAAATGAGAAACAGAAGTGCGTTCAAATGTAATTAGCATTGATCGGCTGTTTAACACACGTCATCACAAAATGTTGAATAGTGTGAACAGGACGAACGCACGTGTGTGTGTGTGAGAGAGAGAGAGAGAGGTTGCGGAGGTCAAGGGGTGCCCGGATGTACAGCTGCTCCCGTCGGGTAGATGTGTCCCTCCCCCCAACACCCTACAAGCGCTCTTTTGTGTAATTCAGGGTGTGTTATTTTTTTACCCGGGACGGTGGGATAGCGAGAAGGAGCAAGCAAAAGCTGAGACTGGGGCCTTCACTGGGGTACCACTGAAATGTAATCTGCGTGTGCCTCGGTTTTTTTTTTTTATGCTAGTTAGAAGAAAAGATCTAGGTCGTTGGGGAGGAAGGGGTTAAAGACACTACGCCAGCAGTGTCTACCCCTCCTCCTCCTTTTCCCCCAACCCTTTATGAAATCAGGTTTACATTCCTGACAGCTGGGTCGACTGGAAAAAAGTTCCCATGTGAATCGACCAACGAGCTTTACAGTTCGGACGCTGCTGCTCTAACCATTCGGCTGTATGCTTCTTAAATTCTTTTTATACAATACTTATTGGGTTACAAAAGATATATATATATATATATATATTTGACATTCTTGGGCCAGTATAGAAACGAGCAACTTCGTTCCATCAATTTTTCTACCTTCTCCGGTTTTCTTTCCATCTCCGCCTATTTTTGTCTTACTGCAATTACACCTCACCTCTTGTCCATATAAATCTCTATCTTCGGACGAAATACGTTAAAAGACATCATCAAACGTCTTACCATTACATTAAAATTAAAATTGTTATATAACGCCTGCAAATATTCCATGCAAGCAGCATCTGCACGAAACGCGTGCAACTACCCTGCAAACTATCCCCGTAGAGGAATATAAACTTACGGGAGTCAAAGAAATATAAGGTAGTAACGGACAAGTTGTATTGTTTGGACGATATATGACAGCGGTGGTAAACTATCAAGGTGAGATTAATTGTGTACAGTGGCGTCCTTTCAACAGTTAGAGATTCGAGTTTGAAACTGAGTGAGCTGAAGGTTCAGCGAGACATCCACCAGAGCACGAGCAAGTGACTAACATCGAAAATTTGGCCAACCTGAAGTCAAACAGTACTCCTTCATATCGGAATTATAAATGCTACAAATATTATTAGGCGGATCACCTTGCGTAGGACCACACAATCAGCACAATTATAAAAACTGTGACAATTTAACCCTGTTCTGGTACCATGAAAATAATCACTAATGAGAAGAGTACACTACTTAAATAAAACTCAAAAGGGACATGGGGAGCACTAGTAATTACATTACTGGGAGCTCCACACCAAAACTCGTAATAACCACCGTATTTCGCGTAGTATTAACCAGACATCTGTACATTTCTTTTTCGTCTGCTTTGCCGGCAACCCCAAGATTGTTAATCATAGCCATCTGATTTAATTATCGCCTTTTTTGGACAGAACAGAAAAGCTTGATCACTGAGCACCATGCGATGCCCCCCCCCCGCCCAGTCCGACCTCCCACCCCCCTGTGGTTCGAATCAGAAATGTTCATGGGTGAGGACCTGTGTACCCCATGCTTCTAAAATCTATTGTTATCATCTGCACCAATAATATCGAACGAACACAAAAGCCAGTGAAGTGTGTTTGAAATACAGGAACGCATGGTGGAGCAGGTGCGTTTGAAAGCACCGAGGTAAAGCAGTTGGTTTTACAGAAACTGGTAACCGGTCGATCCGACTAGGGTCAGTTCGACTAACGGTCGTTTCGACTAGGGTCAGTTCGACTAAGGTTTGGTCGACTAAGTCGTTTCGTCTGTTATTTACTGTTCTCACGTGTGCGCGTCAATTTTTACACTTACTGACGTTTGGATGCGTCGCAGGCATCGTGCGTTTGAGTGTTTGTTGAGTCTGTGTGGTTGAGAGCGTGCATGCGAGAGTGGGACGTGTGGAGCCCGATTGCTTAACTCGACAATTAGCACTATTTACATGATACATTTAAATCGTTTAGTAACATTCAAATCACTTCAACTTTTTTTCATTTCAGGCGTCCTATAGCATTTCATGCGTCCTATGGATGACTCGACCGTTAGACGAAGCGGCTTAGTCGAACCGACATTAGTCGAACTGACCCTAGTCGAAACGACCGGGAACCCAGAAAATAACTTCCTTTGTGTATTCACGCAGGTCGTCTTAGAACTGGTTAAGCGGATTGCCGAGGGATTAGAGCGCTGGCAAAAAGAACTGAGAGCTCTCTGGTTCAATTACCGTTTCGCACAATTAATTTCCCCTAGTCGTTAGGCTGCAGTCACGAGAACTATAGGTTTTACAGAGGCAACAATGGTCGTCAACAGTAATGAATGTAGGCCACACATTTTCCTAAAAGTCATGTTACTGGAATGGTTTCATGTGTAATTGTGCGGCTAGACTGATGGCACAGTGTATTGAGACAGACAAATACAAACATATTCATGCGCGGAACTATACAGATGCAGAGGTAAACAGCTTCCTTGTTGGAGTACACTGAGCACAGATGAGACGAAATGTGTCGGATATACTGTGTCCCTCGTTTGTAACAGTAAAAAAAACAATAGTTTCTATAAGCTTTTGTTTAAAATCACTGTTAAAACTTTTTTTTAATTTCCCACTTCTTTTTTCTTCTAATCCTGTCAGCACTAGTGTATGTGTGATTACAGATACAGATGCCAGCACTGGTACAGCTGAAGTGGATCTTACACTTGCATAGTTATCTCGTCAGCCCGCTTGTCTCCACAGTTTGTGGCAAAAGGGATTTCCTCCAAAGCAATGAATAATATTCTCTCTTTATATCGCCATCCCCACGGGGCGACAAGAGGGGAATTTTCTATAATTTTCTCTCCCTAACTATAAAGTGCATTTTATACTTATATATTTATACAATTCATTCTATACTTTAAAATGCATTCTAAACTTGTACAATTCAATTCTGTAGTCACAGAATATATCCTATAATTATAGAATGAATTGTATAAATATAGAATGCATTCTGTAAGCATAGAATGCATTCTACAGTAAGAGAGAGAAAACACGATAAAAACCAAAGTAATTTCATTTATTTTTTACTCAGAAGTTGTTATAAATTTATCTTACATACACAATTCCATTCTGTTGCTACAGAACTGCCTCAGTCACAGTGATGCTTGACATTTTGTTTGCGGTTGCCCAAAGACTTTATAGCAGACGACTGTTCGACAGTTTCGCTCCTCAATCTTTTTTTTCATGGATCTTCAGGATCATGAAATATATTTTTGCTAACATTGTGTGTGTCAGAGAGAGAGAGAGAGAGAGTGTGTGTGTGTGTGTGTGTGTGTGTGTGTGTGTGTGTGTGTGTGTGTGTGTGTGTGTGTGTGTGTGTGTGTGTGTGTGTGAAATGGAAGATCAGGGTAGTTCTTACATCATGCGTATTTAGTATTTTCATTCAGTATATTCAGTGTGTGTGTGTGTGTGTGTGTGTGTGTGTGTGTGTGTGTGTGTGTGTGTGTGTGTGTGTGTGTGTGTGTGAAATGGAAGATCAGGGTAGTTCTTACATCATGCGTATTTAGTATTTTCATTCAGTATATTCAGTGTGTGTGTGTGTGTGTGTGTGTGTGTGTGTGTGTGTGTGTGTGTGTGTGTGTGTGTGTGTGTAAGATGTGTGAAATGGAAGATCAGGGTAGTTCTTACATCATGCGTATTTAGTATTTTCATTCAGTATATTCAGGTTAGTATGTACTGGCGCTTGCGCACGTGTGTTATCTCGTACAGGTCTGTCCTGTTCCGCCTACAGTAACAACATTACAATAGATTAAATACACTGATATCAAACTGAAAGACGATAGGTCACAAGAACCTTCCTTGTGCTATTATACAGTAGTGATAACGGGTAGAAAAAAGGGGTCAAAAAGAAATAAAGTTCATGACCTCTTTTCCCCTCTTTTTCCTGTGACGTACATGTTTGCTTAATTATCCCTAATCCTAGTTTTAAACTAGTTTTGAAAATTAAACATGGCACATTTTGTTCAATCGAGGTAGACAGTTGCAGACAACACAGAGCTGCATACATCACAGACACTTCTACTCTTGCCTTCTCCACCTGCAAAAACCCTCAAAGGCGCTGACCCACTTATCGTTTAAGGTTTCAGGACCGCAGTGTTAGCAATACGGATTATGGACTAGTGGCAAAGAGGATAAGAGATAGGGAGACGGGTGAGGACTTATCCCAGGCCGCGAAGTTTTTTGTCTCCTAAGGAAAACGCAAGGTGGCCATAAAGAGGTCATGCGATCCTTGGTGTGGCATTGACTATCTTCTACTCGCTGCCGTGTTGTACAAACCCAAAGCGGATACAGTGTTGTGTGAGGAAAACTATTAACTGTTAACTCTGATAATCCCTTTGTTTGTTCTTCTCGAATCAAACGTGGAAAGTGTGTGGTAACTTAACCCTAGGATAGAAAACAAACTATTCATGGACAACGAACCATTCAAGGACTCTGGACATGCTCTGTCAAGGCGAGGACGTTGACAACGACTTGTCAGTAACCGCAACAACAGTTAACTAGTTGATTGAGATAATATTCATTTGACTATAAGGCCAGAGGGGTATTTGTAACCATAAACATTAAGATAAAGAAAGAAGAGGCATATCAAATAATAACAATCCTATATGTTCATTGCATTTTACAAACCGCAATGGTAACAATATGGCAAACAAACAAGACATTCTTATCATGAGACAGCTACACGATACTAATAGAATAACTTAATAATAAATTGCTATTTTTAAGGTCATGTGCAAACTAATAATGTTTAAATATAACAAGCAGTTAAAGAAGTATGTCACGTGACCGCGAAGTGTATCAGTCTCTCAATTCTTTCAACACATACACGGAGCCTGGCAGATACGTGCTCTTTCACACAAATTAAAATAAAAGAATAATTTGTCTAACGAATCTATCTGCTTTACTAATTATGAATAAAAAAGAAGAAGACAAGAAAAATACATAAATGAAAAAGTCAGTCAACAACCGATTCTTACATCTAGATTACTTTAAAATAACAGAATCCCTACCCTTCGAGTCCTTCCTTTCTGAATATCTAAGAGAATACCTACTCGACTAATCGTTCTATATAACTCCTAAACGCCCTACTCAAACGCCCTACTCACAAATTCTTCTTTTTAATTCTTACCTTACTTCTTTTCAAGTCCTACACCTCTCTCTTCTCCCAACCTGACTAACTGCTGCTCGCGCTCCCCCTCACGTCATTTCCTTCACTTTCTTTTTACATCACCCATACACGTCTTCGGAACAACTGACGTCATTCACGCTCTTTCGTTCTTACCACAATAATCCTTATAAAATTTAAGCTTACTCACGGAGGGTATGAAGGCAGGCAGGGCGGCTTAGTTCAAAGAGAAATGCAGTGAGATCGATGAAGGTGTGACGTGGGACGATAACAGAAAGGCTTTCCAACTGCTGAGGACCCTCACCAATCAGATCCAACAAAAATCACCCACGATCGAAGATAGCATATTGTCTATATTGTATCTGCACAACTCTCCAGGCTGAAGTGAGGTAGATCGAATCACGTGACAATATTAAGACTCGCTACCAATAAAGCTGTAAGCTGACAAGTAGTAGAAATACAAAAAAACACTTGTTCTGTGAGGTTTATTCCGAGTAAAATATTTCATAGTCAAAGTTTAGTATATTAATAAGAAAATAGAGCAATTGTACATGTATGAGTGGTGTTGGCATGTTATGTTGATTTGTCGTATTTTGATGTATTATCTTAGGTGTCAGCAACCTCCTTTCCTCCACCATTAAAAGTGGCTGTTATCTTGAAGTTTTTAAACCACGCTCGTAACAGCGGTTGGGCACTGTTTGGTTCCAGATTATAATTATACGGCAGTGAACGCTAGTCAAGAAATCCTTTGCAAACCTCAAGATTTGCAGGTAGATTCACATTCCACTCGAGTCTCATGGGTCTTTGCCCGTTCCACCCAATGGAACCACCTACATTAGCTACCATTGGACTACCTAACCACATTTACATTCCAAACGTTCTAAAACTGTCGTATAAAACTGTCCATCAGACTGCTCCATGAAAATGGAATCAAAAGATTCCCGGAACTAGCCCATCACGATGAGCCACTTTATTGTGAACTTTTGCTTTGACAGAGAAGATTATATTTCGTTGCCGTGATGATAGATAAGGAAACCAACTCTTTCTGACTCAGAGCTCTGATGTGTTCCTGTTTGACTGCTTCCCCTGATTATTCATGTAAGGGAAATGGCTTACTTTACTAGTCAAACGCACAGACGTGGTTTTGCGCATGCGTGCGTGCCTGTGTGTGCCCCATACTAATCAAGAGTAGCGATCTTGTCAACACTTTCAGCATAATTGTAATTCATTCGTTCAAGAGAAATAGCAGTGGCACAGAAAGAGTTCATTTAATCAGATGTCAAGGATCTAAACGGTACATTTATCTTGTAAGCGCTACAGCCAATGAAAAAGTTGGGATCATATGTATACAAACGTGACGTGGCTTGATGTAACGTCTGTATTTGTGCATCGATCACAAACGAGGGAATTTGCCCAGAGTTTTGGAAATAATATCTTGCCCCAAGTTAGATACAGTAATAAGGAAAAATTCCTCCTTCCCTAGACCTTGAGTTGTCAAGAAGGAAATCAGTGGCCATTGCTTATTAAGTAGAGATAGCTCTATCACATTTTTGATGGAGTATCTTTCTTTATTACTGATAGATTCTTGCATATGGACCTAACTTTTGAAAGATCCTAAAGTCCCTGTTTCCCATTACTGTTCACACTGGCCATTGATTGGCTCATGCGTCGAGTCACTCAGGGAAGTCGACAGGGTCTACAATGGACCCTAACCACAGTCTTGGAAGATCTAGACTACGCCGACGACCTAGGTCTGCTATCCCATAGGCACCAAAACCTTCAAGATAAGACCGAAACCTTTAGTAAGACTGCCAGCATGATAGGACTCAGAATCAACACTCGAAAAACACAAGTCCTAAGGAACAACATGACAAACAATAACCCTCTCACAATCAGCGGGAGTCCCCTAGTGGACGTAAAAGAATTTGTGTACCTTGGCAGCAAGGTAACAGCAGATGGTGACTGTGAACAGGAGGTCAACACCAGGGTCAGCAAAGCCAACCAAGCTTTTGCAATGCTTAAGCCCATCTCGAGATCCACTGGCCTCAGCAGCCATACAAAGATCAGGATCTTCAAGAGCAACGTCCTCAGTGTCGTCCTATATGGGTCAGAGTGCTGGAAGACCACAGCCTCCATTGAGAAAAAGCTAGAATTGTTTCAAACCAAGTGTCTGCGGCGCATACAAAAGATCTGCTGACCCAACACCATCTCAAATGAAGAACTGCGCGAAAGGGTGGGGATGTGCACCTTGACAGAAGCGATCCAACTGCGGCGCTGGCGATGGTTAGGTCACGTGTGTTGCATGCCTCCAGACTCAATCCCCAGAACAGCCCTGCGATGGACACCACAGGGAAAGAGGAAAAGAAGGACACGTGGAGGCGATCCATCGAAAAGGACCTCAAGAACAGAGGCCTATCACTCGAAACAGCCCCCAGAACAGCAGCAGACAGAACCAGATGGAGGTCCCTAGCTGTGGCCTCACCTGCCAGACGGCACAATGATGATGATGATGATGATGATGATGATGATGATGATGATGATGATGATGATGATGATGATGATGATGATGATGATGATGATGATGATGATGATGATGATGAAAGTCCCTGTGACGCACAGTCGTTGATACCCTTTGACCTGACTGCCTACTGCTTCTGAGTTGACATTCTGGTAACGTCATGTCCATGTCTCTACTTCTGGTCTGATCTAAGTGCTCCCCCTTTCTATTGTGACATCTAGATATTACTTTGGTAACAGGTGCTTTTATTGTTGACGTGAAGCAAAAACAATCGATTGTCGTCAGCGCAAGGCAATGTCCGCATGAAGTTTTCCTGTTGAACTTTTTGCAGAGGTCACAACAAACCTTTTAGAGAGTCTTTGGTGTTGCTCCAACCAGTGTGTGTGTGTTTGTGTTTGATTGCGATGTGGTAGGTTGGTCGGTGTATGTATGTTTCTTGGTGTGTGAGCATGGGAAAGGACTAATCTTTTTTTTTTCTTTCTCTGTTTTTTGCAATTCTCAGTGCTGCTGATTATTTTGTTATATTTGAACGTCTTCAGTTAATTTTAAGTTTTATCTGCGATGATAATGTTTATATATATACAGACATATGTATGTATCATAATAAATGTGCAACTAATAAAATAAAAATAATGAAGGAACAGAAAGATTGGCAACAATGAAGAGAAAGTACAAAAGACAGAGAAGACGCAGAGGTAAAAGTCAGTAATGACGAAGAGTTAGGAACGTTATAATCGAATAATGGATATCGCTGGGACAGATGAATCAAAAGTTGTCAAAGGGCGGAGAGAAAACATAATAACAATGGACTGTGTTTAGGAGAGCTGCTGTCAGAAAAGATGTGTCTTTAGTGCAGGCTTAAAAGACTCAGTAGTGGGTAGGCAGGGTTGCCATAAAAAGCCGACGATCATAAGTTATTGTTTCGGTGACACGAGTTGCTAGTGAGACGAAGAGCAATAAGTCATGGTTGGGATGTGCAAATAAGAAGTTGGGAGAAGTAGGCAGGACAAATGCCTTCAAAGAAATTACAGCAAGGCAAAGACAACTTGTACTGTTAGCATTGAATAGTTCAAGGTAAAGTTTGTCCCATTAAAGGTTAAGTTTTTCCCATGACCTTTTCGTCTGTGGGGAGCGAGGCGTTACAGACCACACAGAAATCCGACCCGCACGCCTTCCAATTCAGACCCCAGTGTTCAGACCACTCGGCTACCCACTTTCTTAGTCCTGCCTGTTTCCTCTTTTGAATGGACAGTCGTTCACCAAATAAAGGCCACATTTTATGTCCCTTCTAACTCAAACAAAACAATGACAAAGCCACTGATATAACATCAGAGCTTTTATTTCTGCATAAGCAAACCTCCACGGAGAGGTCACGGGGGGAAGTCTCTAATATTCCTGGTGCAGGGGCCTGCGTATGTTACTCTCACCTTACTAAAACTTCAAGAGAATCGATGTTGTAAACGTTAAGATGGAGAAACAGATGGAGAACTAAGGACAAGTGCTTGCCAACGACAGTACTGACAAATCTTACAAACAATTTTTAACCTCCCTATTTCTCCTTGTAATGTAACGCGGTGTTGTCCTCTGGAACTCTCTGTAAAATAATTTATAAATACTAAGAGAATTTTTAAGCCCTTGAATGCTAAAAGCTTTATTTTTAAACTATATTTTGAATGGCGAGCTGACTACAGTCTTTTATATCCCACACTTTCCCGACACAGGACGATTTATACTGCGTCAGTACTTTTTTTCATAGAGGACATAAGTTCCATCAGTGAGTCTGAAGGTAAGTTCAACATGACGAGATACATTTAACTTTTTTTTTTTTAGTCTCAAGACAGAAAGAAGCGCAGTAAAAATGCTGCTACTGTCCAGCTCGCACGCTAGGGTGAGGGCAGGCTTCTCTCAAAAGCTGTCCCACGGGGCTGCAGACCATGTAGCAGCAGTCGCCGCACCTGACGTACACCTGGGCCTTAGGGCCGCTCGGACACTGGGCGTGACAGGGTGTGCCGCACGACTTCTGCGCCGTCAGCCGCGTCACCTCGCCCCCTGCCGCTTCCGCTGTCGTCGTTGCTGATGTTGTAGTCGTCGCTGATGTTGTTGCCGTTGTTGTTGTCGCACTGGTTGCTGTTGGCGGTGGTGGTGGTGGTGGCGGTGGTGGTGGTGGTGGCGGTGGTGGTGGCGGCGCTGGAGGATAGGGGTTACTAGTCATGGGTGGTCCGTGGGGTGCAGCAGTGGCTGAAAATAGAGTTACTTGGTGACGACCTATCTTGTCATACAGGTGACTCTACTCTTTCTTTTCTACTTTCTCTTTTTTACTTCTACCTCTCTCTTTTTTCCTCGTCTCTTTTCAACTAGTTTACTTACATCCTTTACACGCACACCTTCGCTCTCTTTCACACACACACACACACACACACGCATGCACATTCACAGTCAGACGCGCAGCAACTCATATTCACATGTACATACACTAGCACGCACTCACACGCATACACGCTCACACAGGCATACTCACATTCTCACGTACATTTCTTGTTTGTTTTCTCTTCTCACTTCATTCCTCCCTCTCTTTCTCTCTCTTTCAAGCACACACACACACACACACACACACACACACACACACACACACACACCTGTGTATGCTGGTGTTCTGTCTTCAGAAACAGATTCTGACAAGCCGCCTATGAAACCACTTCCAGTTCTGACTTGCCCTCCTGGTGTGGAATATCCTGTTGTCTCTGCTCCTTCTTTGCGAGCTCCTGTCACGATTTACACACGTTCATGGTCAGTGCACAGTGTATAGTGTGTACAGCACACTATACAATATCAGATTCGTACAGAACACTATACTCTTTAAGATTTGTAGCGCTGAGCAGTTGGCACACAGATCACTTACTCCGCTATGTTAACGAGACATTTTCATCTTCCTCAGTTAAACCAAAAACCACGAAATCGCACAGAAACATCCATTCGTCTGAGATCATTGGCCGCGGCTGTAAAAGACTCACGAATGATAACTCAAAACACATGCAAACGCATCATGCTATCAGCATTTTCGTACCCACCAACAATATATATTTTAAAACAAATGACATGTAAATTTCGTGAAAATAAACCCTACTGGAATGAGCTTCAGCTTCGCTTTTTACAGTCTTTGCCCTCAACAGTAAACCACTTCTTTTCTTAGTTCAGCTTTGTTTTTCTGTTTTCTTTTTTTTTACGTGCGCCTGCGATATTCTAAACCACTTATGCTACAGATAAATTAATTCGGGTGATAAATTTATTTCACGCCGGGAAATAACAGTGCCTTAAAATACAAAAATAATAAAAAGAGACGTGTCACTATCTTCACTCATCTTCATGCCCATCTGGTCCTTCTCCAGTTTCCCCCTAAATTATGACTGAAATCTTTGCCGAGTCCGTAAATCATCATCATTCCTTGTTACTACTCGAGGAGCGTAGGGCTGTAACAACACCTCGCCAGCGGACCTGGTTTAGGGCAGTCCCCCTCAGTTGAGCCCCTGTGGTTCCGGTGTCACGATCTCCTGCCTTTACGAGACCATGATTTTAGGTCACACAGTGCGCAGGCGCAGGGGTCAGCAGGTGACTCATGCGCAGAGAGTGTAAATATGCGATCTTCTTATACCGTGAGATGAGTGTGAGTACGAGAAGAGGATTTTATCATGTGTTAGGACAGTATATGTCTTGAATTTAACAACATTGTCAATTGTGGAAGACTTGCGGATCGAGGATGTGTTATAATGCAGCTCGATGATATGTCACTTGGACATGACCTGCTGACCCCTGCGCCTGCGCACTGTATGACCTAAAATCATGGTCTCGTAAAAGCAGGAGATCGTGACACCGGCATCCTTTGCTTCGCTCTCTACTGATCTTCTCCAAATCTGTTTTGGCCTCCCAACTCTCTTCTTCCCCTGAGGGTTCCGGTCAAGTGCCTGCCTGGCAATGGTGTCAGCTGGTTTGCGCAGGGTGTGTCCTATCCAGCCCCACTTGCGCTTTTTAATGTCTTGACTAGTGGCATTTTGGTTATTTTTTTCCACAGGCTGCTATTGGAGATCTTTTCAGGTCATCTTATTCCCAAAATATGGCGAAGGCATCGGTTGGTAAAGGTCTGGAGCTTGTTGTTGATGGTGTTTGTCACTCTTCAGGTTTCAGAGCCATACAGTAGGACTGCCTTCACATTGGTGTTGAAGATGCGGGTTTTACTGCGGAGGGATAATGCTCGGGAGTTCCAGATGGGGCGTAGGGTGTTGAAAGCATGCCTGGCCTTGTTTATGCGGCTTCTGATGTCGTCGTCCGCTCCACCGTCGTTGCTGAAAATGCTCCCCGGATATGTGAAGCGGTCTGTTTCTAGGATGTTCTCTCCTTAAAGTTGGATTGGAAGTTCCTGCTTGTTGTTGATTTTCATCACTTCGGTCTTCTTTCTGTTGATCTCTACGCTGGTCTTCTCTGCTTCCTCTGATAGCTTGCTCAGTTTGGTTTGTGCATGCTGCTGCCGATGAGACAGGAGACTAATGTCATCTGCAAAGTCCAGGTCTTCTAGCTGTTTGGTGAAGGTCCACTGGATACCGGTGTTGTTGTCTTGGGTTGTCTTACGCATAATCCAGTCTATGACCATCAGGAAGATTGTCGGCGATAATATGCAAACCTGTCTTATGCCAGTCTTCATTACAAAAAGGTTTTAGTGAGTTTGCCATTGTGGATAACTTGGCAGGACGAGTCTTCGTACAATCCCTGGATAATGTTTATGAACTTAGGCGGATTACCATAGTGGTTCATCAGCCTCCAGATGACGTTCCTGTCTACACTGTCGAAGGCCTTCTCAAAATCCACAAAAGTTATATAAAGGGAGGCTCGTCATTCGATAGACTGTTCTATGATGATACGGAGGGTTGCAATGTGGTCAGTGCATGACTGATCCTGGTGAAACCCTGCTTGTTCTGGTCTCAGTCTCTTGTCTAGTGCCTTCTTCAGTTTCTCTAGTATTATCCTTGTCAGGACTTTGCTGGGGATGGACAGCAGCATGATCCCCCGCCAGTTGTTGCACTGGGAAAGGTTCCTTTCTTTGGTAATTTGACCAGGTGGCCTATTTTCCAGTCTGTTGGGAGTAATTCTTGTTCCCAGATCTTGTGTAGGAGGGGCTGTAAAATTATTGCTGTTATTTCTGGGTCTGTCTTTAGTGCTTCTGGGGGTGTCCCGTCCGGGCCTGCTGCTTTGCCACTTTTCATGCTTTTGATAGCGTTGATGATTTCTGTCTTGGTGGGAGGGCTGGTTTTGGCGTGAAGTTGTGCAGTTGTAGGTGGTTTGTCATGTAATTAGCATCCAGCAATTAAACTATTCAGGTAGAATCAAGAGAGTTTGAAGGACGCGTTACTGACGCACATATACTTCTTGACGCCAATACACATCGATATTTCATCGAGGTTAACACAACATACGACTTTATTTACCCCAGAGGGAAACTGTTAATTTAAAGGTTAGGAACCTACCGGGAGTGGTGATCACTGTTGTTGGATAGTTTCCGCTTCTGAAACAAATAAACAAACAGAAATAAAGCTACTTGAAAAAACACAGGTGCTTTAATAGTGAATATACTTATGGTCTAAGGTTTCGGTTAATTGGACACCTAAAGATGGCGGTCTTTGTATCAAACAACAAAAGCCTGTTCAATCGTGAATAGTTGACATTTCACGTGACAAGTCATGCAGAAAGCTAGTACCAGAGGCAAAGCAAATTTTAATAATCTATATGGAAAATTTCAGTCCATCAGATGAGCGAAAACAAATGTTACTTGTACGATTGCGTTTGCAGTCGTGTCAATAAGGACAAAATTGCAACATCACAATACACGACGTAAGAAAAAGAGGAAGAAGAAGAGATAAAAATACAATATAAAGCTCGTGACCTTGGGTGGAGACGAGCCTAAGGCACTCAACGAAGTGACATGTTGACTACATTGTGGCGAACACGTCCAAGCATTAACATAGATAAAAAAAATGGAAGGGTGATCGGAAGAGTTACACAAGATATGAAGGGAAATTCAATCGTTTTCAAAGTTTTTATGTCATGTTTTTTTCTGTTGGGAATCTGAGTGATTTGTCTCTGTTAGTGTCATCTAAACTGATGTGTCGGAATCTTAAATTTATGAATCTTTTTTATCCCTACAGGAAAATGGAGACACGACACACCCAAGCCACTGGTGTGAATGAGAAAAAATCTTTTAGGCTTTTTCCGTAACTGAGAAAACCTCTAACAAGAAAGTGCTTTCAGCCTTATTTGTCCCAGAGAGCAATGAGAAAGAAAATATTGAGCTGGAAAACATAAAACTCATGAAATGCGCTGAAATTGATGATAAATAGGCTAATAAGTGCCGAATAATTTTTTTAATGTGTCATAAAAATTGGTGTCATTTCAAAATTAAATCTCGGCAAACTCTCCTACGTTCTCTTGTGTTTATGCAAAATGTTAGAATTGAGGCAGACTTTAAACCGTCAAACGTAGAAACAATTCGACAGAAAAGGGCAGAGAATTTGGGTAGATGTGAACGGGAGTGTCAGTCATTTTTCTTTCACTTGTATTATAATAATAATAATATTACATAACAGTTATAACCGGGTGTGACATAACGGTTATATATAACAACTTAACACAAATCTCAATCCAAGAGGATCTCTAAAGCTACGTTCTTCACTTGGGTATCATACTGCAAAATTAAGCGAAATACATCCATCCAACCGAGAATAATAATACATTTAATTATTAAATAAGAAAGTCAAATAGTCACGACCATGAGTCACAGATCTGAGTACAAAACTTTAAGCCGTCAAATCCCCATCCCAACTAGTGTTACCAGCCCTATCCAGAGAACAGGTTCGTGAAAATGAGTTAAATACATTGACCTGAAATTCGACCACAAAATAAATATATTATTGAACTTCAACTGACCCTAACTTGATATTTGTTTGTTAAAGGCTTTAATAGTCTTATTAACTAAGAACGCTAACGACATTAGCTAAGTTCCCTCGGATTCAAAGTTTGTAAGTGTAAACAATATTGAGAATAAAATAGTTGTCATAACCAGAAAGAAACATGCGCAGCAAAATTAAGTCAGTGTTGTTGTCTAACTATTCCTAAGTGCGGAACTTCTTCCGACTTAAGATAGAAGAAAGAAAGGTGAGGCTGGTATCGTGTTATGTGGTTCCACCCATCCAATGGGTCCGCCCCGGCCAGCCCCTTTCCCATCAACTAAGTCGTTGGATTTGGTTAAGGTTAAGAAAGAAAGTTTAGCAATTAACCTCGGTTTGGGTCATTGGATACTAGGTAACGGTAAAGGTCATCCCATAACCAAAGTCGTTGGGGAGTGAGGTATTAGAGACCCCACTTTTCTCGGGGCCAGCTTTTACATGAGGGTGGTGCCAATCTCCTCTCCCTCGCTGCCTTGCCTTCCCCAACCCTCTATGGAGTCAGATACCCATTCCCGTCAGTTGGGTCGACTGGGGGAAGTATGCTGCGCTTATCGGGAATTGAACCAGCGCGCTCTCGGTTCGGACGCCAGCGCTCTAACCATCCGCTTCCCCGATTGGATACTAATGTTCGATCGGATTGCGGGTCAGGGCGCTGACTTCTTTGCAGATCAGCACTTGAGGACTTTCGTGCCACACACTAATTGCTTGGGAGAGACAAGAAAACTGTTTACCCCCGCAGTTGGCTCACTCAAGCAAGAAATAGGCTAAGAACAAAGCGTTGATTTGGCTCAGAATGAACAAAAGTTGGTGCATTAGCATCACAAAGCACGTGTTCTACAGCTCATTAAACACTGGTTCAATCAGTTTTAATCAATCTCCGCTTAAATCTTTTTGCCTCAAGGCTTAGTAAAAAAAAAAAGCATTAAATGGCTCAATGATACATTAGTCATCTTCAAACGTTTTGAAACCAAAAATGGAATGAAGCCACAAATAATACTGAAATAGCAAAATCTATAGTTACAATATGTTTGGAAATTCCTCAATCAAAAGTAAGAGATACAAACATATAGTCAACTTGTAGACGTAAACAATCAAACAATTGACAATTTAATAATTTTTAAAACACTTAGCTAAAACAAATTGAGATATCGTGATAAAACCTCTTGCATGCTTACTTCACGGACCCACTAGCTCTTGGGGCAGGCTTCCAGTCTTGTCTGAAAAAAGATTAGTTCTGTTATTATATTACACCATACCTTACTTTACTTTCCGTTAGGTGGTCACGTGACTATACAGCTGTAAAACTACACGTAATGGTCTGATGAAATACACGTTTTTCTCACGACTTCATAAAGCGTGATACAAGATGTTATGTCCGAAAACATGGATGAATGCCTCACCGACTTCCGTTCTCGAGATACACACCTACTGAAACCCCCAAGTACAAAAAAGGACGAAACTTGAAGAAATGTGACTGAGCTTACGGGCAGGGCATGGAGTCCCGGTGGTGGACGCACACCCCAAAAGTCCAATCGTAAAATGTGTACTCCTTGGCGCAAGAGGCCACCCGCTGCATGTCGTGATCGCAGTAGATGAAGAGGTTGCACTGGCTACAGTGGCCGTACTGACCAGTAGCAAGACCTTTGCAGTCCTCCGTACAGTAGGGATGGACTACAAAGTACATACGAAAATAAAATTTCAGACATCATCATCATCATCATCATCATCATCATTGAAACGTGGGATTTACATAGCGCACAATCCCCCTCAGGAAGGAGCAAGCTCTCGGCACTCAAGACATGTAGGAGACATGGACAGAATATCAAGGACGGAAGGAGAAACAATTAACAAGTAACAAAAAATCAAGCATAGAAGACACAAAGCTGAATCAGGAAACAAACAGTTAGAAAGGAGAACGCAGAGGAAGACGAGAAGGGAAAGTCGTCAAGAGACTATAATCACAACTATTGACCACTATGTTGATTGGTGTAAGCAGTAATGCTCGTGGAGCAGATGTCTTTTTAGTGCACCTTTAAAGAACTCGATGGTAGGTAGATGGCGGATATGGAAGCAAAGAGAGTTCCACTGTTTTGCAGAACAAAAGCTAAAAATCCCGTGACCATGTGTGGTTGTTCTGGTGACGGGGATAGAGAGCAAACTGTCATCAGAAGAAACGCGGAGTAGTCTGGCTGGGATATAGGGAAGAAGCTCAGAGAAATAGAGCAAAAATTAAAACACAGCACAGACAGTTTGTACTGGATGCGAGAACAGATGGGTAACCAGTGGAGAAAACGAAGGAGAGGAGTGACATGATTCCGTTCCTTGCTTTAAAGCACCAGACGTGCAGCGGAGTTCTGAACTTTCTGGTTTTATGAAGAAGGTATGCAGAACAACCGGCAAGCAAGAAGTTGCAGCAATCAACCCGAGAAAAACGCACAGACAAGAGTGTTGGTAGCGCGTGTAGAAAGATGGCGATGATCATGCAAAGCTCCTAATAGACAGACTGACAGACAACTGTAACTTGTCTATCAAGGGTCATATCTGCAGTCATGATCAATTCAAAAGTTCGGACAGACGACGTGAAGGTGATGTTGGTATCGTCCACCTTGATGTACTTGGATGGCCTGATGGTCGATGAACGATTTCTTCTTCTCAAACAAAAGAGGGCGTCCGTTGTATCATCGTTCAGTTTAAGTTTGTTTTGTGGCATCCAATCTTTGACATCACTAATACAGGCTTCAATGATGTTAAGAGCAGGGTGAGGCTTAATCTGCGGGGTAAGGCAGCACAGCATGTGATTGATGAGAGACTAATGCGACTGGATTCTTGATGGACGTGGTTTTGTGTACACAATGAACAGAATGGGGCCCAATACTGAGCTAAGGGGACTCCGAAGAAAAGGGGAGCAGAGTCTGGGTCCTATCAGCTGAAATAATAATAGTTGATAAATAATAGTAATTAGTACTTATTATAGTAATTATATCATTAGTTTACACTAAATATTGACAATGCAGTCCTTCTGTTTACTTAGTCACAAAAGATGAGGCAATAATTATGGCTTTTCACATGTGCTGAATTCCATTTATCTTACTGATTAATTAATCTCTTGACTAAGCACCAAGCAAGCAGACACCTATGAAGACATGTAAACAAGAAATCAACTGTTTAAGGAAAAAAGGCCAAGTATTTACCAAATCCAGATGCAGGTGCAATCAAAGCAAAAATAATAACGATTTCCCAGGTAACGGCCATTTTTTCATACTCCTGAAACAAAACAGATTGTATAATAATTATACAAATTACTTGTTGTTGTTTTCCTTTTGCTAAACAGGATCTGAATCAGGAGAGCATGCTGAAATTTCGCTCGACAGGTCTGTGATAGGATGAACGCCAGCCGCAATTATAAAACGACACAGACTCGCTTTGTCTGGCGACATCTTTGAAGTTTGTTTCAACATCAATGTCTACCCTTCGTACAGTGTTTCAAATATTTGTAAGACTATCCATGCAACAAAAATGCGGTAAATAAATAAAGACACACACACTGTATAAGAACTTGCTGTCAATGAAAACGATAAACTTAATGAGTTTTATTTTTTGTGCTCTATTTTGCTTTGTTTCGGTTTTGTTTGTTTGTTTTTTTGTTTGGTTGGTTGGTTGGTTGGTTGGTTGGTTGGTTGTTTTTTTTTAAGATTTGGTGTGAACACTTCGACAGTTTTCTAAATTCATTGATCTCTTTAGTGTGTTCTGTAATGTAGGTATGAGTGCATGGAACGGTCAGTTTATTATCGCAGCTGTTACTTGCTTTTGTTTCTTCATCTGCCTGACGAGAAAAGAACAAAGGAATGAATGGACGAACGAATGAAAGCGCACGCGTGCATGAGTATATCTCGAGTAAAAGACATGAAACTCACGTACCTTTGCTGGTGGGTGTGTCTGGGTAAATGGTCTCAGTACAGTGGAGGCCAGTGGCTGCAGCAACCACCGAGCGCATTTAACATATGAGCCACAGTTGAAGCCTGGGTGCGGGGTAAAAATATTCCCCTTAAGCAAGTGACCTACCAAGCGTGGAAAATGCCTTCTTTTATCTTAAATGGGAGGTGTGGGTGCGGAGGAGGGGGGGTAGAACAGTAATGGAGGTTAAGAGAGGCAATTGAGTGTAATGAGATTTGAGCTTCAGATTGAGGGGGTCGGGGTGGCTAACGTTCTTTTTCTTCCTCTTCCTTCCTTCGTACCTCTCTTCTTCTTCTTCCTTCCTTTCGTTTTCCTCTCTGTCTGTATGTTTTTATCTTCTTCTTCTGGTCACAAACACTCGGTCACTTATACACTAAACAGCTGTGAACTCGAATAAAAAGTAGAAACTCACTCACTCACTCACACTCACTCACTCACTCACTCACTCACTCACTCACTCACTCACTCACTCACTCACTCACTCGTCGTCAGTATTTGAGTGGAAGGCAGAAAATCTTCCAACAACTTATTGAAAGCCCCAAGGGTGCGGAGTTCACAAGGCGATAATGTTCAGCGATACAACAATCACAGTCGTATCACGCAATGGCGAAAAGGCAGCCAGTGTCTTATCGTGCATAAATATCACGAATTACATGCATGAGAAATTCCGGATAATAACAACACCATGTCACATACCGCTACGATATTTTTCAGAAAGATGGTTGGTTGGTATGGAAAGTTGGAAACCTAAAGGTGATTTTGCATTCTGAGGTGAGAGGGAGGCGAAAAAAGCCGGAGTACCCGGAGAAATTCCCCGACAACCAGGCGTGTGAACAGGTATCACATACAGAGAGTATCCCAAAACGAGATCTGAACCCAAAGCTTCTGTCTGTTATGGTGACAAGTGTCTTAACCACTACACTGCTAGTTGCCCTTTCTCTGAATGGCAAACATTTAAACACACTATTTAGGATATATTTATATATAATGGATGACATCATCTTTTTACTTTAGTGTTGCTACTACAGATGTCGAAGAACTATTTTCCTAAGGAAAAGATGTATATTTGTTTGTATTCATGCCAGACGTTCTATTTTTATGATCATTCATAAGTATATAATGATGGATATTCATGAATGAAAACATTACGTGGCTTTGCTTGTTTTATGTGTAATAAAAATAGAAATAAACAGGTGTATCTTTTTCTTCCATAGTAGCCTTTTCATGGTATTTGCACTAGTCTACTTTTTTATGTGTTCTTCATTGCAAAAAACAAGCGTTATTTAAAAAGGCCTGCTGGGGCCAGTTACACAACACGTTTCTAAACCTTAAAACTGTTCTAAAGAAGCAAAATCTCTTCTAAGCCATTTAGATACGATGCTCAAAAACATACAAAAAAATTGTACTGACAGGACGGAGAGTCAGACTTAAACAACTTTATCTTACTTAAAGCAGTTTTAGTTTTAAAAAATTCTTAAACTGTGGCGTGCACTTTAAACTAATAATCGAAACAGAATTAAGGCCTAAAAGTGTTTAAAATTAGAAATGTGTAGTGCAACTGACCCCAGATATCTTTCAATCTACATTCCGAAAAACTGCCACTCTTGGGAGGAGGTGGAGCGATCAATACCTGTATCTGTACATTATACGTGTATACGTGTATATGCAATCTACAGTGTATTTATTGCTCTTCAACTATCGCCTGCAAATATTGTGAATTCTTTAAAATATTTGCAATGTTAATATGACTTCCTTTCCAATTAAAAAAAAATTCATTAAACAGCATCCAAGTCTCGTCAGATGCTGACAAACTGAGTTACTATCATTAAAATAATACATAATTAATGTTTGTAATGTATCAATATGAGTGTAAGCCAGCAGTCACTTAACGCCGGCAACTTGCTACTAAATGAACATCGCCGACTTTATGAAGATTGTTGCCCCTCTGGTCGGGGAAGTGAGTGATTTCTGACCTCCGCCAACGTTTTCCCAATTAACTGTACAGTTAAGGAAGCTCCACAGTTTAGACAGTCGTCTCCTTGGAAAATTGCACTAAGCAGCTAAAAAAAAAGTTGGGAGCAGGAGCAAGTTATAACGTTGTCATGGTTACACCAAAAATAGTCAGAAGTAATAATAGGGGATCCTAGGGGCCCGCATGTTGAAGGGTGGTACCCATTAGATATCGCTAACACTACATTTGACAATAGGGGGCCTTGTCGATAATGACGATCTTCGCTTCAATCGTGAACATCTCAGTCCAGGATATTTTTTGTCTCCCCGCCCACATTCCTGATCCAAGTTCAAATCGAGGACATAACGGGACCAGCCGCAGGGTGCGGTTAACGCGTCGAGACCAATGAGTACACGTGAACTCCGACCCCAACCCAGGTGCGCTGTATCCTCGGTTGTTTAGAGCGATACGTTGCTGTGATTGTGACGATTATTACAGCGCATTTTCAAGACGATCCCATAGAATAACTTACTCTGCTGGCGATGAAGACCCAGGTAAGCCAGTTACACGCAGCGTGGCGGCAATTTAGAGACGTTTAAGGGTGCTTGATTCCCTTGCCCAACCCTTCTGCCTGCTGGGTACCGGTGGTCGAGGTCTTGTCCTTTACCGGTGTGCTCAATTTGGAAGGCATATACTAGAACGCGGCCTCTAAGTAACACCCAGCATCATATAATTTTTGCTCGTTTCATGATTTGTAGAGGTTTTATCTAGTGTCAGCTTTTCACCACCTTTTTATAAGTCATCAAAGTTCGCCAAAGACAGCCAAGAGGATGGCGGGGTGGGGGAGGAGGGAGTGACGCATCACTCTCAACGCACAGTGCTAGTAGCAGCAATGTCGGTAAAACGGGTTCTGATTGATGAACGCTTTCCAGTTCTCCGGAGAAAATGTAACCCAGCTGAATAACGGTCCTAGTATCTCATCGCTAGCCGGTTCTCTTAAGACAAACTCTCTGTCCGAAGTTTTGTTGCTTGAAGAGTGCTGACCAGAAAAAATATTGTCCAGGCCCTTCAACTTTCTGCTTGGCGTTAGTGTTGGCCAGTTAATGATCAGTTAATGAAAGCAATTAAATTGATGAAGCTTTCTAATTATATAGTTTAAATGAACGTGTGCCCATTAGATTTATACGGATTAATATATATTTATATATAGTTTGTATCTATTTTATTGCATGTATTTATGTATGTATTCCATTGCGCTATAACATTTATCTCACTACCTCGAAATGGGCCGAGGACCTTTTCAGTAAAACTCATATTCATACTTTTTATCTAGTTCCGGCGGCCAATGACTAACTTGTTTACTGACTAGGTTATCGTGCAAAAACATTATCTTATGAGAGGATTATACTATGAGACTGAATAAAACTCATTGCAAGATTTCAGTTTCTTAAATCTGGGGGAATGTTCCCCTACCGTTCTCGAAGAAACCGCCTGTAAGAATTCTAGAAAGCTTCACAGAAAAAGGTCAACACCGTGACGTCAAGCTTGTACACTGCTATGCCTATTTAACAAATAATCGCCGCTCTACCATTGGTTGAGGCCTTCACAAAGTAGACGTATCTATGTACATTTTACAGTCCTGAGGTCCGTGCCGCTGGCCTTTCTCTGTTGGTGGTGATGTTTGTAGTCTTTTAATTTATGGTGTACGTGTATTGTCTCGAAGCGGTTCGGCTAACCGAGACTACTTTCATATTTAAATGTATGCTTCTGAGCCTTGATCAGCGATTATGTCTGCCCTTTAACTCAGAATTTACCAGCGGTAAACAGGCTATGGGCCCTCTACCATCCCTATATCTGCGTATCTGTCGTAACCTAAGGGGCGTTAGGTACGTGTGATAGACGGAGACTCGTAGTTAAAACCTTAACTACACTCTCGACGACTCCGTCATCCACGCCGACATAACTTGTGCGCGATGCACTTCCACTAAATTGCTAATTAACAAGAAACATCACACTTGACTCGAGCCCCCAGCGCACACCCCCAATAAACAAACACAACGCAATTTAGTGGCACACGTTAATTATTAATAATAAAGACTGCCGAGAGTTACACCAATATGTTGATAATAAACAATGTAAGAAATGTAAATTCTGTATCCTGGCTAATAGTCTAAGGCGTCCCGTTAATTCTAACTTCCTATTGCTGATCCAAATAACTAGTGAGTCATAGAAACCCTATCTTTAACTACATACACATCATTCTCCTCACTCGTTCCCGTACACATTCACTCGCTCTATACATCACACATTCATACGCCACTTAGCCTTGCTGTTGCCGCGTGGAATAGAATGGTCCGTTGGTATGAACGATAGTCTTTGTTACACGGGGGCCCTCCCGATGCAACGTAGAGGGGATGGCGATTGATTAGCCCTTGTCCTCCTTGTCTCGGGCGGCTCTCCCTGGCACCACGACGCAGAAGAGACGGTGGCCGCTGGCCGTTGTCTTCGTTGTCTTGAGTGGCTCTCTCTGGCACCACGACGTAGAAGAGACGGTGGCTGCCTGGCCGTTGTCTTCGTTGTCTTGAGTGGCTCTGTCTGGCACCACGACGCAGAAGAGACGGTGGCCGGTTGGCCGTTGTCTTCGTTGTCTTGAGTGGCTCTGTCTGGCACCACGACGCAGAAGAGACGGTGGCCGGTTGGCCGTTGTCTTCGTTGTCTTGAGTGGCTCTGTCTGGCACCACGACGCAGAAGAGATGGTGGCCGGTTGGCCGTTGTCTTCGCTGTCTGGAACCTCGCACTCGACGACTTGAAAGGAGTTGGAACGAGCGCTCACGCGTACCGTCCCCTTGCACGGGTGTGCACTCCCTTCCCTGTCACCAGTAGGCCTGACGCTTCCACCGATGAGACCAGCGCCTAGCTTGTGACCAGAGTAACTTATCCCCCTGCCGAGAGTTGCACGGCGACTGCAGGGATAGTGGTTACTCTCCTTGACACTCTGTTTTAAGAGTGGGCTGCACACCTCTTCACGTCCCTTTTACCACGTCTCGTGCCTGATGGTCGTAGACAGGTACTAGCTGACTTTACTCAAAGTCTTTCTCTCTCGCGTTGATGCGATCACTTCGAGAGTTTGGTGGCGAAGCCCCGATTCTGGGTTCCACACAAAGTTAAATTGCCGGTTTCGACAATAGCGTGGCACACGATTGGTCAGTCACACTCACAACCACGCTCATAATTCATTTGTCCACTTAAATACAGCCAATCATGCATCACCGCTAGTGCGAGACAATGACAGTCCCCTGCCCAGCCTCTGGAATCCATCCCTACCTGAATTCACAACCCTCGTCCGATTAACAATTGCCAAGGAGTGGACTTGCCGAAATCAGAGAGGCGCTACACCCTCCCTCACCTGGGCTGACCAGCGTCCGCGGGTACTAAAGAGTTGGGTTACGGGAACCAGAGCTGGCGCTACACCCTCCCTCACCTGGGCTGACCAGCGTCCGCAGGTACTAAAGAGTTGGGTTACGGGAACCAGAGCGGGCGCTATACGCCCCTTGATTAACGGACTGTCTTCCCTTCCCACATTCCACGTTCTTTCGTGACAGTATCAACAGTCAAAAGTGTCGATTTCGGACTATAAGATTGAATCAATCTACAAGATATGAAATATCTAAAACTTGCAAATAGGGCAAAAATTGTTATTCTCGATTTTTTTATGGATCGTGAATTGGTGGACGTTAAAGCCGTGCCTAGTAAAGGAAAAAATTGATTTACCGAAGCAAAGCCTTTCCTCGGACTCACACTGAATTTTTGCTTCTCTACAAAGGATAGGGCACACTTTCAGAAATCATCCTAACTTACAGTGTTTTAATGGACTGCAGAGTCGGGTCACGTGACAAGTCCCTTTTGACGAGAGACCAGCTATGACCGCTTAGACTTGAGTGAAGACTTCAGTGATGTTTCTAATGTTGACCAATCTTTAGCTCTTTAGACACATTTCCTTCGTTTTAAATTTGTTCTTATAATCACCATAATAAATCGTTTTTCATAAGGCAATTTAGCCCACTTTAAAGTAGGCGCTGTACATAAAGTATACCACAAAAATAGAGCTAAAATAAATGTAACACTCATACATACACCCCAAATTAACAACAGAGACACAACAGCACAGTATCAAAAGGGGCAAGATCTCGCAGTCATGGCAAGATGGAGAAAGGTTAGTCTGAACACCTTGTCTGAAGTTCGGAAACAATGTTAAAGGGCAACACAGCTGAGTGTGAACCACAATCTTGGCACCGAGGAGGCAACAGTGAACATGACGGTACCCTCGAAATATTCAGGGAGCAAAATACAGAGCCCGGAGTTATGAAGTGAGGGTAAGTCTCTGTCCAGGGGCAACATGAGGAACTCAAGGACAAGCGTCTTGTTTCCAAAGTTAGAAAACGCTGTCCAGACTTCACCGATGGATTGAATGAGTTAACTGCTGTACAGGCCGTACAGTAATACAACAACAGCTTTGTTTGTTTGAGATCATTTGACTTTCTTTGCCGATTCTTCTGGTAAAAGAATTCGTTTTATTGCTTGCACTCTAAACTGCTGTTTGCCTGTCGATAGAACTGTACAGTATGTAGGGGTCTTAAAGCCTGGTCAATCGCCTTAGAAAGGTCTATTAAACACCTCTTAAGGCGCCTAGACGCCATCCCTTCCACCCCGCCACCCCAGAAACACACACTTATCCTCATGTTATGCCAATATACGACAAAGAAGCCACACAAAACAATCAACCACAAAGGAAACAGTGTAAATGCAGATCCGCAGGCCATTACAGACATTCGAAGGTCTGGGTAGGTTGCCGATCGGCTGTACTTAGAGATCCCTCATTATTCATGCCCTGTATCTAAGAAAGAGTGATCATGTGCTACTTTCCCAGCCGACGTCCCTCATCTTTTCATCTGACATTGGCGAGAACAAGACGGCTGGGGGTGGGGTGAGACCGAAATAGCTTCCAGCAAACTCGTCAAAAGGAAGATTTTATTTTTGATTTCACGACATGAGGCGACAGCAGCGTTTACCTGGTAGAACGACATTCTGACTCGCGGGCTGCATTCGTTATGGTTGTCTTAGAATCTTTGTTGTTTTCATTGTTTTTTTCTTTCTTTTCTTTAGATTTTTTCTTTCTTTTCTTTGGATTTTTTCTTTCCTTCTTTTTTTCTTTTTCTTTCTTTCTTTTCTTTGTTTCTTTATTTTCTTGTTTGTTTGTTTTTTTGTTTCTTTCTTTTTCTTTGTTGTTTTTTTCTTTTCTATTTTTTCTCTTTTTTTTCCTTTGTTTCTTTCTTTTTTAAGACCGTGGTAAGTGTGCGCTTCCGTATGACTTGCGTTTACCTATGAAGTATGACAAGCAGAGATAGAGAGACAGGGCGTTCCACCAAAACCAGTAAGTTACGAAGAAGAAGCAAAGACTATATAATAAAATATTTTATAATATAGGGTCTTAAGTAGAAGCAAGAGTGCTGCTTACACGGTCGTGCTGGTACACAACAGCTGAGAATGAGGTAAAAGTCATCTGAGCAACGAGAACTACATCAACGTCTGCGACAACAGATCTTGGCGCTTGGGCTGAGTTACTCTTCTAGGTCGTAGGTCGTAGCGATAGGCGTGCCCTGATTTGTGGTGTAGCACTGCGCGGCCTCGTCAGTCGGTTGGCCCTATATTTAGGGTGATATTGGGGGCAAAGAAAGGACACGACAACGTCCCTAGCGTTACTTGAGCGCACCCAGTAGTGTGTTTGGGTAGAACACTCGCTTGCCACCAACGCAGGGACAGGCCCTGGGTTCAGATCTCCTCCCAAGACACTTTGAACGTGACACCCTTTCGCAAGGCGGTCGGCCGTCCGGGGCTATCTCTAGTTTCCTCCCACTCCCCCCTTCCCTCAAAATGGTTTAAAATTACCTCAAGATGGAAGTACTTTCCCGCTAAACCAACCAAACAACCAGTTAAGACGAGCACGTACGTGTAAGAGGACTGGGTATTCATTACTGTTCACTTCCTTCACTTGTTTCGTCTCGTTACGTCTTGTTATTGGGATTCGGTTGGTTAATTAGTCAACCCCAGGTGTGGCGCGTCAGGATGTATATAGTGTGTGTGTGTGTGTGTGTGTTGCATATATTTGTTTATGGGATGACACAGTTGCAAATAAAAGTATCGTAACATTCCTCATCCACAATATATTCACCCATACACGCATAACAGACACATAAATAAGGATATCTGAGTTACTCTTCTAGGTCGTAGGTCGTAGCGATAGGCGTGCCCTGATTTGTGGTGTAGCACTGCGCGGCCTCGTCAGTCGGTTGGCCCTATATTTAGGGTGATATTGGGGGCAAAGAAAGGACACGACAACGTCCCTAGCGTTACTTGAGCGCACCCAGTAGTGTGTTTGGCTAGAACACTCGCTTGCCACCAACGCAGGGACAGGCCATTCTGAGCCTTGATCAGCGATTATGTCTGCCCTTTAACTCAGAATTTACCAGCGGTAAACAGGCTATGGGCCCTCTACCATCCCTATATCTGCGTATCAACAGTCAAAAGTGTCGATTTCGGACTATAAGATTGAATCAATCTACAAGATATGAAATATCTAAAACTTGCAAATAGGGCAAAAATTGTTACGTCTGGTAGCTCATTACATCCGCTAAGTTGTCAGTAAATGTACGCGTCTCCAGCACGGTACCCTTCTGTCTACAAGCGCATGCCTACGTTTTCTTTCAGTCCATCTGTTTACATGCATCTGTGTGTGTGTGTGTGTGTGTGTGTGTGTGTGTGTGTGTGTGTGTGTGTGTCTAATTGTCGGTCCACGTTCAAAACACGTTCATTTGCATTCTTTTTCACTTTTGTTCTGGTCCCTCACAGCAGTGGTAGTAGGCACGTTAAGTTGCCGTAACGCAACCTCTACAACATCAATTAAATTGGTCCGTAAAGATGTCAAAAGGTAACTTATCTAATCAAACTCTACCAGTTTAATGTGACTAATGTAAGTCAAGTACCAACACCAGATACGCTGAGAACGACTGTCAATTTCTGTTTCCATTTCTAAATATTATTCATTTTCCTTTTGTCTATTATCTAAGTGCCATTGCAGTTGGCGTTCAAATGGCCGAAACAGGAGATAAGGCCTATAAAGCAGCACCAGATGAAAATTTAAGTGTTCGTCCCATTATTTTAACAAGAATATTTTAGGGGGGGGGTATGGGTATGGGATGGGAAACAAATGATAGATTTTTGTAAAGTGGATGTTGGCCTCTGAGAAATGTCCACCTGCTAGTTTTGTATCATCGCAACAAAAAAACACCGCAGTTGTCTTTTTTCACAACGAAACCAAAGAAAACAAACGCGGGCGAATTTTAAACTTTTCCGACACATGTTTTAATAATTTGCAAACACTTAATGCAACCTAAATAAAATTCGCAAAAGAGCTGGAGATATTTTTATCTGTCTCGAGATTGTTCAACTACTCTTCACCTCGTGAGTCCGGATTTCGTGTCATTGCCAAATGTAAGTGCAGGTCACCGATTTAGGTCAGAGCACGATATCCGAAAAAGTCTGCTTATTTTAAATAATTCTTTGCGTGCATGCATGCGTGCGAGCACGTGCGTGCGTGCGTGTGTGTGTGAGAGAGAGAGACAAAGAGAAGTGTGTGTGTGTGTGTGTGTGTGTGTGTGTGTGTGTGTGTGTGTGTGTGTGTGTGTGTGTGTGTGTTTTTAGAGGGGTTCGTGTGTGCGTGGATATAAATGGTGAGCGAGGAGTGGTAAGACTTGAGAAAATTGACGAAACCGAAACACAACATAAAATTAAAATTAAGACTTGTGTTCTATTTCTTGGAGTGTCTCAACAATATTTTTGCAAAGAGAGAATCTTAAGGTCGCCGTAGAGTGTAAATCAAAGAGCTTATTCATAATCAAAGACAAGCAAAGCAGCACGATCGCCACAAGGTGCAAAACAAGTTTTCACTGGCACAGACCTACTGAATAAATCAAGTAAGTCAAATACCTCGACAGAATGTTTAGTCTCCATACGGGCAGGTAATGTTGTCAGACTATAAAACAAATGCTCAGTCCTAGTATAGCAAGACAAAGGAACAACGAAGATCTTTTAAAAAGAGGAAGATGATAAAGAATACAGCAAAGTTACTGAGAACCAAACAACTGAAGGTCGTCGGATAGAATAATGACCAAACTATTCTCTTAAAACCAGCAGGCGGTGTGTCAGGTTGACAGAAGTAAGCGAGGCTTCACGTGAGAAGCTTAGTTAGATGATGTTGTCGTCGGAGGAGGAGGAGAAATTCAAGACGGTATCCGTCACCTCCTTGCGGTAAAAGACGCCATCGTCGTCGAGCAACTCTGTCACCTCCTTCATCTGGCTCTCCGACCTTTGTGGGATGACCCCGGCGGCATCCCATCCCAGCTGGCGAGGGCTGGTAAGGCGTCGGGTCGGTGACGGAAGATGGTCCAGCCTGGTGGACGCGAACCTTTGTCTGGCAGAACTCTGTCGCTTTGACAACTGGAGGGTGCTGCGAAAGGACGGCAGCCGCCGGTGCGGGGAGGAAAAGGTTGATAAGCTTCGAAGGGGAGATAAATCAGAAAGATTCCGGGGAGAGGATGACTTGACCGAGACCCGCCCACCAGGTGACCCGGACGTGCTCCGAACCGACGACCGCTTCAGGATCCCGACGCTGCTGCCGCCGCCACCGCTGCCGCTCAAAGACATCGATAACGAGCTAAGGTAGCTGGGGCTGGTGGCCGACTCTTGCACGACCCCCGTGTGGGCGCGGAGGTCGGGGTATAGCGAGTGCTGCTTGAAGCGGAAATTCTCCGCATCCTTAGAGGCCGTCATCTTCCGCACGCTGTCCCTGGTGGGCAGGACCCTGTGCGTGCTGTAACGGTACCCCGGGGACAACATCGAGCGACGTTCGGGGGCGCTGAAACTTGACATCTGCATAACGCTCCTGCGGGGTGGCGACCAGCTCAGGTGCCGGCGGACCGAACTAGAAGAGGATCGATGGGTTTGACGCGACAGACGCGACAGACGCGGATCCGTATTCTGGCGAAGGAAGGTGGAGGTCCTGCCCGCTCTCCAGGGCTCTGATGAGTCATCTTCAGTTGAGTCACTGCTTTCCGAGGGGGAGAAATCAGTTTTGATAGGAATACCGCGCGGCGACAGTATCCCCTGTGTCGGACGCGAGAAACGGGGTGAGCCCTGCGAACTCAGGTGCCGCGGGTGGCTGGGCGAACGCTGCTTAACATGAAGACGTTGCGGGGAGGTGCCGGGGATTCTATCGTCAGACGAGCTGCCGTCGCTGCTGGAATCCTCATCTAGGTCGTAGTCTTGCTGATCCGGACCTGCATAGGATTGCCGCCACTCTCCAGCCGCACCCTGTTCCAGGGGACTGGACAAAGACATCGTGTAAGGTCATTGGCATTCTAAAGAAAAGGAAATATTTGTCACAGCTGTGTCATCTCCCCATCCAACATTCCCCCACCCACCCCCCACACACACACATCTATTTTTTTATATTCACAATAGTTTAAAGATACAGTTAACTGTTCGAAAGTACTATAAACAGGGTAAAGTTGATAAGGGGCTAGAGAACCGACGGTTCGATACCCGTGTGGTGCAGCGTACCTCACCCAGTAGAACAGAGTCAGGAAGGCAGAGGAGACAGGAGACAGACAAAATAAAGGACACGAGAAAGTGCGATCTTGACTTTTTCGCACTTTCTTGCCTTATAATCACCTTCAGCAATAAATCGACTTGTCAAAAAATAAAACGTGGGTAGTATTTTTATATAGTAAATAATGCTATAGTAATAGCAGTCCAGTACTAAAAGAATAATTTCTTTTTTTCTTTAAACAATTGCTTTCACATCTGAGGTTTTAATAATGTGAATTGTGATGCTGCTGTCTTGTGTCGTTGTTCAAGGCAAAGGCCCTACTGTATAAAGAACTTGTATTTATTCACATTCACCTACCCAAACTGACTAAACCAACCACAACTTTTTATGGCGAGGTTCCTTTACCCATTTTCTCATATATGTCCACTATTTACTCACTAATGTTTCAGAATACTTCTGCCATGAGAGAAAACTCCACCAGGCTTATGCATGTAGGTGTAATCCCAGAGACACTTGTACAAGAACTTGTACTGCTCCTGGGAGAGACAAGAAAAAAAAACAACACACAAACTCCAGTAACTCTTTGATTTCCATTTCTACGGCACTGTCTTAAAGTATTTTGTCATCTTTATGATTATTAATACTTCCTCAATTTCAGAACTAGCACCCATGTGCCCCTATGGCACATTATTGTTATTATGGTAACCGGTCGTTTTGGTGAGGGTCAGTTTGACTAAGGTCGGTTCGACTAAGTCGTTTCGTCTAACTGTCGGTTCGCCCTAAGTCGGTCGACTAGTGCCGATTTGTCGCTGTTCCTTGATGACTCACAAAAACCCCCACGACGTTGGAACAGCACTTGTGGAGTTTGCGAACTTCGCGGTACACGCTAACATGTCCGTCCTCCTCCATGCGTCTGATGACCAGCGCCAAGGCGACCACCAGCCCGCTCCCGCTGACGCCGTCAGCGCAGTGCACCAGGACAGGAGTGGAGTCGAGACTGCTTTGGTCCTGCCACATCTGGACCTGCAGCCATGTATGTCAAGCAGCAAGCACACACGCACACAAACACGTCACTTTTTGAAGATTCTTCAGACTTGTAAAGTAACAGTATTTATTTTATGGATATCCCCCCTTATAAAATCTGTGAGAGAGAGAGAGAGAGCATCCGTGAATTTTTTTTAGCTTTAGAGAGAAGTGTCTAACATGCTTAATCCTCAACCCGAACGTTTCAGAGAGAAGACTGAATCTGACATTTTCATCGAATATTTTCGAGAAAGGTGGCCAGCATGCTAAATTCTCTAATTGTATATCACACAGGAAGTGTCCGACATGCTAAACCCTCTAATCTTGTCTGACAGAAAAGTCTCTAACATGTTCAATCCTACCATCGCATGTTTCTTGACTAAAGATCGTCGACGACTACAAATTTTACTCCTTGAGTCTCGGTATTTAAAAAAATCGGTGCATTGCTCTCTTCCTGCTGTGATCACCGCTTTTAACGACAGATACCGTCTGTCCACGGATAACGTCATGTGATATTTTTGTCATTCTGTCCTGCTTTACACGTACGATACTGGACAACGAGATCATGTGAAATGCAGTTACGCCACAGACCAGGTGCAGCATCTGCAGCAGTTGTTGCCTGCAGTGCTGGCTACCGCCCCGGGTGTCGCTCCTCTCCTTCGACTTCCGAGAATGTTGGTAGAAGTGTCCGTTCACAAGGCTCCAGTCCTGGAAGTGGAACTGTCTAACGCACCTGCAGGCAAAAGAGGAGCAGTGCTTGAAGAACGCCAGGATGCAACTATTTTTTAATACGAATTGACGTTCGTTCCCACCGTCTTTTAATGTGTCTTTGTAAGATGTCCAATGAAATACTGCAGTGCTTCAGAAATCTTGATTGGTGACTGATTGTTTTCAAAACTGCTCTAACGTACGAAGTAACACGAGTGGCTTCGAGTACGAATGTTCCAGGTTTGTGAATTGTTTTTCTGGGGTGGAGGGGATGCCTCTTGTATTTTTTCTTTGGTAGTGCAGGCTCTTCTGTTTTGTTCTGGAAAGCCTGCGCGCGCGTGCGGACAGCCAACACTCACTGTATTGGTGACAGACGCTAACCGTTTACCCATCAGACCGCCCATTCTCTTCTAGGGACATTTTAATTATAAACATATACTTTACAGACTCCAAACAGATGTTTTGCTGTGCTTTTCATAGTGGCAAAGCATACGTTTTGCACACCTAATTACAGAAAGTCAGATTGTGGTGACTAAGAGGACAGCAGTACTAGTCAGGCTGGGATTGTACACTTTGCAAAAGTGTTAACACGGTGGTGAAACTACAGCTTGACCAAATAAAGCAGACTAATTTTTATGTAGATAATTGTGTATTGACTGCGAATGATATTATTAATATTAAAATGGACCTTGGAGGAGAAAATATTTTACCTGGTATCTTCTTGGCCATGATATTTGTGGACCAAGGTCAAGGTGCGGGTCAGGATTTCGTTTTGCGTGTTACTGCCCACTAGTTCGACTATAAATGGCTCCCATTGCAGTGACCCGGACTTGGGCCAATACAGCCCCTGTTGTCTTCGACTGTTCGTCGCCGACTGAAACAAACGAGCAGATAGGGCTATTATAACACATACACGTTAATGCTAGGGGTTCTACAAAGTGAACACGATGTTTATGCGAAAGTAACAAAAGATTCTGCATGAAGCACGCATACGTTACGTATAACACTGAAACATGTTGATTTAGGAAGAAAACATATAAAAAGGAGAAGGAATTTATAAAAAATTATCAAACTGACGGAGTACCTCATATCTTTATGAAGCAACATATTCCCGTGTCGTAAATACGGTGAACCACTTGCAGCTAACCTTTCCTACAACCACTAGGCCATAAAGGTTCTTTACATAGACTTGGAAAAATAAAGAACGCGCAAACACACCCACACACTTTTCGACACCACTATACCCCTTGCAGCGATCTCGATACCCTTATGACGTCACCGACTTGACAAGAGTTCTCTCACACTGAAAACCATTGCTGCTTACCAGCGTTCTCAACATCGCGGCTTACCAGCGTCACGTCGTCGTCCAGCATAATGATGGTGGTGATGTTGTTGTCGTACACCAGCTGCCAGAAGTCGCACACGCCATACGGCGTGGGAGTGGGACTCAGCAAATAGTGATCCCGCCTGCGGTAGCTGTCCACAAAGAAGGCCCCGCCTCTGGCGCCCACGTGCCTTTCCGGCCCCTCTTCGAACTCCTCGAGGTCACGGTCGACGCGGTTCCCTGTGCGGTTGAGTGATCGCGCCGGAGGGATGAGATCTGGCACGTTCCTGCCGTCCTTATACTGCAGATCGTGAGCGCTCACCAGCCGCAGCAGAAGGAACTGGTCGCGGAGATACGAGCGGCCGGTTATCGGGTTACGGTGCACAAGCTTCTGATAGCATTCACGGAAGTTTTCACCCATTACGGTGTTACCCGCGTGTTGGTGCTCGAAGACCGCATCGTAGAGAAAGGCGTACTGCTGCAACGTCTGGATCATGTAGGGACGTTCGGCTCGCAGGGCGGACACGGTGCTAAACACGGATATCTGCAAGCAGACGCAAACGGTATTTTTAAAGGACGATACGAGCACTTAGCGAACATAATTGGAAACAGAAAAATAAGTATCACAAAAATATATTCCGGTGGTATTTTATGATGAAAAGGATTGACAACTATTATTTTGATGTTTTTCTCTTTATCACACCGGGATTTGTAGAGAAAACAGGAAGTGACAAAAGGGAAGTATTTCTAAAAATAGCGTCGTCTGCATGAGCTGAATTCGAAAAGATGCAATCCTCGGTAAAAGAATACAGACCAGGACACAATGTGCTGATGCTGAATGTTCTCTTCGACACTCAGATGGAGTTAGGTTGTACTCATTTAAGAAATCCTAAACGGCAGAGGTTTAATTTTGTTGAGAAATCTGAATATAGAGATCTTTGCCTTGTTCAAACGTCCCCACACTGTACTCAAGAATTCGCTCAAAACATTTCAAAATTGATTGCTATCCATTCACTTCTACAGTACAGTACAAATTTTGGAGTTTCAGTAAAACGAAGAGATCTTCCTGCACCAGTGTCAACTATTCAAAAGTGCTAGCTGTTAAAATCGACTACGACTGATGGTAAAAAAAAACTTAAGCAAAGATCAAGCACTAGATATCAAACATCGATGCTTTCTACACTGCCTGGTCTACAAGTAACATCTAGATGCAGTCACAAACACATCATCAGTCACAGTGCAAAAATACAACTGACAGTATGAGGGCGCCATTAATGTGCGTGCTCGAAACAGCTAAAAAAAAAAAAGTGAGTACGACAAACGTATGAGGAGCTTAAACGGGAACACGTGCGAGTAAGTGAATGCAGCTAAATCAGGAAGAAATAAGTTTTTACATCGATAAATATGTATCAAATTTTTATAATGTTATATTTTAATGGTAAAAAATGTCCTTATCATCATTCATTTGTAAATATAAAATATAAGTGCAATGCTGAAAATTAAGCATCTATCCCTTGAAACAAATAATAGGAGTTTCTTTAAGACAAACGCACATTTAAAATAAATTTATATTTTATTAAAATAATACACATCAAAAAATTAACTCAATTGCGCGTACTTAGTAACAGAGACTCAATAATAATAATACAAGGGAGAATACAATGTCTTTGATTGTTGCCCATAACTTTTGCTCTAGGGAAAATTTGCTTACCAGTCCATCGACTTAATTTGGTTTGGACTTTTTTATTGATTTGTTTGTAACGTCAGTCAAAGCTTCTAAAGAGAGTTCAGAGTCACACTCGCTGTTACAAATACTACTCAGATGCAGTGGAACTCTCCGGTAAAGGAGAGTAATTTTCTTCTGCTTTTCTAATGGCAGGTGAGAATGCCGATCTTTAAAGGCTCATATCTTGAAAATTAGGTATAATTAGGTACTCATATTTTGGGATTTATTATTTTTATGAAGTTAATTCGATTATAAAGAAAAAATGTTGCACTCGTGTTGTCCTTGAAGTTCATATTTCCCTGTTTATTCTTTTGTCAACAATTTATCAATTTCTGTAAGCCGCAGACAAAATCTCCATTCGATAAATGATCTGGTGCCAGGATTAAAAGCTCTAGGCGATAATCTCATTAAACGTGGAGAGAAGAACATCTCTGTTGGCCGATATCGTCTAAAATTAACCAAGTCTAAAGGGGCAAAAGATGAACTTCATACACAAGCTTTTTTTACGTGATAAATTTATACACAATTTAATGACAACCAATTCAGTTAACCTTTTTAGCTGAAGCAGGAACAAAGAACAGACCCTGTACCCGCCTGAAACCAAAGCGTAGAGCTAAAACCCTTTACCTCGCCGTTTGAAGCGTACGTGGCGAGGAGGACATCGAGAGCCACGAAGACAGCCGAGCGGCCGGAGCCGGTGTCGCAGTGCACCAGCACTGGTCCTGTCGTTGGCGAGTGCGTCTGTCGCACCCGGTCGCGCAGCTCCAGAAGGGGGGTGGGGTTGCTGGGTACCCCATTCTCGGGCCACCCAAAGAACGTGAAGTGGCGAACTTGCAGATGACTTTTCTTTCGTATTCGTTTTCGCTCAACGGAAAAAAGGCGCTCCGTGAAGTCGGCAAACGGAAACTGGTCGACCAGGGAGATCTGTTTGATCAAACACGATTGAATTGTTTTTTCAGCCACTCAGATTATGATTAACCATACATGGCAGAAAACCTTGTCAACCAGATAGGATGTAAAATTGTTGTGAACCAGACGGGGAGTTTTGATCAGGGCAGAAATTCTTTAAATCAAAAGTGGATATCTGATCAAACATGTGAAACAACTTCCCACCTAGATATTGAGAAAAAAAAGAGTCAACTAAGCTGGATGGAAATAGGTTGAAAAAAAACTATTGAACAAAAGCTTGACAACCAGCCGGGCAAGTTTGGTCAAGCAATAGAAAGAATTACCGACTAAGGAAGGATGATTATTAAAATACAATAGAAAGGATTTCCAAACACATTATATAAACATGAGAAACCACTCGATCAGTATCACAGGCCCCATTTGAGAATCTGCTTCACCAAAGAGGACAGGACAGTTGTGGTTGTGACGTAAACCAGCAACAAATCTCCCACGAACTGTCCTAAGGTCTGTCTCATCAAAAAAAGCGACATGTTATCTGCACCTGTGTTTTGTTATTCTGACTTAGCCTTAACAGATGCCCATGATACCATAAAATGTTGCTATTATTAAAAATCCCATATTTCGAAGTCGAGTATGCAAATTACATTCGAGCTAAATTTTACACAAGGGATTAATATGGAATATAATGTGGAATATAATGAATTGTTTTATAGAGCGTGTTTTCAAACTAAGATTTGATAAGAGCACCATGCACTGTTCATTCTGGAGGCGTGACCAAGCAGCAATGTAGAAGTGTACATTTTCATTCCTTCATTCACCTTGAAGGGCCCGACCTTGACCCTGCCTATATCCGGCCAGTACTGATGACACTTGCGAGTGCCGTCCTCAATGGTCCTGGACAAAACAACGACGGTGGTGACGCTCTGTTGGTAGATGAGCCGCCACAAGTCCACTGCCGATCCTTCGTCGAAGGGGCTCTGAGCCACGATGTAGTTGCCCCACCTCGTGTCTTCCAACATGATACCCCGGATGTTGCTGTGAACAGGAACGCGCAGAACTCGATTTTCTGTGGCTAGGTGTGGGGAAAGGGTAAAACAACAAATTCAACTAATTTATTTGAGCACTCTTTATATAATAAGACCATGGTAGCAAAATTCCAACAGGTGTTCAACAAGGTGAAGGAAATAGGTGGCCAAGAAATACTCCAGTCATGTAGACAATAGTTTTGGCTTAGCTTCCAACATTTATTTAGGACAGCACCAAACGTAAGAAACATTTGCAGGTATGAAATAAAATCAAATAAATAAGAGAAATGGTCTACATGTATGTCACAAAAGCAAACAAATACAATTTTTTAAGGGAAATCAAAGTCAAATAAAATCATTTCAGCAACAACACAAGTTAAATTATCTAGCGATCGGTCTAACTGTTACACATATCAGTCAATAAAAAAAGTAAAGAAAACAGCAAAGTTATCCAGAAAATAAATAATCCAGGCAGAAAGTACTTGAGGTAGGGGGCGGCTCACCTGGCGTTGATGTAGCTGCTTTGTCCCGTGCCGTCACGTCGCAGTACGCAGCGCGTAGCATCGAAGGGCAGGATGCCAGGAGTCAAGTTGCGATTTAAATGTCGCTGACCTACGTTCGTGGAGGCTGATGGGTGTGGCTGTGGGAGGGACTGGAACTCCCTGCGGAAAGTTACTTTTTCTCCCCTGGTCTGAAATTCTTGCGCAGGCAGCTCTATGAGCTGATGGAACAGACCACGTTAAGCAAACCAACGGTTAAACATGAAGTGTCCGCTTAACCATCTACTGCTTATTAATTTCATGATCATCATTACCATCAACGTCATCATCAGTCTCTTAGCCGGAAATTTGGCAGTTAGTGAAAGCCTACATACTAGTAGTTTGAGGAACGAACCAGAATGAAGTACACTAGCCGATTCGATACCCGTGTGTCTCGTGAACCTCGGGGAATAGGTATACGAGCTAGACGGAAATGATCTAATTGAACTGCTGCCTCGGGCTGACTACACTATCGAAGCCTCCGCCATCCGCTCCGTCACGTGCGTGTAGGCAAATACGCATACACTGGACTGCTACTAAAGATAACATAGCTGACTCCAAGCCCCCAGCGTACGTCCCCAATAACCAGCACAGCGCTATTTAGTGTAACAACGAAATGGATTATTTATTAAATCAAGATCTTTACAATGTTTTACATTAAAAATGCAAATAAGCATCAAACGTTTCCAAAGGGCTAGTTCTATAAGTTTCCAGTTACTATTCTTTATTGCTTATCCAGGTAACATGTGAGTGGCTGTCTTAATTACACAGAACACACTATACTCGTTCTGCATTCGCTTGCCTCATCATCTCAGCAACCACGTTTCGGAAAAGACTGAAGACCCATTTCTTTACTTAAGACGGACCTAAACAACCAAGCAACACTTCTCTCTTTATTTTATTTTTTTTTTTACTTTCATCTTGTTTTATTTTTTCTTCTCTTCTGTTTTTGCTGCGCAATGAGCATTCTTCTGAATGGATACCTGCGCACTATAAATGGACATCATCATCATCATCAACTTTACACACGAATGTCTCTCGCGACGCGGAGGACCCTCCAAAGTTCCTTGAGAAATCGTATCTGTTGATTTCCTCGTGGATCGTAGCTGCCGTCACACTTTCGTCGAGACCGAAAACTATGTTCTACGATGTACCCCATTCCTTAACTTGCTACCCGTTCCCAGCCTCTCCACGTCCGTCTGACCGCGCGTTCGCACAAGACAGAAACGAGAAGTTGATGTTTATTTCTAGTTCTCTCACAACAGTGTGGTGATTGTTCATCTTTCAGCTGACCCAGCTACCCGGATTTTGTAGAGATGTTGGGAAGACAAGGAAGAAAGGACTATGAGAAACCCGAGATAATTTGGGTCTAGCTAAGTACTTTTCAGCGTCCGAACGTTCAAGGGATTAAGATAGAAATACTATTATAGTCATACCTGATCATATTACCACGTATTCTTATAACTTTCTAGGTTTTCTACTCTTTTCTGAAATGCACGATTCATTTATTCCTTATAACTAATTACTTAAAAGAAGAGTAGGAAGAAGAAAGCTTGACTTCGTACTGTGTAGTAGAGACGATGAATCATTGACTATTATCCTTTCGATGGCAACTAGGCCATATGCAGCGCTTTACTTTGACTTAGAACAACTCACTCACTCACTCACTCACTCCCTCACTCACTCACTCACTCACTCACTCACTCACTCACTCACTCACTACCAACTCGACTCACTTGATCAGGTGGTAGGAGGTTCCTCCCCGTCACGATGTGGCGCCGCTGTGACAGACTGTATGTTTCGCTCCAGTTCCGCTCGTCCGCCGCAGGTAGCAGTTCTAACCCCGACAAGTGAGAGCGAAACGAGTCTGGGGAGAAGTCCCCCGAGCCTCTGGAAGACGGCCTGCCGTAGGCGTACTTGAGTTCAGGCTCATGCACCGCCAGTCGCCGCCTCCGATATTGCCAGCGCATGCAGCCGTCCCACAGGGACACGGTCAGCGCGATGAGCACGGCCACAACCACGAAGAAGATGATGACGACGGCGTTGACAAAGCGGGCGTTGCGGGCGTAGACGTGGTACACGGTGACCTCCCGCGGCATCAGAATGGTCACGGGGTCGCTGGTGGTGAATTTGTTGGCACCGTTCCAGAAGCTGTTGGCCACCAGGTACACGTTGTAGCGGCCGTCAGGCTTGAGGGCGAAGTTTTTGTAACCGCCGTAAATGGCTTCGTCGCCAATGACGAAGATCGCCTCCCCCTTCATTCGTTCTGGTCCCAGCCGCGCCTGGATCCGACCGGGAGGAGGGTTCTGGCTAGCCATCCTTCTGCTTCTGGGAGGATCACGACTCCAGGGACTGGTGACCTTTCTGTTGATAACATCGTCTTTTTTGACGAAGTCTTGAGTTTCGACTTCGGTGTCGGTGTCGTTAGGTCTGCGAGTTTTGTTTAGCAGTGATGTCTGTGTTGTTGTGGGATCGCTGACTTCAGGATAGGTAATACCTTTGGTGAATTGTTCAAGTGTTACCCCTCTGTTTTCTTCTGTTGCGGTTGCTCCTGCTCCCTTATTATCAGAAGATACAGCTGCGCCTTTCCCAGTGATTTCTGTGACGGCCGGATTTGTCGGATGCAAAAGCGACTGGGTACTGGATGGTGGAGACACCTGCCGTAGGCGTTCTCCGCGAAGTGAGAAGGAAATTGACCTCACCTGAACAGGTGACACAGGTGATATCTTGGGCCTTTGCATCACAGTGGTTCTACCTAATCTTGTTTTCGTTGGGGGGTTTTCTCTTTCTAAAATTGGCGACTTCCCTGACGATGAGTTGTGCCCATCCTTGGTCGTCAAGCTGTCTCCCCTTTCAGAATCGAAGATCCCTGACAGCAAATTCTCGGCTACCCCTGACACAGGAGTCGTGGCATTGGGAGAATTTACAGTCGATGAGTCGTTTGCGGGAGGTTTGAGCCTCGCTAGAGCTGAAAATGGGGCACCAGCCTGGGTCGCGAACTCCTCTGGCTTTATTCGGATTCCCCACTTTTGTACATCCGGCCGTCCCTTCTCGATCAGGTAAGGCAGGGTAGAAAGTCTCTCCTTGCCAGCCTCGTCCAAGAGGTGTGTTACATTATTTTCAACGATACCTAGACCTCTGTTTGAGGATCCATTCAGCAGACTTTTCATTCCACTCTGCAGATTTGTCGTCTCAATTGGCACACGTGCCGTCCCATTCTGCACGTTTGCTGTCCCGTTTTGCTGGTTTGCCATTCCGCTCTGTGGACTCGATGTCATGTTTCCGACCGGGACCAGTTTTGCTGCTGTAGAAAAGAAATTGCCACTTCTGCTTAGCAGTTTGGTGAGAGTCGAGGTGTTCCCGTGGGACCTGTCCACTTCTATCAGTTCACCTTGTCCTGGGAAGTCCGGCGTAATGGCTGTCCGCCCACCGCTAGGTTTGCCTTTTCGGACATAATACATGCCTTCTGCCTCACCCTCCACAATTCCTCTGGGTCTTTGAGGGAACCCGGCATCGACCTTCTCCTGTTCAGACAGCTCGGCCACTGCCACATAAATGTCGTATGACGTGACGGGGCCGCGAGTGCTGCTCACTGGTTTAATGCTGATCACTACAGTGGTCAAGCCACGCGATACCACCTGTACAGGAGTCACACAGTTTAACAGGTTAAAGTTTTGTTTTGCATTTAATTTTTGGCCTTTTCTTTTGTTTTAGGTAACTTTCTATTTTTTATTGCGCTTAGTTGATATTTTATCCCGTATTTGTATTTTCTCTTTCTCAAGTCATGTTCCGCATAAATTTTGGTCAACAATGAATTGAATAGTGGTCCTAATT
The DNA here is from genome assembly GCA_004794655.1 of Marisa cornuarietis. Taxonomy (NCBI): domain Eukaryota; kingdom Metazoa; phylum Mollusca; class Gastropoda; order Architaenioglossa; family Ampullariidae; genus Marisa; species Marisa cornuarietis. The sequence goes on from SMMW01000135.1 coordinate 3,779,492, forward strand.
GATGATGATGATTTATAAAGCGCACGTGTCTGCTACAGCAGTTTCTGGCGCACAAATGTAAGAACACATGAACACATGCGCGAGCGTTTCAACATACACAGACACATCCTACGAGAGGAGAAAAAGGCACTTTATCAAAAACTAGTGAAACAAGAGAGTTTAGGTTTCCAGCGAATATAAAATGGCAGTTCTTCCCAGATAAGGGGAATAGAGACAGAAAAGGAATACGGACAAAGCATGACTGACATGTTTGTGGTGATGCTGGTTTAAACAAACATGTCCGGTCATGTAAAAGTATAGCACCTGTAGTTATCTACAGTCTATGCTACTTCACAATGATAATAAACACCTAGGATTGTGTAAAGTACACCTTTCGCACAACGACGAAGTAGCCTAACGAAGCATTTCTCATAACATGTACCCGTCGATGAACCAAACCAGCCTGGATCATCCAGCTGATCTCCATATGTGTCTCCATAACCCCCACAATGTCACCATTGTCCACTATACGCCCCAACTTCCATGCATGGAGACAATGAAATCGAAGAGTTCTACCAACAACAATACAAGCTTGTGAAGGCAGTCCCAAAAAGGACATCCTCGTTGTACTCGGAGACTGAAACGCCAAGGTTGGTCCAGACGCCTACCAGCAATAGGCAGGAACGGTGGGGAAATTTGGCCTTGGTGAAGCCAACGAAAGGGGCATCAGACTCCTAGAGTTTGCACAGTCAGAGACTCACCTTATATGTTTACTAGGGATAGGGCTGTAGTGTAGGTGCTGCACTCTCGCTTCCCGACAAGTCGCGCGGACACGCGGCCAAATGGGCCAGTGCAGGATAGATCAGATAGCTGAACAGCGACCCGTCCTTTTGTCCATCCGAAGAAAGAGACAGCCGGTGTCAGTTCGCTCAGGGGGAGAGACTGGCCAGAGACTCGTAGGTAAGCCGAGCTGGTCATGATCATAAACATTGCCGAATAGGACAGGTCAGTCTGGGCAACAACCGCAGGTATCCAGGCTTAAATGGGGGATGGGATTGAATGATGCGAGTAGACCCACTTTCCACATAAACAGATGTCAGTCACATGCAGAGAAAGAACAGTATGCCTGATACACGATCTGAACCCAGGACAGCTAATCGTCGTTGTATCAGCACTTTCATCCTGGTAACCAGAAAAGAACAAGAATAAAAACAACGAGCGGGTGAGGCAGCTGCTCAGTCCGACCTTACCTTTGGCATCATGGGTTTTTCCGGTATGTCGTGGTCGGTGGTGAACACGGCAGTGATGGGCACACTGTCGTCGCCCGTCATGCTGCGGCTGGACAGTCCCAGGACGTAGCTCCGGCCTGCCTGTAGACCGCACACCGTCGCACTGCGTGCAGTGGGGCCTGGGGCCATAGGGAGAGGTTCCATACCAGGGGAATAAGTCTGGCCCGTCAGGTCAAAGATCTGTATACATGTCAAGTGAAAAAGCAGCCTCTTTCAACAAATCGTTACCCCAAGCAAAACATTCGTGCTTTTAACATATCTTCCACACCACTCTAACTTTGACCAATGAAACGTACCACCCGGTCCTCATTCATTCTAGTGAACACAAAAAGATCTCAATAATAATAATAATAATAATAATAATAATAATAATAATAATAAGAGTGTGAACTTATAACGCGCAGCATCACGACTAAGATAGCTTGCACTCTCTGCGCAGACCAGTAATGATAAATGAAAGATAACAGACAGGGAGATACGTATAGGCACACTGAACAACATAAAGGGGAGGTAACTGGATGTAGGTACTGTAAACAGTGTGAGATGGAGTCGTTACATGATGATTAGCATGACAGACAGTATTGCAAGGGTGTGACGGTCAGGGGTAGAGAGGGGACGGGGGTGGCATGGCCAGCCCTGGTGTTACCCCTCTACCATGAAAAAAGCGTGAATGCCAAGCAGTGCTCACCCATGGTGTAGTGTGACAGGGGTGTAGTGTGACAGATAAGAATTTTGGTGGTCGAGATTGACAGAGTATGGCGAATGGTGTTCATAGTATGCAGAACGACTAAATACCTCTTTAACACACTACGTCGATTTAAATTGTGATCGACATTTGATTAAGACTGAAACGACTGGCTGACCTGGAGTGGATAATCTTCACTCCTATTCTTAAAAAGGGAGCTCATGGAAGGCACAAGGCAGGGGAAGTAGCTACGGTTGTGTAAACTAAGAGCTGAATATTGGTTTCTCTCCCTTTGATCGAAAAATAATATCTTGCCTAACTACACATTCAAATTACAAATTACCAACTTTATTTATCCCAATTGGCAAATATTACTTGGTAAGAGTGCTAGAACAAGAAAAATCAGAACAAGGGCTAGTTACAAGACAAGAATAAGGCAAGTGGTCTATCATAGAAACTTTTCGTAAAGCACACTTTTAGCATTCATCTTTATGCTTCAAGGAGATTCTTTTTGCTTCAGATTAAGAATGACTTCATTGCTTAGTTCTACAATTTATTTTTTTACTTAAATATTTTACGTTAAATCTTGAATATTTTACGTTAAAATTTGCAAAAACAGTTGTAACAAAATAGGTTTACAAGAAACCTGGCTAACGTAGCATTCACAGACCGTCAAATCAAAAGATAGATCTTCTTTATGAACACCAATGATTACAACACTGGCTGCAGTCTGTCTTCAAGCATTGCTGTTAAAAAAAATTTAAATGTCCACCACCCACACGTGTTTCCTTAAAGTTACGCCTACGACGTACTAAAAACATCTCTGTTCCTCGAGTATTTCTCCTTACACCAATCAACAAAGCTGTCAATTGTTGTGATTATAGTCAATAGACTAGCCTGCCTGATCATCTTCCTCTGCAGATTTATGGCACTCTTCATCCCTACTGTTTGTTTTCTTTGCTTCTTCTATGTTTGTCTTTTATTACTTGTCTGCAAAGTTGTTTCGCCTTCCGTCTTTCGTATTATAAGGCCAAGAATGCCTGAATTGAAATTGCTCGTGCTCTGGGCAGCCTCGATCAGATATAAAAGTTCTTCAAACGTTGCAGACGACATTCGCAAAAAGCGTCTGCATTCTCTCCGAGTCTTCCGAAGATATTTCTTTTAGAGGACATGAAAATAAAGCATCTAAGCGACTACTTCGCGCTACCCACCCCATTCAGTGAGGACTACGGCAGTGTGAACAGTGTTCAGTTGACTGCCGCACTACATTTAATGCATTTTGATTTGCTTTTTACGCTAATACATATTTTACTTAGTTTACAGAGTTAGTTTCTAAAGCACAGGGCAACTGACAGTTAAGTTTTATCATTTCTTCTAAGAACGTTTATAGATACTATCACATTACGCTTAAGTTAAATGAAAACTATTTACTAATTTCATTTAGGACTGAGTAGGGCATACGTTTGTATGGCCATTGTTAAAAGTAGTATTGGCGAGACATCGGGTCATTTTATACGTCTCTGTGGTTATTGTCCTCCACAATTGGCGAAAAAAGAGGCAAGTCCAGCCCAGCCGATGTACATTTTAATTAATAAATTTTAAGATTAACCCCAGAGTAGCATTTACAGTTACAAACAAAGGGATCAGAACTTTTGATGTAAAAACACTTAATATTAGTGTGCAAGGTACTTCCAGTTCAAGCATCGTCAGCATGACTGAGAAGCAAAAGTCATACTCTTCCTCTGCATCCTGTCAAGGTTCGCTGTGTGTTCCATATATTTTGTTCAAAGACATTGCGAAAGATGTAGCAAAGTAGACACTGAATTCGCGATAAAAATTGGGGTAGTCTTCCATCTGTCCTCATCTCTTTCTCTCTCTCTCTCTCTCTCTCTCTGTCATATGATATGCTCTCAAATTATCACATTATCAAACTTTGCTCTGTTTAAAAAAAGGCATGTCAGATTTTTTTCTGCGTAGTCTTCTATGATTTCGACCTAGCAGTAACATTTTATAGTGAAGTAAATAAACATCACAAACAAACAAAGACACTACGATGCGACTTAAACGAGCCCAGTAAAACCTGGACAATTCCGTAGACAACACTACCGTTTTCCTAACAAATCTAGTGGATTTTGGTAGATAATTCTCTACCAGATCCCCCCCCCCCTACAAACACATATCACTACATGCCAGACAGGTAACTCCGTACTTCTGTAGACACTCGTCTCCTTGCGAGTGAAGACAAAAACCTTAGGTAAACGCATATTTGCCCATTCAGCATCAATTTGTTGGAATCTCTGGGTGATATGTTGTCACCAGACAATAGTGTTACAAACTTATCCTTGAAGATACACTTTTAGAAGAAATGTGGAGTTTTTTTTTTGTTTTTGTTTTTTTTTTACAAGTTTCAGTCTGACTATCGTTACATGTCATCTAGTGCTTACACTTTTCCTTTTCTGTACAATTTCTACCGTTCATATTGATCATGTACCTGATTAGCAATTATTACACCAGTTTGTAATGGAGCGCAATATAAATATTTTTTTAATTTTTGTTATTAATTTATTAATGCGTGGAGTGTTTTACTAAATAAAGTGCGGTTGCAGGAAAGTAACAGCTAGACAGAGGGAGGCGGAACCAGAGAGGAGTCACGTGACAAGAGTGTTCACCCGAAATCCCTGGATGGGTGGGGAGCTGAGTGCGGCTACAGGCGAGTCCCAGGACATGCCAACACACTCAATGCTTGCGCTCGTCTGCCGCAGGTTGGATGGGCGAGGAGGAAGAGAGCGGGGAAAGCGCCCTCTACCGTCGACGATGAAAGCTGCAGAGAGGCACAGTGGGTCACGAGTCTTTTTTATTATTGCTATTACTTTTAATAATTAAGGAGTGGTACATATGGGGCGTCAAGAAGGGAATTCCTCCCATACAAAGCCCAACAGCTTTTGACCACAGGGAGTTATTAATCACTAATTTAGATCCTTTATTTAGCAAGATGACGCTACATTATTAGTTGTATTAAAATGTATGCTTTATGCATGAGGCAGCGACTTTGAATTTTTTTTTTTTCTTTTAAAGAATCCTATCTATTTTCTATTCCATCTCAATTTTCCTTTCAATGTTTAACATTTTCTTTACTATTTTATTTTTCAATTACTTTTTTGTATTTGACAGTGGGGACTTTGTATGGAGTGAAGTCCCCTCTTGGCGCCATATAAATATCGATAGTGATGAAAAGCACGATCACACATATTTCTAATGGAGCACTTCTGACTCGGATGACGTGATCAAGTGTTTGTATTTGTAACCTGGCATCATTCCTACTTGTCATTTCTCAATAGGGCGACAAGGGGAAGAAGAGATAGGCTGTTCAACACCCATGAATATGCGACATCAAAAGTGGAGGAGTAAGTATGTGTGGGATGGGGACAATCGTCCCAGAAGTACGAGCAAGTAGGTGCAGGTAAACAGACTTTATCGTGCGGTAATTAATCTATGCGACACTATAGATAACGTTGCTGAAAGTAGCTGGTGGCATTCTCTTTTTATACCATATGTGTCCATGCTGTTATTATTATTATTATTATTATTATTATTATTATTATTTCTAAACCATGATATTAAGAAGCAAACGTTATCAAAACTGTTTGTCTGTGCGACACACCTTGTATTAAAGGGAAAGAACTCGATAGAAAAAATATACACTGAGATGTATAGGTGTTGCTTCCCTTTTTTCTGCGTTCTGCCACTGAATATGGCATCTGGACAAATCTGAGAACCCTTAATGGTCTTATTACAAGGTTCATAGAATGCGACCTGACCTACAGTCAGCGCGGGTCTGTGACGTCACAGGTTAGCAAACTCGACCTGTCATCAAAGCCACACGACAAAGACCAAAGCCGCCCTGACCTCGTATCGGAGACATTGCAGAGGTGGTGAGGTTGGCGCAGGCGCTGAAGGGTCCTGGTCCTGCGGGATTGACGTAGCGGACTCGCAGGCAGTAATTGGTAGCAGGCAGTAGGTTGTAAAAAGTCACCTCTTGGCTGCTCGAGTAGAAGACGAGAGGTAGAGAGAAGATATTGTCCACCTCCCTCAGCTCCAGCTCGAAGTAGACCAGGACCCCTCCTCGCGTGGGGCAGGACGGCTTGAGCCACCTGGCGGACGCCGATGTGGAGGAGATGTTGAAGACGGTCAGTTTCAGGACAGGACCTGTGGGCGCTGTGGGAAGATAAGTGTCAAGTTAGCCAGGCTAGTGCTAGGGAGGGGGGGGCCAACGTAAGTGCTTGACAACGGAGATAGTTTAAGGAGGTATCAAGATAAGTCTTGCTAATCAGAAAGACGGTCAGACGGTACTGAAATAAGTGCTTACATATTACAATTTAGGGCTGAACAGAGATGAGCGATTGTTAACCATCGTACACTTTGATAGGGAGATATAGAGATAAATACCTTATTAGCCATTATTATAGCTTACTTATAGAGATGCTGAGCTGTTTTTTTTTCAACCGTGATACACTTGGAGATGTTACCGAGCTAAGTGCATTGCTGTACATGATACAATGTACGGAAAGTAAATCAAACCCGAGAACTCAAGGCGTAACGACAAACACAGCCAGACAGGTGAAACGCAAGTGACACCAATCACCAATTATAACAAAACCGTATTCTGATCACCACAGGGGTGTAACAAAATTATAAAGAAACAACACAAAGTTTGTGTTTTAAGGCATCAATGCTGAATCATATTACGAGCACATATTTTCCCGTCATTAAATAGTAATAATAATTTTAAAAAAACTCTTTTTAAGTCACAAATGAGCGGGTACGTCATTCAAGTTAACACAAAATCTTCTCAAACAAACCACGTATGATTATAATTTATATTTTTCTATCTCCAGATAATAATTCAAAGAGGCTTTACTTCGATTAGACGAGACTACAGGGCGCTTGGGTTATTGGTTGCAGCGGTACAGATGCAGTTACGATGGTTGACCTCTGAACGCACGCCACTTGAGAGATTTCCTTATCGCCCTCACTGCTTACTCAAAGCGCGAGAATTCTTTTCAACCCTTTAATGCCCACCTGTGGAAGTACGGTCCTTCCCTTCTGATGTAAAACATCATTTAACATATCGAACTCAACACGTCAAGTTTGGGTCTGACATGAATTGGTCCGTGACAGAGACAGACAGACCAGAAAACATCAGGAGAGAAGGGGTGGCGAAGGAGAGCGAGTACCCCTTTCTCCAGCAACTTTTTCAGGAACGTGAAATGCCAACAGACTATTCTTAACAGAAACACAGTGCACTACCCGAGTTTTAAAGTTTTTTTTTATACGAAACATTTTTAATATGATAAAATTGCCTTAAGCCAGACTTTCGTTCTCATCAGCACATTTGTTTGTATGAGTTTGTGCAACGTGTCTTTATGGCATACGAGCAATGATTTGGGAAAAAAAATTTCTAAGTTTGCTTTTTATAACATTTTTAAGCTGTGCAGCTAGTGTACTAGGTCCTTTCACTGTCCACTGGCTTCTAATACAGAGATGTGACAAACAAGACAGCGCCGACTCACACTCTGAGGAGGTGGTGAAAGTGCCTTGCTGGACCTCACCCTCTTCCGGTAGGGATGGGGATGCGGCCCGCAGGGTGAAGCGATAAGTCCGCCACGGCTCCAGGTTGTGGAGCATCAGGCTGCTCCTGTTCCCCTTCAGCTCCACGACGGTGGTTCCGCCTTTGTCCTGCTGCACGGGCAGGCAGTCCCCCACTTGCGCCAGGTGGTAGGAGTAGGTTATGTGTAGGCTGGCCAGCAGGCTAGGGTCACTGACAGACCACGTGACCTCCACCTCGCGAGTGTTCCAGACGTTGTGATGCACGTTCTGAATAGCCTTGCGCTCGATAACTGAAGGCCACAAAGCGACATTCTCACGCAAAAGTTGCAACATGCTTCCACCCGCCACCCACGTAGGACAAACATTCAAAGTGATGCTATGACAGGCGCATGCTATTCTTGACCTGAGGAGAATAATGCCATGAATCGCATATAATTAATAATTAATGAATGTTTCTTTGATAACACTGAGAATAACAACTAGTCTTTACACAGGTCGATAGCTTGGTGCTGACCTTTGGTAAAACTCTCGCGGCTACAGAGACTGGCTGCTGTCTTTGCTTAATATTAGGCGCTCATTTTTTCAAGGTTTTTTTTTTTTTGCATTTTTTTTAAATCCACCATCTTTGTATCAATTTTTTACATTTCTTAACCATACAGAACACAGCTGCACACAGGCAAGCAGCGGAAAACTCACCCCTCTGTGATGTATCAATCGATGGGTTTGCTGAAATTGATCAGTGCCCGTAATTAAAATGTGAATTATAAGCTTTATTTAATAATTTTGAAGTAATGCATTACACTCAAATCATGTTACGTTTAACATATAAAAGCGTTACACACGTCATGACGGTACTATTGGTATGACGCCAGAGATAGATTTTTAAAGTCGAGAAGGTCTGGGTGGCTTTTTCCCCGCCTGTTGAAGAGGCCATATACGTCCACCTGTCACATAATCAAATTGGACCACTCTAACTCTAGCTCTAGTTCATCTCATTCTCTCGACCTGCTGCGGTCGTTGGGAAAGAAAGAAGTTGTTATGGGCGGGATGGGAGCTCCCACCTTGACGCTGGCCAATAAGAAAAAAGCGGTACCTGGGAATCGACTAATTTGTCTTGATAAAACTTTGTCGCTGTCTCACTGTAACGTCTTGTCAAATAGTTTGTACACCCGACAGCGCTCAATCGCTTCTTTATGTGGGCAATAGGGTGGGCGAAAACGTCAGCCTTACTGTTCAAGTTGGACTGCGACTTTCCCCACCCCCGTACCCTTGATAGTAGCGAACAACTATAGTTGGGGGGCTAGAACACCTTCGTCAGAAGCTGGAGAGGCAACTTTTAACGGTTCCCCATTAGTGTAGCGTAGCATGTGGGTCCCACTTAATCAAGCTGTGAAGTGATTAAAGGTATAGAAGATGAATAACGCCCCCCTCCTCCCCCCCCCCCACACACACACAAGCTGGCCTCGAGATGAGCGCGGACTCAAAAAATCTCATTTAACGACCAAAACGACTACCTTTACATTTTGCCATTCACCCGTTTCTAACTGTAACTTTATCGTCCGTTTCTTACTTTATATCGACATCTAACCACCAGAAATTCCCAACCCTTTACCGTTGCCAACAGCCATGAGGACGACGTGTTGTGAAGGAGGAGGACGTGGAAAGAAGAGCTGCTGAGATTGTTCTTGAGGTCCATGGACCTTACCTGTGCAGGGGACGATCAAGTCGGTCTCAATTCCCGGGCTGGCGCGGACCGACAGTTTTCCGGAGTCGTCGTAGAAGGCGTCCACGCGGAACTTGTAGGCGCGTAGGTGGGGCAAGGGCGGCAAAGGCACGTCGGCCGTGTGCTCACCCACGCCCACCCGCTCCTGGCGGCGGGTAGCCTCTTCCCACGAGCCCCGCGCTTCGCGGCCTGGGGTCATCATGTACAGGCGGTACTCCAACACCTGGTAGTCGCCGTAGTCCAGCAACGGCTCCCACTTATGCCACTGCAGCCGGACTGTCGTGCAGGAGGAATTGACCACGCGAGGTGGGCTATGTAGCTTGGGGAGGCCTGCACAAACAGGGGGGGGGGGGGAAATGACGACACCAGAGTCTGGCTCAACTTCTTGTTTCGCAAACTCCATTTCCCCCACCCCTTCCGCCATCTGCTTTTCGCCACAGTCTGTGGCAAAACGGATCCACCATCTTTACCCTCAAAGCTATCCCAGCCTTGATCGTTAACTAGTTTCGCCACTCTCGCCTCTGGCGATATCTACGTCGTAGAGATGGATGCCCTACAGGCAGCTTTCACATATTAGATTTTAATAACAAAAAATGCTATTCTGTGTGTACCCAAGTGTACTTCAGGGTACATTAAATAACGATGTAGATAAAGAAGAAAAGATAATATACACAGTTTTTTTATATGGCGATATATGAAGTGGCAAACTCTTGAAGGACACGAAAATCAATTTCATCTGTAATGAGTGCAATAAGCTTGTGTGTGACTGTGAAGAGAATAGGAAATTGTTGTGCAACCAATGCCAGCAGTAAACATTAGGTTTACAGTGATGTGGAATAATCAGAAGCTCACACATGCAATGTTATTTGGATAATGTAAAACCTCGTATAAAACTATTTGGAAAAATTGTAATAAAGTGTTTTACTCTGGCAGCATATCACAATTTACAATGAGATCAAATTAACTATCAGCGTAACTTTCTTCACTTTACCACACCAGGCGTAAATGCTGCAACAAAATTTACTTTTGTTCACACTTAGAAACAGTTCAACTTTAAGTTCGACTCACGTTTACTGCATCCTGCACCTGCCCAATCCGGGTGGCAGCGTAGACTACTGCACACACCCTGCACGTTGTCACATGTGTCGTCATCCGGACAGTGACACGTCATCATACAGTCCAGCCCGTACATATTAGGGGGGCACACTATCAAAGACGTACAGGCTTTCGAATATATCTCTCTTTATATATATATATATATATTTAAATATATTATACAATTAATCCACACAGACACAAGCCTACACACACACTCACGAGCATTCACACGATTACATAAAAACACACACATTCCCACTCTCATCTACATACACGATCTCACACATAAGCGCCATGCACACATACACGCACACTCACATACATACACCTCCCCTTAAACACACACACACACACACACACACTGCATAGAGACAGGAAGGGTATCTTAATTGTTTTGTCGCCTTCACCCACCCCTTCTACCTCAACCCCACCTCCACCAAACCCACCGTTCCTGCGGACTAACCGTCTCGGCACAGTGGAGGGTTGAGGTAGCCATATGCACATTTGCCGTGACACAGCTTTTGTTCGGAGTCACAGTCCTCGACCCGAAGGCAGTTACATCCCTGTCCTGAAAAAAAAAGAGTTCCTCCTTCACATCAGTTTAGCACGAGCGCAATCTTGCTAACGGTGCATAAAGCACAGGTCCTGGGGTTGGTAGATTTATAGTTTCGAGAGGTAGTAACGTCAGAGAATCCTTGATATCACCACGACTGTTGACGGCCCAACCTCACTGACATGATAAGTCGTTTCGTTTATGGTACTGATCTTACGTCCCCTGCAATACAGTATTGTATTATATTGCAGGGGACGTAAGTTCAGTACCATAGGTATAATGCTTAATATTTATGATCTGATCTTTTATGGTCTAATCTTTTATCGTTTGCAGTTATCACATTACCTTGCTGATAGCTGCCAGCATCTGATTCGATTTTCATCTATTATTTATAGTTTATGACGGCTTAAAAATATATAATTTCTTGACATTCACTGCACCGCCTTACACTACACAGTGGGCTGTGAAATTCTGGACGTCTATCAAGCAACTTGAAAATGAATGACAACGAAACTCAGGTGCTTCCAATACCTGGCTGCCAGTTCAGGCTCATGTTGCTTACAAAATCGCTTCACTATGCTACTGTTTTCTTGACGAAAGATTTGTGTGAACTACTAACTAAAGCCTTACCACCCGACTCGATCTCATTGGTCTCCTTGTTTTGTTTTCTCTATAACGGGAGACATTGGCCAGACGCCCCACTGTTTGGAATTCCCACCCACCCCCCTTTTTTTCTCTTTGAACTATGCGTTTGAAGGTTTCAAGTTTGGCCTCAAAACTCACTCTTTAAGCAATGTCTTTCGTAATCAGACATACAATCCCGCTCACATCTCAGTTTTTCGTCTTCATCTAGCTGGTTTATCTGTAGTCAGAGCAGATCTAAATCAAAGGTACATATTTACTTGTGACAAGAAAAGATGAGCTACGCTCGTCCCACTGACTTTTTTTTAAATACAAATGGATACATCGTACTTCTTGCAGTAAGAATAGACTAGATCCTAGAGTGGCAGTCTTGTCATCGCTGCCTAGAAACAGATGCAGCCAGTGTACGATCAGATTGGTCGTAACGTAGATTTTTCAGAAAACAGAACTCTTTCTTTTCCCTATCACCTGTACTTTTTTTGAGTGCTATCCAGTAGACTACAAAACTCCACAAGAAAATAATTGGTTTGGTATTTTTAAATGGCAATACCCCATAGAGATCCCATTTAGAACACACACAATATATATATATATATATAGTAATTCTTATATCCTGCGTTCTGAATCTCTTCATGGAAGTAGAAAGCTTTAGACATCAGTAGAGCGTGATGTTTTCTCCGCAGTCTCAGGACAGAGGGGGCGGAAAAAAACCCCAACAAAATCACCTACGTTTTTGTAAGAAAATTCGGGAGAGAGAATTAAAGAAACATACCAGTCGCACCGTCTGTTGTTTTCAAAAGCAGTCCCAAACAAAAGACGAGAAGAGATGAAGATGCAAGTCTCAAAATTAATAACATTGGGGTAGAATTATGCAGCCATCATGATGCCGACTCCATCTTTGACAGCTCACTGCTGACATTGACGTCATCATCATGACGTCACAGACAGCGCGTGCGGCATCTGGAGAACGAAGCGAAGTCACGCGCCTCCGACAATACAAATACAATTACAATTTTTATTAATCCTTTGCAGGAAATTATTATTTATCTGCTATCTTACTATTACATCAGACAGTGCATGATACCTGAAGTATTACATTAAATACATACATTAAAAAGGAGCATTCACTCAAAGTACAAACACGTACGTGTGTGTGTGTGTGTGTGTGTGTGTGTGTGTGTGTGTGTGTGTGTGTGTGTGTGTGTGTGTGTGTGTGTGTGTGTGTGTGTGTGTTTCTTCTTACGTTACGGTAGATCTTAGTTTAGTTTAGACATAAACAGTCATGTCTTTTAAATGTTGACAAGGGCCAGCTTGAATCAAGTTCTTAATGTCCTTTCAATATGATTTTTGGTCAAAAAAATTTTTTAAGTTTTTTTTTTTTTTGCTTTAAAAAAAGATTGATTCTTATTTCACCCATTGCCATGCCTTCAGCTTCAATTTTTAAGAGTAATAATAATAATAATTTATATTTATATAGCGCTTCTTTACCCCGCCATCAAAGGCAGGCTCAAAGCACTTGAAAAAAAAAATAATACACGACAAAATCGTACATTCCCCCCTCCCAGCTCTTCGGTGTTTTTATCCCGTGTCAGCAGTTATGACGAGATAGCAGGTACTTAACCACTGGACCACCGGACCAAATGAAGTCATGCGAGTTTCGTTGTCCTTATGATTTAATACTGACTCCCACATTAAAGTTGATACCCCTTACATGTCGCCGGCACCTGCAATAATGAATGCACCTCAACACATGTATACTTTCTCATCCTCATGATGACTTAAGAGTTCTGCAAAACTGTAATGTAATACGCTGGGGGAAGCTTTAAAATTAATTTGGTGTATTTAATCATTTTCAGATAAAACAAAATGAGTGTTTTGACCATAACTGTAACTTCTCTTATTCTAATAATTTTTTGTAATAGTTAACCGTAAGAGTACAGATGTAACACCACCTTTACTGAATATTTTGACACAATACATCTGTAGGAGCAGTTCGTGTAACAGTGCATACCCCCTGATTTTTCCAAGGGTTGAGATGAATATCAAGAGAAGTGTTTTTTCATAAGATTTCAGCGCTCGCTTACTTCTCTCCTTCTCTACCCCACCCTCAGCTCCAAGTCTGCCCACCCTCCCTTCCTGTCTTTCAGTTTGAGGAAACCTCAGCTAGATCGGTGCAGAATGAATCTTGACAAGGTAATTCACAGTGAATGTCAAGAAATTTATATACTTTAAACCGTCATGAAACTATAAATAATAGACGAAAATAACCTTTCTAAAGACTTCCTCGTACATCATGCCATCCTTTTTCGACCAATCCCCTGTTTGCTGAGAACTGTTAAAGGTCTACTGAGGTGCAATTTTTTTCCAGATGACCAGGCAGAGGTCAAAGCAAGATACTACCTCCCAAAAATTTGGTTGAATGCCTCTTTCATTCTCGAAACACACACCTACAAGCATCACCATGTATAGAAAGAGGTCAGCATTGTGTATCTCAGGACTGTACCTGAACTCGTTTACGTTGTACAAGCCTCAGCCAGTGAGAGCTGGTACCATGTGTTAATTAGATCTACCTGTGACCTACCAGTTTTGAGCTCTACCCATGCGTGGAGATGTTTGTAGGGGTATATCGAGAAATCGGAAGAGAGGGTAGTCACCCAGATTTCGGGAAAAAGTATCTTGCGTTGAGCTTTACCCAGTCTTTAGAAAAAGCTCCACCCCACTAGACCTTTAAAACACTTGCAGCCTCCTACCAAGTCGCCCACGCGAACTGACCTGGAGTAGTTGTAAATACTTGTCGTTGCAGATCAGTATACTGACGTAATAAACCAAGTATCTATCTTCAACAGGGTCAAGCGCTTTTGACGGAGGTGAAGAAAATCGTAAATGAACGATGACCACGTCGTTAATGACACTTTTATTAATCATCTTGAGGGTTATATTTTTATCTTTGTTCTGCTCCAAACCTCTTTTCTCATAAAACTTTCTGTTCCTGGAATAAATGGTGGTCAGAGAGAAGAGAATACTTCCTGTTTATCAGTACACTCATGACGTCATGTCAAAATATGTTAGAATAACGACCGTACGTACGAACTTTGCATCAAATTTTCACTCACACTCACTCACTCACTCACTCACTCACTCACTCACTCACTCACTCACTCACTCAAAGTGTGCAACCAGCACCACACACAACATCACAAACGGACAGTAATGTCTTCCAATGGTGAACGAGTACAAGCAATGCTGAAAGCTTCAAGCTACAGTTTATTCTTCTCACCTTCACTTGTAGACTTCATCGTCTACGGCTTCACTTTCAAATTTCTCTGGACAGCTTAACAAATATTACACTCATACACAGCTTTTGACTACTTTTCAATTTTTATTACAGGAACATGTTTCAAACTTACCTTATCCAAGTGACTTCAAAGGTCAAATAGGGGATCAATTTTAAGGCTTTAATAAAAAAAAAGGAAAAAAATGAAAACGGTGCTTCAAAAAAATGGCTTGATTGGGATAATCAAACAGTTTAAACGTTGTCTGCATAACAAAATGCTCAGCCACAAACAAAACATTTAAAGTGAAAGTACAGTTCGACTCTGAAGATTTTTAATGTAGGCACGCGGGAAATTGAGTGTGTGTGTGTGTGTGTGTGTGTGTGTGTGTGTGTGTGTGTGTGTGTGTGTGTGTGTGTGTGTGTGTGTGTGTGTGTGTGTGCAAGGAAGAGCGAACATGTTATAACCCACTCACTTAATGACTCACCTGCTCACCACCATCTCTCACAGCACTTTACCCACCCTAGCAGACAAAACCTCCACCACCCACCAACGAAGCTCAATTTTTACAAAAACTCTTCGTCATTTATGACGTGGATTAGGATCAACCATAAACTCATAAATATTTGACTTAAGGGATAGTTTTACAATACAATTGTCTATACGGGTAAAAAGGGGATTTGGGGTGAGAAAGGGGTATATATAGAGATTAGACAGAGCAGTCATTAACACTGCGAAGAAGGGTGTTGAGGCGAACCATTTCGATCACAGACAGGGTGAGTTTTCATTCTCTGTAACAAACATTTGCAGTGTGTGTGTGTGTGTGTGTGTGTGTGTGTGTGTGTGTGTGTGTGTGTGTGTGTGTTCGATCTTTTTTTTTTACTTTGCATGGGGTCTCATCTGGTTAATTTACTTACTTGGGATCATTTCACCATTTAAACTATTTTTTTTTATTTTTGATTTCATTTTTCTTATTTATAGTAGGTCGATAGAAACTGCAAGTAAACGAGAAGCTGAAATTGAATAAGCCGTACTAACACTGCACGCTAGCTTAGTAGGAAATGATCTTTGTCAGCAGCTGCGTTTATTTACTCGTTTATTCATTTTTCTTCATGTAAAACTAGCAGTACAAGTGGAAGCACTGAAAGACCTGAAATGGCAAAATCCGTAAGGGCGACTGTCAGTAAACCATAAGACGTTCTATGAGTATGTAGTGTACGGTGGAGGAATGGCAGAGTGCAACCATTTCCTCTCATTGCCTTTATTCTTTCTAAGTAATTGCTCGGGGCACACAGGTAATTTTCCAGTCACTGCCTCTCTACCGGCCTTCGAGTGAATGAACCACACGGCTATGTCAAGCATTCTTCCAACACCACCACCACCACCACCACCACTATCCCAACCCTAAAACTCCATAAAAGTCAAGTACTGTCAAACTTACAGGCTGCAAATTTTAATGTTGATTTTTTTTTACCCCCAAATTAGCAAAAACAGATATCCCAAGCAAGTAGGAAAGGGAGGGTTTTATGTTTGGCTACTCTGCTTATAAGGCTGTTATTGCCAAATACATCTTGTTCTAAACTCCATCGTAAGGTTGTTTGGGTTGGTACAAGAACGTCGGTGTGTTCGGTCATAGTTGAGAACGCCAGCATGTTCGGAAGTTCAGGCGTAGATGGATGAGTCAGCTGCCGAGTTCTGCCGATGGGGAGATCATCTGATGTGTGTGTGTGTGTGTGTGTGTGTGTGTGTGTGTGTGTGTGTGTGTGTGTGTGTGTGTTGCAGAGAACAAGATGGGACAGTTAAGGTTCTTGCTGCAATGCCTCTTGCCGGCAGCCATGTTGTTCAGCGAGAGCTGCGCGAGCACCACGGATATGACGTTGCAGGAGGGAGCAGGGGGCAAGGATGTTGTTGATGCCGTTCTCGGAAAGCTGCGAGAGAAGTAAGACTATAGAACGAGATCTTGATGGGATAATCTCGGCGTAATTTACCTGCAAAGATCATTGACTCTCAGCGTACACTCAAAGTTTACTGTTAGTGTACAGGACGTTTATTATGCCCCTCTCTTCCTCTTACAGATGCACCTGTTTAGTCTCTCTCTCTCTCTCACACACACACACACACACACACACACACACACACACACACACACACACACACACGATTAGATAGGAAAAAAAGGACCATCATTAAAGACGTTTTGTTCATCTTGTTTCACAATGTAGGTATATCTTAATAAGAAAAGAAATTAAACCGAGAAATTGCAAAACATATCGAAAGGCTTTTTTCTCTACCAGTGAAAATAATGAAGAGGTACTTCTCTCAACACAGTTGCATCTTTTCCGACGATCGGCTCTACATGCGCCGTCTAGCGTACGTGGAAACAAGGGACGGCACTCTTGACAACACTTACAGCGCTGGCTACCACGGTGGCATCTGGAAGGTGATCTTGTGAATTAATGTTTTGTGCTTTTTTTAATTCACAGTTTAAGCTTTCGTTTCTTCTTAATCGCTCTAATTTCTTTCTCGTTATTGGGCGATCTGAGGGATGGATGGGCGGACAGATAAATGATTGATGAAACTGCAGCGAAATCCGGAAGGACGATTCGCCAAAGGCTTTATCTCGATCTCACTGGCCTCAGGTGGACGAAAACATGTTCGATGCCACCAAAACCTGCCCAAGCTACATCAGCACGGAGTGTTCCCTTCTTCGGTCCAGTAGCCAGTTCCAGTTCGTCGACTGGACGACGGCCAAGTGGTCCGACCTGCGCAAGCCCTTGTATTCGGGAGTGGCCAGCGCCCTCTATATGTTGCTGCAGCTCAGGAGAACGTCCCAGCAGATGCCGGGCGAGGTTGATGGTCAAGCCAGCATCTGGACATCACTCTACCGGCCGGGTGCCTCTTCCCTTCAGTTCTCGCAAGTCGCTGAAAACGTCACTGACATAAGTAAGTGACGCCTCAGGGCGCAGATGATCTGTACCAAACCAACCGAGAACATTTAAACCATAGTCGTCTAACTGGAAAAAAAAGAAATATTTGTGAAATGTCTGTCCGCTTTCGTTCCTCGGACCAAAGAAAGTTTAATTAAAACAAAATATTGATTAGAATGGTGAGGACATTTAAAGACTCTGCCTCAGTTACCCCTGTTTTCTAATCATCCTTACCAGCGCTCTGTTTGTCTTTCCTCACATTTTACTGTTGAAATAATTTCTCTTTCTTTCTGGAATTGCCCTTACGGATAAGTAAAGTGGTACTATATTGTATTGTATTGTAAACTGCTTGCGAGTTGTGACTATCGCCATTACTCATGCGCAGAGTGTCGTGGCAAGATGGACGTCGTGTTTGTAATGGACTCCTCGGGCAGCGTTAGCCGCAGTGATTTCACCCTCACATTACAGTTCGCTGCTGCTGTCACCCAGGCGCTGCCTGTTGGGTTGGACGAGGCCCGTGTTGGCATGGTGGTCTTCGCTTCCACCGCACGTGTGGAAATGTACCTGAAAGACTACAGCAGTTCCGCGGCTCTGGTCAACGCTATCTTGGCGGCGCAATACAGTAAGTGTAATATCTTCAAAACGGTATAGAGGATATTTCATGCCTTAAGACCACAATACAGAAGTTTTACATCTCTGAATGACACAATGTAGTGTGAAAACCTCAGAAAATTTTGGGGTAAAGGGGCCCGTAGTGGCAACGAACCTGAAGCTGAGGTAGAAAGCGAAGCGACTCTGAAACATACCTTCCCTTCATCGAATTCGCTTTGATCTGGAGAAGGTGCAATATCCAAATGTAGTAGAAGTCTTCAAGGCCATAGCTGGAGGAATATTCGCCGCACTGAACCTGGTGGAATGTGATGTAGACACCCTTGCTGAAAATATCAAAGAGTTGTCGACAGCCCAGGAAGTTCGAGGGGGACAAAGAAATAAGAAACATGTATGGGTCACGAACGACCCCCTGGATCTCTGTGACCAAAGGTGGGCCTTGAAGAGAGAAAAGAAAATCAAACCCAAAGCAGCGTCCAAATACAAAGAAGTAAGCTGTGCCATCAAGAAAGGGATTAAGGCAGCTAGGAAGAACTGGATTGATTGCTAATTCCGGGACATAGAGGATGGAAGGGCACTAGGTGACAGCTAAAATGCCTACCATCTACTTAGGACACTCACTAAGACAGATCAGAACAAGACCTTCGTCATCGAGGACAGCAATGACCACCTTCTCACAGAAGGCAATGCTGTACTCAACCGATGGACTGAATACTGCTGTGACCTGTACAACTTCCAGCTGAAGACCGACACCATCATCTTTGAAAACGACCAGACTAGAAACAGTGAACATGGAGACCTACCAGGCATACGAGAAGAGGTCGAAAGAGCTGTACATAGTCTGAAGGGAGGAAAGTTGCCAGGCGTTGATAATGTACCAGCTGAGCTGCTCAAACAGGGTGTGGAAGAAACTAGAAAGGTCCTCACTGCCTGAGAGTCTGGGAACTCAAAGAATGGTCCGAAAGTGGATGCAGTCACTAGTCATACCCCTCCCAATAAAAGGAAACAGCAAACAGTGCCAGAACTACAGAACCATAGGCCTGACTCACTAATCCACTCACAGCCTAGGAGCAATAGTGGTTCATTGTGTTTGGACACCGGATGTGGAAGACTCCTTCAGCCACATTTACCTTCCCGGAAGAGTAAGGTAACAACATTTCTGCAGAAAAGCTTCTAGTAGAGGTTCTGGTAGAGGTTTACAATCAGAGGTATGAGCCGGTCCCTCAAACCAGCGAGTGTTTGCTTTACAGTCACATCGACCACGCTAACCACTATGCTACCATCATTCAGATAAGTACATAAACCATTACCGCCAGCGACGTCAGCTACTACCAGAGAGAGAGAGAGAGAGAAAGTTACTATGGGAAGAGAGAAAGATATTATTATTATTATTATTATTATATCATGGGAGTAAGTGATTGCTTGCTTTCTTGGTTGAATTGTTGGTCCTCCGTTAAACTGCTATGGCCACCTCAGCTGTAATCAACAATCGTTTCATACATCTATCTAGGTGACCATTTGTATGGGAAAGATTAAAAACTTCAAGAAATGTGTGTTGTACAGTGGGCGGCGGGACTAGCACGTTTCAAGCCTTGAACTTGACAAGGACAGATCTTTTCTCATCTGCCAACGGAGCCCGCTCAGGGGTGCGGCGTGTCACCATCCTCCTGACAGACGGGATGTCTTCAAGCATGATAAACACGGCCAACTCGGCACAGCTGTTAAAGGTAAGAAGACCCTAACACTATATCACTCCTAAAAGTTTAGAAGACCCTAACACTATTACTTGCCAAGAGACTGCAATATGTGTTAAAGAAACTGGTTCTGCTTATGAGAGTATCTTCCCCTGACCTTTGGTTTCTGCCTCTTGAGTGATACCTTGAGTTAAGTGGTGAACACTGAACACGACAAGCACTCTCACACTCTCTCTCTTCTCTCCTTCCATACCTCTTATCTTGCACAGAGAGAGAGGACTGCAAGAGTAGGTCTTCCTGGTGCTGACTTAGCTGGGGGAAAAAATCACAAGTATATCTCGTAGAAAACCACACAGTGCTCATTTCTAAGCCGCCGGTGCCCAGCCCTTTCATTTCCCCAGCATGCACTTCGCCATGACCAGTCACCCCCTATCTCTGCAGTCGAGGGCACTAACTTTAAGGCAAAAAAACCTTCGGCGTTGATAATACAACGTAAATTAAAAACCAATTACCAAACTGTGCATGCATGTGTGTGTGTGTGTGTGTGTGTGTGTGTGTGTGTGTGTGTGTGTGTGTGTGCATACGTGTGCGTGTAATCGTGCATGCAGAATGAGGGCTCCATCATCTACGCCGTGGGTATTGGGGGCTACTACTTGCCCGAGCTCCAAGCTGTTGCCTCGCAGCCTGTCTGTTCACACGTCTTCACCCTCGACAAGTTCTCCTACATCAACGCCATTCTTACCGAGATCCAGAAAAGCACGTGCGAAGGTCAGCAACTCACATTATGGAGGCCCGCAGTCCCCCCCCCCTCATCTCACCGTGTAATTAATAAGTTTAAAATAGTTACTCCCTAAGTTGCGGTTGTTCAGGAAACAAAATGCAATAGCACGTGATTATCTTCTTTTCTTTGGACAGTCCTGTACAGGCCTGCTACCCCTACTGAACAGCTAGGTAAACTAGAGAAAATACGATGGAAAACGCTGATATCGAACTCCAGCCTCGAATGTCGCTGAACTCACCCCTCCCTTATCGCCCTCACGTTTTATCTATACCTAATGTATGATCAGTTCATCAAATCTTGAAAATCATTTTTAATTGCATATTAGTGTCAACGTAGATTCTGTCCTCTTAAAATTTTGTCTTTGTAATAAACGAGTAATTAGTAATAATAATTCCCGCTCAATGACGCAGGATAGGAAACCTCTAGACTTATAGATGTTAAGATTAAGCACAACTGATTATTTCTTAGAAAAAAAAGTTGTCCATGTTACATCATGTCTGATGACAAACTTGCGCGTGTGCATGCGGGCAAATGTGTGCGCCAATTTCTGTGTTCTGCACCTGCGAAAAACAGCCGCAATAGTGATCCCCCCTGATGAAGAAGTTGAGGGTAAAATCCCCGAGGAAGGCGGTGATGACACCATCGAGACTGAAGAGCCCGGACAAGACGACCACATTGTAAGTAAACTTGTTCATCATATACGGGTACGTTTGCATGCGTGTACCCGCACATTTTTTCTTTCGTGCGTACCTGCAAAATTTATTATGATTAAGGCGTTTGCTTGTTTGCTTGTTTGCTTGTACGTGTCCTCGTATGTGTAGATATGTTTTCTCTGTGTGTGTTCGTGCGATTGGGTGAATGTGCGCTTGTGTGCATATATGTAATTCATTTAATGTTAGGAATCTAAATCAAACACGTTTTCAACTACAACAATTCTGTCAGTGACTTTTATTAATTTTTTCCGTCTGTTTCCTCGTAAACTCCCCTAAATAAATTTGTTCCCATGCTACAGACCTCCACAGTCATTAAATCTGGACGTCCCACCCATTGAAAGGTTTTCGCAGTATAGGCAAAGTAAGCAGAACCTATAAACAAGAAAATAGGTTGTAAATCGGTCTCGAAAAAAAATCTAGTTATTTCACATTTAACCAGTGGATAGAATTTAAAATGCTTCATTTGCCTGCTTCAAAGGAGGTGGACGTGGATTGTGGCGAGGTGGACGCCTATGTGTCCTACAAGAACTCCAACCCTGGTCCAGCCCTTTATGACGAGTTCCAGAAGGCTGTGCACAAGCAGCCCGCTCGTTTAGGCTTGGGGTTAAGGTTGTCGGGGTCAGGAAGGATGTACCTCAGGCTCATTGCCCGACGCCTCAGCGCCCAGGAGGCTGCGGAGAAGAACTGCGATGGCTTCAACTACACTGTCGGCTCCAAGCCGAACCCCCGTAATGAGTCACTTCTTTTCAACTGTTTGAATTTGGGACAGGAGAAGTTGTAGTTGGAGGGAAGCGGTGGTGGGAGGGGATAGAAGAGGGGGAAAACAAGATGTCTGACATAGTCATACATATACAAATGTACACCTTTATGTATGTATGTTCACACAGGATTGACAGATAACCCTATACAGCTCACACATCTCACACCATCCACACACACATACACACGCACACTACGTTCACTTTCTCTCTTTCTCTCTCTCTCCACCATGCTTACACACACAAACAAACTCATATACATACATATATACACAGGTTGATGCGAGTCTTCGGATATTCACTGTCACACATAGTCTCTCTCTTTCTCTCTCTTATACATACATATACACGCACACATAAATGGGCACACACTATAGCTATTTCTCCGCCATGCGCGCGCGCACACACACACACACACACACACACACACACACACACACACTTTAAGCGTACAGTGTACCGTCAATGATGACATCGCTGTGGAACCCCGTCACGTGATCTCCCAGCACCCGTAACTAACATCCTGCCCTCGTCTGTGCACAGCACCAACTACACGTCCACCAACGACGACCAAACCACCCACGGACTCTGGTCTGCCAGGCTGCTACCCAAGCCCCTGTACACCCGAAAATATCGCAGCTCATCGGTTTTACTTCCCCTACACCTTGGACACCAACAAGTACGTAAGCTGATTGGTCTGGTCAACAGGGAGATACACAAGCAGTGCAATATACTCGTAGATATTTTTTAACACCAGCTTTTTTTACTTTACTAGTTCTGGTCTGCCTTTAATGTTGATATTTTTTATGACGTTCCGGATCATGTTTTGGGTCAAAATTTAAAGAATGCAAGACAACGGCAGTCAGTAGCTTGACGGTTTTATTGTTTCTCGCTTTGTAAATGCTTTGAGCTTAAGAGGTTATTCGAGTCGTAGATAAATACTATTATTCTTTTTATTTACTTTTTTTTGTGAATAGTACACATGATCTTACACTACTCTGTGTTCTCACCTTTAAATACCGTATATCATTAAACAAAATTACAACGTATCTTTCACTACTTGAATTGCAAAAGCAATGTGCACCGTTAAAATATTATTTTAGTGTAACTAAATCTCAACAAAATTTTGTTAAACAGGAAGGTGGCATACATCTTGTATTATGAAGTATACTTTGAAATACTAAAACATTGTCTACAATAAAAGACACAGCTGTTCAAACTTTTCCAATGCCAATACCAAAAACCATTTATAATCTGATATTCCGAGATATTTTTCATTTTGTTATACGAGGATCACTGCCTTTGTGCAATTTGTTCAGTCAGACATTTTGTTTACCTCTCGCCCTTGTTATTTTTACAGATTTATCCAATGTGACGCGTTTGGCAAGGCCTTCTTGATGTCGTGTCCCCCAGGTCTGGTGTGGAACCAGGCCAACTATGCCTGCTCCTGGTCACGACGTCGATAAAACCACCAACGACTGCAGACGACGAAAAGATACGCAACTTAATGGACCCACCACACCTACAGTAGCTCTGCTCTCGCGGCTTTAAATAGTGCGACCTTTTTTTAAAAATATGTGAAGGACTGTTTAAAGAGGGCTAGCTAATAAAACGTGAACTGTCTGCTCGCAACAAGTCTGAATAACCATGAATAACTAATCGTGAACTATGAACAAATAGAACAGGTTTACTTTTTTTTAATTCTTCCAAATTGTTTTCAAAACACTTGCTTCACGATTCGTTAAAGGCCAACCTGAGTAGAAAAATGTCTCATACATGTCTTTCAATACTGTATGTTTCACCTGGCTTTTTTTTTTTTTTTTTTTGAATCAGGTTAAGACATTATTTCTCGTGACACTGATCCTGAAACACGCCATTAGCATAAGTTTGAAGCTATCTCTTCTGAAGTGATGTGTGAAAAAGATTTAAGTTGATATACGTGTGCTTCTCTGAAAAATTATAATAAAAAAATTCACAAGATATTTTTGTTAAAAAAACTAATAAAATCTGTATGTTCTGCTAACTTTCAGGATTCTTTGTGAACAATTTTATATTTGACTTGGTTTACCCTTTGAGTGACGATTTTGTCTTTACCACATTTGTTCAGTATGAACAGACATACCGAAACGTCTATTACACACCTTAGTGAGGTTTAAATATTCACATGGGTACATAATACCACCTTGGTGAGACCTAGACTTACACGTGTGAACCTAATCACACACCTGTGTAACACCTATTACACACCTTACTGAGCCTTACACCTGCAGGAGATAATCACACGGCAAACCTAGACATACACACTTATCGTGAAACGTAGACAAACACAGGTGTGAATTAGACTGTCGAATATGAGACATTGGGCCAGTCCATGAGCGTGAAAGCGATATGGTAAGGGTCATAAAATCACATTTCGCTTTGGGGCACTTTTTTTTCTTTTTAGGATATGACACATTTTCAGGGGTTTTCTCCGAATGCTCCGGCTTTCTCTCCTTTTGTTATCCTTTGTAGAAAACATTTATCAAATGGGACTACTTTCCTGTCAGAAAAATGAACGAATATGATTGACAAAGTTTCCAGATCACAATTACTAAGAAATGTGTCAAACAGCAGTTATCAATACTTGTCTGATTTGTAATAGTTTTCATATTTATTACCTATCAAGAGATCTCTCCATGCAATGGAAGCTACGGAGAGCCTCTCAAAAAAGGTTAGGGTTCACGCAAATCCATCAGCCTCATCATCATAATCATCAGCATTATCATCATCAGCAGCAGCAGCAACAACAAAAACGATATCTTTACGAGAGTTATTTTGACCTAGTCGATAATGTTATTTTCTTATGTACATGCGTGCATCTGATATCTTATGGCCTTGGCGACTTACCCTTTGAAATACGAGAACCAAATATTTATCTTCGGATTATGGCCTTTGTCATAAACGCAGCTAGTCAGCAGCATTGAAAGCATAGGGAAGCGGATGGCCGAGTGGTTAGAGCGCTGGCGTCCGAACTGATAACGCGAGGGTTCAATTCCCGATAAGCGAGGCAAACTTGCCCCAGTCAACCCAGCTGACGGGAATGGGTACCTGACTTTATAGAGGGTTGGGGAAGGTAAGGCAGCGAGGGAGAGGAGATGGTTACCGCCCTCATGTAAAGCTGGCCCCGAGAGAAGTGAGGTCTCTAACACCTCATCCCCAACCGATCTGAAAAGATTAGGGGATGACCTTTCTCTTACCTTTTTGCATATTGACATCTTGCGGAGGTGATTAACTGAATGAATTGACGGAACATCATATCTTTTACCTCCCTTTTACTTAGGGCTGTGTGTGTGTGTGTGTAACCAAGATGTCTTCACGGAAAGGTCCCACGTGACAGCCCGTCCATTAACATGATTTCGCTGCAGAGTAAATAATCGCCGATCAGTCAAAGCATTAGGCGCTTCTGCGCCGTCCTGTAGTCTCGCTCTCGAACCAGTCGCCCGGATGTCCACCGCCAGCGAGTGAGCTGCTCCTTCCGCCGTCACTGCCCATGCTCAGCTTGTCATGTGCGCCGACGTCATCAGCCAGGAGGCGCATCCCAGGGCGCCGCGCGCGAGGTCGCAGCGGCGTTCTGATCCCAACGAGGCGCCGTGTCACGCACAACCCTCGCGTGACTCACGTGACTGGCGGCGCGAAGACGGCTGTATGTGACTGGGTAGGCGCCAAAGTTCAAGATGCGCCATTAGGATCTCTCTCTCAAGCTCAACCCAGACAATAATAATAATAACGATGAGGGTTTATATAGCGTATTATCACACTTAAAAACGTCTCAACAATATAAAATACATGGAACACGGACATCAAAACAAGACTAATTCTTCTGCTTATTATATACAAAATAAACTTCCATGTAAAATACGTTAATCAAAAGTTAATCTAACATCCTAGTAGACTAATTTACTGATAATGAAACAAATTAAAAAGTAGCCATCAGCAAACAGAAAACGAGGATCCGAACAGCTCGCTGAAAGTAACAAAATTGGTGTCTACATAGGACAGGTGACAAAGATGCTTTTCTCATCCATTTACCTTTCGTTTGCTACTAAAATAGAAAAAAAAGAAACTAGTACAAAGCCATATGCAAGGCGACATCATTCACACGTGTGCACGCAGCCATTTTCAACTTGTCAGCTACAGCTTTGGGCTCTTGGGACCTTATTCCTGTTGCCTTGGATGCGCAACAGTTCAGTTACAGTGGAATTTGGCGTGATGCTTAATAGGATTTTCTTTATATGAACAGTGAGTGAATATTACTGCTTCTATTACAAAGAAGAAAGAAAAAAAAAGAAAAAGAAGAACCCCGCCGGGGCTAGGTGGTAAGATATCTCACCAACCTTACTTCCCGGACCTAATTTTAATCGATGCCGAAAGGCTTTTTGAAAAAATCCTCTCACGTGGTTCATGAGTGGCATTTGATTAACGGCACACAGCTCAAAGCTCTACCCAACTCTGTTTAGTCTGCTCAGCTCTACTCCACTCTGTTTAGAGGACCAGCATCCAAAACCTTTTTTTAAACTCCAAGTGGCTGGGAAATTTTTTAATAAGTCACGTCCGTTGATGGTGGAACGTGTATAGTAACACCTCTTCCGTTCCTGCTGGAACACAGTATCGGACACCTTCACACTTTCCACGATGTACCGAGGACGGCGCTGTAGCATGATTTACGCATGCTCAGTAAGGTGCCAACCGGGTGTTCGATAAACGTGACCGCCATCGTTACCTAACAATGTTAAAGGTATTGAAAGATTTATTGGAGTCCCTCGCCATTTTAGTGACGAGGCGTGACACAGGTTGTTTAAGAGTCAATGGTGTGCGTCCGCCACTGTAGTGTACCCAGACCTGCGTTAATGGCCGAAGAAATAAAGAGGCAGGTCACAAAGTTTGCGAGTGTAGGGACATGGTCGAACGGAGTAAACGCTGTGTTCTTTGCTCTGTCCCCGATGTGCAGGGTCTTTTGGCAACCAACTATTCATTCATTCACTCATTTATCCCTGGATAAGTACGAACAGTCGTGCTAGTTTGCCGGTACAACAACTGGGTAGACGCAGGTAGACTGACAAGGTTTGCCTCTTAGGCCTGTCGAGTGACTGTTAGCAGAACGGCCAGTCCACTCCTTAACGTTCGCAAGTCAGTTCTTCTTCTGTCCAACTCGGCCTGGACTTCCCTCAAAGGTTCCCTGAAGAACGGACTTAGGGGGTCATACCGAGCCACATGACCGAACCAGACCAGATTATGTCGCTTAATTGTTGTGAGAAGGTGTTCTTGGCGGCTGATTTTCTTTTTTTTTCCTTAAAGGAAGCAACTCTGACAACCTTCGAGAGCGACCAAGACACTCTGCGCTAAGCAAAACCATGCTTCACTTATTCCCTGTGGCAAATTAACAATGCTTGAAACCTATGACGATGTGCATGCGGTTAAAGGTGTAATAGTGGCAGGTAAAGTTACCTAAGATCCAAAAAACAACTGGGACATTTCTTTCACCTTGCCAGACTGGTATAACATGCAGACGTCCCACGCACCAATGGATTTCTGTCTCTCGGCTTTAAAGCTGGTTGGGGTCCAACAGCGCATTTGTCGCTGTTCCCACCATGGAGCATGCCGATGGGGCTCGAGATCAATGTTGATCCGGACCTGGCAGGAAGCCCCGATTGCACTATCGTCACGATAACGCGAAATTTCACATGCAGTGGGGGGTGGGGGGTTGGTCCTGCATCAGAATTTTCAGTCTGGGGTTTCCTGCATACGAGGCCTGGACCGTTTCGGCATTAAGTTTCTTCTGCGTCGATCAACCATAGCCCTTTCTCTGGGATTTTACACTTGGTGGCCCCCAACTTCACTCCAAGCAAGACCACACCTAATACCCTACTGTCAGATGAGTTTATCTGGGCAGGTACCGTTGTCAACGGTGTGTGGACATAATCTTTTGTCAAGCTCGTCTGGCCAGGTGTGCAGTGTGTGGTCGCATATTCAGGTGCTTCCAACACATGCCACGACAATGATCGGCACTGTGTACATGTCAACCCACGTGGTGAAGCCGACATATTGTGTGAGCATCAAAGACACATCTGTTACTTTTAATGTCAATTGTACATAAGTTAATTAACAGAAGACTGGTTTCCGCTTTAGTGGTGGAAAGGGGAAAGCGTTCATATGGGCGGGTACCGTCCCCAGCGAGTCCCGTGTGAATAGATCACACTGTCAGTATGGTTAATAACATATTTCAAGCGTGCAAGTGTGCAGTGGCGTCGCATAGACAGGTCCTGTCAGCAAAGGCCATGCGAATGATCGACATTAGTTGTGCGTGACGACGCATGCGCAGATGCCAAGTGAAGCGAGAGGTTGAGAGTGAGAAAACGAAAACGCATCTGTTGCCTGTAATGTCAGTATTACAGAAGTTAATTAATGGAAGACTTATTTCCACTGGCGTGCTACAAACCCTCTCGCTTCACCAGGCTGGAAGAAAGGGATGACTGGCGGAGATTGGAAAAGTGGCGAGGGGTGGGGGGACGGTAGGAACGAGTTATCATTCCAAATCTGAACCTGTTTGAGAAAGGGTCGGCGATAATCTTCGATCCGAGTTTCTCTCTCTCTCTCTCTCTCTCTGTGTGGGTGGGTGGGTGTGTTTTGCCCCCCCCCCTCTTCACATTTGTATTCGCTTTTTATTCCACTGAGTGTGTCTGCTGATGTGTTTGATAGAAATCGATGTCACTATTATCGCAACCACAGAACATTCATAATCTCTAACACTGAACGCAGCAGACGATTTACCACCAATTATTCTTGTATTCTTTTAATTACTTGTTTATTCTTTCCCCGGACGGAGTGAGGGCTGAATGAAAAAAAGCACTTTCTTGCTTACTTACCTCTTGTTACTAAAGAATTGTCATTGTCATTAAAATCGTCACAGTGAGGTGCCATCAGGGTACACAGATGACCTATTAACAAAATCTTTGCCGAGTTGTTGATGCTCCCAGCTGTCGTCACTGCGCGACGATTATTATTCGTGAAAAGCTTTTGTTTCACATCTTCACACTCATGTTTCTCATTTATATTCTGAAAACGTTTTCTTTTTTTCCTCCATCCTCTTTCTGAGGCAGATTGTCGTGACGGTTTTGATTGTCATTTGTTCATGCTTGATAAATATTTTACCAGTTGAAACCATTGTAAAGAATAAAGATATTGCTTTGGGACCATAGTGATGAAGCGATGTTAAGTCCTTTGAGAACGAAATGAAGAGCTAAAGAAAAGCGTCTCGTGTCCGAGATTAGTTCTAATTCAGTGTCGAGACCCGAGGACACTACTTCGTGATTTTTATTTATTTATCCACCTCTTCATACCTACGACTCCAGGGTTAAAACAATATCTGCGGGATCCGAACACAGTTTATAACTTCGGAAAGTAGGTGCTTGTTCTTGAATTCTCCACGTTGCCTCAGGACAGAGACTCACCCTCACTTTATAACTAAGACCCCTTGGACCAGTTGCACAACATGTTTCTAAACCTTAAAACTGTTCTAAAGAAGCAAAATCTCATCTTAGCCATTTTGATGCATTGCAGAAGAACATACAATAAATTGTACTAACAGGACGGGAAGTCAGACTTAAACAACTTTATCTTACTTAAACAGTTTTAGTTTTAAAAATTCTAAAATTGTGGTGTGCACTTTAAACTAATTATCTAAATAGAGTTTAGGCCTAAAAGTGTTTAAAATTAGAAATGTGTTGTGCAACTGGTCCCTGGACTATAAAGTTTGTGTTATTTGAAAAATTAGAATCTACATGCTTTATGGTATGGGGCAGTGAGCGTGTACCTACCAGTTTTATTGAAACTGACAGCCTACACACAGTAGTCAGGGACGATACCATCTCAACAGCAAGCACCATGTCCATCCCGCTGGGACTAGCCGGGGCTAGCAAAGACTATTCTAATACTGGAGCACCTCACTTTTGTCCCCGAAGTCTTTTCTTATCTGGGTCGAACTAGCTTCGTTTTTGTATATAAATTCCAGGACCGGTATTAAGCAGTTAAGCCAGAAAGTGATGCACAAAGAATTGTTGGGCAATGCGAAGTCCATCGAGAGCGTATGGCCAAAAACTCTTGTTCGCAGTGCAGAGCTTACAGCAAGCTTTGGGCAAAGTAATGCTAGTCAAGTATATCTCTGTGTGTCATGGTATCTTCCATCTCCGAGCCTCTGCGTTCAGCTCTCTTGGTATCATTATTAGCTTCGGGAGCTCTGCAGACTGCTTGTGTGAAGTTTCTTACCTGTACCAGCAGTTTTGCATTGTGTCTCATTTTTATTTCTTTACGCTCCCTATTTTGGCTTTGTGATGCTGTGCCTCTAAATATTCCTACGTCCGAAAAAATGTAATGTAAGCACTCTGTCACATCACGATCACACAAATGATCTCAATGTTGCCTTTTTTGCCTCCAGACAGTGAACCAGACTAAACCTGTCAAAGCACTGATCTTGTAGGACTGAACCATCTAAACCAACTTCTCATATTTTTATTCTAGTGCTTTTAACTAGTAACTATTATGAGGATTGTTCGTAAAGCCCTACAATCAAAGAAAGAATGACAATTGATAAATGGAAAAAGTAAAAACAACTGTCGAAAAAGAAGAACTATAAAAAATAAAAGGGTAAGAAACTGGGAAAAAAGAAAGAAAGAAACTGGGAAAAGCGTGCGTGCGTGCGTGCGTGCGTGTGTGTGTTAGTAACTGTACCACTTGTTCTCTTCTTTCTCTCTCTTCTGCTACGTGTTTTGCAGTTGCGCTGATGTCGGTTTTGGCCAGACGTGAAACAGAATATCTTGCTGGTGCCCAGTGGAGCTGCCCGTGTCCCACTGGCGGTCATTGTCATGGTAGCGTGGCCTTCAAAGAGCGCGTCGCATAAATTTTTAACGTTTTCTCGGTTGCCCGACTATTAAAATGCAGCAGAGAGTCTGTGGAATGGGCGTCAGGCTCTTAGGCAAGCGCTGAGGGCAATGAATCGAGTCTGCACAGTAAGAGAGCAAAGGTCTGATGTCCACATCTCAGGAATGAGTCAAAATTTCTTGCAGACGTGTTTTTACACAAATGTCCAGATCGCAAGCCGAGAGAGGTGGTGATGCAAGAGATGCTTATCCTAACTGAAGCATTTCGAAACACGACAAGGCAAAACAAAACAAAACAAAACAAGGCATGGCATGGCATGGCAAAGCGAGACCAGACAAGAGAAGACAAGGCAGGACAATACAAGAGAAGTAAGCCAAAGAAAGAAAGAGAAGAGAAGGTAAAACAAGTCAAGAATAGACAAAACAAGGCAAAATTAGACAAGGTACGTCAAGAATAGAAAACAACAAACAAGGCAAAGCAACAATAGACAAAACGATAAAAAATACAAGTCGGGGCAAGAATATACAAAGAAAAGCAAAATAAAACAAACAAAAATAGACAAAGCAAACCAGCGCAAGCATGTACAAAACAAGACAAGGACAGGTAAGTATAGACCAAATAAGACAAGGCAAGGCAGGAATATACAAACACAATAAAAAAGACGAACCAAGGCATGAAAAGAAGAAATAAGACAAGCCAAGAACAAAATAGACAAAACAACGCAGAATAAAATAAGACAAAAAGCAAGATACGAAAAGACAAAACATTGCAAAACAAGACAAGCCAGGGCAAAAAAAAATATACAAAAAAGACAGGTCTAGACAAGACTACACATACAAGGCAAGGCACTAATAGCAAAAACAATGTAAAACAAGGCTAGCAAAGGTAAAAACAAACAAATTAATGCAAAACAAGCGAAGCAAGAATGAAAAAATAAAACAAAACAAGAGAAGGCAAGACAAGACAAGATTGGACAAAACAAGTATAGACAAGACACACATTTTTATTTTCTCCCTCCCTTTTCAGATCCTCTCTCATGCGAAGATCCAGTCTAGTCACTCGCTGTGAAGAGGATGCTGTGTCTATCGAAGTGGTCAAATAGAGAACATTTAAAACGCATATTTTTAATTAAGATCATTCCACTATGTTAATGCGTTTAAGGATAAAATTCAAACGGATCTTTGGAAGAGTGGGTGCGTGCGCACAT
Source organism: Marisa cornuarietis (assembly GCA_004794655.1). Classification (NCBI taxonomy): domain Eukaryota; kingdom Metazoa; phylum Mollusca; class Gastropoda; order Architaenioglossa; family Ampullariidae; genus Marisa; species Marisa cornuarietis. The sequence continues at coordinate 3,811,942 of SMMW01000135.1, forward strand.
ATAGATTATATACGCACGCTAGCTCACAAAACACACACACACACACACACACACACACACACACACACACACACACACACACACACACACACACTTCCTCAAAGGGATATCGAAATCTCTTTCCCAATCCTTGTTTCCTTACTAAGGAGGACAAGCTACTTGTATTATTTATCGGGAACTACCATGCATTGCATCAGCTTGACTTTGTGAGCTATGATTTTTTTGTTGGGCCTTTTTTGTTTTAGTGTTTTGTTTTAAACTGTTTGTTTTGTTCTATTTTTGAACTTTTTGATATTTGGAAAGTCATTGTTTGACTTTCGAAACACTATCGGTTCGATTGTTTTGTCCTTAGATATTTTGTCTTATCTGTCAGAATAATTGTGTCATTGTAGGTAGTAAAACCATGCATCTCACGGCGCAGTTATATGACGTCACGCTGCAGCACAGCAGCACAATTAACCAGAAATATCAGCATTATTATCCCAAAGAATTAGTATAACTTACCAGAAGGGTTAGCACAAATAACCGGAAGTATCAGTATTATTTACCGGAAGGATTAGCATAATCAAGCAAAACAATTAGAACAATTAACCACAACGATTAGCACGTTCGTCGGTTATGACAAAAACCAGCGAGTCCAGCGCAGTTACTATCCATCACCTTCGTCCTTCGCACCACCCCCCCCCCCACCTCAACCACTTTAACCTTAACCGAAACTAAGTTGCCCCCAAGTGCTGTCTCTATCATCTCATTAACTAACGACTACCTGGTTTAACAGTTACAGTCATTAAAATTGATAGAATCGGCAGCTTTAGTAAGCAGCTAATGCAATTTAGCAGCTGGCATACTGAGCGCCACTGATATTTGTATTCAAAACATCAACAGATGTTAGTGACAGCTGAAAGAAACAATAGGGGGAAAAAAAAACACCTTTAGCAGGGACCTGGGACATTCGCTAGGATGCTTGCTTCTGCTGCTGCTTGCCTTTTGACTAGCCTTGCTGGCAGACTGTCGTTCTTGCTGGTGCCATTAAAAATGGATTGGCACCGGTGGATGGAGAACACGAGTCCGTTGACAATTACTGCATGTTGCTGCCCCTCCCTCCCTCCTCCCTCTTGGGGACCTTATCTTGTTAGAGTCTCGGCAAATATTGAATCATTAGTCGGCCGAGGCCCGGCCTTACACGGGCCCCAACAAAGGCTGATCTTGAGTCCATCAAATATGGATGGTGGCGCTGGTGGCGCAGTGGCCCGTCTCGTGGCGTGATTGAAGACAATCACAGTTTTCTCCCTTGACCCAACCTACCCGGTCCAGCAGCGTGCGGTAAGCCACGCCATTGTCACCTGAAAGTTTGGATCGACTTCGGCCGGACTGATTTTTTTTTTTTTTTTTTTTTTTTTTGGAGCACAGACGAAATCAAGTACAAGAGATACTGCATGGCGTGTCCACTTCATTAATTTACGTGATTAGCACACTGCGTAGTGCGAGATAAATCTCGACTGTCTCGAGGAGGGTGTGACTTTCCTATTTTCGTGAAGACGTGAGTAGGGGCCGGTCTGCCCATCCAGAAAACGTTTATAGTGTGTCCTAATTAAGATATTAATGTAAATAATCAACTAGAAATAAGTCATTATCGAGTTCCACTGCAGCATTTCGTCCCACCAGCCCTTAGTCAATCAGTTTTTTTTTTCTCTCTCTCTCACTGTGTGTGTGTGTGTGTGTGTGTGTGTGTGTGTGTGTGTGTGTGTGTGTGTGTGTGTGTGTGTGTGTTTCTCAAGCTGTCCTCCATATGCTCTACAACCAAATAACTTTTAGTTGTGTTTTAAATGCCGTATAGAAGCCTCATCACTCGCCATTTTCCAGACGACAAAATTTTTTAAAAAAAGCTAATTAACAAAAAAATATTGCAAATTTGATATCCAAATAATTTTGAACCTACAATTCTTCATCACTGCCACAAATAAACAGTTAAACATATACTTCAAGCCCAGGGAAGCTGCACCTGCGAACAAGGTTCAGTAATTTTTCACAGCAAAAGTTTGATTTTTGTAATGACATGTAATGTTATCTAATGATACCTGATAATCTAATGGATGATAAAGTAAAACTAGTCACAGTTTTTTTCTGGGGAGTGCGTCGTTTGTAATGATATCACTTGTATTTCTCGCAATAATTTTAGTTTTCTATTAGTAATTTTTCATCTTCGGTTGTGTCCTGTGAATCAGAGGTAGTTTTTAGAGGTTTTTCTTATATTAATACATTATTCTTTTTAAAAAAAAAAAAAAGCTCCCATGAGAAAGTATTCCTTATGAAAGGAGTATACATGCGCAAGAGAAGAGTATTAGCTGTATCTTATTCTGATATTTAATCATCTTTTAACACAGAGGGGTCGGTCTGTATTAATATTTATGTCGACGTGTATAGGGTAAGCTAGGTCTAGAACACATACTACGTTTCATCAGTTGGTTAACCAAAAACTGAATAAGAATTCTGAAGTTATTGCAATTATGATGATCAGCTGCTTTCACGGTATATTCAACTTAGCGGTTTGCCTGTGGAAGATACTTGGAGATATAAATAACTAACAGTAATGTGTTTTGAAACAGCCGACACACCAAAAGACGTACGTAGAGAACACAAAGAACTAACTTAGTTGCACCCAGGGGCCAGTTGCACAACACGTTTCTAAACCTTAAAACTGTTCTAAAGAAGCAAAATCTTTTCTTAGCCATTTAGATGCATTGCACAAAAACATACAAAAAATTGTACTGACAGGACGGAAAGTCAGACTTAAACAACTTTATCTTACTTAAAGCTGTTTTAGTTTTAAAAATTCTAAAATTGTGGTGTGCACTTTAAACTAATTATCTAAATAGAGTTTAGGCCTACAAGTGTTTAAAATAAGAAATGTGTTGTGCAACTGGCCCCAGAGCGGTAGTCTTTTTCCGTTGTGTTATTTTAGGTTGGGTTGGGTTTGTGCAATGTTGTGTTGGTTTTTTTTTAATTATTTGTTTTAATTATTTGAATTGCTCATACAAAAAGCAATGGATTTTAATAGAAACGTTTAGTATATTTCTTATACATAAACACAGAGAGAGAAAGAGCGAGAGAAAAAGAAAGAAATTGAGGCAGAGAGAGAGAGAGAAAGAGAAAAATTGAGGTGGGTGAATGCGAGAATCTGCTGCTTAATTTATGTCCTAAATTCTAAGAGCGAGAGCGTGAATGGCGAACGCTCTAAAATATTCATGAATGCATTTGCGCGTAAGCCTTTCCTGTTGAGAGATTTCAAAATCAGGGTCAAGCTGGGTTTTTTGGAGAGGATTATTTCTATTTTTTTCCTCTCTCTCTCTCTCTACTTTCGTACGTTTCATGAAAGCGTTAGCGTGCAGCTGAAGGAATACAGAATGTCCAAACAGAGGAGTTGTGGGAGGTGGGGGGAGGTGAAGGAGGTGATAGGTGCTCACCGTTGCAACATTAATGAGAGCGGCCAGCGATGCGCGATGTCCGACACGCAGCACGGGGTGTCACTGGGGGCTTCTGGGAAAGCTTCTGAACTCGGGTAGCACTTGACGGCGTCCGTTTCTGCCAGCTCGATTCAGATTTTGTTTTGAATCATATCGAATTATGCAGCCGGCGCTTTGTAAATTATGCCCGAAGCTTTGACATCAAGTGTATCTCCATCAAGGCAAAAACATCGTCCAAAAATTCAGCGTCCAATGAGACTAAAAGCCTCACCCTCGCGCAAAAATAGTTTTTAAATTAGTCGATTTAATATGTTAGAATAGATGAATCCACAGAAAAACGAGCGAAAAGCTATGTTCCGTTTGCGAGGTACATTTTAGTTCTCATGTAGATTTTGGAAAGATGTTATCATGCCATTTCCTCGCGTGTCACAAACGTAGGCTTGACGACTGGACAAAGCAGAAGTTCTGGCAGTTGATTCAACCTTCAGTGGTGTTAGTAGTCAGAGTTTTGGTCAATCCCTATTATTCTTTTCTCATAAAAATTTAACCGAAAATTCCCTTCTCGAAGCAAATACTTCAAGCGTAACGTTCTGTCAACTTGCCCGTAACCTTAGCTTAGTTTTATCTTGGACATCGGGTTGGCCTTTAACGCCTGGTAGAGACTTTGAGTTTTCTGAATCGCTTCCAAGCACGGGGACGCTGATGAACGCTCTACCTGCTGTGCGTTGAAGAAAAGAGACGCGGATGTGTTACAAGTGGACGCTCAAGCGTGAAAAAGAGGCGGAACTCTTCATGTGGAACCGGACCAGCCCAGAACAGGAACAGTGGACTCAGCAGCTGCCGTGCGGACTGGTAGAAGAAAGTGGCTATAGGACCGAGGGTCTGCGTGGCAAAATTTAGTTTTTTTAGCCAAAACGTTGACATTATTATTATTATTATTATTAGTTCGTCGCCTCCTGTACACGTTTCTTCAGAGCTAATCCAAGTTTTAAAAAAACCAAAATAAGTATAATGCAGTTGCTGACAAGTTATCTGGATTTTGCATTGTCGTTTTTTATCATTTCGGTTGGTAAATGCACAGGTTTCTTTTCTTTACTTCACTTCATCCTTCTGATGTTACTGAATGCCGAAGCCGACGCGACATCGTTAATTCTAACGAAGCAAAGCGGTCAGCACTGGGCTCCCTTTATGAGGAAATGAGATTGAATTTTATTTCCAAAAATGCTTGTAAGAACTGCAATATTCGAAGAATTGTATCTCGTGACTACATTCAAGCTCATCGTTTACGTTTCATTGCAATCAGCATCGATGGATATGTTTACCTAGCTCCTGAAAATAAAAATAATTCACTCGAGTTAGACTCTAAAAATTTCACGATACTAAAATGTACCAAACATTATTCGAAGATACACTGATAATATCTGTATTATTTACTGATGTATGTGCATTATACTATCTAGCGCGAGCGAGCGTGTGTGTGTGTGTGTGTGTGTGTGTGTGTGTGGTTTAGTTATCTAAAGTCGTTTCGTTATACGTCATCTTAACGTTGAAGAGAGGATTGTGAACCAAAGAACTATTCTAAACTTGTTCCTTACAATAACTTGATTGATTGATTGATTGATTGATTGATTGATTGATTGATTGATTGATTGATTGTCTTCTACCGCTGTGTGCACTATCCTGCACTGTGCACACACTCACCACATTCAACCATCCACATCCCATGACCCTCTCATATGTACCCGAGAACAAGTCAATGGGTACAACATATACAAACAGATCACACGAGGCTCGCACACACTTTGTGAATACCTGTGTGCAGTGAATGAAAAGAAAACCAAAGAAACGCCTCGTCTCTGACAAAAGGCTATTAATAAATACAAGCTTCCATCCACCATTCAACCAGTCTTTTCTGTAACCGTATTCACAGGCCCTTTACTGTCCCCATGTTCCCCAAAACATACATCCCCAAAAATTACTATTTGAAAAGTTACTGCGCCTCAGGAAACTGTGCCAGTAAATGTTTTCCAAATTATGCAGTTTCTTCTTGGACTCCTCTGAGTCTTTTTCTCCTTCCAACAAAATATGTTTGCATTTCCTTTACTCTTGTCACCTGTGTCCTGCACAATCCTCTGTAGTCTGTAAAATCATTTTCATTCTGCAACTCCCTTGTATTCTGTCAGCTTACACATAAATCTTCCATATGCTTACTTTGTCTTCATATTCTGCCTCGGCGACTGGAAAAAGCAAACAACGGCTGAATTTATCCAGTAACCATCCGGATAACAAACATAACTGTATGTTCACCTCTACAGAGCTGCAGAGACCTTTGGATAATTCCAGTGACGTGTACCTAACTTCATTGATATAATGGAACATACGAGTTTCAATGAAATTCAATTGAAGTAAAAAATCTGGATTCTAAACGTAGAAACAGGGTGGGGGAAAAACTTCTTTGATAAAAACCAATTTCTCATCGTGTATGACAAGGGAAGACTGTAACACGTGTTTAGGCGTTGCCTAAGAAACTTGGCAAACCTGAAGAAATGGTGTAGAGTGTGCGTTGCACCTAAGTGGGGGTTTTTTGGGGACACCGACATTGAACCGTTGAACATGTCGAAGTCTTTTTTTTCAGTTTTACTTCAGTTGTGCGAGCCGCGAACCCACGTGCCATTGCCTCGGTGAAAGACTCATGCTCATCAACATTCCCACGTGACTCTGCGGCCACTTGCGGTTGGCTGCCTGAGTGTTTGCTTAACGAACCTGCAATCTTATAAACCTATTGTCCTTGGCCAGTTACATGGGATCAGGACAAAGGATTCAAAGCCGCGGTATTGACCCGCTCCAATGAATTTTACGGAACTGAAAAAACAACTGATGTCGCTTAACTGTTTCTGTGATGTTGTTTGACAGCCCAGACTGTCGCTGCTGTGTCAGTGCAAAATGATGATATGCTGCTTCACTGAATAAAGTAGGCACAGCGTCTGTTAGCTTTGGTCTATGACATCAGTAAAGCTTATGTGTTTATGCCTTTATTAAATTCTGTTAATAGTCGTCTTTTGATAACCCTGGATGCCTATTTCCTTTTAGAATTTTGTGGTGCCAGTCCCATTCAGATCTGTGAAAGTTTTTGGAACGTTCGAGAAAGTCGTGAGTTGTTTCTCGTAACTCCACACGAGAATCAAGTCTCCTCGAGATCAACGTTTCAACCCAATCACTAATCACTCCAACAGGTTCAGAAGCTGTTCCAGCAGGTGGACACTGACGTCCCCGCTGCCGGACTAAGGGTCAGTCACAGTCCTGAGCTCTGCAAAACACGAGGTCATGAGGTCAGAAATGGTTGCTGAGCTCCACATGACGTCGCAGGTCCACCTTACGCTGGAAAGCTCGGCCACAGCGGGTACATGCAAACGGCTTGTAGCCCGTGTGCTTACGGCTGTGTGTGATGAGGTTTGAAGACTGGCTGAACGCCTTCCCACAGATGGTACATTTGTGCGGTTTTTCTCCTGCAACATACCCCAAAAATTTGCACTTTTAATCTTTAAAAGCATCAGCCGTTATGGGATCTCGGTATGAGGTTATAGCTCATAATTAAAGCAACATTAAAGAACCCTTCAAGTAAAAATCGTTTTAAATGTTTTGGTTTTCGGTTTATATCGGTTGTGTAGATCATTGGAAAATACCCCGAAATCACATAGAGCGAAAATTTTATGTTTGGAAGATAAGAGCTCTTAGACTTTAATTTTCTCATATGTCCAGTCCATGATGTCAAATAATTACAAGGATTAGCAGAACTAGCACACGCGCCCAACTCTTCAGCTGTTTATAAAGGGGATATTTTTAACGCATCCACGTACGAGACTGAAGTCACGGTCCACATCGATGCCTGACCTCACGTATCTCCCAAGTGAATTGTTCCTTTTAGCTCAGACAGTTAGGTATAAACAAAACTCATTCCATTGGAAAACGAGTTTCCCTTTCGGTGGGCTTTTTGTTTTTAGAAAATTCGATGATTAATGAGAGATGCGATCGGAACGTGAAATTAAATAGACTCTCTCACCTGTGTGGATGTAGGTGTGCTTCTTCATGTCCGACTTTTGATGAAAACGCTTGCCGCAGTAAGGACACGGGTACGGCCGGGTGTCGGAGTGGATCAGCATGTGGGTGGAAAGCGTGGAGGAGCGCTTGAAGGACTTTCCACACTCCCGGCACTGGAATGTGCGCTCCTTGACCTCCGGGAAGCCTTTGACCTCCGAGTAGCTTTTGACCTCCGGGTAACCTTTGACCTCCGAATAGGCCTTGACATCTGGGTAATTTTTTATTCCCAGGTTGCCTCGATGTCCGCCGGAGTCCACTCCAGACCTCGCCGTCGAACAAAGGCCGTGGTTTGAGGAGTCGGTAGAGAAGGTGCTGGAATAAGAACCCCCCGTGGCCCTGCCTTCGGCGTGATTGCCGTCCCCTGCCGCGCCAGAATCCGGGGACGACCCAGGGCTGTCCTTGACCCGTGGTGCGCAACTGCAGCACGTGCAAGCAGGGAAGTCCTCCCAGCGTCCCAGGTCATGGCCGGGAGAAGGAGGCAGAAAATGCGGCATCGGCGTGGGCGGGAAGAAGAGCAGACCGCTGGGGCTGGCAGCCTTGGGAACTTCCGGTGGGCTCTTACTCTCGCAGCAACTTCTCTGTGGTGACGTCATTTTGGTCAATTTAGGGTCCAGCGTGAAACTAACACTATCTGTCGCCAGAGGTTGGAGGGGATCTTTTTCCAGGCCTGTTATTCTGAGAGTCTTTTCGTCAGGCGTGGTTACAGATTCTCGATCTGTTTCCTTGTTAACCGTGAAGCCAGGTGCGAGGGAGGGAGTATCTATCATGGGGGGCCGTAGTCGTGAGTACAGCGTGCTCAGGTGAGGGCCTGAAGGTGGGCCCTTTTGCGAGTCCCCAGGCAAGAGAAGAAGGTCGTGGTCAAGGGTCAGCCAGGACAGGAAGTCCCCAAGCATCTCGTGAATGTGGGCGCTCTTGAGGTCCGACAGGACCCCCGTGTCTGAAGTCACTCCTGCAAGTGATATGCACGCACGCCCCGCATGCACACATACGAGCACACAAATACAAACACGCACACACATACACGCACGCGAAAATAAATACATTGTAAACATAGTGTGCTTATGTTAGAAATCACTATTCACAAAATATGATAGAAGGTGCGCTGTCGTAAAAAAAGTGCAGTCAAATGTGTCGCCTTTGAGTGAGGAATTTTGCACCATGTACTTTAACAGTGCTGTGAATGTCTTTTTTTCTTATTTGGTCTCCCTTTGTCCAGCTATGTTATGTCGTGTTTTGTTTGTTTGTTTGTTTGTTTGTTTGTTTCCTGGTTGTGTGTGTGTGTGACCCCAACTCCATGCATATCAGTGAGTCTTAAGCGGTGGCTGACAAACGATGTGTTCTTTCACCAACAGGCTTTACCGTTCGTTGTACTATTTTGACCTTTTAACTGAAAGATTATAGGGATGGTTACTAAGAAAAGTAAGCTTTTTGTATGTTTCAACAAGGTAAAACAAAGGGACGACTGGTATCAAATACTAGTCTTGCGTTCCAGTCCACGAAGAGCATGCCTTTATGACTGTCATGATCAGAAAGAAGCCCACTACTGAGGCAATGTTTCAGAAAAGACGATCAAATTTTAAGGTCAAAAAGGGTCTACGTGGAACTGGGGCAATGTCTCTCCCCTCTGACACCAGACCTTCACGGTTCTGAGATACGAAGGCGGTCCACAGCAAATTAAGAAGCGATCCACCATGCTGAGGTTCGATCAAAACGATCTTCGTGATCAGATAAACGCCCGGTACCGGCCTAACATCTACTAACCTTCTAGCACTTCGAGAGGCAACCGTGATCAGAAAGCTGCCTATATCGAACTAGAGCAAAGAGGAGAACAGCAGGATTTTTGTGACTAAAAACATTCCCAGTCGATCCGGAAAAATCTTCAAGCATTCTGGCGGTAGGCTCATACAAATTTGACCAACAACAAAAAAAAAAAAAAAAATCGAACTGGCTCAATGTCCCAACACTCAGAGTCAGTCGATCTATACACATTTTTATCAGAAAGACGTCCAGGTCGAACAGGCCGAATCTTCCAGTGCTCAAGAGAGCGGACCCTCACGATCGTCTGATCAGAAAAACGTCCCACGCCTTGACGATCTCCTGGGACGGTGCCTGCAGTGGCTCTAATAGACGTTTCTTCCTACAAGACTGCCGAGGCTGTGCGTGGCGAGACGGGAGGCACCACCGTTCGCTGGCATGCTAGGGAGGAGCCGCGCCTCTGCGGGGAAATCACATCTGATTAGCTCCCCTCGTCCATGCACGCCGCTGGCGGGCCGCTGCTTTAAATATACATTAAAATAATAGGCAGCATGCTGACCTCAAGGGAGGCAATTCACGTTTGACTCCCCTCGCAAGGGACATCACTCTCAGGGCCAACGAACGAATTCATTTTTTGGGGTTCTTTTTATTGTCTCAAAACGCTGTAACTGCGTGGTCGAGTTGCTCGTGCCGTCGCTGCCTCTGCTATTAGGAGAATTGTCTTACAGTCCTGCGTTCACTGCCCCACGATTAACCCTTCACCGAAGGTGAAAAGTCAATATCATGTCGTACTTCGTTTGCTAGAAGCCTGCCTGCCGGAGAGCGAGTCAAGCGACGTATTTCCATTTCCGGCTCGCCGTCGTCCCACGCGTGCTATCACCGGAACATTAGTGGCCGCCTTTTATTCTTTCCCCCTATGATTTCTCAAAACATCAAATTTCAGGAAATATGCCAGCTGCAGTTTTTTTTTACCCCGAATTTTGAATGCAAGCTATCATCAATCTGTGAAAGATGTAGTCAAAAAATTTGCTTGCAAAAATTACAGAAAACATCAAACAAAATTTAACAAGTGAATGTAATCGCTGTTCGTGATATTATATTCGAGTCGCTGTGGATGATATCAGATTAAATCGTAAAACCTGCAAGCACGAGATTTTCAGTGATACGTCAATTTTTCTCCGGTTGTGCTTTTTGCTTCTTCGAAAATGGCCTCCATCGCGTTCTACTCTTTTAGAAGACAAAACAACTTTATTTGTCCCAGAAGGTAATTAGGAATCAGTCCACACACCTATAACTAACAATGATTTAAAATAAACATCGCCAAGTCTTGCGGACCATAACTCACTAGGCCATGTAAACTGTTCAGGCGTGGCTATGCATGTCAGGGCAGCGTATCGAGGGCGTTAACTAAACTTTCTCAGCCATGTTAAGGTTAGTGAACAGAAGTTTTGGTCGTGATCCCGTTGAACAAAGAGGAGCGGGCCGTGGAGCTGTGTGTTATACATGAACTGCCTTTAACGAACCAGGTAAATGGGATATTTTTCGGTTAAAAAAAAATTAGGCTTCTTTTACATCTTACGAATAAATGTTTTTGCATTTTTAAAGTCTGAATAAAGTAAGTGTGTGTGTGTGTGTGTGTGTGTGTGTGTGTGTGTGTGTGTGTGTGTGTGTGTGTGAGAGAGAGAGAGAGAGAAAGAGAGAGCCCATATTGTCCGCATGCTTAGTGTGCTGCTAACCGCTAGAATGAATGAAAGAAAAGAGAGAAGAAAGCTAACACCCGTTTGGCACCATATTGAGCATGAGTAAAACATCATAAATCGCCACACTCACTATGTTGTGTGAACTGTAAAGGTGTTACTAGACATCTTCCGAAAGCGACGGAAGTGGGGAGGGGGGAAGATTGTAGTTTTACGCCGAGCCAGCAACTAAGGGTATATCACTGCAAAGCAGTCGGCACTTTAAACGGGTGCCATGTGCACGGAAAGAACTGCGTGCCACAGAAAAAAAAAATCCGAACCCATGACAGCCAGTCCTCACTGTATTGATGACAGGGGCCAACCAGTCTGCCACTGGACCGTCAGCCAGTCTTAACTAAAATTTCTCACCCACAATGAGAGAGTGAAAAAAAATAATAGGAGGAAAACGAATCGAAAACGTGTGTTTTCCACAATACTTGGTATTAGAAGTAAAAGCTTAAATTAAGTGAGAGGTGAGGAGGTCAAGTTTCGATCATAACTTACGATCAAGTTGTGCAACTTGGACACAAGTCATTAGATCACAACAAATTGTGACCGCTGGCTTCCATCGTTCATGCAGATCGCCATTGTTGGTGGAGAGAGCACGTGTCCGGACTTCTGGACATGACAAACTTGCTCTACTTTTTTACCACATTACATGGAAATCGCCGGCCACGCCCTCCTATCTCCTACAAAACCTGGAAATTACACCCCACGCTGCCCGGGCACCTCCGAAGTCATGAATCGGTCTTCCACGTCGTTGTCAAGGCGACCGCTGCCTCATCGCAAATGATGTTACGGCGGTAGGCGCCCAGCAATGGGTGGTTCACGCGGGCAAATCTGAATGAAAGAACGTTTCTTCAACTGTCTAAAAATGCAGGGGTTTCTTCAGAGAAGAGGGCAGCTGAGTGTGAATTCTTCTGACACCCACCTTCCCTCATAAAGATTTCTGCAAAAGACTTCTACTTTCAAACTGTGTCGTGTTTTATTTTTATTTTATTTTATTTTATTTTGTTGTAAATTTTGGAGGAAGCAGACCGAGAGTTTGCTAAGTGATGGTCGACATGATTACATGTTCCAACCGAATGTAGTGGAAAGCTCAGGGAAAGCAGTATCTATAATTAAAGCATCACTACAGTACTGATTTTAAAATTATTATTGAAAAGATTCTTATTGTTGTTACAAAAGTAGACCAGAAAGAAAGAAAAAAAGATTTTAGTGATTCGGTTTTTAAACTTTTTCGTTCCTTTTTTGAAAATTTTGTGGGGATGCCCGAGAGTTAGCTAGACGGTGGTCGACTTGACGGCATGTTTGCAAGACAATGTAGAGGAAAGCTCAGGGAAAATAGGATCTATAGCTAAGGTATCAGTATAGGGCTAATGTTTGAACTTATTACTGAAAACATTTTAAAATTGTTTTCACAAAAGTAGGCCAGAAAGAAATTTTTAAAGAAACTGAGCAGTGGCAAAGAAGTCTGGAAAGACAGGAAACAAAAAAGAATAAATTTACACCAAGAATTCAAATTTCTACCAATAGGCAAACTTATTCTGGGAACTACCTTTCATCGGATGTAGTATATATCTTGGTAGTCATTGCTGAATTTGTTCCCAGATTCTCACGTCTAGCATTAGATGCTCTGAAAACCAAACCATCACTCGTCAGAATTAGATCCTTAGACCACCTGACCGCTGAAATGTCACGTGATCCAGCATGTCTCAGCGCTGATGCAAGAAACTTTTGCTTGTCGGTTTTTCGTCATGAGTTCGTGAATTATGGCTAGTTTTCCCCCAACTTACTTCAAATATTTGATACAATAACTACTATTTTAAACTTATTTTCACGGTTTTTTTTTCCAGAAACTTCTACTCAGAAAGTGTGCATTGAACTCTAAAAGTCGATGGCACCACATTTTCTCTTATGCATACCACTTGACCTTCTTGAGATTTCTGACGAAATGGTTTGCAGAGAGCAGAAGGGCTAGACTGCTGTTCAGTCATGAACTCTGCTGTCCTCAGATGATTGAGCTGATAGCGTTGGCCCTGCAGTTGCCCTCACCTCCACCCTGATCTCTACCCCTGACCTGCACAGCGGAAGTCCCAAGCATGCGCAGTGTGCTAAAGTAAACCTGCAGCAGACGGTTTCCGCTCACTGTCCCTTCCCCGCTTCCCTTCACCTTCCTTTCTGGTCAAACTCCGCATGAAGACAGACGGAAGGCGAAGATCTGTCACTGCTTTTTTTAAATATGTCATCGAGAACGCTCAAGATAAATAGGGACAATTGTGATTGTGGCACCCCCAGCATGCGCTGCGGAAATGAGTGATGTCCCTTGTCACGGGCAAAGCTCGCGAGTGAGTGATGTCCCTTGTCACAGTCCGGGCCTGATAGGTCCCAATGTGAGGTTCTCTATCTTTTTTTTAACGGCTACATGCCACACCAGCTCCTACACCCCCCCTCCCCAATACATCAGCTCGACCTCTATCTTCCCGTCGTGCCTCAGACTAATCACGATCAGTAGCCTCGAAAACTGAAGAAAAGTATCCGAGTGTGACAGTTGAAACGGCAGATAGATACACTCCGTTATCGAAAATGTTTTGTTAGAGTGAACACAAGAATTTGCGGTACTTTGAAAATTTCAAGTATCAAATAGTAGGATCTTCCTTCTTCTTTATATTTAAAAAAAATCTTGCCTTCGATCTTTTGAGAATTCGTTCAAATAATTATCGAGCAGTGATAATTAACTAATTAGTTCAGACATTACCAGTGACCTGTTCATAATAACTATGTGGTTGAAAAAGTGTTTTAAAAAATATTTTAATGTTAAGCACACACAGTGTGTGTGTGTGTGTGTGTGTGTGTGTGTGTGTGTGTGTGTGTGTGTGTGTGTGTGTGTGTGTGTGTGTGTGTGTGTGTGTGTGTGTGTGAAACACGGATTTAAACTCAGAAAGAACAGTAAGACCGGCAGACAGACATTTCAGCAACTAAGAAGAAGCATCCTTTGTGTCTGGATCCAAAACACTTAGTGGTGGTGATAAAAACCAAGTCACCAGCATGCACACATTCACGCACTTTCTCCCTCTCTCTTGCACACACACACACACACACACACACACACACACACACACACACACACAAGCACACATACAGACACGAGAGAGAAACAGGGTGGAAAAGAGGACGAATGTGTGGGAGGGAGAGAGGAGGGGGAGGAAGAGGAGGTACCGGAAGAAAGCGGAATGTTTACAGACAACAGACATGGCGCAGAGTGGGTTTTAAAGTTTTCCCTGGTTATTAAATGAAATGAGTTTTCTAGACACTCTGGCGATTTGGATAAAGACGCCACTAGGCGAGCTCCTACCCGGTGCTTATAAATCAGTACTGGGACTTTGGGCCGCAGACAAAAATCCATGTTCAGACTTCATTAGTCAAACTCAATCTGAGGCCGGAAAATTTGACAAATGATATTCATGACCGCCAGAGGGTTTTGATCATCATTCAGAACAATGCTGATGATCCCCTGGGAAGGACCCGCGTCTCCGCAGGGCCCCACGGGAGCGGAGCTGGCCTCAATGTTCGCTTACTAACGCAACAACAATCAGAATGTGAAAAACGCCCACCAGCGCCATCTAACGGTAAGTATCCTCCAAACTTCACATCTTGAGAGGAGGATGGTTAAAATAAAAACAGTTGCGTCTCTTTCTCTCCTCCTCATCACCAATACATCAATCCTACAATTTTCCATCGCCCTGTATGAGAGATTTGTGGTGAACATTCTTTCCTCGCCCTCTCCTCCCCCTCCTCACTTTAGTCCTCCATGGCAAGGAGGCTGAAGGTTAGGGAAACGACCACTGCAGCCCAGAAGAGACATTAAAAAAGATAATCATTATCTCACGAGTCGTATCGTGCCCGCGCTTCATTTTCGTGACAACGGCCAGTTGAGAGCCCAGCGCACTGCATTCAGTCTATTCGCCAGTAACCTTTAACATCAGCAAAACAAATGGCGCCTCCCTTTCGCGGAGGGCAAGAATGGAAAGAGACATCGAGAAGTGAGAGAAGAACAAAAAAACTCTGAACATTATATCTAAAAGTTATGTGTGATTTATTATTCTGCGTTGTGTGTAAAAGTTATCAGTGACTTATTGTGCATTCGATTCTTGATGTTTTATGCTTACGAAACATTTAACATGATGATGATGATGATGATGATGATGATGATGATGATGATGATGATGATGATGATGATGATGATGATGATGATGATGATGATGATGATGATGATGATGATGATGATGATGATTTTACAGGCTTTTCCCAACACTCCAGTGTTGTTTCACTAGCCGAGCCCCACAACAACAGAGGCCTCCGCCGTTTGAGACCCCCAGGGGCGGTAGTGGCCGTAAGCGAGGGTAAGCCGCTGTCCTGGGAGTAACATGGGGAACACGAGGGCAAGTGTTAGGTCGTCGTAGCTATAAAGCAGACACCGCACATGTAGATTTACCCCTGGAGCTGTAGTTACAAAGCAGTGGCAAAGATGAGGCAGGGTAAAAGTAGTTTAATGTTTGCGGACTCTGGTCTCGCATCTTAACTACAACTCGCTTGTCACCCTTTGATTTTCCTTTAATTGAACTTAATTTGCAGTTCGAGGTTGATGTCAAACAAAGCTGTTTTATGGTGAAGAGACTGCAATCCGTTAATTTTTACAGTCTATAAACGGGTCTTTTACTGGTGCAGACATATGCAGCGATGAATAACCACCGTATTGATGTTTGCCTTTCTCTGATAATTCGGTTGTTTACTTCTTAGTCTTTAGTTTCACATGTCAGACAACATCCCTCTCCCGGCCTAACCCTTTAGGTCGGCAAATGGTTTTCGCAAACCGCTTTTAAAAAATGTCTCGTTCTTCATACAATCTTGTAAACATTGTATTGTAACTTTGCATATTGTCAACTCGAAGACATACCACATGCAACATCCGACGCGTGTGCTTGAATGCAAGACAAAGGTACACGCATAGATATATGCATACACACATGCATACACATATAGATACATACATACCCATAAAGGGCAGCGCTTACTAATCTATATTTCATACTACATGATTTAATTTTAAAAATTATCAACAGCCATGTAGTCTAATCCAGCTCACAAAGAAAGTAGAATACATTCACGTGAACATAAAAACGCCTAAAATATGTTCCTAAATAAATGGAAAAATCACTGAAAATGACATCAAATCGCGCGCACACACACACACACACATACACACACACACACACACACACATGTGTCTGGACACATGTTTTTTAAGCGCATTATGATATAAAGATGTATAATAACAAATGAATGAATGCTGTGTCTCAGCATGAATAAAAACAGCATTCTTACCAAATAGAGATTGTCGAAGCTGTAAGTACAATATTTAAGCGTAACAGGAGGAAAAAATATTTTCCCTAGACATTTCTTTGGCATGGGATATGACACTTCCATCATAAATTTCTTCACCCTTTCTTCCCGAGGCAGGTTAGCTTTTCCTTTAACGGTGAATGCCGTGGAAATCTCAGACTTCTCGGAAATCTCCAAGGATCCATTGAAAACGGCATCTCCAACTGCCATGTCATTGAAGATGATACTTTGGTGCTACAGAAACTTGCTTACAAAACATGAAAACTCGGTAATAGATGATTTATCGCGATAGCCTCGGCAGGTTTTGAATCTAAACTTTTAATCTTTCCTATTATTGTGAAAGTGTTTGCAATGAGTGTTGGCTGCATTGCCAGAAGTGATTACATAATCTTGTTGGAAAAAGGAGACAGAATGAAATGATTAAGACTATCAGTCATCCTGTTATTGGCAAAAATACTGATGTAGGGGTTATACTTAAATAAACTCATAGTAACAAAAACGCCTGAATGAGTCAATAAAGGAACGAAAGAACTAACGAAAACAAAAGAAAGAAAGAAAGAAAGAACCAACCAACCAACCAACCAACCAACCAACAAACAAACAAACAAACAAAGTGAAAAGCAGGACATAAGACCAACCAACAAACAAACAAACAAGGTGAAAAGAAGGATACAATAGTGGAAACCGACATTCCACATTGACCAGAAAGTTTTTCCATGAGCTGCAATATTTTACTGGAAGCGAAATATGTTGCAGCTAACCGTGGTGTCTGTCGTTCCTGTGACGTATACCGTGACGTTCTTCACGACTGCAGCAAAAAACTAGTTCCCGGCTGAAAACTCTTCCGAACCTCTGGACGGCCAATGTGACATCACACGGTGGGCCTAATCAGAGACGGACCAAGCAACTTTGATCTGCTGTGACGTAGTGCCGCATCTGAGTCGAGATGAGTAGTTTCTGAGCAGAGATGAGGCGACGGCACGTGCGACAGGGAGATGATTCTCATGGTACTAGAGAGGACGTTGCAATGGTGTCAACACCACTTTCATGTCATATGATCAGACTGAGCTTAATTAAGCTTGTGTGAGACAGTCTCACAGTACGTGGTCAGTCCAGCTCCCCCGCCCCGCCCAGCATACACACACACACGCACACACACACACACACAGACACACGCGCGCGCACACACACACACACACGCACGCACACACACACACACAGCTTCTTTGCATTTTTTCTTTGTTAGAAATGGCATTAATTCTATTTTGCTAGTTTTGCATAACGTATAAGATTTTTTAAAAAAATTTAGCCTGTTCAGCCAAAATACACCGCGTCTCCCAGTGTCCCATAAGGTAGCACCAAACGGTGTGGCAGAACACCTGAACACCACTAGCAGTCTGTTTCCGAAACATGTTCTCGAACTAATTCTTGAAAACAGTTGTGGTATTGGGACTAAATGATGTGTATCAAACAGTGGAAATGACTGTATATCCCCTTTTGCTTGATATATATATATATATACCTGTCCTAATAATAATTGTGTGTGCGCGCGCGTGTATGTGCGGTTGTTGTTTTTACTATTTGTTTATTTTTTTATTCTTTTTTATTTTTGCTTTGCCCCTAACTCACGTGAATGATTGTTTCGAGACAGCCCAATAAAGAACGAAACTACGATTCGTCAGGCAGCTTGGCTGTTGGTGTTTTATTCCGTGTCAGCAAGAGGCTATACCCCTGTGAATGGGACATCCGAACTGACGGCGATACTTGCTGAAAGCGAAATTCAGAAAATACTGACTAGAAGCTGACAGGAAAATCTGGTCACCACATGAGGGACTGGCCGACTTAAGTCGCCTCAGCAAATAAATCTCTGACGGATGAATGGCGAGTCGGCGTACAAGCTATTCACCGACTTGGGTTCGGGTATTTTATGAGACAGCCGAGGAAAATCAGAGTTACTGATTCTGTGGCCACTCACGCCGCAAGGTGTAGAGAGATTCCCTAAGGCTAGAAAACTGTTTAGCGCATGAAAAGTAGACCGGGTGTGCGTGCATGCTTGCGCGTGTTGTTGTTGCTATTGTTGTTGAGAGAGAGAGAGAGATTGTTACGATTCTGGCAAGCTCTCAATAACTTTGTAAGTAATTCACTCTAAGATTTTATGTATGCATGTGGCTGTGAGTGCGTGGGTATGGCGCGCGCGCGCGCGTGTGTGTGTGTGTGTGTGTCTGTGTGTTCCTATTTGTGTATGCTCTTGTATTCAACGAAAATAATGTAGAAAGAGGTGCTAATGCTGTTCAAATCATGCATCAACTCACTAAACTGATGTTAGTAACATACCGAATCTCCCTCGAGGGAATCTACGTCTCTTGAATGGCACACAGAAGCCCTCATTCCACTAAACAACAGCACGTGCCAACAAGATTACACATACGTGACCTGATTTGCACGTGCGTGCCCATGCTCTCTCTCTCTCTCTCTCTCACACACACACACACACACACACACACACACACACACACACATGCGAGCGTGTAGTAAGAAAGAAATGAATGCAATGGCAGTAGCAGTGACAATAACAGAGCTAATTCTTTATTGACAAGGTTTGATACGATTAAGGAAACAAAGCTCGTTATACACACCTGGTCGTCACCTTGAAAAGGAACAGTTCTCATAACTTGAGAAAAAAAAACTGTACTGCAAAATGCATGAAACACTGGGTAGAAGCGTAGAAGAAAGAAACAAACAAACAAACAAAGAGACTTCAACAACACTTACGCAAAAGGTTCTCTCACCTGTATGATCTCTGACCTCACGGCTCGTATCGTCAGCAACTACATCAAAGGCTCTCCACAACCGCCTGCCGCGGTTCTTCGGTATCATGAAGGAGCGGGGCATCGTGGTCTGCCAGGTGTGGCACCGGACAGCACTGCACCCCCCCGGAAATAATAATGGCCTTCTCGGAGACGAGAAAACTGGAGGGCGTCTTATCTACGTGCTTCAGCCATGTCGATCTTACAATTCCTTTACACGTTTTTGTCTTGTGATTTTCAGTCCTGTGACTTTGGGTAAACTGTCTACAGCTGCAAGGAGTGGTCAAGCAGTCCAACACCGAGGGGATTAGTTTATGCGATTTTAAATTAACGTTTGACTTTTTTAAAACTTGAGTTCGTTCTGTTGTAGGTGTCCTTGCGGTGTTCAAGAGATGCAGCTGGGCGTCGATTTGCTTATCACGTGCTCCAATCACAGCGTGTGGTTTTGTTGATATAGATCGCCAGAAGTGTTCTGCATTCAGACAACAACCGCGTACACGTTTTATCCTCTTCTCCTGTCACTGTCTAGTCTGGTCACGTGTCTCACTGTTGCGCAGAAGTATGCTGCATGCAGCAACGCAGCTGCTGGACATTGGTGAGATAGTAGTGCAACGGGGGACGAAATGGGAGGGAGGGGAGCTGAGACTGGGTGGGCAGGTCCAGAAAAACGGATCGGAATTCCTGACGGCGCGTCCATGCTTGCGTACAGGTGGCGCTGGTCTTGCCATGCCTGTCTGCGTGCTCACAGAAAAAAAAAAATTTTTTTTTAAAAACACGCAGGGAGGCGAGTAACCGACATCGATGGGGGGGGGGCGGGGACTGAAGCCGTCAATCACGCGTGCGACTGGCACGTGACAGGCAGGGAAGAGACGAATGACAGGTGCGTGTCGGTTGCTGTCCTTGCCTCCCGCCATCGATCGCTCAGGCCGAGCGGCGAATGAGCGAGCAGAGAGAGGGAGCGTCACACGCCGTCCGCGCGTCGTTTCATCACCAAATCACTGTCGTCGTCGCTGCTGCCGTCTGTTTTCCCCTCCCATCTTTTCCCACCCCCACCCCCCAACCTCCCTACCTCCCTACGGGTGCCCGCACGTGCAGGTCATGTAGATTTCACAGTTTCCCTTGTTTCCCGCTCGTCAATAGCCACTTGCCGAAAACCAGTTGACGCGTGAAGAGTTAGTTCTGCCTGACGCCAGCTTTTCTTGCCCAAGTGTGAGAAAACCATTAAAAAACAAACAAACAAATCAAACAAACAAAAACGAAACAAAAAGAACAGCAGAAAGAGAAAGTTGGATTTCGAGCTCGGATTAAGTACTGACCTGTACGATGCCGCCAAGTGCAATCTCCTGACCAAATCAAGAAAGGAAAGAACATCATCAGATTAGTTACTTTCTGTCTCTGTTTTATCTTCGCTCTGATCCTAGTGTAAGCTCTACCCAGAGACCTCAAGCACTTCCTAACATATTTGCTGAGCTACCTTTACCTATTCTAGGAAGGGGGATACTACAACGGAACCAGATTTGTGAGAATACAACCAACAGTGTGCAGAAGTAGTGGGACCTGCGAAAGTGGGAAGTGGCTGAGCCAGTTTAAATTCAGCCGTCATGGAAACAGATAAACGGATATAAGTTCTGCTAACTAAACTGCTTATAAATACACAAGACTTTTCAACCCCTGCTAGCAGCAGCCCATTTGACCAAAACCGTGAATTGATTCTACCCCATGTCATTCGTTCGACCACGAAAATAAATGAACTCCAAACCCTGGTCACCTCACTCGTATTTTACGCTTAAAAAAAAAATGTGATGTGTGCGTGAAACTTCAGTAGATGCTGCCTCTCTAGGAGTCCTTCCACTATCAAACAGGCTAAATAAAAAAACAGGAGTGTCTTTGTTTAATATATTAACAGTTAAACTGTCCCTTACCTTTCTTCGCTATTTTTCACGAAACACTGGACCCTCCTTTGAAATAGCCCCCCACCCACTCCCCATCAACAGTATATTATCTCTCAAGCTGCTTCACACAAGAGTTCTTGAAAAATGTCCACCAAAACCTATGATTATTTTCTGAGGATTTTATCCACCTAGCACAAGGGTTCTTTGTAAGCGTGCATAAAGAATGAACGGTATAAAGTTTCGGTGGATACTTCGTGAGTCTAGAAACAACCTGTAAATATAATAACTACTACTTTGGTACAAATTCCAACCTCTACTTTGTATTTTTGCTGGTTGAATTTGAAAGGTGTAAATGCTTCCACCTAAAGGCGATTTGACATTTTCTTGTTTTATAATACTTTGGTATTTTAACAGTCTAGCAATTTAGCATACTTCTCCCTCTTTTTAGGGCGAAGAATATTTTTTGCTAACACTCTCGTGTCTTTCTCATTCTCTCGTTCTCTCTCATTTTATCTCTTTCTGCCCCCTCCCCTTCTCTCTGATAGAATTTGCGTGCAAGTGGTGCAAACGAGGTCGAAACACTTCTTGTCCCAGAAAATATATCTGTACAAGTTTGACTGTCAGGAGTGCGTATGTGTGCGTGCGTGCGTGTTTATAAGATCATTTCGTTGCTCATGCTCACCAGAGTCTGTAGAGGGAAGTGGGAGACGTTTGGTCAGCCACCATTAATATCCACTGCTCTAGAGGGAGTCTGTCTGTCTTTGAACAGGCTTGAGAAAATCGAAGTCGGTGGAGTGTGCACAAACTTAAACGTGACCGAAAGAACGAAATAGAAAAGAGAGAAAAAAAAGCGAGAAAAGAAAAAGAAAGAAACTAAACACATCTGAGATTTCGATCTCACAAATACAAAACTAGCAATCGGGTCTGAAATGAATTCAAACAACCACCTGGAGAATTCTGGAATCACAGGAAGCTGGCCGCTGGTGAGGAGGGACAAGATGCACTAGCGATAGCGTGGCGCTTGAGGTCACTGGGACGTCCTTGAACTCGCGCTCGAGACTCGACACTGCGTCAGAGTGTGGCAAGGATAGAGGGGCTACTCCACTGAGCAAAAAAATAAATAAATAAATACAAGTAGACAAACAACTGTGTGTAGATGATAGCAGGACAAGACAGAAATGAAGGAAAGAATGAAAGATGGAGAGGAGTAAAAAATAAGGAAGAAGACAAAGGTGGAGATGACCTGCGAGCAGTAGATGGAGGTGGTGCTAATCATGTTGTTTAGCTGCTGTTGGTGGCAGTGGCGGTGGCGGTGGTAAAACAATCGTCCGAAGCGAGAAACATCGTCGACGTCTATTCTTTTTGTTCCAGCCACGGATTTCTCTTGTCTTCAACTGACAATGACCCCATCACAAACCCGCGCGACAGCCCCGCCTTCCTCGGCCGCTATTCATGAGAAGAAACAAAGAAACCTTTGGCAGGACATTGGGCATGCAAGGAACGATTCTTCTGGCTGACATGCGCATCGAAGAATATTTCCTTTGCGTGTGAGCTCAAAGAGAGACCTACATGTCTGCTCTTCAAAGCAGAAACCGTGTCCTCCAAGGTCCCTAAAATGTTTATAATGTCTTTGTTAAAACGGCAACCGTCGTCGAAGTCTCAAATCATACTCATGGCATAACTTGATGTGAGTTAACGCGCAGCTTGCTTCTCAACACAAAACAACTAAAAACGGATCATGAGCTGCCTCTAGTCGTCCCTTAAAAAAACACCAGTGACGATGACAATGACAAACTTTATTATTCCCAGTGGGCAATCATACTCGGGAAGTGTGCTCAGATGCAACAATTCACAAAACAATAACAAAGTGCTAATTACGAGAAAAAGATGGGGACAAGATAAGGATGACTTTGTGAATCATAGAAAACTTTTTAAAGAAACAGGCAATCCTACACCTTGACCATTTTTAAGACACACCTGCAGCATCAAACACGCACGCACGCACGCGCGCACACACACACACACACACACACACACACACACACACACACACACACACAACTGATAATTCGTCTCTGGCTGAGCAGCTGGACTGCTGAGGGAACAAATGATTTCAAGTGTCTGCTACTTCTGCATACAGGCATAGCATACTATTTCCCTGAGCTCAATAAAACAAGTTCTCCTGCTAGTACATATTCTTGTATGGACACCAATTACCTAACAACATAAATTGACAATGCTGTTCAAACTGTTCTTATGTTAGACAGACAGACAGACAGACAGACAGACTGCGGAACAAGCACGCAAAGGAAAAAAGATAAAAGACTTTCCATAAAATTACTGGCTGATAGAAACAGCTCCAAATTACTTTGCTGACTAAAAAAATGTTCAGCTTGCGAAAAAAGTAAAGTCTTTGCTAGCCATCTAGATAATGATGACAGGTTTACAAAGTGAAACAAAAGATTATCTTATCCTCTACTTTAAACATTCAAACATCGCTGCTGCAAAAGCCAAAAAGACGGGAAAAAAAATCCTGAAAAAAACAATATGCCCCATGGCTATCGTAGAGGCAGTAAACGAAGTGGTTCACTGTGTCTACGTCAAGGAATGTGGTAGGCGGAGCCCAACCTTCACGTTGCGCCTCCCTTACCTTCCCCGATATATTAAGAAACAATCAATGATTCCTCCCAAAGTACTGATGGACGGGCAGGGAAAGCTATCCAGCTCCTTGTTCGAGCGGGTCTCGAACCGACTGACTCCCTGTTTTAAAGTCGAGCGCACACATACGGAGTCTACGGAGCCTTCAAAGTATCACAATTCATCCGTTTCCCTTTCTTGTTGCTAGAGCATTGACTGACGGCCGCTAGAGGGGGAGGGGAGGGGAGAGTCGGAGAAAAATAAATCAAAGACAGTTTTAGCCGATGAGATTCACGTTATCGGCTGTGATCCGGAAGCTCGCGTCTTCGTCTTCCAGCCGAAGCGCAGGCGGAGGGGAGGAATCATTCACTGGCGAGGACATCGATCGTCGCCAGGAACAGGTAGTACTGGCGGCCAGGGTCGGTGCACCTATTGTTGCCAGTCACGTGACTAGTGCGGTCTCCCAAAGGCTGCGCTTGCCTCCCTTTAATCTTCAGCCACTTGTCAAGCAGCTGCTCACAATGTTTCGTGCCCTTTGCCCTTTGTTACTTTTTTTTCCCCCGTCTTCTTCTTTCTTGTTCTCCTTGAGACTAAACTCAAAAGCGCTCGAGAATATTTACTCCCCAAGATTGTCGACTAAAAAGAAAAAGAAACTTTACACTTTTTTTGGTATTGTAGTAGGCTTTTGATGGCGACGAAAGACAGGCTGAGGAATCGAAAGTATCGGATAATCTGACACCAAGAATGTTCTAAAGTTTCGCCTATTACTAACGCTTGGAAGGGTTGCCCACTATCAATGATGAGCAGTACATCAAAGATTGTCTCTCCTGCGATTTTCGTCATCAAACGGAAATATTGAGACCAGGCACTCTATGGAAACAAGCAGTACATACCAGAGAGAGAGAGAAGAACAAACAGGCCAGAGTAGGTGAAGATTATGACTGTCGTTTTCAGTTTCATCCCCATACGCTGGGGAAGCTTGTCTCCCCCGATAAATTAAGCTCTCGGAACTTCTCTTCCCCTACACCTCAGTCAGACTACTCCCCTCTTCCTCTGACGACAGTATGTTCTCTCTCCTTGTTATCAGGACAACCACATATGTGCACCGGATTTTGGGGTTTCTGTGCTGCAAAACAGTGGAACTCTTTTCCGTTCCATATTTGCCATCTACTCGCCTTCGAATCCTTTAAGCCTGCACTAAAAACACATCTGTTCCACGAACATTATTCCTTCCATTAATCAATATGGTTTGGTCATGTGATCTTCATAACGCACCAAAACAGTGTATTAACTGTATGATCATCATCGGTCTGAACCAGATTAATGCGATCAAAGGTTCCTTTTCAAAGTCTATTATCCCCCAGCGATTATTTCGTTTGTCTGAAGCAGTTAGACCAGAGAGAAAGACCAAAGAGGACATTCTCTTTGGTTGGACTCTCTATTCGGGCATGGAGATTTGCTTGCAACTTCTAGGCCGAACGGCATTTTGGCGTACTCTGGAAAGATGAAAGAGTCACACACACACACACACAAACACACACACACACACACACACACTCTCTCTCTCTCTCTCTCTGCTATGTATGTCAGAACAGTGGTGGCATGATTGTAGATGGGAAGAAGACTTCTCTCCATCGATGTCCAGCAGATAAGACTGTGGCAAGGCGCGGATAAGACAGATGTTGAAGAAGTTCGTTTAAACACAAAGTACTCGCTTTTGTTCTGCAAACTTCGCCCCAAGAAACTATACGCAGTGGCGTAGGAAGATGCTCGACTTTGGGGGGGGGGGCAAGCTCCATGCTGACAATGAATAACGTTCATTGCCCCCCCCCTGTTCCTACGCCACTGATACGTGACAGTTCCTTCATTGTTTGCAATCAAACATCTCAAGACCTCGATGGTGAGTTTATAATTCGCTTGGCGATAAATGCTTTGTTATGGACATTAAAATAATGTTAAGTGATGCTCACTGATTTTAACAGTAGTTTTGGTGGGAAGCATGTTAAATAAATGAGCCACTTTGTGATGAGTTAGGAGTAGGTCTTGTATTGTGTCGTGTGTGAATGGTGTCTTGTGTTTGATGTCTTGTGTGCGTCATTTGTTCGTCGTCACTTCGGAAAAGGGGATGATGTAAACAAGAAGAGTCTTGTGTTTGACGTCTTGTGTGCGTCATTTGTTCGTCGTCACTTCGGAAAAGGGGATGACGTAAAAAAGAAAAAAAAAACAGTTCCATGGACGGATGGGAAAAGAAAAACATCGAGATCTTCGTCTCCCATAACCTCTTCATCTTCATCGTCATCTGCGGGGGCTCGTCAAGCGTTGCGTTATGTGTGTGTGATATGCGTCGTGCGTATGCAAGGTAAGTGTAAGTGCGTCATACTACACACTTATTATTATTGTTTATTTGTAAGCAGGTCAGTGAAGTTGATGCAAACCCTTTTCCATCTGGGCAAGGTTTGCAAAATGTGACCCCACTGTTAGCAGATGACAGCAATGTAGTATCTGTGAAGGTACTTTTTCTCTGATATTTTTGGTGCTTTCTTGTTGCTTTTTTTCTTTGTCAACTTGTTTGTAAATTATTCTTATTGTAGGTGTGTTACTTATGTCTGACATAAGATAAGCTTAGCATCTCTTGTGTCAGTCATAAGTAACACACCTACAATACATAAGATAAGCTTAGAATCTCTTGCATGACATGGTGAGAAGTGTGAAATGCAGAAGACACATTTTTTGAGCGGAACCATTACACCTAGTGCTGTCCTTAAATTGTATGTCATTTGTGGTTGGGAAGTAACAGTGATCAACAATTTGTTTTTCGGTCAGAACTTCTTGATTTGTTCGAGCAAGGTGATGCAATAATGGGAGACAAGGGGTTTGACTTTAGCAGACAGACCACAGAAAGATGGCCTAAACCAAAAAGGAACAAAATGTAAAGAATGACAGCAGTTAATTAATTCAGACTAGAAGAATCATCTCATTCAGAATCCATGTTGAACGTTAAGTGGCCAGAATTAAGTTTCGATTGTAGGCGATGTACTGTCCACAACAACTCAGCAAATAGAAGATGGAAACTTTGCAATACTCTGACAATGTTGTGTCCTCCGCTGAACCGTTTATGTTAACCTAAGTGATTCAGTAAACTAGCAGTTTTGTTAGTCATGGCATACTTGTCCTAAAACAGTATTAAAAACATGGCAGACAACTGACATGCATGTTTTTCGTGTGCATGTAAATTTTGTTCAAATTAGCTAATGATTAGAGCTTGAATTGATAGCAGGAAATAGTAACAAGATTTGTTGGATTTATTTTGTTTACTCTTACCAGTAAATCTTAAAATGCAAAAAACATGGAAAATCAAATACAAGCTTTAAAGATTTCATGTTTTCAGACATCAGAATAAGAAGTATGCATAAACAAAGCCTCTTTATTCTGGTATTTTCTAGTAACTTTCAAATCAAAGACGCCACACACAACAGAAAATAGCAACAAATTTTTCATTTATTCATAAATTGTAGATGTCTGGCATATACATAAAATTCCGCACCTAAACATGGCGTCAATCCAAGTTCCCTACAGCAAAATACTCATTCGGCTTTTTTCTCACCGACACTTAATCCACTAACTCACAAATATTCCTTCAATCTTGCTACTTTCCTTTAGAAAGAGGTTCTTCGTCACGACTCATATTTAAACTGTTTGGTCGGCCCGGAAGTTGTATACTCAAGGGACATAGACACGTCGTCTTATTCTCGCAAGGGAGATTACAATCCCACTGGAACCACCTAATAGGTTTCGTGCCCAAACCTTGTGCTTATGCACCGAAGACGGCTGTTCCCAAGCGCGTGAATGGCGACATTGCACCAGCCAGT
The DNA here is from genome assembly GCA_004794655.1 of Marisa cornuarietis. Lineage (NCBI taxonomy): Eukaryota > Metazoa > Mollusca > Gastropoda > Architaenioglossa > Ampullariidae > Marisa > Marisa cornuarietis. The sequence continues at coordinate 3,839,603 of SMMW01000135.1, forward strand.
CTTTTTACTTTAGTAATAAGATAAAAGGAAAGACAGCAGAAAGCATCGCGCAGTCTGTCCTTCGCAAACACGTTTCCCTTCAGGGACTGGAAAGAATATTCAAGCATTACAGACAAGAAAAATTTGTTTGAAAAACATTTTTTCTACGTGAGACCCGTTTTAAAATGCAAAAGATTTTCAAGCACCACTTTCTTTTGGGCGCCTGTGTGCTTGCGCACTCTTATCCATTTCGTACATATCAATGGGAGGGAGGAGAGGTTGAGAAATGTATAATTTAGAAAACTGTTTGAAGTAGACTAGCAGCAAACATGAAAATCGACGACAACCTCTCTGCACTCGCTCCACGCAGTAAGCTCAAATAAGACGCCTGCCGAACGAATTTCGAGAACCTTCGGCACTTGCACTATAAGCACGTGTACCCTTCCGCATCCCCTCACTCCATCCTAGGTTTGTGTGTATGATTTCAGAAAGTTTTTGGTGGGAGGGGGGGCCTTGCTAAACCTTAAAAACGCCCGCTAACCCCGTGGCACTCAGTGACACATGTGACAACAGGCCACGTCCCGAACCGAAGACTATGTCTTTGCGTGACAAGTAGTCGGCGTGACGGAACACCCTTTTGATGTTGTGACCTTGCTGACACATTAGGCAGTTTTCAAGGCCGATGACTTGCGTAACGTGCCCTGTCAGCTGAGCTTTCAAATCCACGAGTTCAGGCAAGTCACGTTCTATATTGAGATGTCTGGAAGGGGAGGAAAAAAAATGCTGCAGGCTCAGCTTGGAAAATAATTATTCTGCTTCAACCCAGTTGTGAGTGCACTCAAGCGTGCACACAACGGCTCGTCTCTTTTTTTTTTACGCTCGAGCATGACGTCAGAGAGCGAAGGACGTGACCCGCACGAGGAGAAGTTCTGACAGGAGAACGTCGCGAGGAAAATGTAGCCATCAATACAATTGTGAAGTATGGGGAGTCAAGGACATTCAAAGCACGCCGTCGCTATAGTATAGACATTTTGAGTGACAGGACATGACCGAAACGTCCCTGTCATTAGACATTGTCAATCTCTCTCTCTCCCCCTCTCTCTCCCCCCCTCTCCCCCCTCTCTCTCTCTCTCAAGGGTATGGGGGAGCTCTTGGTAGTTGAAGGGCGGGTGGGTGTAGACTCAGAGACTTGTAGTTGAGATGAAAGTGTTGTCATCACCTGGGCGACAGGTGGGAAACAAGAATCGTATGAAAGTTGAGAAAGGGGCGTGGGTCGAGCAGGAGAAGGTAACCATGATTGCCAGTCACAGCAAACAGAAGGATCTAGTGTACGCTTGGGGAAGCAGATGTTAGAGCACTGGCCCCCTAAACCCAAAGACAGGGTTCGATACCCGTCTGACGCAGCGACCTTTACCCCCAACTGACCCTGCTGTCGGGAATGGGTACCTGACTTGACAGAGGGCTGGAGAAGGGAGCGAGGAAGGGGATGTAGTCACAAAACGCTGGACACGAGAATAGTGATAGACAATGTCTGCTCTTCATGACTTAATAGCGCATCATCATCATCATCGTGTGATTTATATAGCGCATAATCACGTTCACAAAGAAACATGCGACAAGTAGGAGACATGGACAGTATACAGGGACGGAAGGAGAAACAACTATGCAGACAAGTAATAAAAGACAAACATTAAAGACAAAAAGAAGAATCAGGGAACTAATTGTAAGGATGGAGCCTGTCATAAATCTGCAGAGGAAGACGAGCAGGTGGACTAGTCGTGACTATAATCACAACTATTGACAACTTTGTTAATTGGTGTAATAAGTAAGGCTTAAGGAGAAACATTCTTCTGTTGTTACATTTTGTTCTTCCTCTGTATTATTTTTATGGCGTAAGTGCACTCTTGTGAGTCCAGATCACATGTCACCACCCCGTACTGGGTGTTCAAACACAACCCAGAGACGAACTTGTAGCAGAACTGAAACTGTTGCGGACAGGTTGGCCCTGACAACTTAATTCCACAACAAAAGCACGGCCTGCTTCCTGCTGAGTGACAGAAGACATTTTCCACCATGACGGCTGCAACTGCTGTGATTTTTGTCCCTGCTGACTTAATTTCTGGGTGCAACGGGTGCGTAGGTGGAGAAGATAGCGATGGGGGCGAAGATGCCTGTAGTGATCTTCACTTTCGCTTATTGGAATTTTCCAGGCAAGGGCACAAGACTCATGGTGTCTTTCCCAGCAGACCGAGTCGGTATTCAAGCCCGTAACTAAAATGACTTATGGCTGCTGCATGACTCGCAAGTGGAAGGCTTTAAAGGATATGCGTTATTTTTTTTCTTCTTTTTTTAATGCCTAATGCTTGATAACGTTAAAGGCCAACCCGAGTATACATGAAATCAACTTCAGTTGCTGGCCAATGAACGGAGCACAGAAAGAGCGCTGTGATCAGTTTGTTACAAAGATAAGTATGTATGGAAAACTCTACAAAACCACGTGGTGGGGTATACATTGGTGAGTGCCAATGTTTCCAAAGGGCTAATGAGGTGTTGTCTAATCAGCAAGCCTAGATTTTTAATGTCGCGAAATGAGGTATTGGCCTTTAAAAAACGAGTACCGCGATATTCAAATTCGCCCAGGTTTTTTTTTTAACCAGTGTCTTGGGAATTAGTATCTCAAAAGAAATAAAATATTTTTCTGCTGATAAAAGCCAATTATTAGTCAGTTGGTTAATAGATGAAATGTCACCAGGAGTAAAAAGCCCATTCACAGCTCACAGCTCGCCCGGCTTACGAGTGAGTTATGGCTGCGACATGAATACCAGTGCAAAAACATTGAACGTTGAGATAAAGATGAGCGGGGAAGGCCTACATATGTCGTTTACAGCCCCGAAACCTTGCGATGAACGGAAGAGATTCATCATCACTCACGGTGGCTGACAAGGCCGATGACAAAGCCGACGACAGACAGAGCAGGACCGCTGGCGGCAGAAGATCAGAACCCTCACCAGCGGCCATACTAAGAGCAGTAAATCTGTCTTTTACTCAGAGACTCACAAGACACTTTGATGCCCTCATGTTGAATGACAGGACCGCTATCTTTGTTCATTCGGTATCTGCATTAAAGACATCTTCTTTGAAAGGTATGCATCTTAAAGGTAGTCTCAGGGTGAGTGGGTGCTCAGCACTGCCCCTGACCTTTATCCTTGATTACAGCTAAATGGCTCTCGATGTGAATGGAAGACAAGAACTTCCAGCAGCTCTTGTAACTGCTGGGCGACTGTAATGATGCATGCAGTCAAAGATGGTGAGAGTCAGGCACTAAAAAAATTAATCAGTTTTGTATTTGTTTGGTTTTATGGATATTGAGTCTTACAGCAGTTGCTGCAAATTAATTTCACACGCATAGTGCAAACCAGTCTCGATTGTTCATCCTGATTGTTATGCAAGGTTTCAGTAATTTCCGTATTCCAGTCATGTTCATGCTCCTGTATTTCCCGTGATTGTGCGATGCTTTTACTCCTGCATTGTAGACATTCCTGTAGTGTCCATATTGCAGTATGACCCCTACTCTAGTAATCTCCATATTGCAGTATGGCCCATATTTTAGTAATGACCATATTGCTGTATTGCCCATATTCTAGTAATGTCCATATTATTGTCGCAAAAAAAATGGTATTTAAATTTACTTGCTCGCCCTAAAAGGAAGCGTCCAACTCATTTATGTCGACAACAATAGAAACTTAATGCAAATAGCCAGTTCATTAGAGAAAACTGAAACCAAATTTAAATTAGGTGCATCATCATTATCGTCGTCGTCGTTGTCAGCACCATGATCTTCCTAGTTTTGAAAAGAAAACTATGCTCTCTCTCTCTACCCCCGCCCCCAGCCATTCTATCATCAAATCATCTCCCTGCTGCTTCTACCCGCCTGCCACCCTTGGCCCAGCTTTTCGGTCGCTTGTTTTTCTTCTGTTCCTGTATTCCCCCCACCTCTCTCTCTCCCAGCCTAGACGTCAGTTCTCTTTACCTGCCACTCTACACGTATATATATATATATATGTTAGTGCACGTGCGTGCATGTGCTTTATCATGCCGCTTAACTCTTGACCACAGCAAGATGCAGGCGGGTGAGCGAATTTAATTGTCGGTTGTGATTTGCGGGTACCACTGTCGTGCGTTTGAAAAGGTGCAAGGACGGGAGGCGCCAAATAGTGGTTTGGGGGTAATTCGGCCTGAGTGCTTGCAAGGCCCGTAACATCTCCTAATTTGTTTGTCTCGTTGGCCAACGGTTTTCGATGACGCCCCAAGGAGCGCGGGCGGTCCCTAGGGAGGGCGGGCATAAACGCTCACGACAACCACTAATGGCCAATTATGACTTGTCTTTTGTGCCGACCGGATGAGGCGGGCGCTTTCCTGCTAATTGATACCATTGGTGGATTGTTGCTTGATGCGATTGCTGGGGCCCCTGAGAGCCGAGCTCAAGGCGGGAGCGGCGTGGCGGAAGATTTGTGGGACTGATTTTAAATCTGGTCCGATGAAAGTGGCCAGCGGTCCGAGCGACGGTTGGTGGGAGCAGCCCTAGCCCCTGATCATCCGAATTCCAGAATCCTTTTAGGTTTGCGAGTGGCGGGCCACAGGAGAGTACTTGGTCCTTGGTATGGAGTGAGAGGGAGAGAGAGAGAGACAAAGACAAGAAGAAGGGGAGGGGAAAATGGAGAACAGCCTTGACCTGAATATGATGCATGTCGAGGTAATGTTCAAGACTGGTTAAGTATCTCCAACTCGAGTTGTCTGCCGCCTGGATGCTGACGCTTGATTTGAGTGTGCGGCAATAGGTGGCGTTTGCGGGCCCCCGAGGGGAGAGTAACTGGTTTTGATCTTTAACCACGACTACAGCAGACAATACATCATCATCTCTTTGTCATGGGCTGGGCCTGAGAAGTTTTCAACAAGCTTGCGTGAATGATATGTGAGTGGGACCACCTTCAGCTCTCTATCCCTTCTCTCACCATCCATCCTTTCTATGCGTGTGTGCGTGCTTGTGTGTGTGTGTGTGTGTGAGAGAGAGAGAGAGAGAGAGATTGTGTGTAAGAGAGGGGAGTGAAGCTGTGTATAAGTAAAATGGAAAGACTAGGGAGGTCGAATAAATATGTATGCTAGAGGTGATATATATTTGTGTGCGTGTGAGGCAGAGGTGAGTTGTGTGTGTGTGTGTGTGTGTGTGTGTGTGTGTGTGTGTGTGTGTGTGTGTGTGTGTGTGTGTGTGTGTGTGTCCGTCAAGGATGATATAGAAACATTGACTGTTTTGCCAACAGGCAAGCTGACTGAGCTAAACAGTATTCACGAACTTTTTGTGTAAGCCAGCTAAACTACTTACAACTCACTTCACTTAGGCCAGCTTTAGGGTGGAGACATTTGCGTAAATGTATATAAATGTATTTAATATATATATATATATATCCAAGTTCTCAAAATATCATTTACCTCTATACCTAGATCAACGACAGTAAATAAATTGACAACCAGGATGTATTATGACATCGAAAACATATTACGTTGACTATAATAATAAAGACTATAATAATTATCATACTAAGGTAAATAAAACATAATCAAGAAGATTCTTACGAGAACAATCCCTGAAAACGTGCGTCTAAGAAATGTGGTATTCCTGAGTCACTAGGTTTACATGTGACTGCTACGACCTCCCTTCCAGTCAGATGTTGGCGATGTAATATTTCTTGTCTTCATGGTGATGGAAATAATTTCTCAAACTTCTTCACAGCTACAGACGACTTTTTCATCTTCATTGCAGGACATTGCTGCGTGGACTTTCATGAGATGCACAGTTGCTAGAATTTCCTAAGTTTAAAATAGGTAACGCCTTAATTTTTTGCACACATGGCAGACTGGAGTCGCACGGTTACTGCCTGGCACTACAACAAATATAGACGACTGTAGCTCTGTGTGTGTGTGTGTGTGTGTGTGTGTGTGTGTGTGTGTGTGTGTGTGTGTGTGTGTGTGTGTGTGTGTCGCAAGTAAAATTGTTCCCGCGCGAGAGCTGGTAGTCCGGTAATCCAACTGTTTCTACATCGTTTTTTCTTATTTTTATATTTATTTTGTTTTTGCTGCGCAATGAGCATTCTTCTGAATGGATACCTACGTATTACAAATGATCATCATCATCATCATCATCATCATCATCATCATCATCATCATCGTCGTCGTCGTCGTCGTTGTCGTCTTTGGTCCCTGAGTCTCTCAGATGTGCTGCTCACCGCCGTTCGACTGAAGAGGATAGAAGAAAACAATGCGAACGACGCCCAAGGGGTAAGAGAAGGGGTCGGAGAACGAAGAGTAAATGCAGGACTGGTCGTCTCCTCACTGAGAACAATTCCAACAGCAGTGCTCTTGGACAATTAAAGCTCTTTCAAGAGGCAGCTGCAAAGAGCAAAACTTTAAGGAATCTCAATGGTCAAAGCGAATTGGTACAAATGTAGACATCTCAGTAGATGGTAAGCTTTTCGGTAAGGTCTGGTAAGTTCTCTGTACGCCCTTCATTAGATTTAATTGTCAAGTACTGTCTAATACAACTGCAACCTGCGAAGCTCGAGGAAGATGGACTTGCAAAGTGCGCTAATGTGGACTTCTGAAGATCGTGAAGTGCGAATGCAGACACCAAAGTTTCTGTTTTCTTGCAAAAGTAGAAGGCACGAAGGTTTCTTCTCTGGAGTTTCAGCACTACTAAGAATGCAAGTTTACTAGAGGCAGACTCGACTCTTCTGAAATGAAATAGGAGAGATCTCGGTCTTGTAATCGTTCATCTTAAGGTTATTTTTTTGTAGGCATCCAGCTGTTTCAGCTGGTTGGCGTTTGTAAGAAGGTGAGTGTGTTTGTGTGTGGGAGGATGGCGGGTAGGAGGTTTGAAAGAGCAGAGAATGGAAGCAGACACAAAAGGAGGGATTTGTGTGGAAGCTCTGCGTAAGAGGCCCTTGTGATAATTTAGCCGGGTGGGATGTTAATAATGTTCGTATTGATGACTTTCATTTCGCGTCCTATATAAACAGCACTATAATTAGCTAGCGTTCCCAGTCTTACACCATAATCCAAATATCGATACCTAAGGAAAGCGGATAGCCCAGTCGTTACAGCATGGGAGACGGGAGAAGTGTATGGTGGTCTGCTCGATACCCTTCTGGTCACAGTTCCTCACCCAGTAGACCCAGTTTTTGTCTACGTCATTACCTGACTCCTAACAGGAGTTAGGGGAGGAAAGGCAGCGAGATAAAAGAGATGTTCACCACTCTCTTTCTCTCTAACACACACACACACACACACAGAGGGTAACAACGATCATATGTGACTACACGTGACTACCTTTTTTCAAATCTTCCATACGCGCGATTTCAAACTGTTAACACTTTAATCCCATGATTGCTTCACGCCAACAATCCCAGCCATTTTGTGCAATGATTCAGCATATTTTATAAACGAATGTAATCTGTCTTTAGAATCCAACATGATTGCAAAATAACCTGCTTTACACGAAAGTCCCAGCTGTTTGCCTCCTTCACGGATACTGACTAAAGGAAACAAAACCTCCCTGTGTTGTGGTATGATGACGTCATACGAGTAGGTAATCTCCCTTGATAGAAAAAAACGCTATTTGCTTGATCTCCCCTGGTGAATAAGACCGATAAAGTGAATTTCAAGAGGGACATGTAAGACTTACTGCCGCCAGACCGATCAAAGGACGAAGTTACATTTCCGATGGACTGCTGATTCAGGTCACGTGATCCAGCTAGTCCCAGCGGCGACGCAAGAGACCGGCCACAGGTCGTTTACGTTTGAGCAGTAGCTGTGGCTGGACTTCTCGGCGCTCGTCAAATTCTGATAGTAAATACACATATTTTCTTTCAACTAAAATTGTTGTCTAGAAAGTTCTGCGGAAAGCAAACTGTGTATTTTATCTTCAAATTCGATTTGCCATGCCCTTGTGCACACCCCACCACACACACACACACACACATGACATTTGCTATGGCCTGGTGCCAAACTCTTGGCCTACTTGCTACTTCCGATAGCGTTGCTGGGTAAGGAAGAGGGGGAGGGAGAAGAGGTACTGCGCAGACGGCCATCCACTCGTAACCATCCGCGGATCAAAGCCCTTCAACGGACTGCTGAAGATGTGGGATCCCTGGGTCGGTCATCCTTTTCCGAAGCTGTCACACGGGTACAGAGTACATTCTGACCACGTCATTTTTCGCTGCAACATCAGAAAACGCCATAAGAGCCTGCAGCCCCGCTGAAGCATGGCGTCTCACTCCTCATGGGAATCTTCCCTAAGCCACTGGAACAAAGGTTTAGTCGGCAAACAGCAGATGAAGGTCCGTTTGCCAGGAGGGAGAGACGTGGGGGAAAAAAACAGCAGCAGACGATCTGTGGTTTCACACTAATGAAAATCGGATTGTAATCTTGTTCTTCTCTCTCGAGTGGCCGCCCGACTGAGACTATCTCTCGCGCATGGCTTTATGGGACGAGGGGTGCAGCGCGTCAACAGACGCAGGACCCGGATGTCCTGTGAGAGGCGAAGACCAGACGGACCGCCCCCGGGCAGTGTCGCTCCTGCACACTTCACCGCGTACCCCCTTAGTCTGGCGGGCGCGGGGGGAAAACCGCTCCGCAACAGACATCTCATTTGAACGCTTTTTTTCTCCATCAATCTTTGATTTTGCCGATTACATTAAAGCGGGGGGTTTAAAACACAAGATGGATGTTTAAAAGGACGCTCGTCCCCAAGAGAGGCCGGCACGAGTGTCAAGTGTGCGCTGCGCCAGAGTGGCCTCCCCCCGTCCACAACACCCTACGCTCCATTACGTAATGGAATTGTCGGCCCTGATGGCCCGCTGGGCGGCTCTGCTAGTGTGCAGGTCGCTCAGTTTTGGCTGGCGCGCGCACCATTTTCTCAAGTATAACCTCATTACTCAAGCGAAATGGGAGACGCAGACAAGTCAGAGAGGACACACACACCGCAAATGGCCGAAGATAGGCCATCGAAGTCGGGACTTGCGGGATTGCCACCCGTGTTGGCTTCAAAGCCGTCTATGGCCGATGGTGAGAAGCTGCGACTACTACCCACTGGCACCGATCTGTGGGCAGACTAGGCCTTTTACGTCTTCCGGACACCTGGCACATGACCAAAGTCTATTGTTTGGGGATCAAGCCCCCGACAGCACTGTCCACAGCCTAATGGAAGGGAAACGATATCTCAAGTTCCACTACTGTACATGATTATTAAAGGGGGAGCTGCTGTCCCTTTTTTTTATCTTATTTTTGCAAGGGCTGTCGGAAAGGGTATAATCACTCTATCAGCCAAAAGTGACGTTTACTGCTGCATGAGGATTGCCGAGACTCTGTCCACCACTTCCGCTTGGAGCTAGGGAGTTACGTCCCATGGCATGGCGCAGGTGACTATTTCTCCGGGGGTCAACATTCGCACACTCCGTGTGCTTCGGTGCATGTATGCGTGGGCGTTCTGTACTTAAGCAATAGATTTTATGGCAATGATAATTAAAAGGTAGTCAGCAAGAGACTAGTACACTTATTATCGGTTTTTATATGAAAAAGTCTGAGGTGTGCGGGAATTCGGTAAATGGAGGAATTTCACTAAACTCTTGTACTTAACAGAAGAAATTTGAGGAAAGTAAACAAAAGATGGATATAAAAGTTACATGACAGGTAAAAATTAGTGGTAGGCGCGGCGTCCATAAAGTCCACTATACGTTTTAATGAGAAGAGACACAGGTAGACAAGCACAAATATGCATGAGATGCTTCCTTCCTTAGTAATTAGCGCGCTGGACTCCGGGTGCCGTAGTTATGGCGAGAGTAAGTCGTTTCTCCAGGGCAAAATGGGGGCCTTAAGGAAAAGCATCTTGTTTCCGAAGTATCGAAATCCCACGTACACTACTTCAGGTTGCTTATCCCCAGAACACCCTTGCCACCGCTTTCAAACTACGACAGGGGTAAAGCAACATTTACGGGGTCTGAACACCGCTTTATAACTTTGGAAACAAGACACTTATCCTTGAGTTCTCCACTTTGCCCCAGGGCAACGATTTACCTCCGCTTCGTAACTACAGTCCCGGATGATTTAGTCGCCGGTTTGAGGACTGCTGGTGTGACTGGATAACTCCACTTGGTTAGCAAAAAGTGATCGCCTGATTTATCATGGAAGGTAAAGGCGGCGATGACGTCGAGATATGGTAAACCACTTACTGCCTTCATGACAACCGTTATGCACTTTTGAAAGCGCATAAAGTTGACAATTCAAAACTTCACAGACTTGTAGGACGACCTATTTTTCTGTTTATGACGTAAGCTTGTGTATACTGTTGAAATCGTTACCCCTACCTTTTACCTTTAGGGACAGACAGACAGACAGACAGACAGACAGACAGAGATAAGGAGCCAAACTGCAACAGTAACCTTTTGATGACCGCTGGGATCGGTCTCTTCTCCGTTCCTCAACATTATTGTCTTAAACTACAGGCGTCCAGTCAATCAAAATCTGACAAGTTTGACTGGTACACAGATGATTGTTTAGTTAAGATTGAAGTCGGTTTCATATGCATCAAGCAGCAGGAGACTAGTGGTCAAGAAAAAAAAGTAGGTGTAAGAGGCTGCTACAAAAGATTGATATTTTTCAACGCGTAGAAGATTTAATCTGCTCCAGTTCTTTATTTATTCTTCAGCCGCAAGGGGCTATGAGATGACATCTTTGAACGATACATCGCCATTCGAGGAAACATGCTGTGCACGCCTGCTTACGCGATGACCAGAAATGTAAGTTGTCCCGTAAGTTTGTGCAGTTTTGAAAGGGAACAATTAACATTCTGATATGACAAATATAGTGATATGAGGTATGACTTTGATGTTCAGTTGAACAAATTTTGAAATGTCTGTCTTATCATGTGCTGTCTGATTTTCCTGTGTAGAAAAAAGGCATCGTTTCTGTTGATCAGTGCTGGTTTTGAAGTTTCCGATGGATCACCTTCATTTTATTACAGAAGACGAGTAAGACACCACCGCTGTCTTAAAAGACCTGAGAAGGCAGACCACCCCAGGAACCGTATTCCTTTTTCAGGTTGTGGTGAAGGAGTCAGCGTATTACGCCGTGCCAGCAACTGAGACTATATCACGGCAAAGCTACTGACCACTGTAAGCAGGGGGAAAACTGTAGAAAAAGAACAGCATGCCCGAGGCGAGATCTGAACCCAGGACATCCGAATCTCACTGTGTTGGTGAGAACCGCTTACCTGGTGCGGTACCGGACTAACATTTCTTTAGTTGGAACTGGCATTGACAGATGAGGCACAAGTTTGTCCAGCTACTACCCCAGTATTTTTCTATTATCGTGGTAAACCCAAAATCATAGGTAAAAACAAGAGTCAACAAACTTTGTTTCGCAACATCAGCAAAGATCACACACCTTCAAATGTGCCTTCATCCTACGCGTTAAAATTTCGTTGAGTGCCTAATGGTGAAGTATTTTTGTTAATGACAGAATATTACTGGTCCTTGATGAAAATGTACTCTGCAGAATTCGTCAGAAGTAAGAGCCGCATATCACCAAGTCAAAGTCGTGTATTTCTATCCAGGCTAGTGCAACATCTGGTAAACACAATCACATAATTGTTACAATTTATCCACAAAACAACAGAAATCCTAACTTTAGCTTTATCATTGGCTGCTTCAATATCACCGAAACTACAGAGAAGGATTTAGGTGTGTTATGTGATTAGCAATACACCCCCAAAACAAACTAGTCCTGCCCATGTGTTGGAATGTGAGATCTCCCTTTCTCTCTTTACTTGTTGTAAAAGGAGTTTCCATCACCGTGGTCATCGTGCTCTACCTCCCTGATTAACTGTGAACCCACATTACCTATCTGTTTATTTCTTCGTCTGCACAGAAATGAGCATGCACAGTTCATACCAAGAGCCCATACTTAGTAAGATACATAAACTGTTACGATGTTACGATGTGCACTTTCTGGCTGGCTGGCTGGCTGGTTGGTTTTCTTTTTTTCTACATGTGTGGCCGCCGGCGGAACTCTAAATGTTTTGTCATCACGACCGCGATATTTCGCCTCTACCAGAAGTAATTTCTCTCTGTTAGCAGAGTGGAAATATAAAGCCTCAGTTCCGGTCTCGGTCTACTTGAAGCGCCCTAAAAATATCACCAGCAAGCTAAAAACAAGCCCATCCTTTCTCAATACCTGTTACGTCTGAGTACGGCGAAGAGTGTGGTGTGGGTATTGTTGGGGTGGTGGAGGGAGGAGCGAACTGTCTGACACATTCAAGGGCACAAAGGACCACGAAACTTTCTCCCCACCTTACAAAGTTCGCGCGGGAGGGGTGGGAGTAAGGTCTTCAAGTTCGCGTCACGGAAAACCGACGTCGACAGCGGGAAAGTGTTCATGCGCGGACGCATCGACAAAAACTACCCCGTCTACAGCCCGTCTCTTCCAGCCCCCCCCCCCTCCCTCACTCCCCCAATTCCCGCCTCCTACCACCATCACTACCGCCTCCCCGGACACTGAGGCCGCCACCGTCGCTGGTTCTCCCTCTCGGACCGTCCGTCCCCAGCGGTCAGATTGCTTGCGTCTCCGGAGGCTGACCAGCGCTGCCCACGCGTCAAGATTTGCGCGCTCGCGTGTCCGGCACATCGGCTCCAATTAGCGCCAACATTCTGCACGTGCCGCATGACTCGCTGCTGCCTCTCCTCTCGCTGCTGCGGTTGTTCGCGTGCTGTGAAGCATCGCGGTCACGTCTTCACTTTTGAAAACTTTTTTTTTAATTATTTTTTACCTCGATGACGACGTTGACGACTCCCCGATTCCCCCTTAACCTGCAACCTCCTCCCAGTCGTCATCGTCGACGTTATCAAGCACTTTGGAATCGCAGCTCGTCGACGAATCGCTCCTGAGATTGCATGCGCCGGACGTGCTGCATGCTCCCTGGTGGGCTGCTGTTTTCTCTTTCCTTTTTTTTTTCTCTCAATCCTTGGGAATGCTTTCTGGCAAATAACGGTTTTTCTTCTTATTATTCTTTTGTAGTAATTTTGCAGTGCACTCACATGGTTCATATACAGCGACAAAGGGTGTGGTCATTTTCTGCTGGCTCTAACAGCTTCTCCCTTACCGTCGCCGCCTCGGTCCAGGTTAGAATCTCCGGCAGTGGGGCACCTTCATCATGTGTCCTGGTGCTAGTCTTCCCAGTGCCCCATGGGGTATGCATTTAAATGGCACGTCCACAGCCAGTCCAGGTACGTCAAGAGACGGCAGTGGTTTAACCTTATCTCGAAAACAAATAAATATTAGGTATGCAGTGTCAACAAGCCGTCCAAACTTGCCATTCGTTTCTTCTGCTGTAAAAGTCGCTTTTCACGCAACGCCATGAACTTACTGTGCAAGCACGTGAGCACCCTGTGACCAAGGATCTTCATTAGTGGATAAGCGACTCAGGTTCATGTCCGGTGTAAGTCTCGGCTTTCCTTTAGACAGACCTCGTGTTTCCGGTCCTTTGTTTGCATATCTTAAATAAATTCTTAAACTAGATGTTTTGTTTTCGTAACAGAACAATCTATACAATTGTTTTAAAAAAGTGAAAACGTGTTTAATTGTTAGTGGTAAAACAAGTCAATAACATCTGTTGTGACGATGTTTTTATATTATAAAATTGTCGAAAAATCTAAATGCGTTTTCTATAAACAGAACACATTTTACAGAAAATACTGTTTATTTTGCAATCTTCTTATTATAGTCTGTTATGATGACAGAAAAGCTTAATTACTCACTTCTAAAATAGAGCAAAGAGGCAACGAATGAGAGACACTTATCCAGTGAATGAAGGTCCGTACTGTGATCTTGTGTTCAGTCTGTGAATCATCTTCAAGTTAAAGATGTCTCATTGCAATATGACGATTTGAGATTCTGTGGATGTCAGATTTCTCTTTCTCTCTTTCTTTTATCTCTTTCAGTTTTCATTCTCCTTTCTTGCTTTTTTAAATTTCTTTCTTTCTATGTGTTATTTAGAACTGAGGTCAATTAACGAGTGCTTTTTTCAATCCATATTTTACTCGTTCTCAGTCCATTTTCCGTAACTAGTGACAACGCTTTATCGGTAGCTTTAAAACTTCTGATACTTATGATCAACTACATTCATAATGTCAGCTTTTCCTGCTTGGTAGAATTGTGTGCTAGACGGGTCTCGTAGACTTATTTAATATGCTTATGCAAATAGATGCAGGCTTCCCCTGGGACGATGGATTACAATGTGGGTCACCCACAAAGATTGAAAGCTGAAAAAACGAAGAATGTAGATTTTAAGCAGGGATTGTATGGCAATGCTTAAGGCACTGAGAAATTCTTTTAAAACATCCGACTGCCAGATGTTTATTCGATTACGAAAAACTCACGAAGACTGCGACAAGCTTTATCCGTTTTGTGAAGACTGAGAAGTGGAATCAAAATCCATTAGACTTCTATGATCTCTAAGTAAGTCTGTTGATCAACAGGAAACCGTGTGTTAGTGAAAATCTTAAAGCAAATATTTTAGCCAAACCTTTTCATTTTATCTAAGATGATGTACGAAAGGCGAAAGAACTTAACACAGAATTTAGACAGAAATCTTGACCAACAAAAAGTGAATATGAAAACAAAGTGGCAGAGAAGCTGAAGTGGGATAACTCACGGCATGAACAGGGTGAAATAAAATGAACCAAAGAAACAGGAGACAACGAGTGTGCAATGATAAAGGCAGATCTGCTAATGAACTGAACACGTTTTATGCCAAGTTTGATATACAGGACTTTTTTTTAGAAAAGCAAATTACTTTGCTCTTTTATGACAGCTTTATGATGTCCCAGAGGTTGAGAGAGATTAACCCTTTAAATATCCCTGTATCCACATGGTATAAAGTTGCTCAGGTCCCGCGCAGCTGGGCCCAGTGCTCACACATTTGTTTCAATGTTACTTTGGTCAGATTTTCCTTAAGTTCAAAGTTAAACAATTATTTCCACACCAAAAAAAAAAAATTCAAACTTACTCATCTGCCGGCTGTAAAACTAAAGAGCCTATGCGTCTACTCATGTACTTAAAAATTAATAAACCTCACAGAACCTTTGGTTCCTCTCGACAATAGTACTGATCACCATTGCGGATGAGCACCATTCACACCATCAACGACGCCTGAGGTAGGTTACATCTATAACCGGATAGTCAAGTAGCTAGCGCATTGGCGCCCGAAATCGCCCCCACTAGCCGGTCTATGCTCATGTAACGCAGATGTGGAATGGGTGCCTCATACCTCAGAGGTAGGGTCTAGTACCTCACTCTCTGTGGACTATGAGGACGCGGGACTCGGCTATCTGGTCAGTTGGCAGTAGAGTGCTTTCACTCTATGAGCAGAAATGACGGAGGAGAAAACTGGAGGACGTGGAGAATACTCCCGACGGTCCTGCCAACAGATGTTATATCGGGAGATGAGAACTGAACCCAGCACCTTTTAGTTCTGTTTTATCCACTGCACTACAAGGCGCCTCTCTTAGTATCTGGATGCAAATATTATACATACAAGGATGGACGTCTAGTAGCGAGCTTGCTTATGGACCTGCATCATACCTTATATATTATCCTGATGTACCCCATATGACATTGGGCCAAAAGCCTTAATCATTACAAGTATCGTATCGTATGGACATAGATACGCGATCCTTGTATGCAGAACAAATCGCCACCGCAACTCATTTATTCCACCTGCCATACACTCGATCAACTTTACTGGCTGTGATCTTGTGTTAGTCTGTGGTGACCTAAGGCTGTGCACCTATTGTATCTCCTGTAGCTGTGTGTGTGTGTGTGTGTGTGTGTGACCCACCACCACAAAATGAGTCTTAACTCGGAAATTTGAGATTTTTAATTTTATAAATATATATATATATATATAAAACATAGTATGTAATCTACAGGTTTTGAGCTTTCTTTTGATACCAAAATTGTCCTTTCAGTCCCAAAATTGAATACTTTTCACAAGTTTGAAATGTGCAAGTACGATATCGGCAGGTTCAAAGTTTTTCAGCAATCTCACAAGGTTTTTCCTTAACGTGTGCTTAGTTCGAATTGCACTTTATTTTGCACGATGATAAAACACACTAAGCTACATCCTTCCACATTACAAAAGGGGGCGTAGTATGGACTATTTGTAAGATTTTAATGCCGTACGTTATTTGTAATACAAACAGTAGTGGAAGAAAAATGTTACTGCATTCCAATCAGCATGCACACAGAGAGAAAAAAAACAACAACACAGTACTCAAAAAAAAAAGAAGAGAATGTCCTCCTTCTCCCTTCAAAAGATGAATTAAGCGATTGTTACATTAACATCTTTATTAGTGTGATCACTGTTCTCCGAAAAGTCGCTCGCTGTCTGCAGTGTCATCTTTCCCGAACTATTCTGAAGTCCTGGGTTCAGCTCTCGCCTCAGGCATCTGTTCTTTCTCTGCATGTGGCATCTGTTTATAGAGCTGGCTGCAGTGCCGTGATGTAGCTTTAGTTGTAGTAAACATGTATATGTATGTACTTATCTGTATGCTCCTAGCGTATGAGCACTACCTGTAATGGATTGCCCTTGTGGATTAATAAGGCTGTTGTTTCTTCCCACATATGAAACTTATTCACTAATATTTTCAGGAAATACCAGAAACATTCAGCAGTAGCAGGAGAGGGCACAACATTTCTTTCTTAACAGTCCACATTCGTTGTCAAATGAATTGGTTTGTTTTATTACAAAAAAAAGGATGGGCCGTCGTAAACGGTTACTTGTCCCTGCACGCGCTCGTGTTACCTCATTTTTACAGCCTGTCGCCACTATCAGGGGAGATGGGCGCACGAGGTCAACTTACTACCCATAATATTAGGCCTTACTAAAGATTTTACATAATTTTACTGCTTCTCTCTCGCATCGCGAGTGCGTTCATGCATCGGTGTGTGTGTGTTCAAATCCGAGCAAATAACATCCTCCACATTTGCGTCAAAGATTGAATGAATGACAACAAAATGAACAAAAGAATAAAAATGATAGAAAGTAAAATTAAAAGAAATTAATACAGCTACGCTCTGATGTATTGTTGCCTCTGTTATTATGTTTATTGATGACAGCTGTATTCTCAGGCACGGCATAGAGCATCAGACACGAGAAGTGGTTAAAGGGAGGTGACTACGTAACTTATATCAAGTTTTTTTTTTAATTTTCCCAGTTTGAATGAGGCCTCTTGTGACAAAGACTTATCTCTACGCTGCTTAGCCATCAGCTTTTTGTTGCTTCTTTTAGCTTCTTGTGGTATTATTTTCTTACACACAACTTCTATGTTTCGGGAGTTATTTTTGGGGGATGATTATCTCTTCGTAAAGTTTCAGGGTTTTTCTGTGTCGGATAACAGCTCTCTGCGGATGCTATCGTAACCCGCTACATGAGACTAGGGGATGGGAAGAAAGGGATGCTTTTCAAACAACCAAAAACGGAGATATTTAAAAAAAAACTAAAATGGAGAAAGGTTCAGTCCGAGGACATATCATCTCGTGCGCCCAGCTCACCTGATAGTGATGACATGGTGTAAAGCGAGGTAACCTGAGCGCGAAAAGGGACGAGGGGACGAGAAGCGGTCGCGACGGCTAGGGGCCGGAACCCTAGTCACCCTTGTCCCGCCGGCCGATAGAGATCAAAGATTTAGAACTTGAGCGATTGTTTGCCCACAAATCTGTGATTTTTCACCGTGCGGGGCCTGATTAGGCTCGGGGTGGCCATGAATTTTTCAGGCTATTTGCGGGCCAGCTGGGGGTAGGGGTGGGCCCAGTGCGGCGGCTAGGGTGCTCCAGCTTCTCGGCGCACGCCAGCACGGCGCGAGAAAAGAAATGAATCATTGATGATGTTGCCGATCGCACGTGCAGGGCGCGAGAGACTGCGCATGCGCGCGAGACGGGCAGCAAAGCGAGACCGCTCGCTGAAAAATGGATGGTGTGTTGAGTCGTCTGTGTCGCTGGGCGGTCGGCCACAAGGGGACAAGCACCCTTCCTCTCCCCGTGCAAAACAACACCCCTCCTCTTCTGAATATCTTAGCGCAGTTTGGATGGCTGGTTGGTCGTCCTCCCCGACTCCCCCCCCCCCCGCCATCCTCTAACCACCGGTCGGGTAGCGGTCCCAGAGCTTTGGAGAAAGCCGACTAAATGACTGGCGCGATTAACTCACAATGAAGACACAAGCGGAACGTCGTCTGCTGCCGTCCACACTTCGCCGCAAGTCTTTTGTCCGAACGCTGCAAACCGCAGCCTGAGGTCGTGGCCGTTGTTGGGCATCTATCGGGTACGGCAAGGATGGGGACTGGGTGAGGGTGCTTTTTACAGGAGTGGAACAAGTCGATGCGCGTGTATCTGTATGCATGCATGCCTGCGTTTGGTTTTTTTTCTGTTTAAACATTCTCCTCTCCATTGTCTTTCACTTGCTTGTTGGTTGCGCTGCATTGACCAGATCGAATCCTCGGCTCCATCAAGCGTCTCAAATGAACCCCTTCCTGGATTTTAAGAGACAAATTGTCAAATTGTCACAGCCCCGACTTTTTCACCACTCGTGCATTGAGCATTTATACTCACACTTTTTCTTACACACACACACACACACCAATGTAGAGAGACGTGCAACAGAAGTGCGTTTGAGGAAATACAACGATAACCTAACAAAGATGACTGATAAAGACGAGGAAACGACTGGACATTGGCAGAGATTTTTTTGAAACCGAATAAAAAAAATCAACACCTTGATAAAATCTTTAATCGCTTTTTAGATCAAATACACAAAGTTTTTATTTACCTCGCTGTAAACAGCTCTGTCTACTGTACCAATGAAAAGCGGATCTGGTTATTTCGGTGTTTCCGCACAAGAGAGAGAGAGTGAGAGACAGAGACAGAGACGTGGTAGGAGGAGAGGAGGTTAAGGTAGACATGCACAAAGTACACAAAGTGTCTACCAGTCACTTCATAACAAAAGATAACGGACGTACACACAAAGTACATGAACAGACAATGGGCCTGATTCTCGCCCGTGCTCACAGCGTTGATCGAGGTTTGCTGGCGATGTTTACAGACAAATCATGGCGAGGTTTGCGTGCAATGTTTACAGACAAATCATGGGGAGTAAAGGCGAGTAACGTCACAAATTGCAGGCGCCACTCAGCTCTGACGTCTCGCCGGGTGAGGTTGTGGCCCAGCCTACAAGGTTATGAGCACGAGACGTCGCTAGGCGCTGGCTGGATGGCTAACTGGTTGCACTCAACTAACCAACCTGTTAGCTCCTTGAGACTAGCGATACACCTTCCCCACGCCTGCACAACGATAACGAGGATACAGCGCCACAGGGAGGCAAACAGCTACCGGCACGATTCTATACCATAAAAAAAAGAAAACGCGGGCCAGAAAATACACTGTCTGGTACGATAGACTTTTAAAGCCTCAACAATGTGACAAACATTTTAACAGCATAGATTGACACTTATATTGACAACTGAATCTTGTCACCAAGCAAACAAGACGCAACTGTAGTGCCTGGCTAAAGGTAGATCCACAATTTTCTCTTTTTTTCTTTCTTTTCTTTTTTAATTCGTAGTTTGCCAAATCGCAAAATCTACCCAGCGTCCACCGAATTACACGCGTTCTCTTTCGACAGAAATACGTAACAATTCTACCTCTACAACTCGACTAGCGTTCGTAAAGATTTGACCAGCCGTTTACCACTCACCAAGCATCTGACATCCCTGGAACTTTCCGGATCAGACTTAAAGCCTTAAAATCTTGAAGGATGAAATCAAACTGAAAGCTGGCGACAGTTAAACAGAACACAGCGATGTCGTTTGTTTGTTACACAAAGATGTTTTGAAGCTTTTAATAAAAATTTCGTTTATGCGAAAGCAAACCTGGACTGACCTAACTTATAACTCTGACGTCATTGAAGGCCAAGGACAAGGTCAGAGATTCGAACTCTTGCTCAGGATATGTTGCCATAACAGCAACCGTATTTTTGTGAGGTAACGAAAAGATGTCTTAAGCTCTTCCAAAGGTGCAGGTGAGAAGTGGATGTTCAAAGGTTTGTTCAAAGGATCCTCGCGATCAGAACAGAGTCATTGGCTCAGATTCCCAGTATTAGTACCTTGTGTTTAACTCTAGCCAGTCACTCAAATAATAATAATAATAAAAAGCTTGCATTCGGGTTGGTCTTTAACACAGCAAGCGTGCACCCTGCTAACATTTGACTCCTTTCACAAAACGACTGGTGCCACGAAACATTTACCGACCACTAGTTCAAACATATGCTTGGGTATTAACATGACTAACATATACACACGCTCTTGCGGGCACGTGTTAATAACTCCCGGCTTGAGGCACATAAAGAGAACAGACCTAGCAATTACCTACCGCTTTCTGTTTAACATGGATCCGAGCACAGAAACTTGCCGCAAGAGGCTGTTTGAAGGCCACTTGCAGGCGCTATTACTGTCACTTGCAGCCGCCCATCAACGATCAACGGATTCCCTGCAATACGGCTTCCAGTCTCAGCGTCGCAAACGTAGACCAGAAGGACATTTCAAGTAGCCTGCGTCACCAACGCGTTACAACAAACAAAAAACAAACTTACTTCACGGAAGACAGCCCACGCCGCAACAGGTCAACTCTGCTCCCAACCCTGCGCCCGCTGAGCGCGAGACGAACAGCAAGGAGCAGATATGTCTTGTTTTGCTTTACTTTTGCTGCGCAAAGCAAACACGGGCAGGCGAAAGTTCCAGACCGAAACTACACCCCGCCTCCCTCCACCCTTCAAGTTCTGAAACTAAGTAAACGTTCCTGCATCTTCCTGGTGGACTGCCTGACACAGTCACGTGATGTGAGTGGCTTGGAAGGGGAAGGAGGAGGTAAGCGGTGGCTGGGGGCGAACACTCTCACGAGGCGGGCTGCAGCGTCAGAATGCTGCCGAACAGGAAGTGCTGAACTATCGGGAACTTGGCCAGAACCTGTAACGAACAAAACACACACACACACAGTTATGAAAGCGGCTGGGGGATAATTTTGTTTGTGTGGCCGAGTCATCACTCCACTCGCAAACAAGTTTACCTAAAATGCCGGCGGGACGCATATTCACAGGAAAGTTTATCAGCGACACAAAGTGCACTGCTATCAATAAGAGACGAAGAAGGCGACGACGACAAAAACACGGATAAAGAATGAAAAAATAAAAACAACGAAGACAGCGACACAAAGACAACGATGACGAATATCAGACCAAGACGACGACAAAATCGTGTAGCTGGAGGAGTGAACTGGGACGGGGGTGTAAGTGTGTGCATGCCGAAGGACGCGGCGCCGAAGAGTAGGACGTACCTCGGCGCGGTACATTTTGATGAGACCGTTGTTGACCTTCGCCCAGTTGGCCACGCCGCTGATATTCCACAGCTGGTTCGAGTGCTCTGCGAACGGCCCCGTCTTCACCTGGCGAGCACATGAAAAAGAAAATGTTATAAAAATTGGTCTAAAGGTCTCGGGGTAAATGCCACTATGGATCACAAGAAGCTGCAACGGGCACCAACTTACTCCCCTACCCTACCGAGTGCTACATGTAGTTCTAAGCCTTGTTCACTGTTCGTATGGCCCAGAAGTGAGGTGTTGAGGCACGTGGGAAATGACAAATTGACGCAGCACTAGGGTTTATGGACGTATTACCGCATCTTGTATCAGGTAAGCAAGTATGCATGCACGCACCCTCGACTACCCCGAGACACGCACACACATCCAGCTGCTCCAAGTGTATTTTTAACTAGCCTGGCGACTGCTACCTTGGTACATGTTGCAGTTTTTCAGAATAATACTATAAAGCGAACATATTGTCTGGTTTTCTCTTTATGAAATGGCGGTTATATAATCTCTATATGGGAGAGGGGGAAAAGTCGTTGCGAAACAGCGACTATGACTTCCACTGCCAGACCCATAGCAGATTTATGAGGACGAGACAGTAATGCTACCTGCTCACCTTAACTGACTATTCTAGGAGCATGTCACCACAAAACAAAGCTCACACCTTATCCCCTTACCTGACTGATAAACTTAATGCACGACAGGAACAGATAGTCCTTGGCGAAGTGCTCGTGTATATCGGGCCTCACAAACGATTTAGGAAGAATTCTCTTGTGATCTGAAAAACGTTGACAAGCAGATGCTTATTTTATTAATCACCTGAGCTGTATTTTGCATTGTGCGTATTGATGGTAAGCAAGTTTCCATCATGTGGCGATTTCACACCACAGGGGAAACTGCAGGTTGGGAAGGGGGGACTTGATTCCCAGATGTTACATCCAGAGTGCACAGCCATGTTAAAAATAGCTCTTTACACTTTATAATTTAAAAAAAAAGGTGAGAGGTAACGGAGAAAAAAATTGCACGGAACTGTGAAGATGTCACTAGGGCGAACACACCAGGTTCATCGTAGAGGTGCTGTCTGTCCAACTCACCTCCAAGCCAACCCTTGCATTGCCTGCTTATCAACAACACCCCACATCTTCCCCAGGCCTGTCACACTCACTGAGCAGCTGCGAGGATCCCCACAGGAAGGGCAGGAACTGGTAGTCGTCCAAACTCCACACTCCGTGACTGCCAGCCGGCTCCATGCGGTACGTCAACTGCAGGTGCCGCACCAGCTGCATGTACCTGTACGACACAACACACTAGTCTACACAACAATGGGTGAGCCATGGCTATCTGCACGACACAACACACCATGCTAGTCTACACAACACTGGGTGAGCCATGGTTACCTGCACGACACATTGCAAGCTGCACTTATCCATGCGACACAGGATGATGCATACTTATTGACATGACTCAAGGCGATATACACTCATCCATACTACAAGGGAGGACTTGCATTTATCCACACAAGGCAAGCTGGTGATACTGTGCAATGCGAGGCAAGCTAACTATAGCTATCTACATGACACACAGCAAAGCTGATGATACGAGGTGTGGTAGAAAAGTAATGAGACTGATTTTTTATTTACCAAAGTTTTTATTTTTTTCAAACAGCAATGTTATCCCTTTCAAAATAGTTCCCTTGGGCAGCTACACACCAATGGAGACGTTGTTTCCACTTTTGGTAGCAGCACTGGAAGTCTTCAACCGGTATGGTCTTCAGCATGTCCGTTACACTCTTTTGGATGTTTTCTCAAGTCCCGAAATGACATCCTTTGAGGACATTTTTCAGTTTAGGAAAAAGGAAAACGTCTCAGGGGCTGAGGTCAGGTGAATAAAAGGGTTGGGGAACCACAGGAATGCCTTTTGAGGTCGAAAAATCCGTGACGGAGAGGGCAGTGTGACATGGGGCGTTGTCATGATGGAGCATCCATTTGTCTGCAATGTCTGGTCTCACGCGAATGACCCTTTTTCTGAGACCTTTCGCGTGTGCAAATGTTCAGTCAAAATTTGATGAACGGTAAATCTGTTCAAATTTAATTGTTCACTCAACATTCTTAATGTTAAACGACGGTCTGATCTCACAAGAGTGTTGACACTTTCGATGTTTTCGTCGGTTTTCCAAGTTGAAGGCCTCCCTGAACGGTGTTCATCTTCAACGTGTTCTCTGCCTTTCAAAAATGATTTGTGCCAGCGAAAAACTTGAGCTCGGAATAAAGAATGTTACCCATAGGCCTGTTTTAACTTTTCAAACGTCCGACTTGCCGATTCTCCAAGCTTAACACAAAATGTAATGGCACAACGTTGCTCCAAATGGCGCTGGTCCAGTTTGCGTGACGCACAACCACAACACAACGTCACTAACAGCAGTCACAACAATCACGTAGTTAACGGAAAGAAACTCACACTGAGCTATGGGAGGGGACTGATACACCTGCAAGCGATCTAGCAACAGCGCAGCGTTACCAGATCGCTTGCAGTGTTGCTAGTCTCATTACTTTTCTACCACACCTCTTATCTTTCACAGGCAAACAACTGTTCACTTAATGTTCACACTTATTCACAGGATGTTTATGTGGTTCGTCCTTTGTTTGCTACTCTTGTTCACATAGCGTTTACTTTGCGCACAGCCACAAACAAGCACTTTTGACAAGACAGTCTAAGAAAAGAACATCTTCAGTCTTTTAGATGCAATCAGCAACTCTCATCAATGATCTTGCACATAGTTTGAAGTTCTTTCTATATTCCACTATTCTCTGCACCCACAGCTTATTCTGTCTTTGGCATCAACACACTGCACTGTCAGCCTCTTAGCAGCCTTGGATTTCTATACCTGAGTTCACTGAAGTTTATCATCAAGAGAACAAATGCCTATAGATAACCTCAGTATAATAATTACAAGGGCAGCATGCCTCAAAAAAAAAAAAAAAAAAACTTCAGTATTAAAGCACAATTTCAACAATCAAAAAATAAGGGGAAAGTCTGCCATGTTAGGTGAGGCACAGTTAGGGTCACACCAAATCAGACGTAAAGCACATTTAGGGAAATCATGGAAAAGTCCATCAGGTCAATATTATGTTTACTGCTCAAGTCTCAAGAGGGCAGATTTTGGAAAATAGTTAAAAATAAAGCTGGAAGATAACTTGCTAGCTGTAGGTTCCACCCCTCCCATCTACTTACACTCCAACTTCTCGTTCTTGTTGCATTCACAATCATCCAGGCCTGCATTCTCTCGCCTTTATTCCCGCCCAACCAGGACTTCCCCCTTGTCCCCTGTGTGCACGCCATCGTGCTCACTGGAAAAGCCCTAAGTCTTCAACCCATTTCCACAGTCGATTTCTGGTAAATGGGTTGGACAACTTGGCCACGTCAAACTAATTTACTTGTACTCCAAGGGGCGCTAAGCAGTGATCTGTTCCTGTCCTTAAAATATTTGATTATCCTCTTAGTCCCCTGACTCCCCTACAAATGCATTTCTTTCCTCTTGTTTGTAGTGTCCAAACAATTACTCAAAAGCCATTCTTGATGTAATGACTTTTCTAAGTTGATGTTTGCTTTGTTCTTGTTCCAATAACTGTTTTCTAAATTTTCTTTAAATATTCAAGTTCTGCATTCATACTACAGATCCATGCACACTGTGCAGCCAAAATCATGTGACATTATTAGTAAGTTGTCAACAATGTACCAAACTTTAGAACATCAAGAAATCTGAACAGGACCCATTAAGATTGACATATACATAATTTATTTAACCCTCTTGGTTCGACAGATCGTGGCCTTGCCGGGTAGCACGGGCAAGGCGATTTTCATTACTTTTTATTGCAAAGTTCAAGTTTTCTCTTTTCCAAAAATGTCTAGGTTTCTTGGTCTAATGTTTAAGTCAGAGCAGCAATAATAAAAAACAAATTTCACCCACTGTCGTCTTCACAATCTTCAGTTATAAGCCTGTCATTGTAATATTCATTTTTATCTTAAACCAAGAGGGCTAAAATTTAATTAAATAAAACAATAAAACATAAACATAATTTTAAACTGAACATACATTCATGATATAATTTCTTGAGGACAAATGATAGATTGAAATGGAAGATATATATTACTTATATATTAAAGACATGACAGCTGGAAGTACAATGCTCAAAAGCAAGAACAGCTTTCTGTCCACCAACAGCTATTATTTTATTCTCAGTTACCGCATTAACACATTTCAATGAAAAAGCATCAAAGCAATTGTACCTGTCCATCACCTTGAGGCCTACAGCAAGATAATCCTCTGGTGTCAAGGCACCCAGCTTGCACAGACAGCACAGGAATGCCACAAAAGCCAATTCATGACCTGCAGAATCTCAATATGCTTAACCTCATCTTCTCTGATCGCTGACTTTTTGCTTTTATTTCTATGTATACATACCCTCTCATTAAATTATGACTGTACACATGCATGTATTTACATAGGTATATATATATATATATCTAACATGTACATATGTACTTAAAAAATGTTTAGGGGATGCAACTATGCATGTGTGCTGATCAAAAGGGCTCTACATCTGCCTTCGTAGTTACTCAGATACCAGAGCTGAGTCCTTGCATTAAGAAAATGTCTGAAAAATATAAAGAATTTGTTGTCCTCTATGTAATAGAATAAGGTAGCTACCTGTGCCGTAATCAATGCGCGTGCTGTTCCCAAAACTTTCTGTCAGGTAAGCTGCCAACTCCTCTGCTGCTGCATGGTACTTCTCCTCGAGCACTGCTTTTACTAGACCCTCTGACCTCTGCCAGCATGTTTGCAGAAAGGACAAGGACAGCATTATCATGTCAACATTAAAGCTGTGAGCACCAATCTTAAATACAATTACAGGCAATCAAAAAGGATTATCTTCAAGCTAGCACTTCTCACTTTAAGTACCTTACTTCTGGCCTTTCAAAACATCAAATAGAGTAGTAATTAAAAAAATTACAGAATTTTCAGTCTAGTAAAAGGTCATTATTCAATAACATTCTTGAGTTTTAAAGCATTAGCTCATCTACACAGTACAGCCCATATAGTTTCTCAGAATGCTAAAAAGAACTAATAAAGAGCAATTCTAAAGCACAGAAAAATAAGAAAGCAAATATGCTACAGACCTCTGAAAGACGAGCAAACCAGTCACGGAAAGCTTTGTTACCAAATCTCTGGGGCTGCTCTATGGGTGGAAAGTCTTGCACCCATTTCTCCATTTCTTCCAACATCTGTATTATCTTCACCACAGTCTAAAAAGAACAAGAAAAAGGAAAACAAACACAAAAAGTGAAAGAAACTATCCACCCCCTCCCACACCCACATACACACACAGGGAACCCATTTTATTCCAGGAATCATAAAAAAGATTGCGAATAAGCTGAACCCAGTTACACCCACATATATTTAAGATAATACTTTATTTGTCCTGGACGGCAATTCGGTGGCAGCTCGATAAAAAAAAAAAATAAATATATACACTTAGCTTTCTTGCTAATAGCTGCTTTAGCATTTTCATGCTGTTTTCTATGCTTGTGATTGCATCGACACTAGCAGTCTTCTGGTGATTTCATCTCCATTGGCCTGAGTCTCTATTGATCTATTCTACGTTCCCACAGACTACACAATGGCTTTCTGAGCTGTAGATCTGGGGCCAATTGCACAACACATTTCTAATTTTAAACACTTTTAGGCCTTAAATCTATTTAGATAATCAGTTTAAAGTGCACACCGCAATTTTAGAATTTTTAAAGCTAAAATTGCTTTAAGTAAGATAAAGTTGTTTAAGTCTGACTTTCCATCCTGTCAGTACAATTTTTTGTATGTTCTTGTGCAATGCATCTAAATGGTAGAGAAGAGATCTTGCTTCTACAGAACAGTTTTAAGGTTTAGAAATATATTGTGCAACCAGCGCCTGAAATGTAACAACTCACAATCTTGGTCTACATTGAGGATTTTAATATAGCAGAGCAATGATCCAACCTTTCCACTAACCTCAACGACAGCACAGGTGGATTTTAGTCTTTTCTTCGTGTTTTTATTTTTTTGTCATTTGTTTGCTGACATATATTGGACTGTGTCTGTATGTGTGTTTTACACATTTCTCTTGTAAAGCACATCAAGGCATCTGCTAAGTCATGAAATGCGCTTTATGAATCCCAGACACTTAATCCCCAGACACTTAATCCTCAAAATGAAATTTCAACTCAAAAAATTATGAAATGAATGAAAAATTTAATTCAAATAATACTTAACTTCAACATTTATAACATCCCAGTCTTACGAGAGTTACCCAGAGTTACCACGCGACACATTTCTCTTAATGTTATATTATTTATAGTTCACAAAATAGCAGTTTTGAGTGTTGTGTCGCGATCTGGGGATTAAGTGTCTGGGGATTAAGTGTCTGGGGATTAAGTGTCTAGGGGATTAAGTGTCTGGGGATTAAGTGTCTGGGGATGAAGTGTCCGGGGATGAAGTGTCCGGGGATTAAGTGTCCGGTCACCGCGCTTTATAAATTCCATTTATTATTATTATTATTGGAAACTATCTACCTGTGAAACATGGTAGCTGTCGGAGATTTTCTTGTCTTTGACAGCTTCATTTAATGTGAGGATGAAGCCCATCAGATCTCTATAGGCCTACAAAAACAAATTCAATTATCCTTTATATCAGTTAAAATATTCTCTATTTAGAAATAAAGAAGCAAATTACATTATAAACATAATAATGAATTTACAGTAAACAAAATATTTTGTATATATTTATTAAATTAAGTATTAAAATTGTGGTCGGCTACAAAGTCTGAATGTGAATAATCACAGTGAAGCAACGATCATGCGGAACTCTAGAATATTCTATTATAGGCCTACTGATTACCTCCGACTTTTCCCACTTCGGAATGTCCTCTGGCAGACTTATCCCTTTCTCAGGTTTGCGGAATTTGTGAGTGGATAGATCTATTGGAAACTGCTTCGAGCTGTCTGGTGGCAGCATCTCTACTGGTGATGACACTTCTGTTGCACACAGATCCACACAGCGCTGACTTTAGACTGCACATACTACCCTTAAAAAATAAACTGCCTTTTTTAACATCTTTCTTTTGAAATTGGCATCAATATTAAGTTAATACTCCTAAATTTCTTACCGTTTTCGGCCATAACGGATCATGTGCTATAAACTACTTTCTTTTCGATTGAACCGGTAGACCACAGACTTCTATGGTAAGTCTGTGCGGTAGACGGACTCCGTACTCATCGAGTACTAAGAGGGATAACTGCTTACACTAGGTTAGAGTTACCTGTGTTTTAAAATTATTATTAAATTATTGTTTTAAAAACATTAATGGAAAAACAGTTTAACATGTATGATGTAAACGCAATATCATGACTGTAATGTGCTAGACCTAAATGATATATATCTATTGAACAATACAGAATGCTTGTTTTGCATCATGTGGATAACTCCTGTCACGAGTCAGAGGACGTTACCTCCCTTAGGCTGAAGGGACGCACGTGTATCCAAAACAAGATCAATGGACCAACAGAGCGTGTTAGATCACCACCAAGACATCAACACTGAAGACCAAACTGATGGCATGGTCGAGCAGCATCACTTACAAACTGAACATACTCAAGAAAACAACAGTAAAATTTCAAAACCTGTTGTGTAAGTAGCTGAAAGGATAGTGCATAACTAGGTGTGACTTCCAGCACTTATTACTAAAATAACATAACGAACGTAGTCCAAGAACTTGTTTTACAGTTCTTCTTGTAGTCTTGTACATTTCGTGCAACGATTTTATAATATTTTTGTAAATAGCTGCTAATTTTTCCCCATTAGCTGCCGCCCAGTGCGGCGGGTGGAGGTGGTTCTTACTAGACTGAGGTTAGGGCAAACCTATGCCACGCAATCGTACCTCTTACGAGGTGAACCACCACCTTTTTGTCCGTGGTGCAAAGAAACTTTAAATGTTAAACATATATTAATCACTTGGCCTGAGCTCCAGAGTACCCGTCAGCGTTTTTTCACAGCAGTTTCATTGTGTACCTTGTTTAGGTCCGTCCTATCGGCAGCAATTTTTACATTTTTAAAAAGGATAGGACTCTTTCATAAGATTTAAGTTTTTATATCCTTTTAATTGTTGGTTTTGGTTTGTTGGTGGCCTTTTTGGCCACAACAACCATTGTTACACTAAATCTACTCTTTTAAAATTCTACTGCTTTTGATGGCTTTTATTGGGATATAACTTGTGTCTCTTGGTGAGTTTTTTGATCAATGGGTTTTTTGGAATAAATTTGTCTTTCATCGCCGTGATATGGCCTTAGTTGCTGGCATGGCGTTAAACACTAACAAACAAACAATTCCCCGTTAGCTGCTTTTTCGTTTGGGGGCATTAAAAATATTTGTTTTAATGCCCTGCACTCTTTTTTCAATGCCTATATAAATCAAGAACTTGGTACAGCTTTGATATGGGGGAGACGCGACGGCCATAACAAAAATGGCTCGCGGCATTTGTTGTCTGCTCGCTCCACTCAATTGTACCTAATAAACTAAACCTAAACCTAACCCTCACCCTAACCCCTCTGACAAAATAACTGGCCTATGACATCACGTCTCCCCCCTATATCAAAGTTCTGCCCAAGAACTTGACTATGGCATAAGTTTTATTCATGTTTTATTATTTTATTTGTGTGTGTCCAAAAGCAAATGTGAAATCTGTGGCCTAACTGATGCACGATACCGTTGCCCTGGATGCCACATGCAGACCTGCTCTGTGTCATGCGTCAAACAGCATAAACACATCAGTGGCTGCACCGGCCAGCGAAACAAAACAAACTACGTCCCGATCCGAGAGTTCACAGAAACACATCTTCTAAGTGGTAAGTGTTTGGGAAGACAGATTGCAAGCTTCTTCAAGGAGCAAATAATAATAAATGTATGATTTATATATTGTATAATCACACTCACGGAGCTTAGACAGCAGTTAAGTATGTGAATACTTGAGAGAAGTGAGTCTAGTAGTTTTACTTAGCACTCCAGAGAGATCTGCTTTTCATTAATACATCATCATGATCATCGTCATACAAAATGTTTTGTAATTCTTTAAAAAGCATAGGTAACTGTTTGTAAACATATTAATATTTACTAATACTTGTCTTTCCCTGGTTCCCCTAACCTTTTTATTGCTTTATTATAGATTATAGATTTCTAGAAGAAGCAGGAAGAAAAGTGGATATTGCATCAAAAGATGCACGTCGGTTTCACAGCAAGTCGCGGCCTATCAGGGTAAGTAAAAAAAAAAAAAATAGTGACACATTTGAATTATCAGTGCACCTGATACTGTGTGATAGAAGTTTATTGCAGATGTCCAAATAGGGCAAATATGTAAGTACAAAGAATTCTGTATATCACATTTGTTATCCACTTTAAAGCATCATATTCATAAATTATTTCTTTGTACAGGTCACTACTTTTTTAAAGCATGCAAGGCAAAGGGGTGTAGACCTGAGACTAATGCCCTACCCCATGACGAGAAGAAAAATCAACACTTCTATTTATCAATATGCGTGAGAAAATACCTTTTATTAATAAATATACATATATCACCACTAACAGGTAAGCATTGTCTCATATATTGGCATCTGACTATATGTCTTTGCTTCTGCAGCTACTGTCCCCACTAAGGGAAAATAATTACAGGTTTTTAAACACTGGACATAAAAAGGGAGGGGTTTTTTTCCTACACAGAACGTTAAGAAGTTTTTGGAGTTATATTTGTGTTGACCAGTTGTGCTTGCCTTTTATCGGCTTTTTAAATGTTTTTTTACATCTTGTTGCAGATCCAAGTCAGTTCACTGGAGAGTGGAGTGGGTGTTTCCACACGAGCAGCTGACATTTATTGATAAAGGGTAAGACAGCAGAAGTATGGATGTTATGTCAATCAATCAATCAATCCCCTTCGTGCTATTTGCACATAAGGCCTCAACCAGAGCCCGCCACTGATGTCAATCGGCTGAAACTCGCTTCAGGCGACCCCATGTCCAGCCCTTTCCTTTCATCTCCCTTTCCACTGTTCTTCTCTAGGTTTCCTTTGGGCGGCCTCGTTTTCTTCGGCCATCTGGAGTCCATCGTAGGGCGATTCTGGAGAGGCCTGTTGTCTGCTGGTGGAGCACATGTCCAATCCATCGCCAATGCCTTCGTTGAACCAGCGTGGTGATGGATTCGGTTTCAGTTCTTCGGTGGAGTTCTTCATTGGTGATGGTGTTAGGCCAAAAGATGTTAAGTATGCGCCTAAGACATCTGTTTTGGAAGACGTCAAGCCTGTTACCGATGTTTTTGGTCATCTTCCATGATTCTGATCCATAAAGGAGGGTGCTGATCACATTTGACTTGAAGATTCTCAGCTTGGTCTTCTGGCTGATGTTTTTTGCCTTCCATGTGCTCCTGAGTGAGGCAAAGGCCTGGCTGGCTTTCGCCAGTCAGGCTCGAATCTCCACCTCCGCATCCCCGGTGTTTGAAATCTTGGACCCAAGATAGGTAAAACTGTCAACTTCCTCAATCTCTTCTCCATTTAGTTTGATGTTTTCTTGAACTCTGGCGTTCACTCTCATACTTTTCGTTTTCTGGGCGCTGACCTTCAAGCCAAGGTTTCCAGCTGTTTCTGAGAAGGCATTTGTTTTCTCCTGCATGTCTTGGTGGCGGTGTGACAACAGGGCAATGTCATCGGCAAAGTCCAAGTCTTCCAGCATTGTTGTTGCTGTCATAGTCATGGTCCATTTAATCCCTCTCCTCTCTCTGTTGGTGGAATTCTTCATGATCCAGTCCATGGCCAGGATGAAGAGGAACGGCGACAGAATGCAGCCCTGCTTCACCCCAGTACTGACGTTGAAGGGGGCTGTGAGCTCCGTGTCACAGACCACCTGAGATTTGAATGGATGTTATGTAGCCACTTGAAATTTAAGTGTTCTTGGCGTGACTTTAAAACATCTGCTATGGTTTTAGTAGATTTTGTAACAAAATGTTTGCTCTATTAGCTTAGCTTATTCCTTGCTATTCCTAGAAGAGCATAGGGCCACAACAACACCTACAGTGGACCCGGTTCTGGGCAGCCCCCCTCTGTTGGGCTCATGTGGTTCCAGCATCCTTTGCCTCTCTCTCTACTGATCTTCTCTAAGTATGTTTTGGTCTCCAAGCTCTCCTCTTTCCCTGAGGTTTCCAGTCAAGTGCCTGCCTGGCTGGTTTGCACAGGGTGTGTCTTATCCATCCCCCGCTTGCACTTCTTGATGTCTTGGTTACCTCGATTTTGGTTGGTTTTTTCCCCACGGGCTGATTTTGGAGATTTTTTTCGGGCTCTCTAATGCCCAAGAAATGGTGTAGGCATTGGTTGGTAAAGGTCTGGAGCATGTTGTTGATGGTGTTTGTCATTGTCCAGATTTCACAAAAATACAGTAGGACTGCTTGCACACTGGTGTTGGAGATGCGGGTCTTGCTGAGGAGGGATAGTGCTTGGGACTTCCAGATAGGCCGAAGGTTGTTTAAAGCATGCCTGACCTTGCTGATGCAGCTTTTGGTGTCATTATCCTCTCCACCGTCCTTGTTAACGATGTTCCCCAAATGTGTGAAGCGGTCTGTTTCCAGGATGTTCTCTCTTTGAAGTTGGATTGGGAGTTCCTGCTTATTGTTGATTCTCATCACTTCTGTCTTTCTGTTGACTTTTAGGCCAATCTTCTCCACTTCCTCTGATAGCCTACTCAATTTGGTTTGTGTATGCTGTTGCCGATGAGATAGAAGACTAATGTCATCTGCAAACTCCAGGTCCTCTAGCTGTTTGCTGAAGGTCCACTGGTGTTGTTGCCTTGGGTCGTCTCATGCATAATCCAGTCATTTGCTCCATAGGTGTATTTTATGATATTGGTTGGCCAAGTTTCAGGATGACAATCATCATTCGGGCAATGTCATAACAGGTTCAAGGACAGCCAGCTGTTGACAGAGGGTGTTGAACGGCATATACAGGCATATTTGCAGTCCCATACCACCAGCTGTCTTCAGGCATCCAATGCTGTGAAAATCCATCCTGACTTGAGCTTGTACACAGAAGAGGGAGGTCACAGCTATCACATTTTGATGAAAGTGGAAGGCCTTCCTGGAAAAAAAGAAAGGTAAAATGTTAACTTGAAAGATAATAATATTTTACCTTGAATTAGCAGGTGTAAGAAAAAACAATAAAGAACAGTCACCAATAAATGTTTCCAAACTGAAAGCTTTATGTCGTGCTCCAAAGATTGTTAACTGTGGGAAGAAGCTGGTCACGAGGTCAGAGCTCAGTTGTCTGAGGTTTGAAGTGTGCGCACTAAACAGTTTGATATCCACATGGTGTAGCTTACTGAGTTGTTTGGCCATCTGACCCATCAGAGTTTGAGAAGGACAGATTTTGACAGAGAGATGATCACCACCCTCATGAAAAAGCTTTTCTCAAGGACTTCTCTCACATAGGGTTTCAAAAAAATATATATTTTGTTGCAGGTTTTACAAAATGGATATTGACAAAAGTTTATGTGACAACCTGTGCGGGAAACGAGTTATCGAATTTCCCAAGTTGTTGGTTATACCAGTTGATCAAGCCATCACTTATCTCATTCTTTCAAAAGGTAATTTTTTTCTTATTTACGTAGGTAAGGTGCCATATCCGGATAGTTACTTTGCTTAACTTTAGAGTAGAAATTCGCTAGTCTGAAGTTTAGTTGGCCGCTGACTAGAAAACTGTCCATTACTAAGAAGGGGAAAGTAGCTAGAAGAGGATTGGGCTCTGCAGTCCACATTCCATGAAATAGATGTTGAATATTAGTAGCATTTAGGCTCAGACCATTTACTTATTTTACCTTTTACACCACTTTTTCGTTTTTTT
Organism: Marisa cornuarietis; assembly: GCA_004794655.1. NCBI lineage: Eukaryota > Metazoa > Mollusca > Gastropoda > Architaenioglossa > Ampullariidae > Marisa > Marisa cornuarietis. Next base: position 3,874,057 of record SMMW01000135.1, read on the forward strand.
TTTAACAATTCTGTATACCATTGGTAACAACTTGCATGTCTTTTTGGTGTTTTTTTTTTTTTTTTAACAGAGGAAGAGGCAGAACTTCAGAAACCTCCTCATTTGCAGCAGCAACGCATCACATCACAGTGCTTGCAGCCTCGCTACACAGAGGAGGAGATCTTTGATCCCAACTCATCAATTTACTGTGCATGAAGCTATATTGGTGGAAGAACTGTTTTCTTTAGCTTTAGTGACGGTCACTCTGCAATATCATTGTCGAAATATGTACTCCACAGAGAGCAAATGCTTCATAAGTTCTGTGCGCATGTGGATGCATATTTCTTTCTCTCGTGAAATTCGCATAGGTGTCACAAGCTTTCATGTTGCTTCTAAATTAAAGTAAGAGGAAAATGTTTTGTAAATGGAGGAACACTTAAACTGATATGTCCATGCAGGATCATTCTAACCATTGTCTTCCTACCTGAAGAACTCTGGCCAACACGTCATGGCTGATGAATGTGATAGGTAACCCAGTAAGTCAGTCACATTTCACCCTGCTTCCCGACCTATGGTTATTAACAGCATTGTAAATAAAGTGAAAATAATTTTCACCTCTGCTTTTTTTCCTAGGCATGAGTGCGTGTATGTGGCTGGTGATGCAAAAAATAGTGTTTCACTCATGGCTGTAGTTCTTCAGGCTCAAGAAAATTCTGAATTGGTGAACCTGCAGACCAGTCAATACTTACTGACCTTGCTAACAAACTGATAATGTGAATACATATGAAATTGACACCAACACTGAGAAAAGCAAAATGATGATTAATACTACAATGATCCAATGACTGGAATAATGTTTGAAGAGGTAAATCACTTTAAGTATCTGGGATCCACCTTTTTCAAAGATGGCAGCTACATAGCAGAATTCCACATAAAGGTTGGAGCTGTGACAGCAGCAATGGCTAGACAAAACAGGACTTGGTAAAGTCATCTCAGGTTTGCTATTGTATAAAGTCCCTCATAGTTCCCAGTCTGCTTGTTGAAACAGAAAAAAAAACCAGCATTCGAGACCAGTTGCCTAAGGAAATTGCTTCGAATTTTTTACATGTTAAATGACACCAACAAATGTGTACGAAGCAAGATTGCCACTTTTGTGGATTATCAAGAAGCCCATCTGGCAACAGCGAAATGCCGCAAACTGGCCCGATTTGGCCGTGTGACCATGCACGACTCTGTCTTAAACGTCCTTCAAGAAATGAATGAATGACGATTAACATCGTTAAGTGAGATGTTGCTAAGGTAGTTTAGATGAGCGTTAAAGAAAATGTCAAGAAAGTAGGAATTTGGTGAACGTTATTAAATTATCAATCTCGCTGTGAACAAATTCCTAAGGCACACACGATTCATGGGAAGTAACTGGGAGTAGATGATAAATTATCTTTTCTAGTTGCGTCCCCTAGATTGTGTTTTCGCATCAACATAACATGGCCGCTCAACAGACCTGGGTGCCTCCCCTTCCACCCGGATGGGAGGGTCGGTGGGATCCTAGCCAGCGAAAATAGTATGTTCTCTTTAGTCGATGTTCATAGAAGAACACTAGCGTTCACTTTTTTTCATTAAGCCTACGTTCGTTAACTGTCTCAAAAGGCATGCTAATTTGACCATGGCAGTGTTGATTTGAAACTGTATTACGTACAGAATAAACATTATTATTCCGTCATAAACTGTCCAAATGTTAAACATCGTTAATCGTCAAATGTAGGTTCATAAAAGTACATAATATTTTAAGACACAACTTATTGGATTGGACACATGCAAGCAAAATTATGACACAAGACACCATTTAGCGTTAATGTGTTTGATAGTAAAAGATCACGTAACCCATCAGAAGACGAACACAGTAATTGCGAAATTCAGGACGTTACTTTCCTTCTCTCCATCAGTCCACCCCGTTCCCCCTCCGTGCTTCATCACCATGTTCATTGGAAGTCCTAGTTTCCGTTACAAAATTGACATGGCTGAGATATGGTGGAAATTCTTGTGTAATTTTTCGTAAAAGTTTAATGAAAATATAGTTTTTAAATCATCGATGATCAGTATTTAAAAGGATCAGTGGTGCTAGGCAGATGTCTATAAGTACACATGAGTTTTCGGTTACAGTGCATGTTATTGTGGGTATAATTTTGGTACTTGGTCATTTTTATCATGAGACACACATTTTACACATCAGCAACTTTACCGCTATAGTTTTAAAGTATCCTTTCCTCAATAGATACTGGAAACAAGCACAATACATGTTATCAATACATAATTTAAGTAATTAACCCTTACAGCACTGCATATAAGTATTACAAAGACAGTGGCTAATAACTGAAGACTGTGAAGATGACAGTGGGTGATGTTTGTTTTTATTATTGCTGCTCTCAGGTAAACATTAGACCAAGAAGCCTATGAATTTTTGGAAAGGAGAAAGCTTGAACTTCGCAATAAAAGTAATGAAAATTGCCCTCCCTATGCTTCCCCAGCAAAGCCATGATCGTGGTTCTTCCTGCTATATGGATTTAAAAAAAAATACAATACATATTGTCACTATTTAGGTAATTAATTTTTTTTTAATTATTTGATCTTCTGTTGTTTTCTGTGTGCAGTTTTTTCATTGATCACTCTACCAAGCAGACTACCTGGGAAGATCCACGGTGGTCTAGAAAACAGCAGGTAAGAAATAAATTCACAAATGGGAGAAATTTGCATATGAGAGAAACTGAAACATCGGGGATGTTATAGCACTCCTAAAGAAAGTTTAAGAGCTCTAAGCTTTCTGTGTGTGCATGTCTGTGAGAGAAAGAGGGAAAAACTTTCAATAATATAAGGACAACACATTTAGCATATGATGGGTGGCATACAAGGAAGCTCTGGCATGACCTGCACTATGTCCTCATCTGAACATATATGTATGTATATATCATGTAACATGTATATATCAAAATGAATTCAAGATATGGCCACTGTTGCCTTGCTTTTCATGCTTAAAGAGCTAATTGGATAACCATCTTTGCTGTTTTCTTAAATATTTGTCATGCTCTCTTTGTTGAGAATGTGCTTTTTTCTTCTTGTTAGGCTATGCAGCTACACTCTACAGTCGGACCTCGCTAAGTCGAACTCAAAGGGACCCGGAAAAAAATTCGACTTACGGAGTTTTCGAGTTAGGGAAAATGGCGTAATAGGCGCAGGTTAATCATAGACAATGTTTTTCCGGCTGTATTATAACCGCTTATTATACAGTATTATCGTTTTATACGGATACATGTACTACCATTTTCGCGGCACGTACAGCACGGGAAAAACCACACCGACACGAACTCTCTTCAGTGCTCGTCCCGATAAGAGACTGACAAAGTGTAGAAAACGTATTTTTCACAGTAAGTTTGCGTGTAAACCACCAACAGTCCACTGGTCAAGTTACCACCGCCACCGCCTGAAAGGATGGTCAAGGCTTGTGGTCATAAATTTTGACCACTGATGCGCGGCCCGCCGACTTGAAGTGGCCGTGGGAAAAAGTCTAGTGTCGGCCAGTTCCCCTGAATCGGTCAACTTCAAAGCAGGAACTGGTGTGAGAGTCAGTTAGTTGTCCACTGCGCAACAGAGCACGCAACAAACCTTTTACACAAAAGATGAAAGGAAAATGGGATAAAAGTGTCTTTCTTGAGACAGTTTGGAACATAGTTTGGAACAGTTTGAGACATAGTTGCATCTGGTTGGTGATGACTCAAAATTCGACTTATGGAGGTTGGAAGCCAAAAAATCTTGAGTTAAGGAGATCTAAAATACATTGTTCTTAAGGGAATTCGGCCGGGACCTAACAATTAATTCGAGATAGGGAGGTTTTTGACTTACGGAAGTTCGACTTAGCGAGGTCCGACTGTATATGGTAGTGCTTTCTCAGACATGCTCTTGGTCTTCCTGGCTGTCCCTCTCTGTTTAGCATGTGTATGTATATATCTATAGAAATGTGTGCACATGCATCCGTGATTGTGTATATATAACTATATGTGTGTGAGAGAGAAAAAGTGCATATGTACAATTGCATTATTGATTATCTATTTGTATGCATAGCAATATATGTGTGTATGCCAATATGATGTCCTGTGTGTGTTGTAGGGTGGTAGTGTGTTCAGTACATAAGAGCATATACCTGAATCAGTATATCTGACAGGGTGTATACAGCCCTTATAAGTGCTTTCGAGTTGGTAGGTTTGAGGGTGGCCATAAAAAGCCCTTCAAAGTACTTATTTTTAGTGAATGGGTCTTTGTAAATTGGATTCAGGACCCGATTAAAAAAAAAAGAGTGGTGCTTATTAGTGCTTTTGTGTAAAATGTGTTGACATTATTCTTTTCACGCTCCACAGTTCAAAAGTTTGTCAAAATAGTCCTATCAAAATCTGTTCTTGTTTTTAAGGGCCAGTCTTCCAACATCCTGCCTAAAAGCATGGGTTCAACTTAGTGAAGGGAGGTTAGGGTTACTTGACAGGCCAGATTGAAGCCATTAGCAAAGCATAATCAGTAAGGTCTTCACCTTAATCTCCCCTCTCCAGGTCAAACCATTCTTTCCTACCATGGATGGGACTAATCCATCCTGAAAAAAATCTCAAGATCGACAAGGGATGAAAAATAAAATTCTGAATGACTAGGAATGGGGACAGACAGTAAAGAAGCATGAGGGACTGAACTTGGTAAGATTGAGGAGGGACTCCAGGAAAACAAACTCATTGTAGTGCAAGACTGGATATTGTAGGACAAAAAATACCAAAAGCACTGAGTGGATTTTTCAATGTGCCTTTGAATAGTGCTTCCATGGGTGAAGCTAGTTTATAAGCACACCAGAAAACAAAGACACACAAAGAATGTAAAGCACCATAAAGCTGGTGTCAGACTTCTTCAGCTCAGATAAGATGACTAATAAAATTGTGGCCCATGTTATAGCTTCCTTCTTTAATCTGTAATAAATGAAATATCAGTGACAGATCACCTGTAAATAGTTTGGTCTGCACGTTATGAAAACATCCTTGAAAGGCCCTTATAACAAGTTTCCAGGTCCTCATTTTCAGTGTGGTCAGACCTCTGTGAACCATGAATTCTAAAAATGTGCATAGGTAGGGGATAGTGGGATTTATCCAGAATAGTAAAGGTGGCGGGGGTGGGGGGATATATGTGTAAGACTATGTTCATATATTATACATTATATTGGTGCATGATTTATGTACAGGTGCCTGCCAAAGCTACTAATGCTTCAAATTCAGGTGGTCAGAGAGAGACCATTCCGCTACAAGACATTTGTAATTCTTCAGGTTCATCTCGGTCCTCACCCAAACACTCGGTGAGCTTGCCAATGCAAACTAAATTTAAAAAAAAATAACTTGTCTGTTCATATTACTTCTGCAAGATTGCCACTTTGTGGTTGTAAACAATATGTGTAATAAGGATAATAAATTCTGGTGGACTATGTAATGCAATATTTCAACCAATGGGCAAGCTCACTGCACTTTATACACCAACAGAATCCATCAGAAGCTAAGATGAAGTTCAGTTCCAGGCAGGGAAAGTCAGTAAATATAGGGATGTTCTGCAGAAAGCTGTGTACTACTAGGTAATTAATGCTTAGTTAATGTTAGTTATACGTATATAGTGCACGATTCAAGCCTATAACCGATTTAAAGCCCAGTTAAGGCAATAAAATCTGTGCTGCATGCCAGCCTCATCATAGACACAATATGCAGATGTGTTCCAGAATGTAGAACATGTTATTGGCTTAACTGGCATTTCAGTGTATTAAGGCCTAAACATGAATTCCCATTCAGGACTTTAGCCTTGAACATTAAATTAGCTCCAGCATGTTCACTATACCCCTAGGGTTGACCATATTTTGCACCTATGTATATATGTACATAAGCACTGTGTTTCAGAATGTTTGTGTTAGCCCAGTCAATTAATTTTTTTTCCCCCTTTAATCCTCTCAGACAAAGGAAACAGTGTTTTCACCTGATGCTGTTCTGATACGCCTCAAGGAGAGATTCCCAGGATTAGGTTTGTCTGTCATCAAGGACATCCTTATCATGTAAGTGTAGACAAAATCTGCTAAACGTGCACAGAACAGTGCTAAACAGAGAGACAATACAAAAGGGAGAGAGGAAGGGAAGAGCAATTAGGATGTCTCATTTAATCTGTTATACAGTTCAAACAAAGCAAAAACATTTCACAGATTGAAAAAGAAAACTATTTATATATGTTTTTTTTTCTTCAAATCTGCCTTGTCCTGCAAGGAATGCTTTCTGATGTGACTATGTACTTGTTCTGCAATGATTATCTTATTGTTATGGTCACCATTCACACCAACCATTATGATGGCACTAGTTTGGAGTTTGGTGTGAGAGGCTGTGCTGCTGGCTTGCTTATTTTTTTGTTACTATTCAATTTGATTGTTCAGTTTGTCACAGTTGATGTATAATCCGTAAAAAAAATTCACTTTTATGGCTTTTGCTGTCCATCATAGACTGTTTTTAATTTTAATTTAATTCACACATTTATGTAGCACTTTTCCCCAGTACCATCTAGACTCAAAGCACTTTACATAAATATTGTTATGAACACACATCTTTTTAGGGTAGGCATCAAGTGCACCTTCATAAACAAACATATAAACATGTATATACAACGCATACCACACGCACCTACAGGGTGGAGGAAATTGGAGTATCCAGAGAAAGCCACTGTAAACAGATGTGTCACATAGAAAGAGGTATATGGAACATGACACCCAATCCTCACTGTCATGGTGACAGGCATGTTAGCTACTGTACCACCAACTTCTCCAAACAACAACTCACATGGAAGACTTATGTAGAGACAGCTGTGGTGCTGGATCATCTGTAAACCAACTTCTATGGCTGTAATGGCTGTCAACTTCTATGGCTGTAATGACTGTTTTGTTAAAAAGTTTGTGTTGGGCTGACTTGTCTGTCATTTGCATATTCTTTGGCAGAGGCCATTTTAACTAAAAAAAATTATTTCATCTCTCACTGAAATAACAGCCAGTTTGTAAAAGCTGGCGCCTAGTGGACCAGCCGCTAATGTCCTATGCACAGTTTTATTGCCATGAGCCATGATGAAAATGTCATATGCAGCAATCAGCATCATTAACTGAAGCTTTGTGTTCACAGGTGTGAAAACGATGAAGCTCAGGCAGTTGATTTATTGAAGAGTTTTGAGTCTTCTGAGGAAACTTCAGAAGCACCACCACAAGTTGCATCAAAGGGTGCAGCATCCTCTCGGCCCAGCTCACACAGCACCAGCCACACAAGAGCTTCAGCTGCCTCCCAGAAGCATGCATCCCATGGACCTCTTCAGCCTGAAGACACAGCTTCTTCAAAAGCCACTTCTCCAAGACGGCAGCCAGCAAAAGAAGCAACTCCTAAACTCAGCCAAGCAGAAAAGGCAAAACGTGAGTGACATTTATGATAACTGTTTATGGCTATTGTCATGATTGCTCATTGAATGTAAAGTGGCCTGAGTGTTTCATTGCAAAGTGCCAAAATTTGAATGACATAAATTTCTTCTTATTTTTCAGATTAAAAGTTGCTAAATGCCTTTACTAAAGGCCAATCATAATATGGAAGACTAAGTAGTTGTGTGGTTAATGTAGTCAACTTTAGAGCACAAGGTTGAAGCTCCAAGTGTCAGTTTAGCTTGTGGACAACTTTCTCTGTCCACCCAGCAGTGAGCAGGTACGTAGTCTGTCTAGGAAAGTCCACTGGAAAGGAAAGTAATGACCTTTGCCTTCCACATACTAGAGAAGGTGAACCAGTTACAGTTCACCACCCCTTCAACCGCAAGTCATGTAGTCTTGATGTTTGACATAGAAATGTGCAGATGTTACAATATTTACTTTTTAAAATAATACTGATCTCCAGTAAGGCAACAGCTTCAAAATGAGTTCAAAGACCTAGAACAGGATGTGATTGTTATGGCCCTGGAAACTTGTCATTATGATCCCATCAAAGTGCGCCCCATCCTTGGCCGAACTGCTGCCAAGTGGAAGTCACAGGCCAGGTACTGATTGCCCACATTATAATTTTGAGAAATGACAGTAATTTTACATGTAATAGTTTTCACTCTGTATTTTGTTCAATATCCCATAGCTAATAGATGTATTTTGGATGTATCCATGTGTGTGAGAGAGAGAGAGGGGGGGTTATACAGGCATGTGCATGTATGTGTGCAAGCAAGCAGAAGAGAAAGAGAGTAAGAATCGATTGTTGCCCTTGCAACAATATGAGAAACATTTATATAACATTGTCTCTGAAAAGTTTTCTTTTCCAAATCATGTTTTTGGTCATGAACTTCTCCTTGTAGTTCCAGCCAACCCAGCAGTCGTCCATCATCTCAAAACACTGCAACAAGTGCGCAATCAGCTGTGGCCCCTTCAAGCATCTCCCTGGAGCCTGTTGTGTTTGGTGAAGCCTCTGGCACAGAAAGGTGTGCTTTGCCTTTGCTCCTTCTGACTGTTCAGTGATATGCAGGATCCAGTAAATTTAATAATTTACTAGGCTAACCAAAGCACAAACATTATTTTTAAATGACTGGGTTTAGTTCGTCAAATATATCCGTTTTATTAATGTGAACAAGAACTATTTTGTTTGGAAGATGCAAGCTTTTGAACATAGGTGTTACATTTAGGTGGAAAAAAGCAAAAACCTAATTTCCCATAGTGTCAAAAATGTAGGCAGTATTGTGGCAAGACTTCATTAACATGTGCTTGCAGCTCTGAGTATTATCATCGAAAAACAGAACTTGGAGGTCAGTCCATTTGTGTAGAAGACATTAATGTTTTACATTTTATTCATGAGCCTTTTCTATGTATAAGTGTCTGAACAAAGTTTTTCAAATTAATCAGAACATCAACAGCAATTACAATTCATGCTGTTGGTCATTTCTTCTAACAGTACTGTGTCCTCCACAACTCTCAAGGCAAGTGTCGGATCAGAAGCCCCAGCAGCCAGAACTGAAGTCGTCTCCACAGCACAGCTGCAACATTCAACAACCAAACTTCCCCAGCACCGACAGCTGCAACAGCACACTGCCAAGCAGGTGACCAGGTTAGTGGGAGAGGCTGCATTTCTTTCTCATAACTGCTCCTTGTACCTCAAAGACCCCATACAAGTACACTTGCACTGAAGAATGTATGCACATGTGTCAACACATACAGCCAATAAATTGCACACAATGCACCCAATACTCAATATTTGTGGCCGTCAAACCTTATAGGCCTAACTCAGCAGCTAAGATCTGTGGACAAGTAAGGTCACTTATCATCTTTGGTCAAGGATGAGCGAACAGTTGCTGACCACCACAAGTAAAATGCTCAACCACCTGGCCTCCTCGTCCTCCATCTCCTGTTGCCCTAACCAGTCCGAGCCTGATGCTTCTGTCTCTGTTGTCAGGTGGGACAGGTTCGCTGTTGGTCACGTGGCATGCTTCGTTGTACCTTACTTCCATTCTCCTGTTGACATTGGTGTTCTTCACATGAATGTTTTTCATCTGGTTGTTGCTGTCTGAAAGTGGTTCTATTGGCATGATTTCTGCATTTGTTGTGGTCAGTTTGATGTTTGTTGTGTCACCTGTCATAAGAATGTAGTTGTACCGAGCATTATATACACATCACACGTGGCTGTATTAAGTATTTTGTACTCAAATCACAGCTGTAGTTGTACTGAGCATTGTATACATGCCACACCTGTAGGTGTACTGATCAATAACCATGAGCACTGCTTAACACTAGTCACACCTATAATTGTATGGCTGTTTTTTTTTTTTTTGGGGGGGGGCCATGTCATACACCTGATTTGTACTATCACTGCTGTCACTCTGCCTGGTTGCAGCTAGATTCACCACTGATGAGCACATAGTACCTACCCCTTTATTGTGTTTGCTGGGTTTTTTATTTCACAAATCTTGATGGCATGAAATTAGTCTCTCCATGTGACTTTGGTTTCACCCAGAAAGCCTGGCTCTATTAAACGTTGTCATAACCATCCTGTTTCTTTTCCAGCTGATATGATTAACTGGTTTGGTATATTTTAGGCAAATAGCGAAACCCTCTATTCATGTTTGGTCTCTTTTTTTGTTTTTGCACTGTACATTTTTTTCCATTTAATGTGACTTAGCATCAGCGGCCTATTTATTTCATTTTATGTTCTTTCTAGTGAGTCATTTACTCATTAAATTCTTGGTTTGGCAAATCATTTTATCTTTTATACACTATGCTATTTGATTCACTCTGATGAGGCAGTATACATTTCTACCCTAACGAAAACTAATTTTACTTAAGGAGAAATTTCCTTTTCCTCATTTTTCTCTTTTCTCAGGCCTATCCCTGCCATGGTAGATAGTTCAGATCAGTCGGCGGTTGTCACCAGCCAACCCCAGGCACAACAAGCTGGCCAAAAAGGCAAACTGGAGTGTGGAGTAAGGCACGGGCCCAATTCCTCACTAAGATGCGGTCCCAACCCATCATTGTGTGTTGGTCCAAACCCATCACTGCTACAGTAAGTGTTTTTCTGGTAAACAATGCCATTTTTATTTGATTATTTTTCTGGAGGTAGGATTTTTTTGTGGGGAATGGATGAATTGTAGTGTGGGGAAAGTAACTCTTAGATTTATCTTTCTGCCTGTATTTTGAACCACACATATTTGCATCTAAAAATAGCTAAATCTGTTGGCCACAGGAATCTTCCAGCATCCAGCAATGGCCCAAATCCTGCTCATCGTCATGGCAGGGAAGTCAGTCTTGCTCGGGGATCATCTGGTGCAGTGGGACCTAATCCTCTACTGCGCTGTTCTACCCAGCACCACCAAACCATCGGAAGTCTGAAACAATCCCTCCAAACCCGCGTCTAGGAGGGAACAGCTTAACCACCATACATCTGTGGACCGATATAGGGGAAAATGCACAACCATCGGACACAATTTCTCAGGCTAAAAATGTTGCCTGTCTAATGATATTATGACTTTACCATGATGGGCAGATTTTATTGCAATGGCTGTATTGTCATTGCCTCAATGTGTATTCTGCAATTAGCCCACATAAAAATATTGTGCATGTATTTCTTAGATTTTTGCAGTTTTATAACGCTTTTATAATTCAACCAGTCATTGTGTCCTCCATAGATTCTTTATAACCTTTTTTCAGTAAAGTACATAGAGTTCCTAGACAGATCTCATGTAACAAATCTGTAAAGAATTCAACTTGTACTTCTCACCTTCTCAGCTGGTGTTAATATCCATGGATGTAATTGCTGAGATCAAATGTACACATCTTGATCTAGTGCTTCTGAAATGATTATAGTTAGCCTTGACGTAGTGTTTGCAAGATGACTGTAGTTTGAAAATAGAAGTCTGAAAGTGATTTAGTTGTATATGTTTCACAGTAAATGATATAACCCATTTCAAACGAACAGTGATGGGATATACATTGTAAAATGAAATATTTATTTCCCTCATCATACAAATCATTACATTTGCTAGCAGTATATGGAAAATACAGTCTTTGTCACCCTGAGAAGCTAAATCTGGATATTAGTAAGTTATTTAATATATTTACCTATGATGTATTGTTTGCTTTTCTTTGTGCAAGTATAAATGATAATGTGTCAGATTAGAAGGTTCAACCATAGCTTCTTCTCTTTCGCTGGCTCCAGTATTTGTAATGCACTGCATCTCTCCTTAAAGGGAAGATGCTACATGCTTTCTAAACTTAAAACCGCTCTCTTTCAGAAACACCTAGTGCAATACTATTATGGTTTACCCTGACTTTCTCCACCTTCTTCTCTCTATGGTGTTCTTAGCAATGTTTACTGTGCATGTGTCAATATAATTGTGTTGCCCTTTTCTGCTGTATGACATCACTACTTGCTGCCCTTTACATATTATAGATGAGATCACTTCCATGTAAGGAAATGCACTATATAATTTTTATTGTTATGTAACTCTTCCTTGTACAGTAAAACATCCTTATTAACACCTTTTTTCAATTACAAACTTCTCTTAGTTTCAACCCCAAAATATTTCATGGATGGATTTTGGTGTATATATAATTGCGATATCTGTTAGACTTCTTCCCCAACCCAATATACAGTTTTAGGGGACCTGGTAGTGTAGTGGCTAAAACACTTGCCTGTCACCACTGCAGTGAGCGGCTTAGGGTTCAGATCTTGTCTCGTGACACTCTCTGTATGTGACACCTATTCGCAGGGCTGGGTGCCGGGGGGGTTTTCTCCGGGTACTCCAGTTTCCTTTCCGTTCCCTTTCTCCCCATAGTGCAAATTGCCACAAGGTGGAAGCACTTTCCTAAATAAATAAACTAACCAACCAACCAACAGTTTGTGCTCTATTACATCTTTTTGACAGAAATAGTGTGTTCCAAAAAATTATGTAAATTTTAAAAATACCTCTGGCTGATCACTTGCCTGATATTACAACATTCTACAGAAATCACATAAAAATAAGTACATTTTGAAAGAGACTGCTTTATTGAGATTAGTCATTGTGACTCAGACTATATCACTCTAGTCACATCTACTACTTGCCTGTTGAATCGACCCCACCACAACCATGCCATCCCACAAAATGACCACACTTTGTCTCAACACTGAAAGTCGAATTGGTCCAGGCCCAAAAACACAAATCAATCTTCAATGACAGGAGTAGCTATTAATGTCGAATTTTACCAACGAAGGCATTCGTTGTTCAAACACCATCCTACCAAACAAAAATGGTCACTTGACAATACATATTCAGAGGACAAATCACATGGGGATGCATAACACAGTTTTCTCTAAAATCAAAGTTTTAAAAGAGTCTTATTCTTTTGTTTGGATGTGGTTACTGCACAGGCATTCATTTAGCCTGGGCCAATTTTGACTTTCAGTGTTAGGAAGGTGTTGTCATAGGTTGGATGGTATGGTCATGACAGGGTCAATTCTACCAGGGCAATATGGTTTTTGGTTGAAATGACTGACCCCTCTTCCCCACCCCAATTACTGTTCTCTTTACCACTCTTTGTATTTGTGCTGTGTGCTTTATTTTTTTTTCCAAAAGTCACATTTTTAAAAACATTCTTGTGATGTTTGTGGTTTATTGCAGTTTTGTTGAAATGTTAAATATAAATTTTAAGAGAGCATTTTTGTCTACTATGTGTATTGATCGATTGCTCTTAACGAGAGTTCTATAAATATTCAGTCAAGTACAACAATGGTGGAATAAGCATGACCAAGCAAAAGCTAAAATGATAAAGAAAAGCATTATAATCTGGATTTTGAGCTTTATTTCAAAATTTAAATACATGAACTTGTATTTATAGGTGGTTAGGTCATGGTTTCTGGAATGAAAGCAGACTAGTTGATCTCTCTTAAAATGATAAAAGATCAAATTATACAGCTGAGACAACTTACTAGCTTTGACTTAAAGTGTGTATGCTATAAATGCATGTCAAGGTGGATTTTTTTTTTAAACGCAGGTAACAAAAGTATTTTACTATCAAATTTAACTCTTTAATATGGGTGTGTCGATGCAACTAAGCTGCAGTTAAAAAACATCTTCATTCATGGGTGTGAACTGTATAGGAAGAATTAAGCATTCATTATTTCAGAGATTCTCTTGGCATTGAATCAGTAAAATATGATACCGCCAAGCTTTTAAAATATCTAAACTTTCAAGTCCTGTCTAGACTAAAAATAAGCTAAAAAACTTGAAGACTGTTTTTGCTATAGGTTAGTTAGTTAATTGTTGTTTTATGCCAAGTCAGCAACTAAGGCTATCTCATGGCAAAAACAATGTATATGACTATTCAAAGATTGATATAAAGAAATTTTACAAGTCTAGAGATTTCTCTTTTCTTAGTTTTATAAAATAACAGTTTTTTAACACATAAGTTCTATCATATCAGGTGAAACATCTGAATGGACTTTACATATGCCAGGATTGATTTGGAAGAGTGTTTGGCAAAAAGGTCATCAAGAGTCTGTGCTGTAAAATAGTTTTGACGAATTGTAGCTAGTTTTGAACAGGAGATGAGCAAATGTTCTATGGTTAGGGGGTCTTTACACCAAAGACAAAGTGGGGAGTTTTCTCCTGCAAGCAATAATCGGTGAGTGATAAATGAGTGTCCAGCTTTTAGTCTATTTATAACCACTTTTTCTCGTCGGTTTAGAAATTCTTGTTATACAGTCTGCTAATTTTGGAAAAATAGCATGAAGTTTGTTGTGCTTCATGGAGTCCCAGTGAAGCTGCCAAAGTTGAGAGATATACATTTTAACAGAAGCGTACCAATCTGAGGCAAATGTTGTATGGACCACAAGTGGTTGTTGAAGGACCTTTTTTGCTGCCTCATCAGCTTTCGTGTTTCCTGGAATATTTGCATGTCCAGGAACCCAAATAAAGATAATGTCAAAATTTTTATTTTGCAGTAGTGATAAAAGTTCAAAAAGTTGAACCAGTAGTGGATGATCTAAACGTTGAGAGTGAAGTGCAAGTAAGGATGACAAAGAGTCTGAAATAACTAAGAAGTTTTTCTCTTTAGATGTATGGATATACTGCAGTGCAAGTAGAAGGGCTTTTAACTCTACAGAAAAAATGGAACTATGACCTTCCAAGCGAGCTGTCAGCGGTGGTGTGGAAATGTCCATCGGCACTGCTGCAGCTGCTACAGTTTCTTTTTCAGTATTTTTGGATCCATCAGTGTATATGTGAAAAAGTCAGGATAGTCTGTGATTATTTCTCTGAAAGGTTGCTGATAGACTATGTCAGGGGTTTCGCCCTTTTTTTGGTTGGAGAGGTCAAAACGAATTTCAGGTGTGGGAAGTAGCCATGGTGGTGTTCTGGTCAGTGCAATTGGTGCAGTTTTTGGGGGGTCCATTCCCAATCTCTGAAGATGAGGGTGACCTCGTATGGGTAGAGGGATTTGTTCATGTTCATGTGCCCTATATTTCTCCAGAAACTGAACGGAGAAAACTGAGTGGAAAGCAGGGTTTTGGGGCAGAGCTCGAAGTTTTGAGACATAGGACAACATTAGTTTTAGTCGGCATAACTCTAGAGGGGGTTCACCTGCCTCTGCATATAGACTGTGTATTGGAGTAGTTCTGAAAGCTCCAAGACAAATTCTCAGGCCGTGATGGTGCACAGTGTCTAGCCTTTTTAGGTATGATGTCCTGGCAGATCCATAGACTATGCATCCATAATCCAATTTTGAACGCACTAGGGAACGATACAAACGGAGTAAAGTGATTTGGTCTGCACCCCAGTTTGTGTTACTTATCACTCTCAATATATCTAGAGCCTTCAGACAAGATGCCTGAAGATGACGGATGTGGTTCTGAAAAGAAAGTTTACGATCAAAAATAACACCCAAGAAATGGACCTCTTCCACTACCTTGAGTGCTGTTCCAGTTACATGAATTTGCTATAGGTGAGAAAGACAAACATCTAAAGTTTGTCATACTTGAAAATCTTCTTACAGACTTTAAGTCAATATAGTTTGTAAAATTTATCTCATGAATTAAGTCTTGTAAATCAACCACATTTGCTTTACACAATTCCTGCAGTTCAAAACCAATATACATTTCCAACAAGCACCAATGTACATTTTATGCAGAACACTGACAGGAAATGCAAACAACATGTAATGGAAATCAACTCATGCATGTTCTCTTAAAATAAATTTCATCACAGATTTAAAAAAATGGCAAATGCTGTCATGTGTGAGTGCAGTCACACATGGAAATAAAAGTCATCTAAAGCCAGCTGCAAGGTAATTATTCAACAAGCCCCAACAGGTTAGTAGCCTCCATGTCCGCCATATCCTGCCCTTCCTCGCCCAAAGCTTCCCCTATTGCCATCAAAGCCACCTCGGTAATTGCCGAAGGAACTTCCTCTGCCACCTCCAAAAAAGTTACCCCTTCCCCCACTGAAGGAACTTCCTCTGCTACCTCCAAAAGAGTTACCTCTTCCCCCACTGAAGGAACTTCCTCTGCCACCAAAGGAGCCTCCTCTGCTTTGGCCACCGTAGTCTCCCCTTCCACCCCCTTGGTAACCTTGTGCTCCCCTGCCCCACCCATAGCCTCCCCGGCTTTGAAAACCGCCATCAAAGTCCATCCTTGGAATCTTTGCTGGACGACCATGGTAGTTTCCAGCTTGCCTGTAACAAGTTTGGAAGAACATCAAAATATAGTTACCTATCAAGAAAAAAGTGTGCACTTGCATAAAGAGGTACTATAAGGGTGTACAATGGAAGTGCACAAGCACACACACTCTCTTGGTCTCACTGTTATAGATCTTTGCATGTCAAGATCTTGGCATTTATCTGAGCCTCACCCCTCAACTGGCAGTTCATGTCGTCCAGCACTGGGTCGAGATAGTGCTCGAAGGACCGACATGAGGCTCTCTTCCTGTGGGCCTGGACGACCTATTCCTGAAGGGTCTTTGGTGGCCCGGATCATTAGAGCCTCCAGAGCTGGCCGCAGAGCCACAACTTTTGCAGCCACCTCTGAATCCAGCTGTAGGTTGATCCTAAAAATCCACAGAGCCAAGACATTAAATAAATTAATAAATAAATAATTAAAGACATTATGCCTTTTAGATTTCCGTAACATTTTTTTTTAAAGCAGCAAAAAGTACAGCCTAGTGAATAGAAGAAGGCGAAGTCTTCCACCTAAACTTTATCACATAAAACTTCTTGCTTTGTTACTGATGAGGACTACTTCAAATCCAAAACCATAGCCTTCAAACAAAATCTGCAATCTGTTGTGTTCAGTGTCTTTTGATGGAATTTTACCAGGGTCTTTACATTTTTCAGTCTCTCCATAAACTTGTGTTAAGAGGTAGGGGTGGAATTGGTGTTTTATGCTGAGCCAGCAACTAAGGCTACATCATGGAGAAGTAGCCAACCCTGTATGCAGATGCCACTTGCAGAGAAAGAACAGCGTGCCTGAGATGAGATCTGAACCCAGGACAGCCAGTCCTCGCTGTCTTGGTGACAGGTGATGACCCTTGCACCACTGGACTACATAGGTAGTCACAGGAAACATGGCTACAATACTATTTAGGTTAAAAAGAAATGGCATTGGTTAAGATGTCTATTTGTCAGACCAATGCTAGCACAATACCAGATTTCATGACAATAATATAAAGTCAGAAGCTAGCATTAGTGCTACATTGACCATTTATAAACTGACCAGTTGTCCAGCACAACCATGGACTCCTGCCATGAAACTGATCGTGAGGCAAACAGTAGAAGTTGGAGAGGTGACACCATTGTCATCTGCTTGGCTGATACAGCACGTGTTCTGATCTGTAACAATGTGGTGTGTAATCATGACACAGCACATTCTGATCTCTAACACTGTTGTCTGTAATCACGTGTCTTCATGCATGTAATAGGAGCGTGTCCTCACCCATAGTACTCAATCACTTGTCATCTTGAATAACACTCCACTATGAATCGTATGTAAAATATAGCACATCATACCATTAACACTAAATATTCAAAAGCTACTGCCTGAAAAAGTGATACGCAGACAAAACTAATAATGACGTAAACAACATGTGTGTTCATACCTTTTCTCCAAAGATAAAGAAGGGAGACGGAAAGTGAATCTCAAAGTTGGAACAGTTGACGGAGGACTTGTGTACTAGAGCAGCCTTGCTTTCCTGTGTCAGAACTTTACGTTTCTCCTTGTGGTAGCACACGTTGGGGTACAGGCCCATACACAGCAGAGTGATGGCCTGACATCAACAAAACAACAGTTATTTTTAAAGGTTTTGAAAAAAGAACAGCTGTCATCAGTTACACAGCTTCTGGGGAACAAAATGGATTGGGAAGAACAGATTTTCTTTTTTTGAAAGAATCTATAAATGATTCTGGTAAATACAACTAAGGTGGGAAGGGATTGGTGGGACAGAACATGGGTTTGGGAATTATGTACGTTAAATCAGATAGCTGTTAGATATACTGTAACAGAGGCATTAAGACTTGAAGCAACAAGGCACAATTCAGTGCCTCCAAAATTTAATCATTAAAGATGATGGCACCACCCTCACAAGAAAGCTGGCCTCAAGGTAAGTGCAGTCTCTAAACTCGTTCCCAACAGTAAGGTCACGGGACTAGCTAATACATGTAATACATGTATTAATATTATTCAGTAGCGCGGATGTTCAAAAGAGAGCACGTTTCTTTGTTAAAAAATTCAGGGAGTCTTATGCAGCAACACTGGATTTCCTGTATCAAAAAATAAAATGTACTAACCACATCCAGGCGATTGTCTGGACCATTGAAATCGAATGACTGTGGCAACAGGCACTCTTCTGGGAACCCTGTGTTCACCAGTATGTCTCGCAACTGGTTCTAAACAGCGAACAATCAAAATGTTCATGCTAAGCAAGGTAGGCAAGCATATTATGTGTCCACAAACACGTGTGTATAAATATCTATCTGATGCATGTGCACAGAAGGACATTTTTGCAGATGAACTGGTGTAATTTTTGATTTACTAGAATGCAGTCTCTGCTACAAATGATAGCACATTTCATAACAGCAACCATGGTCTAACAATAGATCAAAATAAATGTAGCCTAGCCAAGGAGAAGAGAAACTAGCAGCATTCATGCTCGTAATTAGTATTAAGAAAATAACAATTTTTCTTCTCAATCTAAATATTCCATTGTGTGAACAATCTGTGTTCTATGTGTATAGCATGTGGTCCATCATGAGAAAGACACCCCTTTGAAAATGTTACTACTGTGAGAAAAACTCCAAACCTTTGCCTCACAAGTCATGCGAAGAATCTGCATATTAAGTGACTTCTGATCACAAAAGCGCATCTCCCTTTCTTCCCCATCACATCTGCAAAGAAATGTGTTAATGACAAAAAAATAAGTTAATCTTGAAAAAAAGATATGTCTGGCACCATTCACTCTCCAAAAACCCAGCTGACAGTCAAGGAATTTTTTTTTCATGCATCAAAAATGTACCCTGTATTTTGCACAATAACTATCACATTCTTCAAGATCAAGTGAGTGAATGCACAAGCACAAGCAGAATCATGTGTGCTTTACTATAGTTTAAAGACATTTCACTATAGCTTAAAGACATGCTCTTCTGGCACTGACCTGGCTTCTTCCCACAGCTGGAAAGCATTGAGCAGGGCAGCATGGTCACTGTGCCGTGACCCCGCCAACGATTTGTGCACCCAGCCTAAGCGCCTGCGATCAATTTGTGTGACAAAGGGCTCCTGAAACGTAGTGCTGGCTGCTATTGTGCACATAGCATCCCCAATGCTGCAACACAAGGTCTGGGTGCACCATGAAAGTCTCCAATGCTACCAGACGAAGTTTTTTTTACCCATCTTTCTCTTCCCAACCTACATTACATGCAATACTACTGCACTATTAGAAATACTAGAGAGATGAAGAATTTGATATCTTCCTAACCCTTTCATAAAAATTCCCATATCATGAACAGCTTTTCACCACTATGTCGAAAACAAATAAATTAGAAATGCTACTATATGAATAAAAAAACAAATTTGTAAAAAAATAAAAACTGATCTCCCAAAAAGAATTCAACACTTCTTTAAAATGTTCATACAAGACTCTAATCAAATCAGTTATCTTTTGTATTCTCAAATCCACGTGCATGGCCAATAAGCACTAAAGGAAAGTTTCCACCGATTGAACATAGTGGTTGAAATCTACATCCACTTTCAAACGGTTTAGCATGGAGTCAGCATTGTTGCTGCATTGCCAGCAATAAAGAATACAATCTACAGATTCTTGAAAACTTTTAGCTTGAGGCCTGCAGAAAGACGATACAACCTAGAACATGGTTTACATGGCTGTCTTTTTCTATCCCAATTTATGGCTGCAGAAGATGTCTAGGCAGTGACCACGAATGTTACAGAAATAAGTTCACCTCGATACATTACACTGCACATGCTACAACAATTTCCAGACTTGCTTACTAGAAGATACAGCCATAGATGATCATTTTGCCCAGATGTGGCTCAATTGGCAAGCGAGCCAGGATGCGACCCAGAGGTGTCAGCTCATCATTGCTGTCCAAGGCATGCATAGCTATCAGGCAGACAAAACTGATTTTAGTGTGTGAACAACAGACTACACATCAGGCAAAAAGATCTCTTCAAACCATATAAAACTAAACAAAATATTCCAAGAACATGCACATCTTAGTTAAAGGTATCTATAATGAACAATGCTAGGTCTTCATGACTGGGGTATCAGAGACCAAAGAGGAACCTTTCAAGGTGGCTTCAGCCTCCACAACTGCGTCGATTGGGGGTGGCTCCACTGCTTTGTTCAGAAACTGGGGAATGGGGCCCAACCGAAGCAGCTTGATGGCTAGTGCCAGTTCATGCAGGGGAGTGCGGAAGATTTCTGGTGTTGTGTGCTGGTCAAGCCTGAAAGTTGTCAAATCTGCATCTCAAAGATTTTCCACAATTTCTGCCAAACTGCCTAAAGTTTTGCCTGGCAGTTATTCTCTCTCATTAGTCTTCCAAACATAAAACTTTAAAAAAATGTATCTGTTTTATAACCTCACAACTATCATTTTCTACTTATTATTTCTAATAAAATTTGCTATATTCTGCTTTCTCGACTTTTGTTCAAATATCTAATGCTGATTTTCTATGTTGTTGAACCATTTTTCACTATCTTCATCTTTTTTTCTTTTGTAATTTAGATTAGGAAATGTTACTCAAGTGGTGAGCACACCTACACAATGAGTGCGACACAGATTTACAAACTCTCTTGTCATAACGTATTATTGTTGTTGCTATTCATAACTGCATTCCTATCCACCGTAATTGCCGCTCTCTGGGATGAATAAAGTTGTACTGCACTGTGGCATAATAATCTTAGTCAGCAGACATGCATTATCCCAGCTTTTATTATGTCCATGATCTTTTTGACCAATCCCTTGCAGCAGATGGCAACCAAGAGACAAACATCCTTTTAGTATATGGAGGAAACCATCTGAATTGCAAATACATGCAAAAACAAACAATGAAGTGTGATTCAAGCTATAACAGCCCTATTTAAAGCGAGTTCAGACAAAATGTCACCAAAAGCCACATAGTAAACACTCCTAGAAAATACTTCAAAACTATGACAGAGTAATACCTCACGCTCAATAAGCCATAACATCATCGAAAGATCAAAGGACAAAATGAGACCAAGGACCAAGATTACACACTAAAAACATTACAGCCCATTTAAAATGGCAGAAAGTAAGACGAGAATCTTAGAAAAGTTTGCTTATTGTACCTTTCATAACGAGCTCGACTGCATAGGTGGAATGCAAACCCAGGCCTGACACGCCCAGCTCTCCCTCTTCGCTGCTCTAGGTTAGTTTTAGATGCCCACACTGTGGCATAATTTGTCATGTTATTGTGGGAGGTAAACAGCTTCATCTTTACCCTGTAACATGCAGTAAACTTTGTAATGCTATGGACAACACATAAAACCAAGCTGCAGTTGGTTTTTACAAATGTATGATTTGGTCAGAATATATAACTTGAGTCACAGTACTTACTTGCAGGAGTCTACTACATAGACAACATCATTAATGGTCACACTTGTCTCTGCAATATTCGTTGACAAAATAATCTGGAATAAAAAATAAAGCAAAAGTTAAAAATGAGACATACTATGACAGAAAATGTAAAACAAGCTTCTTTAAAAAAATATCACCTATTCAATATAGTTCTTATAAATGTATCTATTTGGCATCTATGATATGACCATAGTTATTTACACAAAATAAAGGCCTCAGGGATAAATACCTTGGTGACACCATCTGGTACTGGCTCAAAGACCCGACGCTGTTCTTCACGTGGTATCTGCGAGTGCAAAGGAAGTATGCGGTACCGAGAGCTCCCTAAAAGCATATGAAAGTATTATGTTTAATTACCTACAGGAAAAACAGTGCCTGCTATTGACCTAAACAATATGATTATGGTTTTGTATAGCTCATTACATTATTGAAAACAAAATAAAATAAAGAAAATTAGACAGTGCATGAATACAATGGTAACAAGACTGAGGCCACCTACCAAACTCAGGCAAGGATTCCAGATGTTTTTGCAACATGTAGATGAGATTCCAGCCAGGCAAAAAGATGAGCACAGCACCAGGTATGCCAAGATCTTTGATGTAGCGCAGCAAAGCCTGTTACAACAGCCATTTGCAACAGTAATGACATAAAAAGAAGCACAACATCAGCTCTTTTTACAGTCACTGCACTATTGTCATCACCACCTAAAACCATTACACCATCTAAAGTCACTACTTCACCTACAGTCAGTCAGTCATCCCTTGCCTGGCACCTGGGGTTGAAGGGAGCACATGGATAGATGCGGCAGCTGACAGGGCCTGCCACTCTTGTCTATTGTGGGCGATAGTGAGTAGGTCCTGTACAGGACGACCAGTCCAGTCCCTGATGTTCGTGAGCCAGTTCTTTCTCTGGCTACAGCAGCGTTGGCCACCTTCCAAGGTGCCTTAAAGGATAACCTTCGACAAAGTGTTGTGCCGGATCACATGGCCAAAGAAGACCAGCTTACATCGCTTGACTGTTGATAGTAGAGCTCACCTACAGTCTCTATGTAATCTATATCATCTAAAAGTCACATCATCAGCAGCTATTGTCCCTGACACTCAGCAGTTTTATCTACAAGCATCATGTCATCTACACCTTGCTCAAGATTCTAGTTATGTATAATATTAAGTATTGTTTGAGCATATGATACTGATACTGTAATAACTGGGAATAGGAAAAAAATAAAATTTCACAATTTAGGTAATATTTTATGAATATGGTAACATTTAAGTCATCTCTTTCTTATGAAGCTCTCGCTACAAATAAAAAACATCCCAAATTTAAATCTGCTGTACAAACATAAATGTAGAAAAATTAGTGGAGTTCAGGAAAAGAGTTTAACACACTGATGCCATTTAAAAAAAAGTCAAGTCTAAGCTGGTCACTTTACCTCCACCAGTTCAAAGGACAACTCTTTCTCTGGCATCATTGCCAAGGCAGCCTTAGTAGCTTCACTGTAGTCACTGCTGATCAGCTTATTACAGTTTTCCTGCACACAAAAAAATTCAACCAGTGATAAAGCAAAAATGAAGAAGTATCTATGCATTAATTTGTTGGGTTTTTTTCCTTTGGTCAAGGAGGGTACACTGTGACCATCATACATGGTTTGTGGATCCTTAAATTAGGGCAGCTAATTGCACAATAAATGGTTTTTACCCAAGACAGCACAAGACTTGATTACATTTCATTACATGATTTGATAAGTGATTGGTTGATTCATAACATAAATCAGCAAAAAGCATTGATCAACAAAATCTAAGAGAGAAAGAACTTGAAAAACAGATAAGCACTGTGGCAATTGATACACAAATTAACAGAAAGAGACAGACAGCCAAAAAGAATTCTACACCTCTTGTTCGTCATCATCAGGCACATCATCTCTTGAATTCTTCTTGCGGCTGTCATTAGGCGGTGGGATAAATTTGAGCATCTGCACGCAATCCTCTAGGTAGTACTCTGTGTAAGACATTGCATTATCATCTAATATTCATCTTGCACTGACCTCTTATGCGCAATGCATCTCCAGACGTCTGATTCACTAACATAAGCAATTATTATAACTTTCATAATTGCACCCACACGCAATCCCCTGATCCCCCTTCCCACCACAAATACCCACCACAGAAACATACCTACAGCATAAGGAAAGAAATCATTGTACAAAGTTCACACGTTTTCTTCAGGATCTTTCAGAACAGCAAAACTATAGCAGCTCACCACCCTAACAGTAGATATTGAAAAAGATTAAACAAAAACAAAACAAAAAAAACCACCACTAACCTTGAACTGGGTACACACGACCATAAACTTCCACGACGGTGACTTCACCAAAGTATTCCGTGAAAAGTGTTGTGTCAACAGTGGCAGACATGAGCAACACACGGAGGTCGGGATAGGTGCAAACCATGTCACGCAACAAAACCAACAGAAAATCTGTCTGCGAACATGATTGACAGGAACAAACATAGACAAGTCATAGCGTTTGATAAATGAACTAGTTTTGGGAGTCAAAGAATGATTGTTCTAGACACAAGACATATTTTCATGACAACATCCAGCAGTCATTATTACTTGTTGTCTCTCACCAAGCATAACTATAAGCGACACATAGTTACATTATATCAGCGTTTCTCAACCTTTTACTTGTGATGCCCCCCCAGACGGATAAAGGTACGTCCGCGCGCCCCCCTTAGCCACTAATACCTATATGAGATATGAGAAAACGACCGCCTTTGCGGCCCCCTTTTCAGCAGCTTGCGCCCCCCCTTGGAGGGCGCGCCACCCAGGATGAGAACCGCAGCATTATATCCTTCAAAAAGAATTCTCTCTCCAACTGTTGGCAAATCTTTCCAGTTAATTCATTTTCAAAATAACAACCACTTTCATCAGCAAAAGTTAATTTTCATTAATCATAAGTCTTATTATGAACTACAATAGATAAAAAGCTAATGATTCTATAATCATAATCTATTTCAAAAAGACATTTCATTTCCAAATCGAAAAATTTTAACCATTTAACCATTAACTCTAGATCACAGAAATAGCAAGCTTTTTACAACATACATTTATATCTCGCTCATGTATTTCATCAACAATAACATGGGAAATGCCACGAAGTCCACCTTCCATCTTTCGAAGCAGTGTACCTGGACATAACAGGCACTTCACTGAGAGTGTAGGTCACAAAAGCACTTTCTGGTACATAAATCATAACAAAAATGTGTAAAAATGGAGATTAACTGCAGAAAAAATTTCTAGTTTATCAAACAGAATGTAAACTCTTCGAGGCAGTTAATAAAGGATTACAAAGATATAATCTAGTCACAGACAACTCAAACTTCTATTCACACAGACATGAGCATTTCCAAGATGATTTAAAAGTTTCAGTAATATTTTCTCTTGGAAGTCATGGGCATCCTATGCTGTACATGATGATTCATACCCTTTTAGAGAGGTGGACATCAAGAATGAGTTTTGTCTTTCTTGTCTCAATAGTGGAACACAACAGGTAGCCCCCCACTCAAAGGGAGGCAACTTAAGGGTTAACCCTCTAAAGTCTAAAGATTATCAAAACATGAGGGCGGGAAGGGAGGGTGAGAAAAAGACGATGTCAGAAGTCTCTACCGAAAAACGTACCGACTGTACAGTAGAGGATGGCTCCATATGGCCGGGGCAAGACTGTCTCAAATCTCACGCTATACCCCACAGAACAGCCAAGCATTTCACTGCGTTCTTCAGCAACACGTTCAGCAATTGTTACGGCACTGATTCGCCGTGGCTGAAATGTTTAGGAACCAAAGCCCAATGGCTCGTTTAATGGACTTGTAAAAGCTACATTTTCATTTTTCTATCTTTATCTATTCTTTCTTTCTCTTCAGCTTTGTAAAAAAAAAAAAAAAAAAAAAGTTTTTTACCAGTTTTACTGCAACCATTGTCCTCAATATCACAGCTAACAGTAGATTCTAACCAAAAAAAAAAAACCAGCAGGGGCAAGGCACATCAACTGTCATAGCTGTATGACAAATTGTCATACCTGTGTGACAATGATGTTACAGTCTGCTCCTTTTCCAGCATTTATCATTTGGTCCAGGATAAACTGTGGTACCTGTAACACAAGCACATCAAGCCAGAACAGTGTCAATTTCCTTGTTTTGCAATATAACCATTCATCAACTGGCATCAGTTATAACCATTCATCAACATCAACTGGTATCAGTTATAACCATTCATCAACTGGTATCAGTCAATTGGTGAATGAATGAAGAAATTATATAATCTCTAAGAAGTACCACTAACGATTCTCTAGCTAAGAAATGAATGGACAATAAGATGACTGTACCTGTGTGGTTTTGCCACAGCCAGTCTCTCCACGTACAAGTGTCACTTTGCTGTTTCTAATACACTGCAAAATATACTCTCGCGATTCTGCTACAGGCAGCTTGCAGCGTTCCTGGATCATCTGCAAAACAGAAAGAACCAGCATAAGAATTACAAAGCATGCAGTACTATTTGTCAGTGTATACAAGTAACAAAACCACATACACACACACACACACACACGAAACAAAGACATACCAGCAATGTCACAATGTATTATATTCAGTCATGCAGTTTTACACAAGACCAGAAAAAGAAATATCAGGCACAAGAATTTAATGGCGAGAAATTAACCGACTACCATCAATTAATCCAGAATCCAGTACTGTCATGTTCTGTGGCATCTTTGCCAGGAACAGATATCTGCCACTTATGTCTATGCTCAGCCAACTTACAACATGGCAAAGGACTAAAGGCAGAACACCAACAATTATAGAAAGATTGCTTCGTATGAAGTCATTATCTAGGTTTAGAAAAGGGTTTAGGAAAAGCGCATTGAGTCGACTCTGGGGTTGAAAATTGCGCTATATAAATCTACTTTAATAATAATAATAATGGAAAGAACATCTAGGACAATGGAAAGAACCCCATTATTGGAAAAAATACAACACCTAGACAAGGCAAGACTCACTGCTTCAAGATGTGTATCTTCCTCCATATTGTGCTGCATGTTGTTGTACAAATCCAGGCTTACTTCCTCCAGGGTCACCTAGGATATTTATTTTAAAAAAATAAATAAAAAAGGCTATGACAACATGTCTGCATGTTCAATATCCCCCCACACTTATTTATGACACAAACCATCTTCAAACAAGTACCCATTCTTGTACAGTACAACAAACAAGCACCCATGCTTGTACAGTATAATTTACTGAAAAGAAATTTATCATGCATAGAAATACTCATTCCTTTCAGAGTTTTAAACACAGAAATAATATATACAGCAGCCATTCATATCACAAACAAAACTGGGAACAGGCCAGAGATATTCATAATTCTTTCTTCAATCAACAAAGTGCACAACAATAACCATATCAAACAGCAAGATAGCAAAATACAGCCAACAAAAAAGCTTACATTGGCAAGAGGACCTTCATCTATGTTGCAGCTGATCCAGGTGTTCCAGTTTGGCTGTGGAGGGGACCATGGTACCACACCTGGTGCTGCACGCCGAGGTGCTGGCTCAAACTCTTCAAGGGTTTCGCCTGTCAAAAGTGACACAGGCTGAGAACTATCGCCTTCTGATGATGCTTCCTTCTGAAAAGACATTCACTGCCCAAGTTAGTTAATTGGTGTTTTACGCCATGTCAGCAACCAAGGCTATCTCACGGCGAAAGCAATGTACATGACCACTCAAAGGTTACATTCACTGCCTGAAATCTCCTGAGAACTGCCTTAGTTGCTAAGCCAGAAATCTAAACAAAGTGGCTGGATTGACAAACATATAAAATTCTGAACAGCAGAAAGAAACTGTCCATTTCAGCTACATAATTTAGTCCTCCACCAAATCTCCTTGTGCGCCATTATCATAATTTTTGACAAAACAGCTTTCCTGTTCCACAATATGTATACAAGAGATGATACTGGCCTCAGAGTTAGGGATTAAAGTTTATGTCTGAACATTGCTGATGAACAATTTTGGGGAAACAGAGAGGGCAAGAATAGGCAATACTCACTAACTCTACTTGAATATTCATGCACAGCAGTGCTTAAGTCATGTAAATATACATTACAAGGCATGTGGATGGCATTACATCATGACTGTTAATTTGCATAGCCACACCCTCTAAATAACTGAGAGATAGCTGAGTACCGCCAAATGAGCTGGCCTACCATCAAGGTGTGCACAGGCCTATAACCTAGTAATAATGTATATAGTATTTGAAACCTAAACAGATGTTCATATATTTTTATGCACTCATGCCTGTAATCCTATTGAGTGCCTGCCTTTAAAGAACAAGAATGTCTGAAAAACTCTCTTTAATCCCCGTCACTGAAAAGCTGCACTCACATTCTATCTTTAAGCACTTCAAGCAATAGCACTGAATGAAGTGAGTTGCACTCACCACACGAGCTGGCTCAATGCTCCACAGCTGCAGGCAGGAACTTAACTGGTTCACAAGCTGTAGACTTACAGCAACTGTATAAGGCGGCAGCTGAAAATACCATGATCCAACTTAAAAATAGTTAGAAAAACTAAGCAAAGGTTTATGAAAAGCACTCATGAGTGGTGCAAACTATTCAACAGTTTATGAAAGGTGAACTTAAAACGAACGAAAAGAGAGAGGAAGTTTGCTAAGAGAAATGTTCAGGTGAGCTATCTTATTTCATTTCAAGCAGCAAGTTTTTCATATTCTTGTAAATTAGCGAAAATGGTACCTGGGTAGCACTTAATTACTTGCTATCTGATAATATTGATGAAGACACAGTCTTCAAATAACTATTCTTAAATATTATTTTTTTAAATACTGTCATTAATGACATACGAGACAAAACCAAACAGAAAAAAAAACAACTCACATTCTCAGTTTCTTTCTTTTTTCGGACACCGGTGTATGCCTCAATAATCTTGAGATGGTACAGCTGTCGCACAAGCGAGAGGGCACATGATTTGGAGGCTGACTGCTTGTTAGACCCATGTTCTCGGGCATGGATTTCTACAGAACACAGTAATATCTTGCATTTAAAATCATGATCTTAGAACAAACCACAAAGAAAAATGGTCAGTCAACAGACACAAGTGTGGCATTTGCAAGTTTTCAGCTAAAAAGATGATCAAGCGCTTTGATGAGCACTGCCTTCTTGTTCAATAACAAAAATGGTAATAAATACAAGAAGGTGGTCATGTACATTTCTAACCAGTTTGAAAGAAATACGAACAACCCAGTGCTCAGCCAACAGTACACAGACTGTGGAAAGTTTAACAAAATATTCTTGTTGCTATATCCTAGATTTACTAAGCACAAGTCCAAAAAAAAAAAGGAAAAGGAACAAAGATGAGACCAGATTTTTTAAAACTAGTCTTTTTAAAGCCATTTAAAACTCTACCACCAAGAGTAAATAAAATACTTTTAAAACTAAATAGAGATGTCACAATTTTGAACCTTTC
Organism: Marisa cornuarietis; assembly: GCA_004794655.1. Taxonomy (NCBI): domain Eukaryota; kingdom Metazoa; phylum Mollusca; class Gastropoda; order Architaenioglossa; family Ampullariidae; genus Marisa; species Marisa cornuarietis. The sequence goes on from SMMW01000135.1 coordinate 3,903,237, forward strand.
AAGTCATCTTTTAACACTGCAGTAATATAAAATTCAACTTACGCTGGTGTACCTTTTTGACAAAAAATCCCATTTCGGCCACGAAACTCCTGTAAATTTAAATGAAATATTTACATGATGTCTAAGCTGTCATGCTATATTTTTGACACCAACAAGAACTACAGCCTTACTTCAGCATTTGATACTTCTAAAATGGAAGGACAGGCATTATGAAGAAAACTAATGATCTTAATTACTCCAGAAAACCCATGTAAGCTGCGCACTGGGGTGCCATACACTCTACAGAGACAGTAGCTCTAATGCTTTCCCTGTAGAGGATCAGAAATGCAACATAGTTTATGAGCAACATTTAGTGCTTGGAAAAATCCATTAGTCAACATAAAAAGACAATGCCACCTGCCACTAAATTTCACCTGATTCATACTATAGCATGTCCAAAATCCACAATGATTGATCTAAATGACAGATAAAAAGGATAAAGTATATTTCATCCTTTCCCATGATTTTTGATAAAACCACCAAAATGAAAAATAATTTAATGCAGTATCAGTGTGGTACCTCTACCTTTGTGTTCAAAACCACTGCGCTTTCTGAGCATGTCAGTCAAATGCATTGACTGAAATATAATCCTTCCTTCTAAACTTTACTGTGCTTTATTCACAGCTGAAGTCAACACTGCAGCAGCACAATCTAATGCAAATTTAAAAATAACAAACAAGCAGCCTCTCTTACAACACAAAAAGAATTGCTCATATTATTTACAGAGCCGAAAAAATACTAATTAACAGTTTCTAAAAACAGCACAGGCTATCCCAGCTACTGTCACTAAAACAGTTTGCCATGGGTTGCAGAGAGCCAAGACATCACTCACCTGCAAAGGACTGTGGGAAAATCAGAGACATCATCTCCAAGATGGCAAGGAGCGACATGTGCTGTAAACAAACAGCCTTATAACAGTAACATAGAGATGTGGGCACCTATCTGCAAATGCCTGTTTTTTCAGCCATTGCTGTGCAAGTGTTCTTAACTCACTCACAGAGCAATGTTATGCCACCTAACTCTGGCTCTGTTCTAGCACTCACTGTTCTAAACACGAGCAACCTATTAATTTGTCTTGGTATTACTGTTGACCAACAAACAGATGTTGTGTTTATGTGTAAAAATATTCCCTTCTTGATCCTTTTTCAGTCTTCATGATCTAACATCAGAACACAATCAATTAAAATTAAAAAATCCCCATTCCTATCTCCTTCAATACGATAATGAAATGGCAATGTGCTCAGTTAACTATACAAACAATAATCATAATAAAGCTTAACATTTTTATTTTTAAGGTATTAAATGTATTCTATCATGACCTGTATGCAAGAACCTAAATTGATGTCAGAATTAAATGCAAGAACAAGAAAACCAACTTTGGTGATATCTCAAATACAAGTGCCCACATCTCTGTTGCTAATTGTCTGCCCTCTGTCCCTTTTACAAGACAGATGGCAGACCATCAGACATTTCAGGCTGTTTGTCACAACATTAAAAGTATAATAAGCAGCCTACAGCATTCAACTATGCGGAAAACAAAACAGTGACTAATTTTGTAAAAAATAATACTAATAATAAATAAAGCCATGTGCCATTAAGCTTCAGTGATGAGAAAAGGATAAATGAGAATAACAAATCACTCTAAACTGGCATTTTTATATTCCTTCTCACATTCAAATCATACACATGTATACTTGTTTAGCGTGTTTTTTGAAACGTTAGTATTCTGTAAAGTTTTAAAAATTTAAACTGAACAGAAGGGAATCCTCAAATGAACTTGTCACTAGGCGAATGCCACTACCTAAATTAGAATGCTCAAATAAGCTGCAAATGAAAGAGAATGATAAATAACCATTATTTACAATATATTAAGGTGTGCATGACTTGTATGAAATGCTCCCACCTCACGACCAACTCCACTGGCAGATATGTACCTGTTATGATCAGGGCCCATGATGGTATATTTGTAGTCTGCCTGAATTCTGTTTTGCTGCAAAAACTGGTGCAGTCTGCTTTTGGCATTGTCTAGAGTCCAATTGCCATGAATTTCTGCATTGAGGTCAACATCTTCAGACTGTTTCACCAGCCAGACAAAATCAGATGTTAAACAACGATACATTGCACTCTTCCTACCATCACAATGAGAATATGGCAACAAGTTGACCAGCTTAAGCATTAACCTTGTCCTGTTCTGACATGACTCACATCTTCTCCCATGTGCCCACCATTAATTTATCAAAGATCACTGCAGTTGTCTGTTAGGATGATGGCTGATCAGTCATCACGACAATGGTTTCCACAGAAATGTCAACAGTGGCTTTCAAGTCTTGTTAAAAGTGATTTTGCTGTGACTGGCCAGAGCACTGGATTACAAAATTGAGCTCTACAGCAGCTAAGACAATCTTTGCTACCTGGCTGATAAGTAAAGGACATTAAGAGTGGGAGATGGCACTCTAGACAACTGACCTCTTCCAGTCGCCGCTTCTCTGCAAGTCGATCAAGGTACTCCTGTGGGGGGCCTCTTTGGTACAGTGGATACTCTCGTGATGGCCCAGATGGACCAGCTCCAATGACACCCTCTGTTTTTGATGACAAAATAAAATACATTGCCAGAACTGTATCAGCATACTGGAAACTTGTGGCATTTTTTTTAAAACAAAACAAAGAAATATTTCATTGCATAAAAATGCAGAAATTTAGTTTAAAAAAATTCACCAATGTCATAATATTACCTTTCACTCCCATTACCCACTATTTCCACACTCATAATATCCTAGAAAATAGCCCAAAAGCAATAATTTATCTTTGAAAACAAACACTGCTTTCTGTAACACAGATGGGGAAAAAAATGAAATCTGTTTTTAAAAAACATTTTTTTAATATTTAACAATTATGCAAGCATCTTGGTAATTATGCTTTCAAATATGAATTTATAATTATTTTAAAAAGATCAATGCTAAGGGGCATAAATCTGCAATAACAAAAATTGTAACTAATATACAGGCGCTTACCCATTTTGATCTTTTGATGTGGCATCATAATTCCAGTAGGCATACTTGATGATTCTGGTGTTTCATCTGTTGCTGGTATAGAAGGGGCAGGCTGAAAAAAAATAAGCCGCAACTCCATGCATAAATCTTGGCAAACAACAAGTCTATGCTTTACATGCCAGATGCTTTCACAGGTTAAAAAATGTCAGTGGAGAATCACTCCAGCAATAAAAGTAATTAGCAAGCAGCAATACTTACAGCTGCTGCTGGGACTTCACTGGCATTCATCTTCCCAATGCGGACAAGATACTGAGTGAAGTCACGCGCTGCATTTGCCTGAGCATCTTTCTTGCTGGTTGAATTGCCAACACCAACATAGTCAAAGCCTTCAACTCGCAACTGCATAATAGATGTTAATCAAGACTTTTAATCCAGCACTTTTACACAATTTCCTGATGAATTTAAACATATCCATCAAAAATATGCTTTAAAAAAATACTGACTACATAGGCTCAAAAAGTTTATACTAAAACTAAACCAACTTAATAGTAAATATCAAATGACAACTCATTTATTAAAAGGGTATATGTATAGCTGATTTCAATTAGTTTAAGTAAAACTGTTTTTTGCATTAGAATGAATCCTCCTGTCAAAAGTTTTACTGCTATTACTATATCTTTAATGAGAGTGGTCTGGAACATTATTATATTTCACAATTATTTTACTTTTATTGACAGTTACCTCGCATTTAAATCTGGGACGATGTTTTGGTCCACCACCTGAACTAAATTCATACTCAGGTGTCAGTTTTTGTTTGCCTAACCAGGCATACAAGAATTGCTTGATGTCTCCCATAGGTCTGGAAAAAGAATGCTAACATTGTAACATAAATAAGTAGTACTTATCTGTCAACGTAAAACCAGATGATCTGACAGGGAGTATTTGCTAGTGGACGTAAATATCTTACATAAAAACTTCGTTTTCTTTTCAGTTTTCCTTTACACTACTGCTCATAAACTTGCACAAGTGGGTATATCTCCCAATAATTATTATTGTCTGTCAAAAACCACCTTAACTATTGGCAAAAGTATGGTACCTAACCAACAACTTTACTGCCCATCACCTTTCATTGACTAGAATTATACGACAACTAGGTTACATGGACCTAGAAGCATTTTACACTTTTGAGGGTTTGGAATTTATTAGTCCATCTAGTGTTCCTTGTGTCCCGTTTTATTCAGAGGTACAAAAACCACCAGCGTTCATGATTAGGTGAACAGAAATGAATTTATCTTTCCGAAAACGATAGTTGAAATCTAAAATCTGAATGGCTCCTCCAAATTGCCACTTCTTCGAACCGTATTTTCGGCAGAACGAGAGAAAAGAATTACGACTGCAGCTTTGGTAAGGCATCCACGATTACATACCAAATAATGCGCGAAAACTGTAAGGCTTGAATTGCTAACACCATGCACCACATAGAAATCTGTGCCATGCACAAGATGGTGGACATTGAGAATTGAACCATTTGAGAACGCATAAAAAATATCAGCGACGTTTTGTTGCGATCCTCGATGACATCATATTTTCAAACTAAATTACTGAGTTAAGCAAATAATTTTGATCTTTAACATTTAACATTTAATCTTTGCAAATGGATTTCCCACGTACCATTTAATCTTTTAAATCATTGTTACTGCACACGCTAATTGTTGTTCATTCAGTTTCTTTGTATGTATGCTACAGATAAAAGCTAGAGCTACCTATACGAATGCCTGCATGATTTTTCTTTCATTATATACGTGTTCAGCTACTTGTAAACATATATATATATAACTGTAACCGCTACAGAACAGGTCGAGTTTCTCCGCTCATCATATTTTTCTTGACACCCTCCAATACTAATAATACTTTCAATATTTACTTTACATTGAGTGACAGGCGAACGAATGCCTATTCGACTTTATTACTTTTCGGCTTTTCTTTTTTTAATAAATACAGAAAAAAAGATTTTCTAAGTACAGTAGTCTTTTACGTTACGATCGCGCGTAGTAATCCTGAAACGGCTCTTCTTACCGAAAGGCTTTTACCTTTGTAATTAACTTCTGAGACATTTTTTCAACATTAACCCAGATTTAATCCTGGAAAAAAATCATTCTCGTTCAATTTTTTGAGGAAATGTATTAATCAGAATTTAACTGTATATCACATCCGTGGAGGAAGTGGCCTAAAAATAGCATTCGCGCGTTACGATGATCATGTGACCAAAGGCTTCGCCGCGGGAAAGACAAATTCAGATAATAACAAGTGGATTAAAATATATTAATTACTACAAGGAAATGAAATAATTAGAATTAATTCATCGTAATCAATGCTTAGATAGGGCTTAGAGTATAGAAATATTATTGGAAACATTAGGACTATTTGACCGCGGATGGGCAGCTTGCACAAAAATTCACAGAAGCAGACGTCGAAGAAATTAAGCTATACAGTCCGAAGAAATAATAAGTAGCGGCTATACAAAGAAAGATACTAGCATACAAATTCAAAGAAGCAGACGTCGAAGAAGCTACAGTACGAAGAAAATAATAAGTAGCTGCTATATTAGCACAGACATTCACAGAAGCAGAGGTCGAAGAAACTGCAGGGCGAAGAAAAAAATTTAACAACGCTGTAAAGGTAAGATAAAACAAAAAAATTATTAACATCAGTTTTTAATATTCCGTAGCTTCTTTTCTGCTCCAGCAATTATTTTACATTTTTTATCGTGTGAATTTATAAAGTTTAGCTTACATTCTTCATCAGAAATGGCTTGATAAAATAATGTTGACCAAAGTGCAACGATATATCTGAACCATGAATATCTAAAATTTTAAGGTGACAGCTATACATTCTACAAAATGTTTTTGCTTTAAAGATTTTTAATAATATTTTGTGATGGAATAATCAACTATAAACCCCGTGGGACCCCGGGGTATGCTTGCCTAGCGAGCATTGTAAGAATAGGGTTCCTGCTGTCCAGCCAGGCATGTCGTAAGAGGCGACTAAGGTGGACACCTCACCTAGAGGTAAATTAGGTTGTGGTAGGGCTAACAACCCCACCATGTAAAAAATAGCAAGTTACAGAAACCAAAACCAGAGTACTCATTACGGATGGCGAAGGTAATGAAACACCCCAGGGAACTGGACTTATGACGGACGACAGTCAAACCCGAGAGGGAGCTGGCGCCCCGATGGTGGATTTACTGAAGCCGAAGCAGAAGTTGAGGGTGGGGTGCTGGAACGTCCAGACCTTGTATCAGACTGGCAGGTTGCCCCAACTAGTCAAGGAGTTTGACAATTACAACTTGGACATCCTGGGAGTCAGCGAGGTCAGATGGACCGGCACGGGAAAGAGAAGACTATCATCAGGACATACTATCTTGTTCTCAGGAAGATCAGACGACCAAGGCTCTGAAGGAGTAGCACTACTCCTCAATAGGAAAACTGAAAAGACACTGCTGGAATGGAAGCCTTATGGACCCAGGCTTCTGAGAGCAAGATTCCATTCAAAGTACACCAAGCTGACAGTGCTAGTTTGCTATGCACCAACAGAAGACTCCGAGGCAGAAGTTAAGGATGCTTTTTACGATCATCTCCAGGCAGCCACGGAGAGCGTCTGAGCCCATAATTTGTTGCTCATCGCCGGCGACCTCAATGCCAAGGTGGGAAGTGACAACACCTGCAGGGAGCATATCATGGGCAAGCATGGAATTGGAACCATCAATGACAACGGAGAGAGACTGGCAGACTTTTGTGAAGAAAACAATCTACTGATTGGAGGCACACTCTTCCAACACAAAGACATCCACAAGTCAACTTGGGCATCACCAGACGGGATCACAAAAAACCAGATAGACCATGTCATCATAAACCGAAGATGGAGGAGCTCACTTCAAGATGTCAGAGCCTACAGAGGAGCAGACGTTGCCAGTGACCACACTCTTGTGATAGCCGCAGTTTCTCTGAAGCTACGTCGGTCGCGAGGAAAACAGGCACGTCAGCAGAGAGTGGACTCCGGCAGACTGAAAGACCCAACCACCAAACATGCCTTTGTAGTGGAAGTAAAGAACAGGTTCCAAGGTACTAGGGGATCAACAGGAGATGACCTTAGAGGACTTCAATTGAGTCTTACAGGAAACAGGAGAGAAAATACTGTGCTTCCAACGAAAAAAGAAAGAACAGTGGACCAGAGAAGCGACATGGAAAAGGATAGAAAAGAGAAAATCAACCAAGCAGAAAATCAACAACACCAGATCTGAACGTCTGAAAGAACAACACAGACAAAGATATATAGAAATAAACAAAGAGGTAAAGAGGATGATCAAAGCCGACAAAAGGGACTACATAGAGAAACTGGCAGATGAGGCAGAAGAAACAGCAGGAAAAAATGACCTAAAGACACTGTATAAAATCAATAAACAGCTAAACAACAGGTTCAAAAACAGTGAAGTAGCAGTGAAAGACATGAACGGAAATGTTGTCCAGGGAGAGGCAGAAAAACTACAGCGCTGGAGGGAGCATTTTGAGTCAGTTCTAAACAGACCAGACCCCCCTCAGCTCGCAGACATCCAGCCAGCAGATACAGACCTTGACATCTGCACAGACCCGCTAAACCTGGAAGAAGTGACAGCAACAATCAAGGCAATGAAAAGCGGCAAAGCACCAGGGGCAGATGGAATAACAGCAGAGATGTTGAAAGCAGATGTGAATGTAACAGCTCCCATGTTGACTGAAATCTTCATGCAAGATTGGGAATCAGGACAGATCTCCGATGCGTGGAAGACAGGGCTCATCTTCAAGTTACCCAAGAAAGGAGATCTTGGAGACTGCAATAACTGGAGGGGTATAACACTTCTTTCCATCACCAGCAAGATCTTCAGCAAGATTGTTTTGTCAAGACTGACGGCAACCGTTGAGAAAGATCTCCGGCCCCAGCAAGCAGGATTTCGCCCTGGGCGATCCTGCTCTGAACTCATTTTCACTCTGCGTCAGATTCTGGAGCAGAGCAATGAGTGGAACGCACCGCTGTACATCAGCTTCATTGACCTGGAGAAGGCTTTTGACAGCATCCACCGCGAGTCCTTATGGAAGATCCTGAGGCATTATGGAGTCCCTGCAAAACTTGTTCAGGTCGTTGCAATGCTGTACAGCGACTTCAAATCTCAGGTGGTCTGTGACACGGAGCTCACAGCCCCCTTCAACGTCAGTACTGGGGTGAAGCAGGGCTGCATTCTGTCGCCATTCCTCTTCATCCTGGCCATGGACTGGATTATGAAGAATTCCACCGACAGAGAGAGGAGAGGGATCAAATGGACCATGACTATGACAGCAACAACAATGCTGGAAGACTTGGACTTTGCCGATGACATTGCCCTGTTGTCACACCGCCACCAAGACATGCAGGAGAAAACAAATGCCTTCTCAGAAACAGCTGGAAACCTTGGCTGGAAGGTCAGCGCCCAGAAAACGAAAAGTATGAGTGTGAACGCCAGAGTCCAAGAAAACATCAAACTAAATGGAGAAGAGATTGAGGAAGTTGACAGTTTTACCTATCTTGGGTCCAAGATTTCAAACACCGGGGATGTGGAGGTGGAGATTCGAGCCCGACTGGCAAAAACCAGCCAGGCCTTCGCCTCACTCAGGAGCACATGGAAGGCAAAAAACATCAGCCAGAAGACCAAACTGAGAATCTTCAAGTCGAATGTGATCAGCACCCTCCTTTATAGATCAGAATCATGGAAGATGACCAAAAACATCGGTAACAGGCTTGAGGTCTTCCAAAACAGATGCCTCAGGCGCATACTTAACATCTTTTGGCCAAACATCATCACCAATGAAGAACTCCATCGAAGAACTGAAACCGAATCCATCACCACGCTGGTTCAACGAAGGCGTTGGCGATGGATTGGACATGTGCTTCGCCAGCAGACAGCAGACCTCTCCAGAATCGCCCTACGATGGACTCCAGACGGCCGAAGAAAACGAAGCCGTCCAAAGGAAACCTGGAGAAGAACAGTGGAAGGGAGATGAAAGGAAAGGGCTGGAAATGGGGTCGCCTGGAGCGAGTTTCAGCCGATCGACATCAGTGGCGGGCTCTTATGTGCAACTAGCACAAAGAGGATTGATTGATTGAATTAACTATAAAATAGCTATCTAAAAAGTTGTTTAGTGGTTACGATGAAAATTTGACTGTAATCATGCAGTGATTGTTTTGAAAGTGTACAATTTTTTTCAAACTAACTTTCAGACAGTATCCCAAATCACAGATCCTTGATTTTAGTATCTTTGTAAATTATAAACTATTATTTAACATTTCATTTTATATGTATTCTTGGAGACAAATACGAGTCCACAAGATGGTGATTTCTACTGCAAAGTATATATATTTATATATTAGTATATATATGCAAAGTTTATGTGTATATATATAATATTTTAGCAGGTCCGACAAATAAAATATAAAGTTCAGATTTAAAAAAAGAAGGGGGTTGCACCGTCTGTTGTCACCGGGCGTGAACTATTCACACGCCCTGATAGTGTTGACTCAGATAAGCGATCGTAACAAATGTCTTGCAACAAGTCGGTACCACGCGATACCGACACGTTCGTCGGATAAGATCTGTTCGGCGACGCCCTCGTGCGCAAAGAGCTCCTGGTGCGTGAAGACCCCTTCCTTCTTTAAAAAAACAAAACTGCACGTGCTGTAATTAGCATGAAAAGAATGACTACAAGCACGTGCCGCGATTTATCGATCTCCGCCCAGTCGTTTGATCTTGTTTTTATTTTATTTTGATTTTTTTCTTAATGGGTCACGGGTAGAGAGACTACCGTGGGTGCGCCGCGCCGGGTCAAACAGGAATTGTGGGAAGAAATCACGTCCATAACCGAGGGAAAACTCTCAGGCGATGAGGATCGAGAAGAAACATGCATACCTTCTAACTTATTAATCAACAGAAGTTAAATTAAAAAAAATAATAGCCCTTACTAGATTTTCCTGTGGGGATAGAATCAAAGCAATGCATGCAATGCGGTGAGAAATATATTGTTCATCATTAATCACGTTATGTAACAACCACCGAAGTGTCAGACAGTAGCTATCACCTTCAGGAATGACAGTAAAATGGCTGATAAGAACATACTATTTATTTTGCCGAGAGATGCCATTTAAGTCTTTTTGTAACCTTCTCAAGGTCGATCTTTTCACGGCAGTGGAATGTGAATGCTGTAGGCTACTCAAAACCATCATTGAATGGAGCTTTACTCTTCGTTGTGAGCGAGAAAGCGACGGAAGGAGAGGGCGAAGGTGGGGAAATCATGACAAATCACAGGAGCAAAACCACAGCAACTGCAGAGCCGGCGCTAGGGGAATGCGGGGCCTTGGGCAAATAGAATTGCGGGGACTTTGGAAGTCGGCACAACATACGCAGCAGGGCAATAAAAAGTGCTGGATGTCTTCCGAATAATGAATAACCAAGGTCGCCGAGAGCCAACACTGGCCCCGGAGAGCGGACATTTCTGGGCCCCTTGCATTAACCATTAACTGTAATCGTGAATTTTTTCCCAGTATATAGTACTAAGCTTGCAAGTTATAATTATAGACTGGCAACATTTGAATTACTTTTAGTTACGTAATATAGACAACTAAGATCTACACCACTGAATGAGATGAGCATTTTAAAGCTGTGTACATGTCAGTGGTCAGTAAATAAGGAAAACTGATTTTGCATTTTGCAGCTGTGTTACTGTATTTGTTTTCTTTCCTCGGAGATTTACTTTAAAAAAAACAGAAAAACAATATTCTTTCCAAACCCGAGCCCCATTTGCACCCGCGGGCCCGGGTACACCAGACCCCCTGTCCCCCCTCTCTCGTCAGGCCAGTGAATAACTATATCAGATTTATAACAATAGTATATATACCGCGGCACGGCGCATTTCATTCCGAGGCGGTGTTTGCCTAAAGAGACGAAAAGGAAAAGGACATAAATTTTTAGAATTTCAAGCAAATTATGGACTGTCTCATCCCGACAGTGGACGTAGCGCGGGGCCCCCATGATGCGCTGGGCCTTGGGCAGTCGTCCCTGCTCGCTTCCCCCCGCCCCCGGCGCCGTCTCTGACTACTGCAAAATGTAGCCTTATCATCTCCTTCGCTAATCCATTCTCCAGATTTACTCCATTCTCTCCTCAAAGACAATGTACAAGAACAGAATATTACTTGGGAGAAATACGAAGACTAGTAAAACAAACTTTAAATTATTTTTCTAAACATTCAGTTGTAAATCTCTCTTTTTTCTCTCGTTTCATTAAGTTTCAAGGTATAGAATGATTTCTTTCCTGAATACCTCTCTTTCTCTCTTTTAAACTGTGAGTATTAATAAACAAAGTAATCATACACGTACTTTATGTTCATCTTTGGTGGGGAAAAGGAAGGATCGTTTTTGCGCTGTTGTTTTCGTGTCTTAATGCCTAACTGTATTTGTTATTATTCTGTTACTAAGCGTCCCTTTTGAAGCTGAGACGTTTTTCAAATGAGCTCTTTAATGGGTTCTTTTTTTTGGGGGGGGGGGTATGGGGGATAAAATAGTATCGTAATTGTCCTCCTATTTTTGATGTGTTCGCCTTTGTGCGTCATTCTCAGTTTTTATGTTAGTCGCCCCGAAGACTGCTTTAGAACGGAAATACTAAATTAACGCTTGCACAAGTATACTCAAAAGGCAGACCTATTTCACATCTGCTACAGCTCAAAGCTTGTCCCGAAAAGCGCGATGGTTGACTTCAAGCTTACGTTGTGTAACTTTTTATGCATACACCTGCCTAAGCCTGGGGTCACAAGGTGCACGGCAGGTGTGGCCGTAAAGGTGGTGTTTACGAAAACTTTGTACCACGTAGAGAGTTGGCAGGAGTTTTCTCAAGAGAGCGAGAGAGAGAGAAAAAAAAGAGAACACGATGCAGCCGTTTAAAATTAAGATGGAAAGCATGTTGTTGGAAACCAGTGTGTGTGATGGCAAATGACGAAGCAGTTTATCTTTATATCGTTCCTTTTTTTTCTTATTTTCATTATTACATTGACAGTTGTGGGCGTGGGGGGGCTTCATGCGTATGCGCACGTACTGTTGGTCGTATTATAGACCACATTTTGTCATTTCTTTCTGCACAAGCGACGAGTTTAGATCCCTGGGCTAAGGTCTATCATCCCAGAAGTAGGTGCTTCGATGCCAACATGGCTATTTGATCTTCGCCAGTTTAGTACTTCTTATTTCTGCGTCAACAAGGCCCTGCTCGGGACAACTCTCAGTTACGAAAAAAGGTAGTCATGAAACAGTACAGAAACATGAAAACTTAAACAACTCATGCAGCTTTCAAATAGTACACTCCCTATATTGGCGGCGGTCATCGCTTCATTTCAAAGAATATCGAGGCCCCTCTCTGGGCAACCGAGCTATTTGAGCCCTATCGGTTATCAAAGCCTGGAGAACATTATCGTTCATTATAACGGAGCTGTCACAAAATAGTATTATAATTAACATTAAATCGTCAAGAAGACACATCTGACGTCTGAGGTTTAATCGACCAATCAGAGGATGAACCCATAAAGAAAACCACCAATCAAAACGCACACTCGTAAATTCAGCTACCAATGAAGCTGTCTGTTCTTTGACCAACTTGGTATGCGTAGAATGCCAAACTGTAAAGGCCGATTTATGCCGTGGAACAGAAGAGCGCTGAAAAAGGGGAAGGATATGTTAAGATGACCAAGCGAACAAGTACTTTGAAAAATGGCATTTTTTCTTCTTTGCCTCCTCCTCCACCTCCTCCTTCGACAGCGTGATGTATAACTTGGGCCTGTTTAGAAGTCTAGCTCCACAGCATCAGATACCTGACAGTTGTCAAGCAACGTTGATGGAATTTTCTGGCGAGGCTACGAACATCCAACTTTATAACGGGATATTGTGTCAGATGCATCTGAATTATCGGCGAAATGTTCTGACTGAACGGCTGGCGATGTCTGACGGTTAACTTAGAAAAATGTCCGCTTCCGATGGATGTCACGTGAGGACCATGCCACAGAGGCAAAGTAGACCACTTTTGTTGTCCAAAGATAACTTGCTTCTAATGGCCATCGACTGTCGTGTACGTCAAGCTTTATTAATTCGTGCGTACGCTGATGAAAGGAGTATTAGGACATTTCTTACCTCTGACCTCTAACACGAAGGACCCCTAGATCACGGTTGCCAGGCTGGGATAAGGTGCAGGCACCCCTTTGAGCAAGCCATTCGAGGCTGCTTTCACATTCTAGACCCCTTAATCATCGCAAGACTACCACCAGCCGAGTTTTAGACATCACTATACAAGCGTCTCAATGCCGGGCGACGACACCACGTCTACACGGGATTTGAACTTATCCTCTTATTTTCAAGCTCGCTAAAACAGTTATGACATAAAAGCTTAGCTTTTTGAAAAAAAAGTTATGAAAAGTTAAAGCTGCAAAATCGTTTTTTCTGTTACAACTACCTGCCAGTTAATTCGCCACAACCCGCTTGACGACCCAACTCTATTTTTATGTTACATTCTTAAAGTAAATCTTATTAATACGACAAAGGAAAAAATTCTGAATGCACTTAAGCCCTGCATGGTCAAATGACGTAATGCGTGGAAGGTTTGCAAAGTTTGTCTCCAGCATCGTTCTTTTCATGTCGGAGTTAAAAAAGAGTTAGTTTATACGCAACAAGTCATTAAGGCTTAGACTCAGAGCTTCTAACAACAGTTTACGTTCCTCCTTACACAGACAGGAGAGATTAGCTAGCGATGGAACACCACCTTGTGTGTACTTAACCTTCCTCAACTCAACTGATTCATGAAGAAAGACTCTCATTTTAAAGGCTCAACGTTTCACTTGTCTAGTGTGAGATCTCGCCAATGATAACTCACTGAGGAAGCGTGTGCTTAATCCCGTCTCATAGTTTTAAACGAAATCGAGCTTATACGTCGGATCGCCTACAGCAAAGCTTTCATTATTATTATTATTATTATTCTGAAGTAAGCAAATCAAGTTCCGTGCGTCTGCCCAGACAAGTTTCGACGTAAGGATATCACAAATATGCTAAAGATTGTTGAGCTTTGTTGCATATTTTTTTTTTATCCGGAACTATAATTAAGGGTCTGGTTTTACTGGCCGTTATAGCTTCTATGTTTTTGCTATATTTGTGGTTAGTGCGTCTCTGTCCATCCCCTTTCCTGAGGATTTCTCCCACGTTTACTCACCACCTACATCTTTCAAAGCATAGCTAACACGATTAAAATGCATGTTCCTCGATTTAGATTAAGGGAACATTCAGATAAAAGGAACATAATTATGAAAGAACTTTACTTCTTTTGCCATAAAGCTACTCTTAGTAGCATTCTGCACATGTATGTAGTATCTTTTATTATTACTTTGATACACAGAACATAAACACATAAAGGAATGGAATGTTGATGATAATAAACAAATTGTGATTTATATAGCGCATAATCGCACTCACGAAGGAGCATGATTTCAGCTCTTGAGACAAGTAGGAGACATGGACGGCAAACGAAGGACGGAGGGATGCACAACCGTGCAGACAATTAACAAAAGACAAACATAGATGACACAAAGAGGAATGAGGGATAAACAGTAAGAATGAAGAGTGTCACAAATCTGTTATACAAATAAAGAAGCGAATTTAAAATAGTATAAATTTGAATGTTGCAGAAACATTCTTCTTCACAATCCTAGCTCTTAATCCCCTCATTTGATTCACTTGGTCTACAAATATATATTTATATATACTGTTATAAAAATAACACCTTCTGCCAGAGAAGAACTGCAGGATGTAACGCATTAGCATTCAGATGCTTATATGTTTCTCTCTCTCTCTCTCTTTCAATGTAAATTCAGATAGCTGTATAGTCTTAATATTGATTCGGTGTCCTCTGTCTCAGCTTCAAGACTGTCAAATTGCTTAGGAATTAAATATATGTAAAGTGTATGGGGATATCAATAAGATATTTTGAGCATCAATCAAATAGTTTAAAAAGTTCGTGGAGCTGTGCTCAATTGAAAGCGACTTTAATTTTAAATAGTAAACTTTCTGTTGTTATTATTGATAATCAAGTGTAGATGTCATTAGTCCAATTTTGTATGGTTATAAATTTAGATTATACAATGTGTAACAGGCAGACCGGTAAGTGATATTGCCAGAATGCTTCTGGTTACTTTTGGGTTCCTTATCCTCCTCCTCCTGTTTCTTCTGATTCTTGTTCTGTTTGTTATTTTTCTCGTTCTTGTTCTTTCTCTTCATCTTCTTCTTCTTCTACTAAATCCCCTTGTTCCTATTTCTTCTCCCTTTCCTCCTCCTTTTTCTTCTTCTCTTTATTCTATCCTTCGTCTCTTCCTTCCTTTTCTCCATTCTCTTCATTCTCCTTATCCTCTGTGTGTTTTCCTTCTACTTCTTTTCCCCCTCAGCAATGCATGTGTGGTCTACAGCAGTGACCTAATCTATATATTCAGTGTCTTATTTTCAAGAAAATCTGTCACTTCTTGACAGAAATTGGATACTGAATGTTGTGCCTTTTCGTAAAGTCACTTTTTGATTCTTCGAGAGAATCAGCACATGTTCTAGTGCGACACTTTGTAAGAAAGTTTGAACAAATAGATGTTTCAGCTGTGGTTCCCATTATCGCAAAGCTTTCCGGCCTATCGAGAGGGACTTTTTCAGTCTTCAAGTGACAGAAACAACCGGGTGGCCTGATTGCCTACCTTTTATTTGCTTTTTACAAGTGGAGTCATAGTGCTTAGTCATTAAACCTGCTTGGAAAAGCTTCGTGGGTAAAGGATAAATGCTGAGGGTGTTTTTAAACGATCAGTTTGAGTTTGTGTTCCTTATTGTGTTATGTCGACGACCGATGTTTGTTAATCTAAAGCTGTCTTATGCTCCTGAGTAGTTTTATAGCAAGGGTTTCCTGTTTCGTTGCAACCGTAAAAAATACCTTGCTATTTGATATTTAAGTGTGATTACAGACTCTGCAAGCGTTAAGCCTACTGGAAGCATTCCAGTGGTACGCACCATATAAGCCTACAGCCTATTGGAGGCTGGTGCAACGTGCTCCATTTGCGTTACAGGGGTCTGACACTAGTCTCTTAAACACTAGCTTCCATTTAAAGTACTTATGTCAATACTTTCCATTTTCGTTGACATAAATCACTTGAAAGAGAAAACATTCAATAACAGATATTTCTCTTTACATAGAAAAAATACTTAAAGCATGCTCAATCTTTTGACCCTTATTAAATTAGACTTTAAGATTTATCACACATGCCAAAGATTGCTTCTCCCCACTACTGGAAACATCTTGAATCGCATTTAAGTGTATAAAAATGCTTCCTCTGAGGAGAAAATACCAAACGTTATTGAAAAGTTAATTCCTGATATTAGGGGTCTACATCCTGTAGGTATTAACTTTGACAAATCAAATGTTGCCCGTGAAAAATAATGTGTAAACGTACAAAAAAGCCAAAGGACGCCATTCTCGTACTACGCTGTTGTAGAAACCTGTTTATAAACTGAGACAGTGGGGTTCGATTTACATTTAATGGGTGTGTTGTGGAAATTTACGAAAATGGATGACATTGTACATGTACTAATCTAGCAAGAGTGCAGTGAGGAAACGTCAACTTAAAAAAAACTTTTTAAATAGAAAAAGCAAGATAGAGGCTGCGGAAAGTCAAATATATTCATTCTGATCTCATGATTATCCTCAAAAAAGTGTTAGAAAACAAAAATTTGTTTTCATTAAAAAATGGAAAGGTCAACACAAAAAAATCTGAGCAGTTTCGTTTATTTTGGCGTTTATTACTCCTCGATTATGAATTTAATAAAAACGGTATGTCCCAAAGAGTGTGGTACCATTATATTTATTTACTTTATTTATGTCTGTTAGATTTTTGTTTTCGTATCTGCTGAACTAAATTAATCTTGATTTTGCCATGGTCCTCCTACGAGGGCCAAAGTTATCTGAAAAGACCCTTATCACCCACTCACCCCCACCCCCACCCGATAAATACCGGCTAGTGAAACAATTTGATTTACCGAGGCCACAACTACGGGATTTTAGAGGCTGTGGGCGGGTCTTTTCTGGTGTGTTTATTTTTGGTAAGGGAGTTGCTTACCTGAGAATACTTATAACTTCCTCTGTTTATACCCTACAGAGACACGTCTGGACGTATCTAGTTTCCTTTAAGTGATTATTCGCTATATCCATGCTAGTACCATTTTTAGAATATTTAGCGACAAGTAAGAGTCTTCTTCGGAAGAGGAACTTTTTTTCTACCAAGAGTGTTTTCAGTGCGGGTTTGTCTTACTCAAAACCTGCTGTTAATAAAGTTTTTCTTAAAACCTTGAAAGTCATTCGACAGAATGGAAAGGAGAACGTAGATCTCTGTAGATATACAATCCATAGAATGTAAGCACGTGTATTGGATAAGTTAAACAATAACGATTGACATTTCTCAGTGAGCTTCCGATCAAACAAATCTTTGTCTTTGAGTGTATGAAGGAAAAAAATCTGCAATCTTCTGTCAGAGGTCCGGCCTAGTGTCAACTCGTGTATCGTGCATTGCAACGTACCCATCGACCGGAAGCCACTTAAACACACCGGAAGCCTGTGCTTACCCAAAATCCTTGATCACGACTCTTAAAATGGAATCCTGTTGACCTTGTAAACAAAGGGGTGCCCACGCAGACGTCTAAGGTGAACATTTGATGAAATAATCACACAGGCGTGTCGTTCGCTCGAAAACATAATGCAGTGCGTGGGCGAGGCCAACCCTTTGCGCGACCTTTGACTTAGTTGTCACACAAGACGATATTGCGAGGAGGAAATGACAAGTGTCGGGGCGTTCCCAAAGACTTAAGGAATGAGGTGGGTATTTTATAGCTCCGTATATCTGTACATTAGGTTCGGCAATCATGAGGGGTTTTTCGCATATGCAAGATACTCATTCTAAAGCAATGGCTAAGTTTTCTTCGATAGCAGCCTAAAGATCATAATGATCTTTTTGTGCAAGCTATAGTAGTCATCCGTATATGAGGGCAACACTTCGAGAAAGAAAAAAAATGCAGCAAGATATATGACGGACGTGGAACTTCCTCTATCGCTTCCTTCGCATCTCCAACTTCGAGCAACTGCCGTCATTGTGTGACGTACGATGGGGTGCTGTCTTCTGATAATTGTCAATTAGAAGCAAAACACACATAGGCCGCGTGGACTTTGGCTTCACTGATCAATCAGTGACGCTCACACCTTATCTAGCTTAGTGACTGCGGGCCATGTCTGGGGTGGAAGCGAGGAGCGAGGCGAGGTGGCTCTATCCACCCCTCCAATATGCATATTTTAACAGTCACTCGATCCACGCAAAGAGATACTAATACTGGTCTCGTGGGTTAGAAAGTAATTTTAATAATAATGATTATTATTTCTATCGCACCTTTCTTTAAGGTAAACTCAAAGTCCTTTACACAAAGAACACACATACATGACGTATGCTGGCAGCATACAGTTGTCAATTGTGGAATCGAGGAAGTATGAGGGCAAGTGTTTTTCTTCATTTTAGTCTGACCCTGATTACTTACACATTGAAAGTATCGATATTAGCTTCATATAAGGCCACCCACCAATGACATGGATGTGTTTACAGTGGTATGGGGTTAGTTTTACAATCACTGAAAAGTAGCCAGATTCTGTTGAAGAATTTCCAGACTGAACTACTAGGGGGATCAGCAGCATGTTGGGGTAGTCATAGACTGTTCGCAGGGGCTGCCCCTACGACTGTAAAAATGTACAAGACAGAAAATGTGAAAGGTAGGGTATGAGAGATCAGGGTGCGCACAGTCCTTATAGGTGCTTATAAATTTGTAGATTTGAGGGTGGGAAAAATAAGGCCTTAAAAGTGTTTATTTTTTCCGAATAGGTCCTTATAAATTGTGGCAAGGTCTTTGTAAAAAAAAAAGACATGTGCTTATTAGACCTTATTTTGTATAAAATTATTTTTCTCACGTTCCATTGTTTAAAAACTCGTTCTACCCCTGTCCAGGTCCTTAAAAGGTCCTTATTTTCAGTGCGGAACCCCGGAGGAGATGTTTGATAAGTAGTAAAATAGTTATAAGAAAAGAAGAACGTAATTTTCACGGAGAAAATTACGAAATAATTTTACAAGAAAAAAAAGCTCTCAAATGCAAGAAAGAAAATGTACAGTTTGTGCAGGCATACTTATGAAGTCCAGGCGACAGAATGAAGGCCCTCGCTTCCGATCACACTTCCAATGTGAAGATTTTGACGCCTAGTTACTAGTTCTGTGATAGCGGTATGAATCAAAACAAGAGTCTCAACATGTCAACGCTGATAGCAATTCCTCACTTTCAGCGAGTGACGTTCTGATGTCAAAATATTTGGTCAGTGATATCTCCAGCCGGGTGGAGGTCGAACCAGGATTGTGTCAGATGCAGAAGCTCAGTGGGCTTCTGTCAAGCTGAGCTGCTAGTGCTGTGAATTATCTCAAATGCGTCGAGGACAATAATTAAGGTCACTGGACAAAAGTGTGAGAAACTGAGAGAGTGAAAAGAGTAGTGCTAAAGAAAAAATCCTGGAAAGAACAATAATAATACTCTAATAATTCTACTACAAAACTCACATAGTAGTGTCGTAAGAACAATATGTAACAAAATGTGAAATACAAACCCACACAGTCATGTGGTGTCACCAATATGTGGAATCAAAGAGTGAATGATACAGATGGAGATTTAAAAAAAAATACTTTAAAACGTATGTGACCCCGACGTGACTCGAACACGCAACCTTCTGATCTGGAGTCAGACGCGCTACCGTTGCGCCACGGAGTCACTTGCGGTTTGGTTTCTAACCAGTCGTTATGACACTATTCTTCTTCTTAGTCCTTTTCGCCCCAGTGAAGCATATGGCCACAACAACACGCCAGCGGACCCGGTTCTGGGCCTCCCTCCCCAGTTGGGTCCACGTCATCCCAGCTTCCTCTGGGTACAGCTTTGATGTGGGGGAACTCGCGACGGCCATAACAAAAATGGCTCGCGGCATTTGTCGTCTGCTCGCTCCACTCAATTGCCCAAATGTACCTAATAAACTAAGCCTAAACCTAAACCTAAACCTAAACCTACCCCAAACCCTAACCCTAACCCTCACCCTAACCCTATCCCTACCCCAGACCCTAACCCCAGACCCTAACCCCAAACCTCTGACAAAATAACAGAGACTGGCCTATGACGTCACGAGCTCCCACATATCAAAGTTCTGCCTGCCTCTGCCTCACCATGGACAGATCTCCTCCATGTCTGACTGGGTCTCCCAGCCCTGCGCCTCATTTGTGGGTTCCAGCCCCAGAGCTTGTCTCGTTAAACTTTCGGCCAGCTTTTGCAGGGTGTGACCGATCCAGCCCGACTTTCGCTTCTTGATGTCTTGTCTGACAGGTTTTTGGTTGGCTCTCTCCTACAGGTCTGTATTGGAGATCTTGTCAGGCCATCTGATGTTGAGGAGGTGGCGCAGACATCTGTTGACGAAGGTCTGAATCTTGTTGGTTCTGGTGTTTGTCACACGCCATGTCTCAGAGCAATATGGTAGGACTGACTTTACGTTTGTGTTGGATGCAGATCTTGGTGTGCTGAGAAAATGCCTTGGAGTTCCAGATGGGTCGCAGGATGTGGAATGCATGTCTGGCTTTATGATAATGTCTTAAAAGTATTGCGCTAAGGATAATTTGGTAATAATAGTGATACTTATCTGCAGGAGAGCCCACAAGACGTTGACATATATTATTATACATACGTCATGACATTATTACATTATGAAACCGGAAAATTTCGAAGCCTAACCATTACCCAAACCCTAACTTCAGCCCCATTTTCCGGTTTGTAGCAAGTGCCATATGGCTTCGTGAGGCCTCCTAAAATTGTTAATTTATTTTTCTACGTCGTTTTAAATTAAAACAAAGCACCCACCATTTTTTTTCTATCGTCCCTATCGTTGGCAAGTGTGATTTGATCCCTCACCGCCACCCCATCTCGCCATTTAGTTTCGTCATCATTTTCGTAGTTATTGTTCTTTGTCATCTTTGTCCCACCCTTTGAGAAAAACAAAAGCAATCACTTCTGCTGCCACAGTTCTTTACATCATTAGTGATGCCATTGTCACAATCACGGTCTTTTTATCGATTGTTGGATGTCACCGTCATTAACATTTCTGTCCCTATACTTTCCCCGCAAAAGTTTAAGCAAAAAGGTGACTCCTCTTAAACGGCAGTTATAAATTATTCTCCCTTGACCTCCGCCCAAGGAGTAGTGGTGCCTCTCTTCCGACAAGATAAAGGGCTATTTAAGGGTTGTAACTCATGATGCGAGGTTGCCGTGTAGAGTAATGAACGTTTGCAAGTCAGCGGGTATTTTTGTTTTCACTGGGAGAGGGAAGGGGAACTACTAAAGCATTCTTGTTCACACTAGTTACATCACCGGTTCACCGCTAGCAGCGGCGGATGCAAGAGCAATTCTCCAAGTTACCCCCCTCTCAAAAAAAGAGATAAATTTCTAGACAAACATTCAGCGGCAAATCGGGAATTTTCTCGGTTCATGTGTACATTGGCAAACTTTTCCACACGATGTCCACTCAAATGCACTATTACTCATCAACATAATATTATAAATATGTATGTGTGCGTGCGGGCAAATATGAAAAAAGACATGAAATACACACAAACATAAAATTAATCAACAAACGAAAAGTGTATGTTCTTACTTCGACAATCTAGTAACCACTTCGGAAGGAGATATTTGTATATTTTCATTTAATCCTCTTTTTTCTTGGTAATTTTGTATGTCTGTCATGTCATAGTATTGAGCGAAAGTTCTATTAAATGCCGAGCAGCACAAATGTTTATAGTTTTTGTACGAAGTCAAGTGAGGATGACACAAACAGTTGACACGTTCACAGAGATAATTAAAGAAATTTTGTTGCCATGATTCATCGCTGTTTCGTCATATGGTGGTTACCAGCGCAAGAAACCTGCCATATGGTCCTCTCGCAAATCAGTTGGTAACTGTCGCCGGGGCCATTACGTCTGTTTGTTCTGAGCCTCATCCCATTAAAAAAATATCCCGCTATCTTCATTAATCTTCTTCCCAGCGCGCATGCGCAGTATATCCTAAACCGCATCGCGAGTTAATTAAAAACAGTTCAAGCCGTGGCCTGGTAAACGAGACTGAGCAAGGGTGCATAACTCGTCAACCAAAGAACATCGCTGTGTTGTGTGATCTTCCTGGACGAACTTTAGTCTCCGATGCGCAATTTTCTGTTGCCTAGTAAGCTGGTAGATTACATTATTTTAAAAAAAACGTGTCGAGGGCGTACAGAAGGAACTTCTCTTCCTGTGTGATGAATGGCTTAATTTTGTGTAGCCGAGGAACTCTTAGAAACATCATATACCTCGCTTTCTGTGAACGTTCAATGTAAGATGACCATTGCGGGCACCGTATTTGCGTCCGAGAAGCAGTCTAAAAATAGATCGTGTCATCTAGTTGAATCCACTTCCGGGTGGAAAAGTGAAGCACTATACGAAAATACAAAAATGTAAGAAAAGTGTCTCAGTAAATGTAAGATTCCAAGAAAAGCGTACAAAAGTTCATGAAATGTTGATTTGTTATCCCTCGTGACGTAGTGCTCCCGTTACTGCCCACAATCAGGACCGGCCGCGTTAATAATGTGGTTTATAGGAAGTCAGTTGTTATATGCGATCTTTATATTGGCTTATATTCACGTTGTTTGCTTTTCAGGTGCGCATCAGTGGTAGGTTTGTTTATGCATACAAAATATCCTTAAAGGGATCCGTTACATCTTTTAGAATTTGTTTGAATATTGGGTAAAGTCTTGCAATTCTTTACGTGCCGTTCTTTAGACCTCTTCCTGTAGCACTGGTAGGTCTGCGGTTCGTTGGTTCTAAGCTGGTTGTTTTGGAGGGTGTTGGCATCTGTCTTCAATTGGAAGCTGTACAAATCGTTGCGATATTTAGTCCATCAGTTGAGTACAGCAATGATTTCTGTGAGAAGTCGGCTACTGCTGTCTTCGATGACTGAGGTCTTGTGTTGACCTGACTTGGCGATGGCCTATCATATTAATTACCCTTTGCTATTTCCCCTTGGTCCAGCATTGGCCCTTGATCAAGTTCTCCCTAGCAGGGACATCGACCTGATGGCAGGAGCTAAGAGAGGATTGCTAGACCTTACCAACAGACAGACATGAAATGGAGAACAGCACTGACAAAGGTAAAGTCATGGCCAATGGCGACAACAAGCTACATATCTACGTGAACAGAGTACTACTCGAAGAGGTTAGCGGCTTTAAGTACTTGGGAACCTCCCTCTCCAATGACGGCAGCTTCACGACAGATATCGAAAAAGCAACAGCAGTACTGGCTAAGTACAGGGTCTGGACAGGGTCTGGCGGAATCATCAAATCAGCTTTACTACAAAGTACAATCTAGGCAAGTCCCTTGAAGTACCGATCCAACTTTACGGACGTGAAACGTAAAGCTGCTTGCCAATACGGAGAGGGGAATCCATTCAGGCATTCGAGAACACAAGTGCATAAGGAGACCTGTTGCGGATCTCATACAGAAAATACAAAACCAATACCTTTGTACGAAGCATGGTCGCCACACTCATAAGCCATCAGGAATCCGTACTAGCAACAGTCAAGTGGCATCAGCCGGTGTGCTTTTGCCATGTGAACCGGCACAACACTTTGTCAAAGACTGTCTTTCGAGGTGTCTTGAAGAACTGGCTTACGAGCGTGAAGTAGTGGACTGGTCATCCTGTGCAGGACCTGCTCACTATCACCAAATACAGGCGTGAGTGTTGGACATTGTCAGCTGCCATGGCTCCACTCAACAATCGGCGCCAGTCAAGGGACGAATGAGTGAATGAATGAGTTTTTGACTAGACTGAATAAGTATTGTCTGTTATAGCATAGGGTTTAATGTTTGGGCCTGCGTGGATGAAGAATGTTCATATGAGTTGTGTTTTCATTATGGCCTTGTGTAAATGCATTTGACTTCTACATGAATCTGATCTTTGGTGAGACTGATTGTTAAAAATGGCTTTTGAGGGTCTCGATACACCATTCACTGGGTTAATAAACATAATATTGTGTGACTGTGTTCTGTGTGCGTGTTTTTTTTTGGGGGATGGGGGAAGTAGGAATTTGGGTGATCGGGAGAGGTTATTTTTCTATTCGCTTGGATTCGCAAAACTTCTTTTTGTGGATTGGATTCCAAGTAGTTTGTGTACCTTATATACGAAGAAGTGAGTATTTCAGACACAGATAATCGTTATAAGGTCGTTACGTCAGCGATCTCATAACCAGGTGTAACAGCTGTGATGTCACTACCTAGTACTAGCACGCCTGTGCATCGTGTGAGCTTGCGCAAACAATGGCTTGTGCTCCTACCACACATACACGTAACCCATTTTTGTGTCAAGCACTTGTACCAGGCGCCACCGCATGTAATCCCCACTTTGGAGCTGGCTGAAGGTTGGTCAAATCTGTGACCCTTAGCTTCTGAGTTTTGGAGATGTCAGTGCCCTTCTCATAGTGACGGTTAAGAACGATCTTTAAATGGGAAAGTTTAGATTCCATCCACCTGCACGTTTGGTCACCTTTCTCCGCAAGTTCACCGGTTCGCACTTAACGAGAGTTTCTCCAGGAAAACCGTGCAGGCATGAGTCATTTGCCTGTGGGCACTACTGAAAGCGCAGAACTTGTCAACCATTGAACGTTTACTGTGAAGATTTGTCGTGAGGCTATATAAAAACAGCAGTGGAAACAAAAGAGCAGCCCCACAACCACACTGACAATCATTAACAGCAGTAGTTAAGCAGCTCTGTAGTTCAGAAGAGCCAAGTCGGCAGAGTGTATGCTGCGATGCAATAAGCTCGTCGTTTTGTGCGCATGCGCAGTACAGAATGTCTTATGTTCGTCGATATTTTGAGGTAGTTAAACATATTCCTTTCCGGTCAACTTGAAAGAAGACAAATGACAGTTGAGAGAAGTGTGTGAAATTTACCGCTAGAATTGGATTAGTGTTGAGCAGATCAGCAAAAGGAACTCGACGTGGCTCGTCTTTCCAATGCTGGGACGTGCTGGATCACGTGACCATTGCTAGAAGTCCGCTAGAAATTTTCATGGAGGTAACTGAAACAGTAAACGATAAAGAGCAATGAGCTCGAAAAATAGTAGTAGAAGTACTGAGGTGGGCAAAAAAATAGAAACTAATAGCATTCGTGTAGCAATATGCTTAGAAGCAGATAGATACAATGAAGTGATGATGGGCAGATGTATTCACAAATGTTCACAAGTATTCACGATGTACATTCATCGTGGAAACACTAACATTATTCTATAGCCTTTTAGGGAATGTTTGACACAGTGCATACAGAGTGAGAAGGCTTAGCTGCGACACCCTGACAGTCCTGGTGGGTACATCCACACGTGTTCGTGCAGGTGATGCTGCGATAATTAGGTGTCTCAGATGCCTACGGATAACGGCACGTTAACGGTAGTCTATTCTTTAAAGTAGAAAGTGTTTTCTACAATAAGAATAAGCTCGATTTCACTTTCATATACATGTTTATTAGAAAAAATCGCACAGTACGTTTGTTGGCTATATCGCATAGTAGCTTATAGGAACATGCCTTCCCAGTCAAACACTTGCGAAACTGAATTAGATATGAATATGCTATTAAAAAGGTAGTTCTATAGTGTCTAAATGAGACGAGTTGATTAGCATGCTATTGCTTCCCATTCTAAAGTTTTGAAAAATGCTAAATAATCAGTTCCAAAATGTTGATCTATAACCCTTAAATTACTAAACAGGTTGTAACCAATAACACATCAAACAAACATAACAAAAATAGAGAATGCACTAAATGCGACTCAAGAAGTTTCACAATAATAAGAAACAGTTATTGTCATTTGTATCGTAATCTGTAGTCATGCCAAGTCCAGATCTCCAACAATGATTTAACTAACTATAATTTGTAAAATTCTAAAGATTCAACACACCGAATTTCATGGTGTCGTTTTCACTTTTACTTTATTAGCCATGTACATAATGTATACTAAATTAGCATATTTTTATTGGAAAGAAAAACTTGGCCAACTCTGGTAAAAATTATAAACCTTCATCGTCATGTAATTATGCAATTTAAGTTTATGCCGAGATATGCAACATCCTATTTTTCTGAGTATGAAAAAAAATAATCTGTAAGAAGAGTGCTAGTTAGTTTTTTTAAATTATATATATATATATTTATGATTCGTCATAGAGCATAACTGACACCATTTACAGAAACTGCGATTAATAAAATCGTTGATTGACTTTCAGTATCTCACCTTCTTGACGGTATAAGACAAGAGGCTATTCCGCGCGCGCGCACCCACACACCCCCCCCCACACACACACACACCTACACACACATATCTATATATACCCAGGCACAATAGAAAAAATACAAAGTTCTAATTGGCGAAATTTAGTTTTGTTTTGATATCGACGGGTATAAAGTGAATCTGAGCGTATGCGATGGCTTCAAGTAAGAAGTTCTATCATGTCCCTCCCACATGAGGTCGTTAAGCAGCTGGTGTCGTCAAACAAGAGGTTTCTATCACGAGAGGAAACGAGACTGTTGTGACCATTCTGTTCTGAGTCACTATCCACCATGGGCGGGTCTTCTTCGACTGATGACGTTCGTATAACGCAAATACAAAGGGTGGGAGTTTATCTTTCCAGTTCTGCCCATCCCGAGAACCAATCTGCTTTCTCCTTTGATAGGCGGGGCGCAGCTACGTTGGTGATTTTTGGATGACGCGAGAGACTCCTGTTATCTGTCAGAAATCGTTTGTTTTGAGTCTGCCCAATCAAAAACCTGTGGGCGCCATCAGGATGCATGAAAGATCGATGGAAGACTCTCCAGATGTTCAGATGATTGCAGCTCTTCCATCTCTCTGTCCGGAAGCTCCTAAATATCATTGCTTGTTATGAGTTACTTGCATGCACATGCTCACAGGGGGGCGGGTGCTGAATGGAAGACCAGAAAACAGTGTTGATTTTTTATGGCAAAATTTTTCACTGAAACTGACAGGTCGTAGGTGGCCACTGATTAAGGTCGGATCGTGTATAAAAGCCAGCCAGTTGTCTCAGCTACAGCACTAACACCTGCTCACCTGTGACTTACCTTGATTCAGGGTTCGCGACACCGGATACGTAGGTTATCGTTAAACATCTGATTACAGAAAATTTACTGACTGTACACAGGAAAAGCAGGTTCAAAAAAGGTCTTCGGACCTTCATATGATTTTCAACTTCGATAGCCAAACTGCAAAACTGTGCAAAAATATGAAGTTCTTAGCCTTGGCAGCAGCCATCGTGGCGTGTGTGCACTGTGTGAGACCTCCACCTCCCCTACGAGAGGTAAGGAGATTACTTCCCTGCTCTTTGTGTAACTCCATCTTCTCTTACTCAGCCTGCTTTTTCACCTAATAATTGTACCTTTTTCTCTTTTTACATAGTTTCCGATTTCAGTGCACGCGATAACCGTACTGCACTATCTTGTATTCTTCTGTTTAAAACTATACCTCTGGCATCTTCTAGTTCGAGTAACGCAACTCAAATCTAGGGTCGTAAGATGTTTCTGCGTATGAGTTCGAAAAAAAAACCTTTCCTTTGTTTAATCCGTAACACGACATTTTAAAGCATAATAATAGTGTTATGCCAGGTGACCTAATATCATTGTCAGTCCAAAGAATTTGGGTCTTTGTAATAATATGTAAAGTTTAGGTACACAAATTTTACTGTTTGCATCTTCGAAACAATTTGCTTAATTCTTCATCCATCTTCAAGTGTATGCCAAATTTCAAAACATGCAATTTCACTAGAAATTGCACAGTAAGCAAACCACTCTTACAGCATATTTTCCGCACGGAATTTCGTCAGCATGGACTGCAATTTGCGATTCAACACTTTGGTCGTGTACACCTTTGCCCGTGTTAAACAGGTCGCGCACAGGAACGTTTCCTTGGTTTCGGTGTAAGAACAAAAGTTCTGAGACCTGCTATCATCTGAAATCAAGGCTCTATTCGTTTCATTTATTTAATCCGTTATGCCTTTTTCCTTTCTGTTTTCTCTGTTATAAAGGCATTTGACTAATATTTCTCCAATTACTTTTCTTTATTTGTGTAATATAAATATTGCCTTCAATACACACTAGTAAACAATGACACGGTCTCGAGTCAATAAAAAACACTCATTGAAAACTATATTTTTAAGAGATACGGACTAGATAAGCCTTCATTTAATTTTTATTTCTTAGTCTTTCTCCAAGCAAATCAGTTGCTTCTTTTTTTGTTTGTTTGTTTGCACGCATCTCACTCATTTCTTTGACAGATCCACACTACAACGAGAGTACTGGAAGTACAAAGACAAAGGACATAGACGAGCTTTATCCCTCTGCCAATATAAAACAATAGCGTGTAGTCGAAGTTATTCCCTGCACCGCTGTGTTCTATAAACATGTTTAATAAAAATCATCCTCTCGAAAAACGTATCTAAAAATTAAACAGAATTATCGTCTCGGACACTGTAGAACAAGTAGCTTGTACTTTCAACCACTGTAGCAAAGAAATGGGCATGCGCACTGCTTCGAAACCATCAGGAAGGTCAGTGAATATCTGTAAGTGAAATGTTTACAGAACTTAATTGCTTAGAAAAAGCGTTACATATTTCGTACCATAATATTCCTTGTTTTCCCCTGTGCATTTTTAAAGAGAAGCAGCTTCAATCTTCGAGGTAATTATGCCAGTTTAGTGCCAGAATCGTGTAGCAACAAGACCACGAACACATAACTCAACAGGTGACCAAATATGTCGAGTGGAGGCCAGCAGATCCTTGAATTTTAATGTCGTCCCCGAAGAGAGAACACTGCGTGAGACCACCTCTTGCGCTCGAGACCCGCAACTTCACGGTTGCTCTCCGTCGAGTGTTTTGCATTGTTTGGTAGTCGTAGATCCCCAAGATCTTGATGATGGCCTCGTTGCTAAACACAAGCCGAACCGTGATGCACACCTGTATGAAGTTTCCTAAGTGGTGTGAATTTGAAGAGACTGTGGTCACAGTTAGCTAGAGCGCGGGTCAAACCTCTTCTTCCTGCGAAACACCGGGTAGCCTTAAGCGTTCTGTATAAGACGCCCCAAAAATGTAGGAGTTTCTGAGAAGGTTTTGATTTTAACTACCCCTTTCTCTCCCTAGAGGCGAAAAAATGTAAGTGTATCTAACTGTGTCGTGGTTTGTCGGGTACGTAACTCACCATTATAACGATCCCCCACAGCATTTTTCGCAGAGGGCTCACGTCTCAAAGTTATATCTTGACACATTCTGTGATATCGCGTCTTCCTTAATACGTTTATAATAGTGAAGTAAGATCCCCAAGAACCTGATATCTGCAAGTCAAATTTGTACCTTTTGTAATTTAATTAAAGACAAAAATGTGTTAGTTATTAAAAAAAAGGATCGCAGTAAGCCCGAGCTGTAATGCATGAGGTTTCAAAATTCTCCTTCACTTTTCCTTCGGAAAGTCATGTACAGGAACGCTACTTCTTAAACGTCCATCAAGTGCGGCGGTCTGTCCGACTATAAAAACTCTTCTTAACCAGACAAGTGTCGTCGAAGGTTTGACCAAGTTTGGAAAAGTTGTACTGGACGCTAACAGGAGACGAAGGGTTTTGAGACGAACGTTAGGAACATTGAAACTTTGATCGATATGCTGTACTAAGTCCAAATTTATTTGGCAATACATTTGACAATACAATGGAACTCTCGGGCACTTCAGAGGTTTATGCTCTGATGCACTTTTCTGGGTTAAGAACGACCTTTAAGCCGTCAGTTCATACAATGATTTTGCGTGTCTGTACCTCCACCCCCTCCCCGGCATTTTCTCTTACCGACACCCTTAATTATTTTTACTTTTCCCTTTTTTAGATTTTCTACTGTCATGGAATTAGATAAAGTAAACATTTTTATTTCTCTGAAACAAGAAAAAAATAAGGATTCCTATTATCCTTAAACTAGACACCGTAAACAAAATAAATAATTACAACTTTCTCGTTTATTCCTTTGTTCTCATAACTTCTCCGTCTGTGTCTTACACTTGGCATAATTACAAATAATTTCTCTAACTCTCACTAGCAAGCGCGCATACCACCCACCCACCCACCCACCCAAAGAGACTTACAAAAACTTAAGCTATGAGGTTTGAATGGTGCAGCAATAAAGCAGCTTTCAGAACGAGAGCATATTTATCTCCAGGAGCACTTGTGATGTCACCATTACTTTTCAAGCGCTTGTCGATCAAAGTGGGTCTTACTGCATGTAAGCAGCGATCACTGTCACACGATGAGGGCGTTAGGGACAGACTGGCCCCGCGCCGACGTATGTCTCGATGTGGCGTGAAAGGCGACGAGAGATAACGCCTGAGTTTTGCCTTTTGTCCAGGAAACTCGGGAATGTGCCCCATCGCTATAGTGTTGATTGCCGACTGTGTTTTATTTAACAGGCGCAAAGTGTTTTAATTCTCTTGTTTTTTTTCTCTTCTTTCTTCTTTGAAATCTCAAAATATAATAACTTTTGTACAATTTCATATTTAAAACAGAGATTATTACTTACTTTCAAAAAAGAAAATAACATTGTTCTCGACATCTAATACTTTTTCAGAAGTGTTATACGTGTATTTTAAATTGACTGTAAAGGTGTAGGATTTGTGCCATAGCAGCTTTTTCGATAATGTTTGTTACAACTAATACTGACTGGTTTTTCTCTCTTTTTTGAGCAAACAAGCCTCTAACAACTTTATTGCCTTGACAGTACAAAATGTTTACTCTCTTCGGCATTTATCTAGTTTCCTTCTCTATCGATTACTGTTAAAAAAGGGAACTATATTTTAAAGTCTGCTTTCTCTCAGCCTTCAGTGTTAAGAAAGGGTTCAAATGTTTTGGGAAGACAATGAAAAAGACTTGAAATTATAGTAGACTTTTATTCTTTTTAGCAGTTAAGGAGAGTATGTAAGCAGCCATTAAAGCAAATTATTAAGATAAAAGAAAGAAACAGTTATGAGCCCTAGCCTGCTCAAAGATTTTCTTTAAAAATTTGAAGAAATATTTGTTTTAACAATCGTTCCTTTCTTCTAAAATAAAACTCTTTTAGTTGCATGTCAACGACTTTGTTGTTGTTTATACTATTAACAGCGTGTCAAACATATAAGTATATTAAGAATCAAAAGAATTCATATTCCCCCATTTCCTCCTCCAAAAAACTCCCTCGTATTCTTTTTTATGTGCATTTTTCATTTAGTTTTCCTCTTTCCCAGTCTGTTCCTTCATGTATTGTTCAGGTACGGGTATGCTAAAAAAAAGTTTTTGTTTCTCTGTGTTTCAGTTTCATCGGGATCTTTCTCCCAAAGACCTAACACATTACTTTGGCGTGCAAGCTAAACATAATGGTAAGCAAGATTATGAACGCGAAAGTCAAAAGTTTGTTAATCAAACGACACTAAATGCGGTCCTTTTCATTGATACACTTAAAACACGTCTAAACACCTGAAGGACAGACTATTGTTTATTTTGTATTTTGGTTACTTACAGTGACAATAACAAGGGTATGCTCTGTCCATAACTGAAACTGGAGGACAGACTACAGAGATAGATAGACGGACAGACTTACATGCAGACTAGTTTTGTCTGTTAAGATAACCAGGAAGTCAGAATGACTGAAAATGTTTTGTTAGAAAGCAAACAGACCAAAAAAACCGACAGCGTGTCGTTTAAGCAATACCCATATTGCAAGAAAACTTTTTAATTAGTCTTTAATTTGCCGTCATAACCCCTCTAACAGTTCGACACACTGTTCGTCTGTAGCCACCTTCTATCCATGATCTTCCCCACTGTCTAGTTCCAAGGCTGGAACTGAATTCACTTGAGCCTATGTTCATGGAGCCAAGACTCTGGATTCACTTTCTCCTCTGTTCTGTTCCTCCCAACTCACATGTCTTAAATTCTGTTTGCAATTCCATTTTCTGTGAGCAGTCCCGGACTACGAACTAGTCCATCTGAAAAAGTCCAACTCCCGAAGTTCGGCCACCGAAGAGAAGGAGCTGTTGCAGTATGACTTCTCAGCTTTTGGGGAGAATTACAGCCTATATCTGGAGCACAACGATAAGCTCATCGCTCCAGGTACGTTTTTGGCCAGTGTGCTGTTGGCTCCGATGAGTGTTTGCTGGTAACGTAAAGATAACAACAGCTTCTTAAAGCTTCAGTCGTTGGAGAGTGAAGTGTAAGAGACAAAGTAAAAATAAACTAAAATAGAAAGACTTTTAGGTACTCTGGCAGTTACAAATTTCAAAAGCCTGGCTTTCACCACACACACACACACACACACACACACACACACACACACACACACACACACACACACACACAACTAGTTTCACTTTCTTTCTTCGCCGTCTGCAGGTTGCCTCGTCCACTACTCTCACTCCAACGGCACGAAGAAGGTGCGACCTTGCCCTGTCAGGAACGACGACTGCTACTACTATGGCACGTCCTTCAACCACAACGATTCGCGCGTCGCCATCAGCACGTGCTCGGGTGTGGTATGTGACGTCACTGATAACGTTATTACCTCCCCAACTGGGCTCAGTATTTAAAACTTTTCTTTGGCAACATGCTACTTTATATTTTTTGTTTCTTTGTTTTCTTTTAGAAATAGCATTCAATTGCGCTTAAAATTATTAGTCCTATCCTAGTGACCGCTGGGCGGTAAAGCAATGAATGTAAATGCCTCACCGTGTCTACGTCTTCGAGAACAGCGTGTAGCTGACGGAACCCAAAGCTCTCTTTCCTCCATCCTTCCATTCCCTGATAAACTGGGGATGCATTTCTACAGGGTACGCACTGGTAATTAAGCGATACCGGCCAACAACAACCATTCCCAGATTTACCAACAAGTGCCGAAAGAATAAAACCCGCTATCGAAGGGACGCGTTTATTTCAGTGAAGGCGAGACTGTAGGATGTCCAGTGGGGGAAATTATGGGTCAGGATTTGGGGCGAAGCAAGGCGGACTATGACGGAACACTGGCTTGTATTGCAGATGGGCATGGTCCGGTTGCCAGATAGAGACTACGACCTGTGGATCCAGCCAGTCCTCAAGAAGCACCACAATCGCGCACGCCGCAGTGTCAACTCAGCAGAGCCACACATCGTGGTCAAGCGAGCCGCCCCAGGCCCTTGCTGCGACTCTGATGGTTTGTGCCGCTCTTTCCTTCACTCTCTCTCTCTCTCTATACCGAGTTATGGACGAATTATTCTTCTGTTTCGCAATCTTTTTTATGTTAAAGTACATCGTACGTCTGTGCTAAGTTGTAGTGCAACGTACAGTCTGCATTACGTCTGATACGTCGTCGTACAATGTTAAAGTACATTGTACGTCTCTGATGTTATAGTACATCGTAGTGTCGGTGTGATGCTTTGGTACATGGACCAGCCGATGTTGTGTTATAGTACTTCGAACAGTTTGTGTTTTACAGGAGATCGTTAAGTGATTCTGCGTGCTTGTCTGCCTCTATATAGTCTATATTATAGTTTGGATTTATGGCGAATTTTATGTATTTTTATAGTTCTATAGCTTGTCCACTTTTTGTTTTTGGTGTCGATGTACATATGAACATCATTTTTGCCACAAATTTCTAATGGATCACTGACTTGGGTCAAGTGATCAAGCCCTGTTCTGCATTCTTTGGAAGGATATAGTTGCTCTGTGTCCCTGGCCGTCTCATGGTAATTTATCCTATACTTAAAGTACTATAAGTTAGCTCTCTTGCCATGTACGTTCGGTGTCTTTTTATCCACGGCTCACTTAAACGCGAGTCATCTGTTTTTACTAACCTTATAGTAAAAATTCTTGAGATACGGAGAATTTCTTTGTCTCTGTGGATTTGCAGGCGCACCGGCAGCAGTGTCCAACCTGGTGTCCGACATGCGACAGCGGCGCGACGCGGGCGACAGGTACGCGGAAATGCTTCTAGTGGCGGACAAGACGATGTACGATGCACACGGCGAGGACCTGCGCAACTTCCTTTTGGCCGTCGCTAACGTCGTAAGTAGCTGCCGATGATAAGGTTGAATAACCGTCAAAATAACAAAATCCCAAAATCACAATGAAGTCATTATGAGTTACAATGTTTGCCTAATCACGTTGCTACTCACTGTTTTTCCGCCATCTTGAGTGCAGCCCAGGACTGCGGTACTTTACGTGTCAGAGATAAAACACGCACCTAAAATGTTTGCGGACCAGGAGGGTTATGTTTATTATTGGGCGATAGTGGTAAGGTTAAGCATAGACCTTAAATTGCAACGACATCTGTTACAGGCTTCTCGCATTCTCGCGGACCCATCTATCGGCACGCCCATTCATCTCTCCGTGGTCAAGATAAATATTCTGGAAGACGATGAGGTAAACAAAACCGAAACTCCTACGAGAAATAAATCAATAAAACATTTCCCTCTATTTGTTAGAGAAAGTGACGGCACGATGTTCTATTTTATGTTAGTCTTGTTTTTTAATCGCAAGCGACGTTTGGTTGACGTTACACATAAACCTTGGGAGGACGCAGTTGACCGCCCGGAGCGGTAATACAAGCTGAAGAAACAATCGTTTTCACATGAAAATAGAAACATTTATAAACATATATAAAATCAGCGGGACCGCGCTCATTACACCTCTAAGATGACAACCTTGTGCAAATTAAAAAAGTGGTGGTGGGGATGGTTGATTGGTGGTTGCTGATTATGACGACGACAATAGTGATCTGATAAAACACTCCAGGATACAGAATTTCAGGCATCCGAAGTAAATTTGTAATTCGAAATAACGATGAATACAAGACGATGCGTTTAAGACGAAGAAAATTGATACCTCCTCAGTGAAATCACTGAAAGGTGAGATGATGTAGTTTCTTTCTTTCTGAACTCGATTAGCCTGGGTTGACGATCGTGGAGGATGTCACGGAGACGCTACAGAGTTTCTGCAACTGGCAGGAGAGGTTTAACGAGCAGGATGATAACAACCCCAAACACTACGACGGCGCCGCTTTGTTCACCAGGTCACCTGCACATTGTCCCCTTTCTTTCTTTGACTGTAAAATAGCTAACGGTTAAACGCTTGTCTCTCCTTCCATCTTTATGTCCTTCCTTCTAGCAGAAGATGACAAAGGTCTTCATACCTCGTGCATTGCTGGTTTAAATGAGTAACTTTATTTATTTGTTAATTTCATTATTAATTATTTTTTCAATCTGTAATCTTTGATTTCTACTTTCTTTTGGTTTCCCTCATTTTTATTTTCTTTCTACTGTTTATTCTCACCTAAGTTATAATGGAGGCCTTATCGGCTTAGCACACATATGAACAATTTATTACAACACTCTTATGACATCACTTAGGTTGGACATAGTCTACAACGGAGTAAAGGACACAACTGGTTACGCTACAGTGTCCGGCATGTGCGGGTTCAAAAAGCGCTGCTCCTTCAATCAGGACAACGGCCTCAGCACGGGCGTGACTCTGGCGCACGAAACTGGGCATACGTGAGTTCATTCCTTTTTCACTCTGTGTCCTCGGAGAAGGTTGCATGACTGCAGAAGGCATGACGCTGTAAGACTGCGTCTTACGTATTATTAAGGTGGTTTTACTCTTCACCCCACGGTCGATGTTGACATGGCGTTGTTAGTGAGGAAGGGTGCATGACGGCGATGCAGTGTATGTTTACAGATACAGTGTACATCCCAGCCAGACTACTCCGCTTTTTGTCTGATGACCGTACGCTTTCTTTCCCTGTCACCAGAACAACCATGTATGGTCACGGGATTTTTAGTTACTTTGCTTCAAAACATTGGAATTCTCTTCTCTTCCATATCCGCCATTTACCCATCATCGAATCCCAAAGACACATCAGTTCCACGAGCATTACTTCTTACAACAATCAACATAGTTGTCAATAGTTGGGATTATAGTCAATTGACTAGTCCGCCTGCCCGTCTTCCTGTGCAGATTTATGACACTCTCCATTCTCACTGTTTGTTCCCTGATTCCTCTTTGTGTCTTCTATGTTTGTCCTTTATTACTTGTCTGCATTTTCTCCTTCCGTCCTTTGTATTCTTTCACGTCTTAAGCGCTAAAAGAATGCTCTTTCGTGAGCGTGATTATGCGTTGTACAAATCACACGTTTATTATTATTATTATTATGACACGGCTCTGTTGGTGTTGCTAGGTTGGGGATGATACATGACGGAGCTGGCAACACCTGCCCAGACAAAAAAAACATGATGTCTAGCGGTGGCATGGGAGGCAAGACAGCGCTGTTCTGGTCAGAGTGCAGTCGCCAGGCCCTCAGCGACTTCTTGGCGTGAGTGTCTGCACCAGACAATGACATCAACAACGATTCTTTATTTAAGAGGGTTTTGTAATAGCCAAAGCATGATACCTTTTTCAATCAAGCCCTAGCTCTAAAGAGCAGGAAATATGCTAAACCATTAGAGAGCTTTGGAAAAAAGTCAAAAAGAGAGAAAGAGACAATGACAATGACAATTCATTTATGAGGGTAACAGAATAAGCAAAAGTTATGCATTTTCACATCTAGCCCTCGAACTAAATAGTGGAAATAAAAACATAAAATCAATTCAGAACAAGGCAATTAAAACATAAAGATAAATTATTATATGTACAAACACGGTGACTGATATGTGAATTGACAGTTTTTGTTTGTTTTTTTTAAATCGGCTGAATCACTAGAAACATGGAACGTTTGCTTGGTCGGTACGAGTAATAGATAATTAAGCTGGGTAGGCCGTCTCTGTAGGTCATCAAAGGGTTTGGAAAAGATGTTGTAGGAGTCCAATTTTGAATTTATAAAGATGGATTCCGTTCTTTGGAGATCTGAAGGAAGGTTTTTCCAAAGAACACTGCCAGAATATTTCAGACTCGTCTTGAATAGGTCAATTCTCGGTATGGAAATATTGAGCTTAAGAGATCCTCTTATTATTTTGATGGCAAAGATAGAAAGTCTAGAGAGTATTTTGCCTTTTAGTATTTTAAAGAATACTTTTGTTGAATTTTAGTCTGGTTAGTAGTAATAGAACCCCTAGATTGGAAATCATGAGGCTGTAGTTTGGTTTGAGTAACACAGATTGACCAGAGTCCCATAGGGTGGCAGTGTAAGAAAGAGCGATTAGGAGAAAAAAAGTCGGCGAGCAAAATTGCGGCTCTTCATTACAATGTTGATATAAGCAAAAAGACTTCGTTATAAAGAGTTAAAATGGTAAGAAAAGACAAAGAAACAAGAACAACTACTAGGGACAAGGGACAATTTATTTACTAAGTATGCTAAATAAGTTATCAGCTACAATAATAAAAGTCATACAGAGAACATGAGGAAGAGTTAACAATTTATTTACTCAACATGCTAAACAAGCTGTCAGCTACAATAATAAAAGGCCTACAGAGAGAATGGCGAAGGATAAGGGACAATTTATTTACTAAGTATACTAAACAAGTTGCCAGCTACAAGGCATGCAGAGAGAATAATGAAGACATGTCTTTATACAGGAGTTCATAGAATAAGTAAAACAGTGGGGGTTTTGTACCTAGCCCTTGCCCTAAAGAGGAAGAAATGTGAAGTAGTAGACTACTACAATGATAAAAAGCATACAAAAGAAAGAGAAGAAAAGAGACGGAGAAGAGATAAAAAGACCCTGCTGAACGAATTGTTACGGTGATAAAAGGCAGAGAAAAAGGCAGCGAAAGAGAAGTGAAGATTCATTAAGCTCATGTCTGTTTCAGCACGTCCGCGGCTGACTGCCTGAAAGACGTCCCCCAAAACGTCATCGCGCTGCCCAAAGACCTGCCTGGTGTGCTGTACGACGGGGACGAGCAGTGCCGCATGTTCGCCGGCGAAGGCTCAACTATTTGCGCGGGGACGGAAAGAATCGCCGAATCCGGGGGTGTGAGTACTCGCTGACTGTCAGAAGGAAAAGCTCGTGTAACTAAATGCTGCTGTGTCACGTCTTACGTTAATTTTCTAAGGAGATTGGACCTCAAATGCTGCCGTCATAGGACAGATCTTATAAACATGGCGTTTACGGCAGTTTTTTCTGGCTTAACCTTTCCACCTGAAGGGATTAGAAGGTCACAGTTCATTAAGTAAAAAAGGAAGATATACAATAAGTTTCAAACTCGTACAAAATAAAGTACGCCAAACAGTGCTTTTTGCATCCAAATGTTTTGTTGTGTTATGCTGTTAAGAGCCCTCCTAGCTGCACTACCTTTGAGTATGCGTTACCTAAACCATTTGTCACTGTTTTAATCCGAAATGAGCTGTTAAATTAGCAACCTTCCTATGCCTTCGTTGCCTAGAAATATATCCCCTGTCCCCTATTCAAAAGAGTATTTTATGACCGTAATAATAGCGTTTGAAATGCTACGATAGTAAGCGTATAAGTTTTGTAAGATATTTATGCGAGGGCGCAAAAAATCTCTTCAAGCCATGATTGCCTATTGTGTTACAGGATGAATGCGGTCGCCTGTTTTGCTTCGACCCCAAAAATGCCGGCTCGTGCATTGGAGACTCAGTCCCGCGTATGGATGGCACGATGTGTGGCGATCGGAAAGTAAGATGACATTTGAACTTTGTGCTACACACCAATGACTCCATTCATTATTTCTTCTTCCTCCTCCCCCCTATTCCTCCTCCGCCACCACTACCAGCAGAGGCCGCTGGCCCACTACAGTACTTATAATATAATTCTTACACAAGTAAAGTTTCCTTAAGCTTTCCGGAATATGAAAAAGGATGGTGACGATGGACTGGAAACCCTGGTATTGTGCTATGAATGCACATTGCAACACTGATGTGATCACATTATGAATACCTGACTAAAACAGTTCCTGTGATCATGGAAACGTCTGGAAATAAAAAAAGGAATAACGGAAGAAATTATATAAAGATATATCAGGACGTGTGACCAGAGAGGTTAAGTAAAAGAGCCCTCTGTCGCAGCGCGCAGGGCATTCCTTCTTTGGCGATGTAAGAAATCGCTAGCCGCTCACGCATGCGACGGCTTTGTTCTGACGATCGCCTCCTGGCAGCTTTGGTTTAACACACACACACACACACACACACACACACACACACACACACACACACACACACACACACACACACACACACACACACCGTTGTCAGGCACGTCCATGTTGAAAATAGACCATGAAAACATAGTTCAACTTCGCTATTTCATAAAAAAACGAAAAACGTTTCAAATACATGTATACATTAGCAGTGGTTTTGTAGGTAACAGTAATTAGTAGGAATTTTTGCACACGAAGAGATTGTTGTTACACACTTCTTTACACACAATACCGTTGCAATACTAATTGCGTTCATGTTAAACATTTTTAAGCATTCGGTATGCCTTTTAGCTTGTATGTTGGAGTGCAAGTCCAATGGTTTTTTCATTGATTTTTATCGATTGGCTTCATTATTCGTTTTTATTTGTGAAGCAACAGTGGTAAATTTTACAGGAGGGAAACATTTCTTGAAACGTGAAGCAGGCGAAGCTCCCTTGTGATTTCTGGGTGTTTGGCATGACTGTTCGTTTTAAACAATCGTCGACATTTCTGTTGAAGGGTGTTTAACTCTGAGCCCTCGTTTTGAAAGGAACATTTCTTTCACGGTAGTGTTCTGCATCTGAAGTGTAACCTTTGAATAGTCATGTACATTGTTTTTGCCATGAGATAGCCTTAGTTGCTGACTTGGCATAAAACAAAAATTAACTAACTGCACCTGAAGTGGATGGCTCAAGGGAGCAGGGTAGCTGACAAAATCAGTAGGTGTCACCTGTGCCTCCAAAAAAGAGGAACCTGTTGAGAGTAAATTAAATGCTTAAGAACAAGTTATAAACCATTATTAATAAAACGTTATAAATTTCCTACTTTATCTGAAAAATCTGTCAGGCATTGCAGTCATATGATAAATGTAGCTGATGAACGTTGTCATAATGCTTTGTTAGCTGTGGTTCTGTTACTTGTAATATTTACCTCTTTCAAATTTTTTTTATATTTTACTTGCTCCTTTTGCTAAAATATCATTTCATTGCAGTAGTTTTCGCTTTACAGTTAGCGGTGCTGTTAGGTTTGGTACATCAAGGATGGTTGGAACTGCACACCAGATAAGCCAGCAGAGTTTATTCGCGGGGTTCATGAACTGACCTGGTTCAAAATGGTCAGAGCAGAGAGCACAGTTTGCATGCAGATTTGTATTCCTGGCTTAAGCTCTGTTTTTCTGTGTCCCTCCCAGTATTGTATACAGGGACGGTGCGTTGACATCGGCGCAAACGGTCCTCCTGCAGTGGACGGCGGATGGTCAGACTTTGACAAAGAGTGGTCTCCCTGCTCGCGCTCCTGCGGCGGCGGCGTGCGGGTTAAAACTCGACGATGTGACAATCCCAGGTAGAGAATCTGCTTCCTATGCTCTAGTTTCTGTAAACTTTGAACATACAATAGATCACCGTACACAAATTTTTGACTATTTCCTATTGCCTACGATACATCAAAGAAGCTGCTGTCGTTTCAGACGCAAATGACAAAAGAGATTTATTTCTATCCTGTGTTATGTCATCAGGCCAAAGCTTGGAGGCAAACCGTGCCAAGGGTTTAAAGTCATGGCTGAACTGTGCAACATGCAGGCAAGTCACCTATTCTTTCTCGAGGGTCACCAGCTGGAATTCACTTGAATGCTACGCTTTGTTCATTCTTGGGGTAAAAGGGATGCTCATTTGGGGGGGGGCGGGGCGATTAAGTAAACTAGTGATATAGCCAGAAGAAAGACTTCTCAGAAATGATTTGCACAAAAGAAGAGCAAATGTGATAATGTAATCAAAGAGACTTATGAAAAATAAAATATGGGTTTAGCTTAATAGTGCATTTATGTTGAACTGTTCCAAAGGCTTCTGTATGTGTATAGGTTTGAGCTTCCGATTCACTCGTGAGTCTCATAAGCAGTTTAGTGTCCTGGGTACACCTGTATCTATTACAGCTGTAATCCATTGTCACTGGCAGCTTCGTTTATCTTATAATACAACCACTAAAGCCATGTCATCGACTGCAGTGTTATTCGTTACATGTAGCTTAGCTGTGTTCGTCGCGTTTCCTTATGTGTCACCTACAGTCCCTCGTGTTGTTTAGAATCTTTGTTTTATTTACAGCGTTGTTACACGAAGCCTTGTCAAGTGCACACTTCATTGTCATAACCGTTCCACGTGTCACTTTTCAGCCTTGCAGCATCAGTCAGGAAATGTACAGAAAGGAGCAATGTGCCCTAACTGACTCTGACCCATTGAATGGACAGACGTATCATTGGGTTCCCATCTCTGATTCTGGTATGAGGACTTCACAACGTTTAACTCATTGATCTAAGAAATGAAAGAAAAATGAATTTTTCTTTCACTTAAACTGTTTTCTGTCAAATATCCAAAGTGAAACCTAATGACATACATTCCAGGTTTAAGCACACGTTTAGCCTGTTTACTAAACTATATCTAGCCTGATTATCTACAGATGTTGGTGTTACTTTGAATTATAATTAAGGACTACTGACATGGAGTGTGATA
Source organism: Marisa cornuarietis (assembly GCA_004794655.1). Taxonomy (NCBI): domain Eukaryota; kingdom Metazoa; phylum Mollusca; class Gastropoda; order Architaenioglossa; family Ampullariidae; genus Marisa; species Marisa cornuarietis. The sequence goes on from SMMW01000135.1 coordinate 3,945,166, forward strand.
AATCTGCAGAGTTTAAGCCTACAGTTTAATGTAGTCTAATGTTTAATTTGCACGCCTTGCGAGTAAGCCACTAAGCTATAGTAAATGCGTTAGGTTCTTAAATACGAGTAACGTCAAACTCCTCAGTGTTAATTATGAAGAGAAATAATGAAACTGGTTCCGATAGGGCTAATTTAGCTAAATAATTTTTTAAAGACTAAAGAAAATGATAAACTGAGGCTTGCCTGGGCGTATAGACTACTAAACCAGGCTGCCTAAAGATGGACAATTTACGATTAATGGTTCATTGCCCTCAAAGTCATTTTTCGTACAACTCACTACAAGGGAGTCGTGCATAGACTATGAACGCTGTCTGAATTCTAGAAGAAAAACACTCAATTATTTTGGTAAAGGGAACTGCAATGTAAAGAAGCTTGTTATCGAAAACATTTCCACGTCTGCCGCCTAAGAGCTAATATCCGATGCACTCGTTGATCCTTGTCTGGACAGGCTCCCAGCAGTGCGAGCTGCATTGCAAAGCCGATGGAGACGGTATCGTGGTTCTCCGGCAGCTGGACAGAAAACGTTCCTATAGAGACGGCACAGTCTGCTCCGCGACCAACGCCTCCTTTTCCAGATGTGTAGATGGGATTTGCTTGGCAAGTTTACAGTTATTTTCCCGCTTACTTCCTCCCTTTCTTCCCTGTTTGCTTCCTTCTATTAGCCTTCGTTTACTTGTGATGTTTTTGGTTTTGTTCGTGTTTTTGGCGTAAGGGGTTGTTCGATGAAGAAAGTTGCCTTTTTTGCGAGCAGATCTTCCACTTTCTTCCTCTATCATTATTCTTCTGTCTACTTCTTATGTCTTTTTAATTCCATGAAATTTTCATTTGTTACAATCGCTAATATATTGCCATTCCATTAGTAGCCTTATGCAATATCATTTGGTCTTGATGTTTGGTGGTTTGGTTGATTTGATTTTGCTTATGACATGAGGGGCTGCTCGATGAAGAAATTTTGCTTTAATATTTTAATGTACGATCGGTGATCGAAAATGCATAAGCATTGCTTTTATTAACTTATCTAGCTATATACAATTTGAAATCTAAATCATCTTAAGTTTGGTTGGAATTTTTAATATAATATTTTCTAGTAATATAGTTATGTCTAAGATTTACAGGTAACTATTATTATATGGCTTTGTCGTTTGTTAATTGTACTATGAAGCTACGTTATCAGTTAATTTACCTTACTATAATCTAGAACTGATTTTTGTAAATCTCCGAGCAGAAGTTGTAGAGTTCTGAATCCCTTCCCACCATCTCCCCAAATTTTATCTCGCTTCACGGCGTCTACAATGTTCTGAATTACATCAGCATTGGTATTGGTATCTTCGTCACTCATCAAACAGCGTGTATGTGACCAATTGCCACTTCACCTTTGTAACTGTATTTGTAGGATTATGAGCAAAAGGAATAACAACTCGAGCATCCACATTCAAAATTTTAAAAAAAAAATTTCTCTCCCCAACAGAGTTTTGGCTGCGACGGCAAGAGTGGGTCCAGCTACCAGTTTGACATATGCGGCGTGTGCGGGGGTAAAGGTGACACGTGCAGCAAGATTACCGGCAAATACTCTCAGGGCGAGAAAGAACGTAAGCAAGTGACTTTAGGTCAAGGACGTAGAGCCAAGAAGTGATGTATTCTGTCATATTTATCGAAGATTTCACTACCTCTCAAAATAACATTTTGGATGCTTGGGATATTCAGAAATACTGCTATTTTCACAGAAGGTTTAAGGGTTAGGTTTAGGGTTAACCCACCAAAAAACGCACTCAACCCCTTTTTTGTTCTAAAACAGCGATAGTGTGCTGTACTCCGTGTAATGTTTATGGTGATCCGAAACGTTATGCTTCGTGTTGACAGAATATGTGACATTCGTGACCGTTCCGGAAAAGGCGACGTCCATCCTGATTACTAACACTAACCCGTTCACGCAAATGAGTGAGTACCAGAAGCATGTCTGAGGCGTGTAAAGCAGACTATTTAAAATAATTCAATGTTCCGCTGCGTCACTTCATGATAAATATTTATTTGCTTGTCTTTTTGAATCTTAAACATTTAATTTAAACGAAAGCCATTTTAAAAGCAAGACTAGCATGGATTCAGTTAGACAAACAATTAAAATATATTTTTATTAGTTGTTTTAATGGGTCAGTGCTCAGAGCATAACCCACTGCCGCGGTAGTTTGTTGTACGTGGTTTATGATTATTTTTTTGCGTAGATTTCGGGAGTAATTGCTCTTATATATTTCTGTTCTTTTATCTATTGCCTCCAAAAACAAAGAATCTATTTATCTGGTTTGCCTTTGCTAGTGTCATTTCCTAAATGGTTCATAATTAAAAAAGTATTGTCGTTGTGCCTGCCATTCCCAATGTCGATTGTACGGGACTGTACATTTCCATTTACTCCGAGAATCAGGTTTAGGGAAATAAAAGTCATTCGTCGTTTCGCAAGCAAAACATCTATTTTTTCATAAATTATCTAGAAATCTTAGAAGACGACGATGTGGTTGTTGTCATGACTACAACTTTCGTGTGCCGCTTTCCCATGCCTTTCCAGCCATCAAGATCGGAAATAACCGAATCTTCAACAAAGTTGGGAAAATGCAAGACAGACCTGGGCGGTACTCCCTGGATGGAGTGACAGTAGTGTACGGTCTAAATCCAGAGTCCATCAAGATTGATGGACCACTTCCTCTGCCCATCGAAGCACAGGTGTGTGAAATGGCCGGGAGTTCGTAGCTGCCTCAGGATCAGTCCTTTAATATGTTTAGGCTGTGCCTTTCATTCTCCTCTATTTCAGACAAAACAAGTAGACATATTTTTCATCATCATCATCATCATCATCATCATCATCATCATCATCATCATCATCATCATCATCTTCTTCTTCTTCTTCTTCTTCTTCATTTCCCGTGTGGACGCAAAAATGCGTTTTATACAAAAATACTACAAACAAACCGACAGTCAATTGTAAACGAAACGTAAGTGTCAGCCAGCATGTGGCACCCTGGATGCTTAAATGTCAAGTGGAAGCACTGTGTTTCTGATCTTTTAAAAGTATTTGGATGCCTAAATCTCAATTTGGGCGTGTTATGTTGTCATACTTTTGGATTACAATATGTCTTCACCTTACAAACAGGTTCCGTTCCAGGCTGTTCGTAAGTCGGTACTAGTACGGACGTGTGTTGTGATTACAGTACGGTACGTGTACAACCATCTCTACTTTCGAACACACCGATATAAACAATAGTTTTTGATTCCGACATGTTATAATTCTTATTAAGGGCAAAGATATCAAAACAATCGCAAAATCATAAAGTTTTCTGGATGAACCCACGCTCCCTCCTGCCGCCACTCGGAGGACATGCGAACTATCCTTACGCGCGGTAACTTGAAGACAGTCCTTACGAACTACTTTTGAGCTTGAGGACAACTTTATTCGCGTGTACCGAAGCTCGTAACTCAAACATTCATAGGTGGGGACTAACTGTATATCCTACTCTTTAAAAAATGTCGTTTGGTTGGACTGTGCTGCACCTGTAGGCACTATTCATTTTCCGCTCGACGAAAAGGACAGACACGCACGCACAAACTCACTCTCATGACATTGGTTCACCAGATCGAAAATCGCAGCGTCCTCACTGGCACCACCGCCACCACCATTTGTGCATCGTGTACATACAACGATAGGTACCTTTGTGCATCGGTGTGACTTGCGTTGCTTCTGTCTCTTGCTGACGCAGTAGACTCTTCTTAAAGCGCTTCTTCACTAGACATATATTCCAGAACTTCTAAGAACATTCTCGAATGTCTGAGAATATTCAAGAATATCTGAGACTTTTTGAGAATATGTGTGCTTTTTTTTAAAAAAATGGACCTTTAAGACTGTCAGGTTATATCAAAAATCCCTGTGACGTGCTCAGAATGTTATGTGACGTCATGTGTGTATGGCACTTTAGGTCTGGCGCAAGTTTGCTGACAACGAATTCCAGAACGTAGCGCCAGTCATCACGTACGAGTACTACGTCCCGTCTATGTCCGGCTCGAGCGAATACGTGTGGCAGGCCACCAACGGCGCTTGCAGCAAGAAATGCAATGGAGGTAGGAATCGGCAACATTTGGAGTTCTGATAATTTATTGTTTTATATGCTTCGTCGGATTACTTTGAACGTGCATCTTAAAACACCAGTTTTTGTTCCACTAATCACCTGTTGTGTCATTCACTACCTGTATACCTACCGAGTTCTTACCCCCTACTTCCCCACATACACATGCACATCCTTTAATATTTCGTCTCCTGACGGATGTTCTGTCTTCTCAGGTGTCTACAACCGACTCATCACTTGCACGCGCAAGGCTGGAGGAGCCGTCGTGGACGACCACTTTTGCGCTGTCAATGAAAAGCCCAGCATCACTGGCGATGCATGCAACAACCAGGCCTGTCCGCCCAGGTAAAGAAGTTTTCCTTTGACATCCTCCTCCTCCTACCCACCAACCAGTCTTTTCATCGGCTTTATTACTTTGATAATGACAAACAGCAAAAACTAAAAACAAATGAAAGGAAAAATGAGAAGATGAAGGAAGAAGGAAAGAGAGAGAAAAAAATTAGTTGCTTCAAAAGAAGAAAACTTTGGCTCTGTCACGTCAAAACTTCCTTGGCCCTCAGTTGGAAGGTGGGAAGATACGGAACGTGCTCCAAGACGTGCGGTGGCGGATCTCAGACGCGGCAGCTGAAGTGCGTGCGTGAGATTGACGGCAAGGAGGAGGAAGTGGACGCCAGCAGCTGCCCCGCTGATCAGCGGCCCGTGGACACCCGCCAGTGTAACGAGGATGTCACGTGCCCCGCGGTCTGGAGCACAGGGGCGTGGTCTGAGGTAAGTGGGTCATGTCATCGTCATTGGCTGGGGTGGGGGTTGGGAAGCGAACTGGAAAAGGTTTTCCTTTTGTGTTATTTGAACATTGCTCTTTCTTCGGTTTTTTTTTTTTTTTTTTTTTGCTTTATGTGTTTCGTGGGCTTTTCTTTGTTCTTTTGATTGCTGTATTCTTGTTTGTTCTTCCTTTTTGTTTTTTGTGCTATTTTTATTTTATTTTGATTTTTTGGGGTGGTGGTCTTTTTCCTTCTGTTTTATTCAGTTTTGTTTCAGTTTTTCTTTTTAAAAAGTGGAACCAAATCTACACACACATGCCGATGCACATCCACATATTCATGCACACAAATGAAAACAGGTATAGTGATATATCCACACTAACATGAAGACACTATTACGCATAGTCTACACACATGCACAAAATATTTTGAGAGCGAGTGATGAGAAACAGACGAATACACGAGATATCACACGGGATTCACTCTGCTGCTGCTTTTCTTTCTTTTTTGTTTTTGAAGATTTATTTTTTTCATATCACAATACAGTACAACAATACAATAGCACTAACATAGCTCCCACATAGATAAGAAACAAAAAGCATTATTATACCCAAGTTAACATACTATTTTCTTACTCTTCCAGACCCCCCTCTGGACTTTCTCCTTTCTTTAGAGAAGGAATTGTTTTCCTTTCTTTGGGGAGTAAAACATAACAGAATCAAGAAATCAGTAGTCTGTAAACCCTATGAGGAAGGAGGGCGTAAAATGGTGGACATTTTCTCCTTTTTGTCCACAATGAAACTTAGCTGGTTAAAAAGAATAGAGCAAGACAATACCACAGCAAATATTCTCCAAAGTATTTATCCTATACTTAAAAACATCAGAAAGTTTGGGGCTGAGTATGCTAATTATATTATGCAAAGAGTCCAGAATCCCTTTTGGAAAGATGTGGCTAAGCACTATAAGAAATTATCAAATAAGTGTCTTCCAGAGACCTCTGAAGAATTTATGAGTGAATATATACATCACTCTGCTGCTTTTCATTTATTTATTTATTTTGCTTCATCTTCTATACTTATTTTGATATCACGCTTGTCCTATAGTGTTCCCTTACCTGCGGTAAAGGCGTGCAAACACGCGCAATCACCTGCGTGAAAGATGCCACTTCCAGTGAGCCTGTTTCCGACTCCCTCTGCGATTCATCTGCGAAGCCAAATGAGCAGCAGTCATGCGTACAGGCGGTGTGCAAACCGGAAATCAGTAAGACACTTTTATTACACTGATTACTGTAATGTTGCAATATGACACCATCACTCAGAGGGTGTAACTAAGGCAAATCAGCAAAAAAGTCTTTGATCTGTAAAGGTGTTTTACTAATCTCTACATTTCAGTGGCATTGAACTGGTGTAGAAATCGCTAATGTATATGAATTCATTATCATGATATGAGTATTACCTGCTTCGATCTATTGAAGTGTGTAATTTTTCAGTCTGTGTAACGATGTCTTGATCCTTATCTTTTAGGCTACATTAGGGCAACTGGAGGTATTTCGTTTTCGATAAAAACAATAATAAAGTATTTGTCACTGTCGGGTTGGTTGATTTAAAAGGAAAATGCTTCCACTTTGGAGTGATTTCACACTATGGGGTAGAAGTTCCCGGGAAAAAAACATGACGCCCAGCCCTGCGAACGTGTCACATACAGAGTGTCCCGCGACGAGATCTGAATCCAGGGTCTCTCACTGCAGTGGTGACAAACGAGTGTTTTAACCATTACGCTACCAGGCGCCCCGATTTGTCACTAATTATCGGACTCAGTCCTAATCGAAAAATATAGATGTGCATAGCAAGGTGATATAGTTTTGTCGAAGGCACCTCTGTTAGTGTGTGTGTGTGTGTGTGTGTGTGTGTGTGTGTGTGCGTGCGTGCGTGCGTGCGTGTGCGTGTGTGTGTGTGTGTGTGTGTGTGTGTTTTCGCCATTTCTGTTATATTCCATTGCTTTGTATTAAGATTTATCAGTAAACTCTACAGATATTGTTTCACTTAATTTCACCTGGAATGAGGGTGGTGATAAAATGATATTTTCCCGTACTAACCACTGATTAGATCAGATGTAAAGGCAACAACCTTTATTTAGCAGGTGGAGGAGGCATTTGGGGAACGCCGCAAGAATCACTTACATTTATTACAAGACCTACAAACGTTTTTATTATATCGTCTAAATTTATCTTGCAAATGATATTACACTAAGTGATAATATTATCCACAGAACGCTGCGAATTAACTGTGTTTGTTAATAGCCGGTGACGCCTGCAGAGACACGAAAAGCTGCAGTACGTACGAGCCCACCATGTGCAAGGAGTTCCCTCAGTTTGCGGAGAGCAGCTGCATGAAGACCTGCGCCATCTGTACGCCGGAGGGCTTTGTGGGTAGGTGTCTGCGACTCGAGTGCGGCTATTAGCTGACAGTAACCAGGTCAACTTACATGTATTTTGTTGTTGTAGAATTTCATGACCGTGACGCGTCTCGCTGTTTGTGATGACAGCTTGTGAGGACAAAAGCACCGACTGTCAAGGCAACGGTACGCCCGTTTGCACCGGTCAGTACGCGGACTGGGCAAGAGAAAACTGATGATGATGATGTCGATTTATACTGCACAGGTATCCATTCAAAAGAATGCTCATTGTGCAGCAAAAACAGAAGAGAAGAAGAAAATAAAACAACAGGAAAGTAAAAAAAATAATAAAGAAAAAATTGGTGCTAGGTTAAGTCCGTCTTAGAAAAAAGAAATGAGTCTTCAGTCTTTTCCGAAACGTGGTTGCTGAGGTGATGGTGGACAGTGACGATGGCGGAGCATTCCACAGTTTAGGTGCCGCGTTAGTGAAGGCCCTGGCTCCAGTGTCTTCTTGTTTGTGTCTTCCACTGCAGGCAGACAGAAGCGTGACTGGGAGCCAGAGCGCAGGCCACGTGACGGCTAGTAAGGAGGAACTACCTCTTGTAAATAGTCAGGAGCAGTTTTAAACATCCAGTACTGAGCAATCGAAAGCACTTTGTAATCAAAATGCTTGTTCAATGGGAGCCAGTGAAGGCTCTGTAGTATAGGGGTGATGTGCTCAGTGGACGACTTTGCCCCGGGTGACAATCCTGGCGGCTGTGTTCTGAACTCTTTGGAGTCGATCTAACTGCGTAGCAGGTATACCCCACAATGCACTATTGCACTACCGAAGTAGTCTAAACTGCCCCAAGATGTGCGGCATCTGCAGCGGTTGGAGTGGACCGACGGTAGGTTTGTGATCCTGCGGAATGTGCGATGATTTAGATGTTTTTAAGTGTGAACATGTGTTGTGTGCGGGTCCCTGGGTGGGTGAGAGAAAGTGTGTGTGTGTGTGTGTGTGTGTGTGTGTGTGTGTGTGTGTGTGTGTGTGTGTGTGTGCAGACAGATAAATAATCTGAGGAAGGATTAAGATACTATCGACTACTATCTACAGAGCGATTTCCAGATTTGCAAGAATCAGACAACGTCAGTATGATCTCTACTATTATGAACAAAATAAAATCAGAAGGAACTATAGTTTGACACACTATTATAACAGCATATAAACTAACGACAAACAACTTAATCATTCACTTTAAAATAACTTCAAATATTTGTAAATACTGATTGTATTGATTGTATACAGCAATTTCCTTGTCTGTTTCAAACCCCAAAGGTTAACGCTCATTGCCAGAGAGTGTCTCTAGTTAAAATAAAATTAAAATAAAAATATATATTTAATAATTACAATAGAAGACAGCGCCTACCTGGAAAAAATTATAGTCAGATTAATTAATGTTCTTTGAAAGTCTGTGACGAGAAAATAATTGAGGTTCTGGCATGTTTAATGCGGACCTCTGTACATTCAATAATAGTCTTAAGAAAAGTTGCACATTTCTAAATTTAAACACTTTTAGGCCTTAAATCTAAATCTAAATAATCAGTTTTATAGTAACGCAATGAACAACGCAATGTTAGAAGACAGTTTTATTTCCCGTAAGCACATTTTTTCTTATGCGCTTGTTCGACGAATCTAAATGCCATAGAAACGATTCTTGAAACATTTTTAATGTCTTACGTATTTGAAACATTGTGCAGCTAACTTTGGGGCTCAGGCAAAAGTACGCTTTACAAAATTACAATAAAATAATAAAAATATAAAATAAAATAAAAATACTTAAATAAAATAAACAAAACACTAATATGAAAACAAAAAATAAAATTTAAATAAAGTAATTTAACAAATAAAAGAAAAATTAAATGAAATAATTTAACAAAGAAAATAAAATTTCAATGTCATTAAAAATGCATCTGCTGTTGACAGCCTGTGAGGACAAAACGTTGGATTGTCAAGGCTATGGTTTGTCCGTCTGTACCAGCGACTACCAGCTCTGGGCCCAGGAGAACTGCGCAAAGATGTGCGGCTTTTGCGGCACATGTTTGTAATCCCACGCTAAATGCATAATCTTGAACCGTGTGGATTTTGTGATAGCATAATGTGTAGTAGCCTGATTATCCCTTTTCTTTTTTTCAGTCTCTTGCCAACAACGCGAGGATCGTATGTTTTCGGTTTTGATCTCATCTAGGACTTAGTATTTCTCCGAGTGTTTTCCCTATTTACACTCGTAACCATTCCCCAATCCTATCATAACACTAGCAAGGGAAAATGCCCCACCACCTTGTGGGCAATCTTGGGAAAGATAAAGGCTACCGGAGTAAACCAGAGTGGTAAATCTTGATGCTATCACGGTATCACCGGGAAAAGTACCGCTCAGGGCCCATTAACGACCATTACCAGTCAAGGGACGAATAAATGAACAGAATGCACTTATGTACGCAGCAAAAATACGTCCCACCCATATCCATTTATGTCGGTTCACTTCCTTTTTCAAAAACAACTAGAATGAAACAGCTTTAGACATGAAGAGTGGTAGAGTGATTTTTCAAGCGTTGCTAGAAACACGAAAAGTTACGACGATAAGAAGAAAACAAGTCCAACCCGTACTTACAACTTCTGCGTACTAATTCCTCTATGCTTTCTTCTACGCCGAGCCACACACAGTAAATATACGCTAGTTTAACTGATCAACTACAAAAACTACTAAGTCTCATTAAATATGTATTTTTGTGACAGCTTGTGAAGACAAAAGCACAGACTGCCAAGGCTATGGTACGTCCATATGCACCGGCGATTACCAAGCCTGGGCCAAGGATAGTTGCGCCAAGATGTGCGGCTTTTGCGGGGATAGGAGTGAAGCTGTGGCCTGTGAAGATAAAGACACCCAATGTCAAGGCTACGGCGCGTCCGTTTGTACTGGTCAGTACGCGGAGTGGGCAAAATTAAACTGCCCCAAGATGTGCGGCTTCTGCGGGGGTAATAGTGGAGCTGCGGCGACAACACCAGTAGCTACAGCCCCAGCGGTTGTCGGAAGTGGATCAGGTTTGACGATGATTGTTTATTGATTATGATGGTGATGAAGAGGAAGAGAACGACGATAAGGATGATGATGGTGGTGGTGGGTGGGATGGGCAAGAAGAGAAGGCTGAATGGATCGCGGATCAAGATAATATCAATTATTAGTAACCCCTTTCGTGACTGCAATGTCACGTCCACTTCCGCATTAAACTGTGCTTGATTTCAGTCACATGACCTTCCATCAGAGCCCTGGGCGGGAACGGAATTCTTATTGCCCGCGTTAGAAAACTTTAAAGAGTCTCTCTCGTCTCTCTCTCTCTCACACACACACTCTCTCTCTCTCTCGCCAGCCTACACACATATATGTATATAAATAATAAAACATGTATTGGTTTTGGGTGACAGCTTGTGAAGACAAAGACACCCAATGTCAAGGCTACGGTGCGTCTGTTTGTACTGGTCAGTACGCGGAGTGGGCAAAATTAAACTGCCCCAAGATGTGCGGCTTCTGCGGGGGTAGGAGTGGAGCTGCGGCGACAACACCAGTAGCTACAGCCCCAGCGGTGGCCGGAAGTGGATCAGGTTTGACGATGATTGTTTATTGAATATGATGGTGATTAAGAGGAAGAGAACGACGACGACGACGACGACGACGACGATGATGATGATGATGATGATGATGATGATGATGATGATGATGATGATGGGTGGGATGGCCAAGAAGAGAAGACCGAATGGATCGCGGATCAAGATAATAGCAATTATTAGTAACCCCTTTCGTGACTGTCCGCGTTAGAAAACTTTAAAGAGTCTCTCTCGTCTCTCACTCTCTCGCCAGCCTAAACACACACATATATATATATATATATAATAAAACATGTATTGGTTTTTTGTGACAGCCTGTGAAGACAAAGACACCCAATGTCAAGGCTACGGCGTGTCCGTTTGTACTGGTCAGTACGCGGAATGGGCAAAATTAAACTGCCCCAAGATGTGCGGCTTCTGCAGCGCCAGCACCGTCGGCAGCGCAGGTGAGAAGGGAGCGTAATGACTTCTCCAGGTGAAATCAACACCTGTTAACACTCAGGTCACGGACCAGCTTGTCTATGGGAGGATAGAGGAGGGGGTAGAGACGAAGGAAAGGGCGCTACAGGGGAGGTCATCGGAGGGTGAAGCATGATGGGCGATAGGTGCAGGAGCTTTTGCTTATTCGGTCAAGCTTTGACTTTTTTTGTTGCAGTTGGCTTAACGTTTACACTTAATCCTTGTCACTAGATACCTGCAGACTTCGACACTCAACATACCATAAAAGCTGATCTTAGATCAATCTATCTATACAAAGTTTAAAGTACATATTGTAAAGGTTAATTAAAAATCTGCTAGATAAATTTCTCGATGATTTACAAGCGATGCCTAATACTTGGCCTAGTTTAATAAAAAAAAAAAGTTAAGGCCAAATCAATACATAACGTTGAACACATGTTCCAATTAAGGATTGTGATGTTAGGGTTACTGCACAGGCACGAAAACTTAGTAAGCCTCAATAAATAGGGGAGTGCGGTCACCCCCAGCTTCAAGTCTTCTCAGACTTCACAGTCTAAACTTTGCATAAATCTAACAGCACCTGTTACTCAGCAAGTAACGACCCCTGCCACTACCACCCCAACAACATCACTACCCGCTATATCAACTACGACGACAACCGCCATGCCTGCAACTGCAACGCCAGTTCCTACAACCAAGATGACTGCCAGCACGACGTCAACGCCACCCACCACGACTACCACCACCGTCGTTCAGGCATCAGCCTGCCAGGACAAGGACAGCAGCTGTGCCAGCTATGGCACCAGCTTTTGTGCGCAGACACAATATGCGGCTTTCGCCAAGGAAAACTGCACACGGCACTGTAAATTGTGCCCGGACATGGCTGGTCAAGTTGTGGAGTGCATGGATGCCCTAAACAACTGCCCCTTGTACGGGGAGTCAATTTGTACCAACGCTGACTACGCCGAATGGGTGCAGATGAATTGCGCGCGATTCTGCAAAGTGTGCGGCGGTGAGGACACCACCACCCCCACAGCAACGACGACGACAATGACACCTTCGACGACAACACAGCAGCAGGTGAAGTCCGACTGTCGAGACCAGACGGATGTGTGTCCCCAGTACACCAGCATCATCTGCAACGACACAAGGTACACGGCATGGGTTCAGAACAACTGCGCACGTTTCTGTAACCTCTGCCAGTCGGATGCCACTACTACCACCATCACCGTGATCATGTCGGAGGAATGCAAGGACCAGTTAAGCAACTGCAACCTGTACGACCCCACCGTTTGTACTAATCCCGTTTACAAGGATTGGGCCAGGAGCAACTGCGCGTTCTTCTGCAAAATGTGCGATATGCAAACGTCTAGCGCCTCGCTGACGATGAGAACAACGTCAGCCACGACGACGAAGACTATGACGACAGCAATAGCGACATCAACAACTACAAGAAACCAAGCGGTGGAGACAGACAAAAACTGCAAGGACCAACTGGCTGATTGCGCCAACTACGGTAAATCTGTCTGCACCAACGCTAACTACACGTGGTGGGCAAAGTCGAACTGCGCCAAGTTCTGCGACCTTTGTGACCAGACTTCAGGCGCCGGCCAGGACTGCAAGGACACGTTAACCAACTGCGCCCAGTACGATCCGTCTTACTGCAAGCAGGAGGAATACAAACCGTGGGCAGTGTCCAGCTGCGCCCGCTTTTGCGGCTTCTGTGACGTGACGACCAGCACAGGCTTTGCTACGACGACAACCACAGTGGCCTCCTTCACAGATTGCAGCGACGTCTTGACGAACTGCGCCCAGTACGACGCCTCAACCTGCACCAGCGACATCTACCGTTCCTGGGCCAAGAGCAACTGCGCCAAAACTTGCAAACTCTGCTCCATCGCAACAGCCAGTGCCCCGACGGCAACGGCAACGGCAACGTCGGCGGCCGACGAGTGCAAAGACGCTTTCAGCAACTGCGCAGGGTACGGCTTGTCCATCTGCTCGGACGCAAGGTACACTCAGTGGGTGGCGGAGAACTGCCGGGCCTACTGCGGGCTGTGTGGTGGTAGTGCGGGGGGCAGGTCTGCCGGAAGCGGAAGTGGTAATGGTAATGGTAATGGTGCAGGGGGAGACGTAAGTGGTAATGGTAATGGTAATGGTTCTCCGGCCTCAGACTCCACCGTGGGAGACGGTAAGCTCCAACGTGTACGGTGTGCATTGTCTACAGGCACGTTGTACACTTGCCTAGAAAGTTACTTATTCCACCGCTAAAAAATGTTACACAATAACCACAAACAAGCGTTTTTATTATAAGTCAAAAGATTGTGGTAAGTTTTTTAAACTTTTCTTGCTTTTCCTCTTCTACAGCATGTATACACATCACTCACTCACTCACTCACTCACTCACTCACTCACTCACTCACTCACTCACTAGCTCACTCACTCACTCGTCTCGAAAAACTGGTAGCAGTGATTGGTTGCAAATCTTTGTTTGCATATTTCTCCCTTGTAGTAGCTTGTTTTACTCACACGTCACAACTAACTGTGCCTTTGGTGAACATCAACAGCGGGATGAATGGTCAGCAAGAAGTGTATGCATCCATCCAACAGTTTTATTTGACAGCTGATTTATCTTTATTTTTTGCCAACGGCATGGCTTGATGGTTTTTCGAATCAGCTTTCTCAATGCTTAGGTGGTTTTCTTTATTTATTATTATTATTATTATCATCATCATCATCTTTCAAGTATATTGTTAATACATATGCTTGCTTTCATTCATTTTACTAGTGCTTGTGGTGTGTGCTCCAGCTGTTAACTTTCACAATGCTTAGGTGGTTTTCTTTATTCGTTGTTGTTATTATTATTTATTATTATTATTATCATCATCATCAGGTAGCCTAATATAAAATACCTGTTGAAACCATATAATTCCATATAGTCTCACGGAAAAATACATCATTTGACATCATAATTTTTTTACAGCCTCACATAACCCATATATAACTTGCCATCACGTAACTTCACGTATGCCAAGTTCCTTTCACATATTCTCGTCTACCTACCTTCACGTAGCTGACATGTAGCTTATGCAGCATTGCGAAGTTTCACGTACCCTAGTGGAGTACCACAATACTTCACGTAAGACAAAGTACTTAGCAAAAGAGAATTTACTGGTTGGAGAGGCAGAGAACCAACTGTTATAGAAACGGGATCCAAACCTAAAGGTTCGCTCGCTAGCTGGTTTCATGCCTGCGTCACGCATTTGCCTTGCTGCTTAATGGATACTTGACTTCTTAGGTGGTTGATGATGATAAATCAGCGAGATATAGGAAATGAGAACCCCCTTCACATAAAGGCTGGCCCCTGATTAAGTGAACTCTGTAATTCATTCCTACCCAGAGCAGCAACCTTTACTTTTTCTGTTAAATGATGCGAATCTTTTGTGCTAATCTTCTTCATCCTCCATTGGCAAAACTTACATTCAGTAATCCTTAAAATGCAATCAATATCTATTGTGATGCTTAAATTTCAGTCCCTGTCATCTGTAATCTTTAAATTACCATTCATGTCTGCTGTGATCCTAATATACAGTCAATGTCTACGGTGATCCTTAAACCTTACGAACACTCTCTGGGTTTCTTTTCTTTTATTCGTTGGATGCCGTCACCTCCTTGCACGTCATTAAACTAGATTGAACATGACTGTATAAGACAGTATACATTTAACAGGTGCCTGCCGTGACGTCTTCGACAACTGCCCGGGTTACGGACTTTCCATGTGCACTGATTATGGTGACTGGGCACTGGAGAACTGCCGCAAGTACTGCAACAAGTGCGCCGCACGGCGCAGACGTGAGTAAACTTTCAGTCCTCTTTTCCTGATCTTTAACTGGCCCACATAACTACTTTCCCTCTCTCTCTCTCTCTCTTAGCCGCCATTGATTATGCTGATAGCATTTTTTTGACTGTGCCTTTGTTTGAATGTTTGCCTTTTTATTAGTTTGCTTGCTTGTTCGTTCCTTCGTTCGTTTGTTCGTTTCTTTCTTTTAAGCGGTCATAATTATGTAAGTCATGTTTGCTGTCTATATGTAATAATAATAAATGCATAATTTGTATAGTGCATACTCGCACTCCTATGGAGTATGCGCTTAAGAACAAAAACTAGACATAGGCAACATACGAGGGACAGAAGAACAAATAAACAACATATGAACGACGGAAGGATGAACAAAGGTACTGATGATGAATAAAGAGTATCATGATCTGCAAAAGGAAGACGAGCAAGGAAGTAGCCATAAGCGGGAAAGGGGGTAAGGGTGTGAAAAAGGACTAGCATTGTGGGAACTAGTGTTAGGAATAATGCTTAAGGAAGAGGTACATTTTCAGTGCACATTTAAAGGATTCAATAGTGGGTAGGTGGCGGATATGGAAAGGGAAAGAGTTCCATTGCTTCGCTGCACAATAACTAAAAATCCTGTGGTCATATCTTGTTGTTCTGGTGACAGGAATAGTTAGGAGGCGGTCGTCAAACGGCCATTACTGTAGTAAAATTTTATTTTTTTCAATCTGTTTTTAACAGTATTTTGGTAGTTTTGCTCCATCTTTTTTGTTTATAGAGATCGTAGGATGGACCGGTTTACTCATAAAGGTGAGCTTTTCTGTTCGCAGGTTCGGTGCTGACGCCGCCGTCACCGAGACCCTTGTGCAACACAGTTCTCACTGCCCGCCAGGGAAGCTTAGCTCTGATTGGACACCCGCTAGACACGTCATGTGACCACGTCATCGTCGCTCCCATTGGTTCCTCGATTCACCTGTCTTTCAATGCTGTGCACATCAGTTGTGAAGAAGGTTAGAGCTTACCCCAGCGTACCGCATGCGTTAATGATGTTTTATTGATTTAGTTACTTTCCAGTGAAATATTAAAAGTCGCGTTTTGCTACTTGGGAATTTTACCACCTCGAAAAGTGTGCTTGAAACAACTTTAGGAGCATTCAGTCGATGGTGAGGGAAATTATCGGTACTGAGTACAGCTTTTCAACAGCAATGCCAGTTTTGAAATAAATTTTATGATCTTTTCCACTAATAATAATTCTTTAACTTCTTTTCAACATAAAAAAAATTAAAAGTAGGGTACATTCACAGAAGATGAAATGACTTTCGTGTTAAACATAATAATATTAGCACGCTGTTGGGTGGTGTCAGATAAATGTGGTAGCTTAGTAACCTATAAAATTCAAGTTAGTCCACTCATTCTAGAGAGTGGATGTCACGTGGGTTGTGTTCTGCTGCAGGCGATTGGCTGGATGTGCACGAAGAGGGGGCCAGTGTTAAAAAGGGCAAGAGCCGCCATGACCTGTGCAGTGCTGGAAGGCCGAGAGAGTGGACAACGCGAGGCAACGTGGTCACCATCAGAATGTCCGTGGCTAGACCAGGTCATGGCTACAACATGACTTACAGCGTGCTGCCAGCCCCACCACGTCCAGGTCTGTAAACTTCTTCCTCCTGTCATCCATTTGGTAATGATGGACCGTCCTTGGCAAGAAAAAAAAAAAGAAAAACAAAAATTTAAGGGGAGAATACTCTCCAGCTGCTTTGTTATCTTGCCTCTGTAATAGAGTATTCTCCCTTGGCCCACGCTCGTCTTCCATGTGTGACCAGTCGGCATAGTTGTTCCTTTATCAGTGGTATTTGGATTTTAGGCCTTCGTCGTAGCACTGACTGCCAACCACTTGAGCAGCCCAAAATGTCAAAAATACATGGGTCCCCTGGTGTAG
The DNA here is from genome assembly GCA_004794655.1 of Marisa cornuarietis. Classification (NCBI taxonomy): domain Eukaryota; kingdom Metazoa; phylum Mollusca; class Gastropoda; order Architaenioglossa; family Ampullariidae; genus Marisa; species Marisa cornuarietis. Next base: position 3,962,341 of record SMMW01000135.1, read on the forward strand.
AACATGGGTCCCACATACTTTCTATGGGACCCATGTGTTTTCGGCATTCTGTGCTGCTAGCAGATCTTTGGAGCTGCTGTTTCTACTCATTAATGTATGAGCTACACAAGCCTTTCCCATGAGTATTATTATTGCTATTGTGTTTTAAAATATTGTCTGATTAGCTTTTCAAAATACGTCGCCCGGTATGACGTAGGTGTTGCTAATTCCATTGCATGTTGTGAAATTATACGCGTATTCGTTCTGTAAAAGGCTGTGACCGACTTCTGACGAACCCCACCGGCATCCTGACGAGTCCCGCCTTCCCTGATGAATACCCGAGCAACAAACTGTGCGTGACTACGATCGTGGCGCCCCCTGGCTACTCCGTGCGCCTTTCTTTCAGTTTCCTAGAGCTGGAAAGCGATGACTGCAACAAGGACAGCGTGACCGTAAGTAGACGGCGTAGTAGAGGTCGCGGCTTTGGTGTGGTTCCGGTTTCTTGTGCAAGCTTGCGCACTAAGGGAATGGACATGCGAGGAGCCGTTTGGCTTTTATGTTGTGTGTATATTTTTTTCTCCCGACAATATTCCAGGTCCTCGTCACTTTTCTTTGTGTTTTCTGAAAGCCTATCGACTACTTGTTGGACGCGCGAAGAGGGCAAAGGGGAGGTAGATGCCAGCTCGAGTCCGACATCATGATGACAGATTGGCGTGTCCTTGTCATCACTTTGTTACAAAAATAGTTTTTTAAGGGGAGGAGAGCTGTGATGTCAGGTGGACTGATATGAATAAATAACATTTGACATAAAAGAAATACCCAATACCATAGCCACGGCACTTGGTGCTGTTACAACATCGGGTCTTCTTTCGTGACTTTGCAGGGAAATTATATTTTCACTTCTTTTCAAAATACAGATGATACCCCATATTCAGTAGCTTTTGTCGTGTGATGGTAACAGATTCGGTGGTTCAGATTTGGAGAATATCTCAGTCATTTGAACATAATTTTGACAACGGGTTAGCATTTAAGTTTTAGTCAGGTCTCTTTTCAATAATGTGAATAAGATTTGTCTTTTTTTTCAAACGATTAATTAAAGGTAGTCCTTAGATGAGCTTTTGTAATAAAAAGCACCCTATATCGTGACAAAGACATTAGTATGGCTTCTACGAAAAACTTATTCTTCTTTGTACTAGATTCTTCTATCGCTTTGTCGCGGTGCAACCAGAAGAGTGTGAGAAAGGGCAGTAAGCTTACTATGGCAACTACTCAGCGCTAGAGAGAGAAAGATGCGCAGTGGTATTAGCACTACTGAGCACTATGTGATTGATGTTGGCATTAGAATGTGCTGTTTGGTGATTGTAGTATTAGAAGAAGTTTTGCTCTCCTCTTAGCACTGGAAAATGTGCTGTACTGATAGCTCTAGAAAACGCTATGACCGTTTGATGTGCTAGAGCACTAGAAAAAATGCGGAGGGATTGCCACTGTCGAGCTTTATGCCATGGCATTAACACTATGTTTGACTGAGACACCCACCCAACCGAACATGAACAAACGTGATCTTGAGAAAGACCCGCTGTTGTTACGTTCCAGTTGCTTGACCAGGAGAAAGGAATCAAAGACGTCTTTTGCGGGGTCCAGACCAATCTTCGCTGGGAATCAAAGAGCAACAAGATCAAGGTCTTCTTTGCTAGCGACAACCAGAACTCAGCTAAAGGTTTTCTAGCTTCGTACAAGTTTATTGTGCCTTGGTAAGCAGACGTGTTCATTTACTCGTGATGTTTGTTGGCTTGTGCGACTGTGAGTTCGAACGTTTGTCTTTTCTTATTGGGTAGGGTTTTCCGTTCGTCCATCTTTATTTGCAAACCAGTTGACAGTAATAAATACGTGTGGCCTTTTATTATACTTCACATCAGGGTTTTCATTACAGCAGATTGGCCGATAGTTCAATCAACATAAGTGTTAACATGTTATCAGCCGGTACGCGTAAAGATGATGATGATGATGATGATGATGATGATGATGATGATGATGATGATGATGATGATCTTTCATTATTTGCCTATTTTCAGAGAACCAACACATGGCTCATACCAACCGATCAAGTTTTATTCATCGCTTTTCAAATTCTGTACCAATATTACACATTATTGCACACCAATATTGTCAGTGGATTCTTTTCACCACAAGGCGGAATTTTGTTATCTCCACTGCTCTGACACACATCAGCGATTTATAATGACGTTTAAAGAAAGGCCAGTCCTTTAAATATTGTTCAAAGAGTTAATCTAGCATTAGGTTGTTAAAACAATATTAACTAGAGCTTTTATTTTAGTTTTTTGCGCAAGGTGAATGTCATTGTAGCAAAACTTCACTGGCATACGACAAAATATACAGTGCGGACGGTTATTTTATAATTAAAGTGACTCAATCATAGTTAAAATTGTTACAATTATCTATGTTGTCGAAATGTCACCCAAAAAAGAAAATTACATTGCACACGAGCTTATCTTTGATCTTTGATAGGATTTTGCGGATAACATTTTCATCGAAGTGCAGAACTCATTAAAGTCGTCATAAGCTCTATTTGATGAAAATGTGGCAAAATAATGTAAAGGAAACATAAGATCTTGTGAAGTGATAAATGTGTAATTATTCTTGTTAAAATCTAACGTCTTACTAGATAATCCTACGGATGTTATGATAGTGATTTGGATGCCAGAAAACTTAACCATTATGCTTGGCCAGACTTTGGAGACAGGACGCCGCCAGTGCCCTTTATCTGGAATACTTGGGGTTTTTTCATTACTTTTATTTACAGCTTTTTACAAGTCTGTTTAAAGCTTTGGCGTTGTTGAAAAAAGGTTTTTTCTTCTTTTGTCTTATGAATAAATCTCAGATCGAGTCGCATATACTGTTCCTAGATCTTGTAAATACGTACGTTCAAATACACAATTTAAAAAAATTCTGACCAATAAAATTTCACGAACTGAAGCAGGAGAGCGCTTTTGTTTTGTAGTGATTATAAAAGCGACGTATGTTAAGGTGTGTGTGTGTGTGTGCTTGCGCGCGCGAGCGCTTAAGAAAGAGAATTCGTGCATGTGTATGTTACTGTGTGTAAGATAATCGATTAATCCAATCAATCAATCATTTAATCAATCCGTATTTCTTCCATTTAACCCAATTTATTTCTTCAGTCACTAGCACACATTTCTCCATGCGCTGTTACAGTGAACAGTAACCAATGCGCGATCGTGAGCACCGAGAGAGAAGCTTTTATTACTTTTTATTTTAATATTTTTTCCCCCAGTGACTTGCGTGACTGACGTGTTCTGCGAATATGCTAACATCTGAACGCGGCTGCCAGCTTAACAAACCTTGATCTCAATTGTTTAGTCTGATCAGTCACTTTGTCCAAAAAAAAAAAAGTGCACAAAAACCCTATCCCTAACAAAACCCCTCACCTAAGCCACAAGGCTACCTTGGATTTCGCACTAACAGGACGCAGGGATAAAAATATGCAGACACGCATGGTCTTTAAAAAAAAAAGAAACAAATGGTGGATACAAATGATAGCGATAAAAAAGCTGAACCCACAACGCTCGCACTGTGCACTTGCTTTCCTCACTGCTCAATAGTCACTTGGAAAAATACAGGGACGTCAAGCGATTTGATTTTCATCGGACACCGTTAAAGGACACATCGAAAGACTGCGCATGCGCTTCAAAAGTCAATGCAAATAAAACAATTGTCGCGAGGTTGCTTAGTGTATTTAGTAGGGAAGTGCCTCCACCTTGAAGTGCTTTCGCACTATGGGTGGGGGGGGGGAGAGAAAACCCTCAACGCTCAGCCCCGCAGACAGGTGTCACAAACAAAGAGTGTCCCGAGACGAGATCTGAACCCTGAGTTTCTCACTGCAATGGTGGCAAGCGAGTATTTTAACCACTACACCACCGGTCGCCTATTAAATGTCGTGAGAGAGACACGCACACCCTAAATACCGGGTGTGATTTGGCAACTAGTCAGGGTTGTCCTGTTTTCGCAGCTTATGTAGTCCAGGACATCACTGGTTTCTTGCTGGGTTTTCCGCCTTGACGCTAGGAGTAGAGATTTCCCTTCCTCTTTTTTTTTTTTTTTTTGACGATACTTCCTTAAATGTTTTTGAGGTCCATCATTTGAGAAATAGTATCTTGCACTGAATTAGTCATTCAAAAATTGCGCGATGGTGTTTATAATTTCACATTTGCTCAATACATTTCTCAGCGTAATATTACATTCACGTGACACCACTCGTTTGTCGGTGATTAATTGTCAATGCAGGTGGCATAGTGACACCCAAGTCCTTTGTGTACGTGTGCACAAATTAATTCACATTCGTCTGTTTGTGTGTAAACTGCACAGCAGGCAAAAAGGCTGATAGCGCGAGGAAACGCCTGCCCGCCCATCCACCCCCCACCCCCGCACACACACACACACACACACACACACACACAAAGTCATGTGGACATACAGAAATTTAATTTTCTAAATGAAGTGTCGGCATTTGATATCAATGCAGACGTTGTATACCTGAAGGTTTTATCCCGACCTTTGTGTAAAGACCCGGAAGAATACGTAATTCACTTTGCACACTAATGTTGTTACCTAAAAGATGTGTACAAACTGTTTGTTAACCCTGGTAGTGTAAAAGAGAATTTCGTATATAAACTGCTGTTATTCATTTTTGAACACCCGCTCATACAGACATGCATAACTACATGGAAACCCACCTTACCAAACACACACACACACGGACTCTCTTCCACCTCTCTCTCTCTCCTCACCTCCCTACTCTGAATTCCTTGTTTTTGATGAAAATTTTGGATTCACCTTAGACTATTCGTACTGTGAAACAATGTTCTCATGCAACCCATAGTGTTGAGATTCTATATGCTCATTAATTATGTTTTGAAACACAAATCTCTATTACTGATCATAGGAAAATAATAACAACTCGAGTATTCCTCTTTGTTTGGATGTCTCTTCTTTCGCTGTCTTGATCTCAGTTTAGGAAGAAGGCCAAGTGTTTGGTGCGAGTGCGTGATGGACTTTTGACCAGAGGCATTTCTGAATCTGCCTCGCGCCTCGTACGCAGCGAGTCTTGGACACATTTCATTTCCAACAAAATTTTATTGTGTGTATGTGTGTGATTATATCCTTAATTTGATAGAGATCATTAGTCACAGCGCGTGCGCCGACTAAAATGGGGCGTGGTCGGCCTCTTACGCAGGCGCTGAGTAATACTGAATCATGTAACCTGAGCCCGCAAACTTCACGAGAGCAACTCACGTACTGGTTCTTGCACTTGATAAGCCTCGCCAAGTGAAAGGCAGGTGCGTACGCACGTGCAAAGTTAAGCGTCCGACTCGGTCTTCCTCAGATTCTTCTTTCGCTCGGAGAGGAAAAAGTACGGGGTGTAGGCGCTGGTAAGACCAAAGTCGTAAACAGCTGGAAGAACCACGTGATGCCTGAAATCGTTGAGCAGCTGCAGCTGCGTGAATAGCGAGATGAAGAGGTCTCGCTTCAGGCAGACGGTGGCGAAGAGGGACATGGGCAGCAAGCTGTCCATGCCTTTGTCGTGGCAGTGCAGCTCCACCTGCTGGGCGAGGAAGCTGACACCTTGCCCCAAGAGGCGCAGTTTCTCCAGAAGGTCCGGGCTGTCCACCACCCGTTGCATCAAGGCGTTGAAGGGCGCGATGACGCCGTCTACGGCGGCCAGCAGCGACGACACCGATCGCTGCCTCTGCGTTTTCGACGTCACGAACACCAGAGCCGAGGCGCGCTTCTTCAGCTGCTGGAGGGCCACCTCCTCGCTGTGGCTCTCCGCGTCACCGCTGCTGCTGCTGCTGCTGCTGCTGTCCGAGTCGTGACCTTTGCCCTCTGACTTGGCGTCCGTGTCTCCGACTTCGGCCCTGCCGGAGCTATTGCTACTACTGCTGCTCTTGCTCGACAAGGACCCCGACAACATCTCCATGTGTTCGAGCTCCTCCATCTGCTTGCACAGCTTTTGGCAATCCTTGTCCACCAGAGCATACAGTTCGCCCACGGAGCAGCGGCGAAGGTCAGTGACAAGGGTCAGGGACGAAAGCGACTCCATTGACCCGGCCGGGGTCAGGTCTTCTCCTGCGGCCCCTTGACCAGCGACCCCGTCCTCCCTATCGCCTCCCTGGGGCTTCCAGTCTAGGTTGCCGACGAAGAAATCCTCGAAAAATCGCTCGTCAACGATGTCGGTGAGGGCCAGGCTGGTGACGATGGCATGCATCTCGGCGCCGTGCGCCGAGTGCAGGCGGGCGTACACGTGCTGCAGCTGGCTCAGGGTCACGTGAAAGAAGTGGGGGGAATAACACACCCAGGCGCGCCGCACGTAGCGCACGTTGTCAGCGTCAAGTCCAAGGTGAAGAACGATGACAGTGGCCATGTTCATCATCTGGGTGCTCGCAACTTCCACCATGTGATCGAGTGCTGCCTGTACAGCCTTGTTACCTGTGCCGAGAAGAAGAAACAGTAAGCATGATAGTTCGTAGACATATTCCATAGCAGACAGGATAGTTGGGACATGTGAAACACGACATGATAGTTGGGGTCTGTCCCACAGCGAACATGACACTTGGGGACATTTTCACAGCAAACAGCGCCCACCCCTCCACACACACACACACACACACAGGGAAGAGAGAGGCGAGACGGGTGGCCTAAAAGGCGTATGGGAACATACGTGCTTGTCTCCAAAAATCAGCTCCATCATTATTGCGCTCCTTCTCGCTCTCCACTCCCTCTGCTTTCGTCGTGTAGGATGCCTTATCAAGGCAGTCTTCGCCGCTGTCCTCAAGCACGTCGCCTTTCTCAGGCTCCAGAATGACCTGCTCGCTGAATACGGAACTGGCCAGATCAAGGACAAACTGGCAGCGCTTCACGTGCTCGTAGTACACGATGGAGTTCCTTTTCTCCATGACGTCATTCACCTGGTCCTGCATGCTCCTCCACCCGCTCCAGCTGTCCCCGCCTCCGGCCACACCCACGCTGAGTGAAAACTCGCTAAAGTCGCAGACACTCTCTACCTTCCCACTGTCGATCTTCATCACAGTCGCGTCGATGGCTTTCTTTATGGCAGTACAGTGCAACCTTCGGTAGCAGAGCCGGGTCACCTCACACTTTATACTCTTCATTTCCTCATAGATCTTTACCAGCATCGTGTACGACCCCTTTTCCTCCTTGCTCATCTTCCGCGTCTTCCTGCTCGAGGCTGAGGACGAAGGGGTGGAATCCAAGACGGTCCGGATGGTCTCGCGGACGATCAACAGCTTCTGTAGCTGCTGGTGAGCTGCGTCACGATCCCGGACGAGTCCCTCGAGCACCTTGCTGTTTTGGCTTCTCTTGCGCTCTTCCTGTACCTTGCGCTGCCGCACTTCCACTTGCGTGTAGGCTTCCTGGATGTCCGCCGCTAGGCTGTCGTACATGGCGTGCAGGAAGCTTGGTGTGCACGCCTTCACGTGGGCCTCGTCGCACAGGTGCTCGTTGGCCAGGATCTTGCTCTTGCGCTTGCTCAGCAGGCCTTCCGTCACCACCAACTCTGCCTCTTTCTCTTGGATCTCCTCCTCCAGAGCCTGGATCCGAAGTGCGATGCGCTGACTGCAGCCTTTCAGCACGGGGACGTCTGTCTTGGAGAACTCAACAATTGGGAACACGCAGCAGTGTAGCAGCTGGGCGCACTGAAACACAAGCACGTGTGCACTAATACAACCGCCCTTTCAACTCTCCTCTATCTCCTTGGTTTTCTCGTCTTTGACAGCAGTTAGTGTTAAGCACCTGTTTACATATTGTGCTGAACCCCTTCACCTTGTAGACTGCTTTTTTCTTTAAAGTTCGTAAATGTCTGTCTATGTCTGACCTTTCACGTCTGTCCTATCATTTCCTAGCCTTAAGCCCCTAACATCAAATGTTCCTAACCCTTAAACCCTGGGATTAAACTTAACCCTAACAGGGGTTAAGCCGGCAGCAGGTAAAGCTCTTTCTGCGGAGAGAGATGACATATTTAAAAATCTCAGTTATCTTACTTTGATACTGAACGGCTGACCCCACATTTATTTCTTGTGTCATTGTGTAATTCTATGCTTATGGATAACATGTTACGTGTGAGGGCACCGTCGTGCGCCGTCTGTCAATAGATCATTCGCATCCTACTTCGCCATTTCCCGTGGCACCAGACTGGAAGTACATAGTTGCCCCCCTACGATGGTTAACTTCTAGGCTGGAGAAGGCTTCGTATTGCAGTAACCATGGACTGGATGCAAGCTGCTGAAATTCAACCACTGCCTGCATCTTTGAGACCTCACTGTAGTTCCGGTCAACAGCTTCCTCTGGTTCACGCTTGCTTCCTCTTCACAGCTATGACCCCAGGCGTTAAGATCCCGGATGGATCCGGATCAGCTCGACAGGATATAATTAACAAGCTGTTGGTCTCTTGCATGACGGACGCACACCATTGTCTAAACACTTTATAGCTACGCACCACGACGGCCAAAAGAAGAGGCAGAGTATTTAAATGACAGACAGACAGACCGACCGACAGACAGACAGATCATATTCGAACTCCAGAAAAAAAACTTCTTTCTGGTCGAAAACTGAACATAAAATGTCAGCTGAAAGTACAGAAAGAAAAAGAAAAGGAAAGTTATGTGGGTATAGAGTAACAGATTGGCTTACGTTGAAAGAAAACGAAAGGGAATGAAGAGAAAATGGGAGGAAAGCAAAGAAATCCGCGTTTTGGCGCATGAGTTGCTTTACCTCAGTTCGTAGTTCCTCTTCCGACATTCCTTTTTTGGAAACAGACGACAGTATGCCCTCAGCTCTTTCGTACAGTTCGTCTGCAATGGGGTCGAAGTCGGACATTTCGCCTCCATGTCGGAAAATGGGACGAGCTGAGATTGGGAAGAACGCTTCTGACTGGCCATCACCCAAACCGGGTTGCAAGATCTCCTTCGTACTCATTTCGTGGGTCTGTTTCAAAAGGGAGGACATTCTGATTACTTATTATGCTCGGCATTTTGCACACGCAAACATACAAACATTAACCCATATTTTTTTGTTTCTTTAATGATACTCCTGCGTTCGCCATATTTATCTTGTGCCAGTCTACGCCTGAGTATTGCATCAGTTGCCATTTTGAATTTACAAAGCTGCCGTTGATAGTTTCGAATTTTTTTAAAATTACCAGTTTATTTTTCAAAACTGTGATTCTGCTACAGCAGATGTTAAAAATTCTGTATGGGAAGTTATCAAGGAACAAGGACAAAAATGCTCATAATCTGCTAAAATTGATAAACTTGTCTGACCGTCGACTCACTATCTCCTCAGACTGTCTAATGACCGTGGCTGACCGAAAATCCACATTAGCTTAGAATGTCTCCTGACACATTTCATCAAGAATTAAGTACACGAGAATATATACACAGCAAACACGTGCTTGACATCAGGGGGGCTGGACTGGTTGACATTTTAAAGCTGCAGTATAACTCATTCGACTGAAATCCGCTTTAATTAAAAAAAAATAAATATGTGTGATATAGAGGGAAATAATAGCCTTTCATCAATTAGTTTAACCGAAACTATGAGCACTCATTCCACCTAAGAGAATCACTTGAGCAGCAAATACAACAGGTCAAATGCCATATTTGGCTAATGGGACAATTTTAGTTTCTGAACTAAAATAATTTATATCCTCAAGGCGCTGGGTTCTTTTCTGGCTTCGTTCCAAACTGACTTTCACAAAATATTGCTTTCGTAATGCCTTTCTCTACGGAATACGAATGAGAGAATTTCAATCCTGCACCATGCAGCAGGAAAAAAATGTTTCTTAAGCTGTTCACCAGTGTTTGTTAACGTTGGTGTTGATTGTCTCGTGTCTTACACGCACGCACGCACTCACACACGCATACAACTGCTGGGACAAGAAGTGCGGGGTCAGGGAAAGGGACGACTTAATTTTCTACGTCTGTATGAATGTGTCAGAACTGGGAAATAGGAGGACAGGGGTATTCGAGGCAAACTACCACCCGCTGTGTGGTGGGTGGATAGGTGCTGACAAGGAGGCGACGTGACTTCAATCTCCATGTTGGACGAACTGGGTGCAAGTTCCCCACTCCCCCTGGTGAACAGGAAGCAAGCGGAATCACAGCAATGGAGAACGTACAAGAGAGAAAATATGTGAAAACCTATCCTACGCTGGGAAAATTTACGTCCATAATGATGTCAAGTTTCCTACATCCTGGTGTGTGTGTGTGTGTGTCCGCTCGCGCACGTGCTTTCTTTCTGTTCCTTTTCCTACATGAATGACGCCCTAACTGACTTCATGTGTATTTGTATGAATATAAAGCTTTTCGTGTTGATGGTTAAAGGTGCTATGTAAAGGGACAGTATTTATTTATTTTAAAATATTTAACTCTTTCTCTGGCGGTCTACCTAGTCTTTCTTTCTGTGTCTTTCCCGTTCTTACTTTCTTTCAGTGAAATCTGGCATCTCAAGGGACAAAAGAACCAGTTCAATTCAAAGAAAATGTCACAATAAACCTACTAACCTTCGCTTCCTGCTCTTAAACAAGACAATTGCTTCATTAATTTGTTTGCAATTTAGCTAACTTTTAACTTTCAGGCTTAATGATGACTCTAGTAAATTATGCACTAAGCAATGAACAATCAAGCAAAATTACACCCTGATATAACTGTGACTATTAGTATATTCTCTTGTAAAATCTACCCCTAGCAATAGCCTAGCACAATATACTTCTAACCATATACAGCCTCAACAAGCGCTGAGGGTGGCTGCCACGCTCGTAGTCCAGGGTTCGGTTGCAGTAGAGTCCTCCTTTGTATTGTGCGGTCAGCGTTATTTTGTTGTCAGACAAACAAGTTGGCTTTTAACCAAAAAAAAAAAAAAAGCTGGCTTACCTGCACAGTAAACATTTTAGGGACCCAGCGGCAGTCCCGGTAACCACAGTCGATGTACACAGCGTCGATGGCGAGGGACTTGAACCACGGTATACAATTCACGGCCATCGACTGGCGGTCAGACGCCGAAGTCGGCGCCACCACCAACCCCTCCACCAGCGGCACGCAGTCATTGTCGAGGGCGATGCCGCTGATAACCTTCTCGACGTCGTTCAGTTTCAAGAACAGGTACATCTTTGTGTCAAAATGGCGTCAGAACTGTGCCTGCACACTGGGGCAGAAACTGCAGTCCGTTGTGCTGTCGCCTGTGAAACATCAGGTAAAAGCCGACAGCGGTTTGGTCGTTCCTTTCCCGCGCACCTTTGATATCACCGCAGAACCAGGTACTTGCGGGCTACATGTTTGAGCGTATCATCGCGCTGTGACTTGCACATCAACAAGTTGTTGTCTCTCCTTTTTATTTTAAGTGCTCTAACACTCCTATGTCTTATCACTGCTGTAAAGTCTTGTTTGTCGAGCTCTGAATTTTTGTTCCTGTTTCTCGCCTGTTGCTCACGAACACCCGCACTTCAATGGGTGGCGTAACACAATAACCCGCCTAGCAGCGCATATGCACATAATTATAGCCAGCAGCAAGCGAGGCGTATCGAGAAGGAAGGAGTCAAAAACATTCTGGAACGGTCACATGACCGCACACCTTGTACCACATGCCTGCACTTCAGGCTCAATACACACTGAGTGACACATCCTCCATAGCTGGTTATTCGCGTGGCTCAGAATGAAATCATAAGAACGAAATACTTGGTGTTTCGCAGCAAGGAAGAAGCAGACGTCACGTGGTTTCTGCCCCCCCCCACAAACATACACTTGTCCCTTATACGTTAACTAGTGCGTGTAACATTTCGCAGCTTGCAGAAATTCTTCCCTCTGCCTTGATGCGCCTGCGTAGGCAAAAGCGTGATGTGTGGTTGAACCAAACAGTCGATGCCCTCCGCTTGTGTGAAGCTGTGCCTTTCACGGACATATTAACTTTTTTTTATGTTGTCTCATCTGCCTCAGTAAAATAGTCATTACTGTAATTTGTGTATACCCTCCGTTGTCTTCCCTTACTGTAAGCAGCGGAAGAATATTTTTTATTCCTTATTAGGGTCGCTAGACGAGTAAGCGTACATCACGTCAACGGTCTTCCCTTAAACAGACGTGGCGTAACTTTGTCACGATGAACCACTTATGCCCATTGTCCTTACGGCCACCAGGCTATGGGGCTCGTTAATTTTTGAACCTGTGTTTATCCCTGTCTCTTTTTAAAAGTTGAGAAAATAAAAACGAAAAGGTTAAGAGGCTCAACAGCGTGTGGATCTAAGGGGTGGGAGAAAGTGAACGCAAAGAGTTGACTGTCTCTAGGACACGACTTGGAAGGCTTAGCTCTCGTCTTTCTGCACTGATAATTCAGGAACTTTTTTTTAAACTTGACAGGCAGTGGTAGGCCTTGAACCAGTGATCGACCTACTGACCCACAAACAGACGCGCTAACCATCAATCTTCGAAACATCCTCAAAACAAAAACAACAAAAGAGAGGCGAAACCAAAATCATTTTTTTAAGTTATTCCCCTTTTGTCTCACTGACGGAGGCCGAAGAACTTTGTTAGGCAAGTTATCAGACCTCCCCATTGTCCATCTTCTTGCCACCACCTTCCAAAGCAAAGGTCTCAGGACTGAACACAGTCTCACCCGCTTAGCACCCGCTTCCGCAGCGAGCACCCAGGTCAACGGGGATGAACTAAACGGAACTGAACCTCTCTAATGTAAACATTCATTGTTTGATTAAAAAAAAAATGTTTACTCTATTTCCGTGCATACCAGTCCCTCTTACCCTTCAAACACCGTCCACCGTCGCTATCATGTCTTTCCGGGATTTCTTCAAGTGACTCGGGCATCTTGATAGATTATACGAGGATATAAAATACCGCCCACCGGCACCTTCCGGGCTCTCTTCAAATAACTCGGCAAATTGAAAGATTATACGAGGATGTAAAATACTCCACACCGTCACTGTCATGTCTTTCCTGGATTTCCTCAAGTGAGTAGCTCGGGTATGTAGATAGATTATACGAGGACATAAAATAAGAAAGCTAGGAACTTAATTGGCTAAGGAGCAGCTAGGCTCTTATACTTTAGGAAATTATGAAAGATTTGCCCATAGACGATGAGAGTAGGATGCCTTTAAAAAAAAAAAATCTCGTAATAAGAGATGAAAACTGATCGATGTAAAGGGATTAGATAAGACAGATTAAAGGGTCTGAGAACTAGACGTGATGCTCTGATGATGATGATGATGATGATGATGATGATGTCTGCGTTAACTTTTGTCAGCGTACCCATTTATTATTGAAGCTTACTACTTCAATTTATGCTGGAGAAAGAGCTAGATACTCCCTCCCCCCCCCCAAAAAAAAAAAGTTTCTTTATTATCATAATTATATCCTCGTAAGTAAAGAAGTGTTACCGTTGTGCCATTCTCACCAACAGTGTCCGACTTTCATTATGCGCATGTTGAACCGAATAAAGACAAGAAGTTCTGCCCCCATTTCTCCCGCTGCAGCACTCGATCGTCTGTTCTCTTTCTTGCTGTGACAAATGCTTATTTTACGATCGGTCATTAATGTAGCCACAGATATGTGAAACTGTCCATGATGCCCACGCATCCACCATTGCACGTCGTGAGGCGGAGAGCCGAGTGGTTAGAGCGCTGCCATCCGAACATGGTTCAATGCCCGATTAGCAAGTGAGGTCTCTAACACCTCACCCCCTCAACGACCTGAAAAGGTTAGGAGATGTACTTTATATTGTACCATTGCACGACGGAGTTACATACTTCACGGACGAGATGTAAGAGCGTAGTTGCATTATTAATTATTCTAATCAGGAAGTCCGGCAGGTCACAGTAGTATGCATGCGACAGACAGACACAACTGTGTTGGGTCACGAAAATTCGATCTGAAAATATTTATCCAAACTGTCGAGGGAGGATGGGGGGGTGAAAACTTCTTGCTAAGGAAATGAGGTGAGTAGTTAATGAGTGACGTGACGTGGATACTGGATAACATCATGAAACTTCCTGATATAAACAGAAAAGCGGGAAGACGGTGGTGTGTCATTATTAGTTTGGGTTTCGACTGCCTGCTACACTTGCGCTAAAACATAAAACAGAATGCGTATGTAGCCACATACCTTCAACTCCCCCGTCCCCTATGTCTAGAGTTTTGTTTTGTGTTTGGCTTTGTTTTTTTTTGTGTTGTATTTTTCACTTCTGACCTGGTATTCACATCCTAGCCCATCAAAAACAGACTACATAGTCATATATCTTTTGGTTTTTATCTATGCGGTGTCAGCTTGCAATGAGAGTGGTTTATGGGGATGCACACTGACCCTATAAGGCACAGACCTGTTAACAAAACAAACAAAAACAAAAAAAAGCAAAGAACAAAAGTTCATGTGGAACGCTGATCTGAAACTAAATCAGTTTGATGGGAAGGTGTCAAGCATGTGTATTGATCACAAGACCAGACTGTGAGTCCCTGTGACAATGTGCGGATTTCTGTGCACCAAGATGCTTTGTTGTGCTTAACGTTCAACGTGAGCAATAGCATCAGAGAAACAAGCTCGATTCTCGGCCATATCTGCTGCATGTTTGGTGTGGATGGCGAGAGTATTGTTGTTTCTGTTTTGTGATTATTGTGGTGGAGACGGTGTATATCCTATGTTTAAACAAATCACATTGATAACACAACGTACAAGACATGATAGGCCCAATGAGGGAATGTATTTATTGTAACATATTCATCTTTTTTAAATTCCCATTCTACAATAAAAATGGTGTTTTCCTAATATAGAATCAATAATTCTAGACCAATTTTAGGATGCATATTTTACAAAAGCATTTCCATGGTATTTACTGGTGTCCTATTATAAAATGCAGCCATGGAATCAATTTTTGCAGCCTTATAAAAAAATAAAATAAAAGTCAAATTGTGCATAAGAACAACAGAATTTGACCACCACATACCTCCCTAGATGTCAAGCTCTGGGGATCAGCCACTGACACATAGGACAGCAGATTTTGCTGCCCTCACAAAAAAGAGAATAAAAAATCAATTGAACACAGAAGATAAAGCAGCAGTACAAGAACCATTAAAGAGTGAAACAAGTTATCCTCACACAATCAGGCTAAACAATAAACACTCAAATCCTTGAAAGGCAAGACCAGATACTTTCCCAATGGCTTATTCCCATCTCCTAGTGTGTATTAATATGTCTCAATTATGGGTGGATGTATTTATGTGTGTGTATGGATGCATGCATATTATTGCACGTGCATGTGGGAGGCTTCAGGCATAAGTGGAGTGGAACCATGTTTAAAGTACACAGATGATCTTTGTTTTACACTGCTGGTAAGTATTTGATGTTTTTAAGGTATACAGTTGCTGTTTGTTTTGTATTGCCCCAACAACTAACAAATCTATCAGCCAAGTACACTCTCACATGATGTGTCTAGTGTGTTGGAAAATTGTGTGTGTGTGTGTGTGTGTCGCCCTTCCCCCTGCCTCAAATACAGGGAATAAATTAAAAATATATGAAGAAGATACTGATACACCTGCTCATGATAACATACCTCCTAATAATACTGAAAATGAAAAAGATGGTGATATTAGGAATAGACCCATAACTGAAGAAGAAATTAACCAGGCCCGACATCCATGAAATCTGGCAAAGGATCTGGACTAGCTGTACTTACAGGTGAGCTATATATTCATACCAACATTTACTGCCTTTTTATTGTTGTATATTTTTATTGAGTAACCTGATGCATGGACAGAGACTACTATCCAAACTGCACAAACAAGGAGATACTTCAAAGCCAGATAATTATAATGGCATATCATTTCTAAATATTTGCAGTAAGATATATAGTCATATTTTAAACAAAAGAGTCACACATTGCGTTAAACAAAATGATGTGGGAAAGAGCAGGCTGGGTTCCAAAACGATTATAGCACTATTGACCATATGTTTACATTGAGGAGCCTAAAAAGCTATATATTGCATTTATTGACTTTCAGAAGGCTTTTGATTCTGTTTCCCACAATAAGCTGTGGAATGTTTTAAGTAGGAATTAATAATATTTCAGAAAAATTATTTGGATCAATTACAAATATGTAAAAAGTTGCCAAAGCTTGGGTTAGAGTTACTGGTTATTTGAGAAATTTGTTTTAATCCCCTGGTACTTGAAACAAGGTGAAATTTGTTCACCAGTATTAATTAGCACTGTTTATCAATGAAGTAATTGTTGAAATGAGTCTCAGAGGTTGCCATGGGACCCAACTATCACCAGAACCTGATAGAGCTCTATGTCCTCCTGTTTGCTGATGACAGCACTATTTTCAAATACTGTTAATGGTCTTCAAAACTACCTAAATTTACTAAGCGAAACTGCAAAGAACCTCAATCCTTCTTGAATACAGTTGGTGGTCAAGAAAATGAAATTTTAAATGCATATAAATATCTTCGAATAACCCTTTCAATTTGTATATTCACACAAGCCCTTGAAGAATTATCACCAAAGGCCCTTAAAGAAGTTATAGCAATTTTCAAAGTACTGCACAGTCTAGATAATCACCTTCTCTTTTCAATAACCTTACTTACTTGCTCTTAGTTCTTCACCCCCCACTCCCAGTGTGTATACAACCATGAATATAAATGATGGCCATAGACTCTAGTAAAATTCTCTCCTGCTGTTGATGGTTTAATGACAATGATGATGATGATGTCTGCTGTTGTTGCTCTTATGTATTTTACGTGATTGTATTAACTCAATTTAAGTTTTCACATTACACACTCCAGCCTATGTCCACGATCATGATAAAGCCACTAATGGTTATGATTGTTGTTCGCTTCCCCTCAAAATACACTCAGGCATCTTCAATAAAAGTTTGAGAGTTTCAGTTGGAGCTCTCCCCCAACTTCATTATCAGTCAAATCAATCTTTGCTCTTTAGCACAAGAAGGCTGCAAATTCCAGTTCAAAATACTGATAAACTTACCAGCCATACCCAAATATTATCACAGCAAAACTTGAAGAAAAAAAAGGGATAAATAAGCCTGTTGTCCCAGCAAAATGCATTAGTGTACATTGTAAAACAACAGCAGAATATTTGTGTGATCAATTCTCCAGTACCAGTCTACAGCACTGACTTGTTCTGTGGACTAAATATTTTTGCCCTTTCTTGGATGTCATGATGATTTACTCCATGATTATAAAGTGCCATATATGCTGTTGAATTATGCAGGTCACTTTCCTTGCCATTGTGTTGACAAAAGCTTTACTTCTGCAGCAGTGTAGAGTCTTTTCTTACCAGCAAAACCTTAGTAGAATGTGAGGAAAGGCAGTAAATTACTGACTATTGTTCTGAACAATTATCTGAATAAAAATGACAAAGGTGCACATGCACTCAACATGTACACCATCATGCTCACACAAAACTGCAAGATGAACAATATTAGCATATGGAACAGAAAATCTGAACAAAAGAATCTACCCAAGCCCTCCACCTTCCTTCACCTCTGAAATGGAACAGTTACTAACAGGACCAAATTAAATCCCCATTCTGGAAACATTAAAAATGGATGCAGGATGCAGGCATAAGCCTAATAAGCTATTCATCTTGGACCTATCTGACCAATATTACTAAGAAATACTAACATTTTTCACTTGAAATTCAACCCACAACAACCACAGCATTTAAAATGAAAGAACATTCAGCTTGCCCTTACAAAATATTCTGTATCAATGCCACAATCACTTTGATGAGTTTACAAAAAAAAAAAGCAGCAAATGGAAACAGGCAATTTATGCTCCAGGAATGCTGCACAAGTTTCTCAAAACGCAAAATAATTCATTTACATGAAGTAACAGCCACAGGTATCTTAGCAAGTCTACAAACTATTTGGAATAGTGCTTTAATAAAATTATGTGCAGGTCCTAACATTCAAAGCTAGAGTTAACAAATCTGTGTTCCTTTCATGAATAAATGAATGACCTGGCATTCCTATTAACTTTACAGAGAGGGCCACAAGAATTATATCTGTCTTGTGTTTTTATGTTTGTAATGCGCAGAGAGCCTGGCTTTGGCTGGGATGCCGCACTATAGAAGCTCACACTATTATTATTATTATTAATATTAAATGAGCACATTAGGAAAGAATAGCAGCTGAAAGGCCATCACAGTCTTTGCAGACCAACATTCACCATTTCTTGATTTCATGAAACATCAGACAAGTGTAAAAATATAAGATGCAATGTGAGATTTTAAACTATGCAATACTCCCATAAAGAGTGAAAAGTTGTCCAAATAATGTGAGAATGTGTCAAGCCTTCAACCTGCACAATGTCAACTTTGGGAAAGCACTTAGTTAACACAGCAGATAATATTCTTCTTTAAACACAAAAATTATCTTAAACAACAAAGGAAATAATACTTGCTGCCCAGCTGTTAATGCAATTTAACAGTCATTGTAAATATTAGTGAACTTAAAAAAAGACGAGAAAAATAAGAAAGTTTTGGTCCAGCTGATGCTGCAATGTTTTCTTTTTATTGTTTCAGGTGTCAAAGGACCTATTGAAAAATAAGACATTATGATCAAAGTAAAATGTTGTTACTCTGTCTGCAATATGATGTTCAATAAAATTGACTTACTCTGATCTTGTAGCAGACTGGTGTTTCAAAAGACCCAACCTAATCACAAGGGCTGAAGAAAAAAGATCAGTATCACATAACAATTAGTGCAACTTTTCCTGAATGTTTCAAGAGTCCCTTTTCAATTAATGGGCAACTTTAAAGCTTAGAAATATGAAAACAAATAAATATAACATGTATCAAGACGTATAACCAAAATATGCCCTACCCACTTGCAAGTATTTTGAAAAGGAGTTTATAGGGACACGGCCCATCATCCATGCCTGAGGCCTTTAACCTGCTACATCAAAAACATGAATATATCTCTTTGATTGGTTGTTTAACAGCCAAGGTTTTTACAAAATCTTTTAGGTTTCTCATTAGCTGCATCATCTATTTCTACTTCAAACTCCTCTTTGATGTGCAATGATACAGCAGCTGACCTTTAAGCAACTACTGTGAGGGTGTTACAAACATCGGGTAGAAAGCCTTGCCACCAGTCATCATTTTCCAAAAATAATCTTAATGGCATTTTGAAACAATTTTATCAGATCTTTAACAATATGTGTACCTCTTGGACCTGGATGTTGGAAAGCATCTGTCTCATCACAAAGATCACAACTGTGGGCGCTCTGACCCTCTTACTAACACTTTGGACATCTTTTCAAAACAAGTCTTTAGGAATGTTCCTTATGGAAGAATAAAAAGTATTGTTGTAAAACAAAGAGATACTTAACATCACTTCATTTAGAAGCACACAAATATTACACTTCAGATCAATTTTACATGGTAACATGATACAACTAGTCAAATGTGACAAAAGTTTAGGCAAACAGCATGTGATGGTAATAAACTTTGATAAAGCTAAAAATAATAAAGCCCCTCTGCAGCCTGATGCAAAAAAAGTATTCATTGGCACTGTTCAGACTATGGTAAAACCACTATTTTCTACAGAAAGAACAGTCTCATAAAATGTTTACAATGAAAAGACTTGGGGTTATGTGCATTAAATGAAAATGCTCAGGAGAAAAGAAAAATTTGGTCAAACAATATTGCAGATAGAAAGCAGACTTCATAAAATGCTCTTTACAAAGACTTGGGTGTATTTTAAAGAACTTGTTTAATAACAGAATTTTCTTGGGGATAAAAGAATGTTTCTCTCATAAAGATATTGTACACAATGAACATATATATATAGTCTCCCGCATTGAGGGGGGTTTTTTGGAACACAAAGAAGGCAGTTTCACGCATGCTAGAACATTAGCAATAAATAAAGGTTGCAGCTTGAATTATGAATGTATATGGCATATGAGTTAATGCAGAATAAACTGCATATATGTTGTTCAGAAGCCTGCAAGTGATTATACCACAAGTACTATCATAAAGAAATGTGATCTGTATCCATATGCTTTCTTTTTTTCCATACCTTCAAAAATGGAAACCAAAATGGAAGGTTTGCTTTTGTGCGAACAACCTTTTGATCAAGGAATTTTTAAAACTGCCTCATCCGCTGACACAACAAGCATTTTAAAATTGCTATCAGAAACTGGATTTTCACATCTATATCCAATAATTGTGCATTTGTATCCCATCAGTAGACTTAAAATTCCTTAGTCATCTGCAATTTAAGATCGTTCTGGAAATATACAAATCATGACCTCTTGTTTAAACAACAAAAAAGCCTACAAAAATATGTTTTTCTTATTTCAAAGCAATTTATCAAAACTTCTGTAAACTTGCAGGAAAATCCATGCAAAAGTTATTTCAAGATGGAAGTACAAGATTCATTTAAAGTCGGTTACAATGAGTGAGAAGAAGAAATGTATATTTACAAATGTAAATCTGTGCAATATTGTTATGTTTACATATTGAAAAAAAATCGTTCACCTTGTTTATTAATAAAATAACTAACGTAACTGTGCCCATGATCACAGATTTTGTTCATTAAACAATTAAAAACACATCTCCATTTTCAAGCAACTGACAACAACAAAAAATCTGGAAGACATTTTAAACAGACTGCGCTGACATTGTTAGCTAATTACCCCTCACAAAATCTTACTCTCGCTGTTCCTGTCTCCCACTCTGTACCCTCTATATCCACCAGGTGAGGTCTAGTAGAACTTAAGATATTATTTATCTCACCTTGAGACACAGAACTTATGGCTGAAGACATTAATTACAAGTAACTTCTAATTTATGCAAATAGCATATCCATAGGGCAGCACATAATTTGATCATTTGGATAATGGGAAAAGTTTTTTCTAAGCATTTAAGTTCATGAAGTACTTTTTCTCATACCCAGCACATACTTTACAAGCTGGTTGTCGATTCACCGATGTCATATTAAGCAAGTACTTCCAATTTTGGTTACAAGGCACAGGGCACCATAAACACAAATGTTATCAAAAATGCAGTTGTTGTCAATGAGAAGACAAAGGCAGACTGATGCACAACTACAAGTGGAAATTTGTTCTGTAGTTTGCTTTTCTTTTTTGATCCCAGTCCTGGTGTGTCACAAGAAATCTGTGGTGGATATAGAAGTTTAAGTATGCTAGGTTTTCTTTAGCAAGCCATATAATCTTATTTAAAGTCATGTCATCTAAAAATAGTTCATAAACTTCTACTACATGTGCTCTGACTGAAGTGCTTGCCTATGCACTGTACAAATGCTCTGTTGCTTTGTGGAAAGACAAGAACAAAATTATCCCTGTTATCAACAGTGTGCAGCCACACTGCTTCTGAAACAATCTTGTGCAACTAAATTCTGTTGCACTGTCCACACATTGGGATGACCACAAGAAACTGACTGTGAAGTGGATCCTACCTTGCTACCCTGTGGGACATATCATCAGATGATGCTGAAATATACCATTCGGATGTCATTTTTCAACAAAATTATTACACTCTGGCCTATGTTGCTCTTGGGAAGCTTCATCATTGGATAGGAAAGGGAATGACATAGTTCAGGAGACAAGACATTAAAAATCAAGAAAAAAAACCCACGTCACACAGATGTGTGCACCACACTGTTTGTCACTTTGCGATCAAAAAGAAACAGGTAAGGTGTGTATGCACTGGTCAGACTAAAGTCATATATGGAATGAAGAAAAAAGTCAGGTTTCAAGTCGATCAGCACCAGCAGCTGGATGTAAAAGCGAACAAACAGCTCCTCCCTCAGGCTGACCGTGGCAAAGATAGACATGGGCAGCAGGCTGTCCATGCCATGGCCTGTGCAATGCTGCTCTACCTTCTGGTTGAGGAAAGCTGTGCTCTGACAAATGATTCGCAGTTTGCCTAGCAGGTCAGGACACTCCACAGCCTGCTGCACTAAGTTGTTGAAGGGCTGCACCACAGATTCAAACATTCCAATGACAGACTGCACTGTCTGACTGCTTCTGAGGCTGGCACTCTCTGCCCTCTGGCAGACATTGGGAGTATCTGAGCAGTCGGAGAAAAGATCATCGGAGTGGATGCTGCCACCACTGTCGGAAATGCTGGAGGTTCGAGACAGCTGCTGCTGCCGGTTGTCTTCTATGTCACTGCTGCTGTTGTACCGGCCATTGTTTCCTTCAGGGTTGTCTTCCCCACTGTCATGGACAGGTGATTCTGATGGCCTGCTCTGCATATCAAGATCAAACATCTCCTGACACAGCTTTGCACAGTCCCTGTCGGCCATGGCATATAATTCTGTGACTGAGCACCGCTGAAGATCCAGGCTAACTGCAGACATAGAATTGCTGGACTTTATTCTGGGCACTGTAATCATCTCCCATGCCTCACCCTTTGATTGAGAATCCTCTCGAACCAGACTATTCATGAAAAAATCTTCAAAGAACTTGTCGTCAACTATATCAGCCAAAGCTAAATTCGCAACAGTATGCTGAAGTGCCCTCACGTTGGCACCATGCACATGAGTATACAATGCTTCGAAGGTTTCCAGTGCTTCGAGGCAGAAATAGGGTATGTAGCACAACCAGGCACGGTTGGCATGCCGTGCACTGTTGGGCTTCAGCCCAGCTTCTGTGACAACACGCTTGGCAATGTCCCAGATATGTGATACAACCTGGTTTTTTACAGACATGATCAGCTGATCTGATGTGGCACGCTGAATCCTTTCACCTGCAAAAGCAAGAAGATAATGAACATGGTGCCTCAAACCAGTTAATGGGATAGTTGGGGACAGACCTTAAATTAGACACCCAACATCCGTAATTCTTAAGCCATAGATATCAGTTACCAGTCGATTCAACCACATCCCATGAGTCAATTCGACCACTACAGACTGAAGTCACTTTTTTAGTGTAATGACACAGTCTTTGCTTGTTGAATGTAAACTAAACGTTTTTTTCAAACATATTAGTCACATAATCCGTCAGTGTTATCACATGAAAATAGAAGCCTTTCGAAGTAATATGGTGCATGGATACCTATGCATAAGCAAGAAGAAAAAAAATATATTCCTTGCTTAGTTTACACAATAGCATTGCAATTGGCATGGCTCAGCTGTACGGAATATGGTCATAAAGCAAGCCTGCTTAGTGAGAGAAAATAGTTTGCAAAACTACACAGCATTTTTGTTAATCAAATTAGTTGCATACAGAGTTTCCAGAGACTTGCCCAGATGGATAAGAAGCTGTGTACGACTTCATCTACTTTCTGACCGAGTATGTCATGCAATCCTTTAGAAAATCCTGGGCATATTGCAATACATGCAAATGGAAGTTACACTTAAATATATTGTTTCACAAAAAATTACTTCTTCAAACCAGCGTCTTCACAAAGACACACACACACACACACACAAAGATTAAAAAACAAGACAAGATTTGCACAGGTCAAAAAAGGATGATAAAGGAGAGTAGATCCAAATTCACTTATTTTGTTGGTGAATTATCACACAGATCATGATATGGTTGAGTCGACTACAAGGATTGGTTGACTCGACAAACTGTAATTATGGTCAAATCGACTATGGGCTGTGGTCAAAATCAACTCATGCCATGGTCTAATTGACCAGCCCCAAGTTATCCTAACCTTAACAGTGTTCTTTCAGACCACGTTTACTGGGTATGTTATTCCTCAAACCCAACAGCCAAGTAACAAGTTCTCTCAAACTAAATAATGATCTCGGACTCTCTCAAACAAATCTACATGACATCACCTTCTACTAAACCTTTACCAGCATGCCTGACTATGCCTGCTAAATCTGTTTCACATCTACTTACTATTGCAAGAGCTACAGGCTGTTAACATGAACTTTTTATTATATCCCTTAAACTTAACTTGCAAATGATATATATATATCACACAATACTCTCCACATAACATCGTGACTTAAAAACGAAAGCTGCATATCGTTTGCCATGAAAACTACTCACTCAAATGACTGCCTGCTTTAATGGTACATGGAAATGTTGACATTTGCTGGTCTGTCTCAAAACCTGAGCACAAAATGGGCTCCATGCTATGGCTGTCACTGAGAATCACCGGAGCAGATCGACGCACAGGCACCATCTGGTCACTGATGATGCTCTGGATGAGGTCTTTAATGAGCTGACATCGTTCCACATGGATGGTGTAGATGGATGATTCTTTTTTCTCCATTATGTCATCAACCTTCCCTTGTAAGCTGGTCCATGTATGACTGCTTCGTTCCTTTCCCTGTTCTTGAATGATGACCGAGAATTCACTAAAATCACAGGAGCCATGAAAACTACCTGATTCAACCATCTTCATTGTACTGTCAATGGCCTCACGCATGGCTGCAAAATGTAACTTGCGATAAATAAGCCGTTTCAGCTCATCTCTGGAACTTCGAAGAGAGCTATCAGTTTCAACAAACACTTGATAAAGATTGAGATTTTCCTCTGATACTTTCTTCTTAAGCTTCTTCTTCCTGGGCACATGGGGTCTGTACAAGACATTGCGGATGGTTTCTCTGATGGTCATCAGTGTGCCAAGCCTCTCGTGGATCAAGTCCCGCTCTTTCACAATTCTTTCCAGCTCAGGAGAGTTTGGTTCACTCTTACGCATGTCATTAATTTTTCTCTGAACAATCTCTAAGTTCATGTTTTTGTCTGGAACATCTTTCATTACATGAACATAAAAGGCATCCACAAAATCCTGCCTACATGCTCGGACATATGATTCACTGCTTAAGTCCCCTGTGGCAATGATCCTGTCTTTGTGTTTGGTCAGTGCCACCTCCTGGACAGTAATAGCATTTTGCTTCTCAATAATCTCTTTCTCCAATGAACGTATCTTGATTGTGTATCTGCGTGTGCAGCCTTGCAGCAAGGAGATGTCAGCTTTCTGAAAGATGATGGCAGGAAAGACACAGCAGTGCAAGAGTTGAGCACACTGCAACAAATTTATTTCCTTGTTTGTTTATTTATTTTACATTAATTTCAGAGTTTATATTCTGTTTTTCATAAAATCCGTATCATGTTTTCAGCCCAGCTAAAGTGTTTATAATCATATTCAGAATAAGCATCAAATATTCAGCTTTTAAAGACACTGAGTGAAACAGGACAAACATGAGAAAGAATTAGACCTAACTAGTCGAGGCATTTTTCCCTGCATTAGAGAGTAATTATCACCTCCTCCTATCAGGCTGTAGACTCAGGGTTTCCAAGCTGTCAACTGACAGAGCAAAGAGAAGCTTCATTTTTCATTTTAGGTTTTTCTTGTAAATACCTCACAACAAAGTATGTACATGAATTTCTCTCATGAGACAATGAAATTGTATTCAATTGTACTCTACATTCTCAGTGCACATTTGGCATTACCCTCTTTATCGTATGGGTTTACCAGAGTGGTGATTACTATGCTCAACTTTAGATTCGCTGGTTCGAGCCCTGGTCAGGCCTGTGAGTGAAGACTGCTCTCCACCCAACCATCACCACCCCTGCCCATCCAGCAGAAACAAAAGCAAAGATGGTAGAAAAAGAGGATTGAGCACTGCCTTCCACATGATATCCCTGGGCAACACAAATCATTCAGGCTGTGGGACTTTTTACCTTTTACAGTGCAAGAAGTCCACGGTATGAGACCATTGCAACAGGACAGTTACCTTGTAAATACTAAATTAATAATATATCTCCCAAGCTCTCTCACTGCCTGATGCATTATCCCTTAAAGGTACATCACTGAAATGAATTATGTGCACAGATGAGAAGACTGATGGTCAAAGTAGGTATCTTGCGAACGGAGCGGATCTTCACTTGGGTTTGGGCTTGTGGGGAGGATGCTGTATTGAACTAAATCTTGCCACTAAAAAGTCTGCTCTCTAGTAAACCATTAAATATTGGGCATGGTACATAAAAGTAGTCTGGTCCCACACCTTTAGAAAAAATTAGCAAGAACCTCTGTACAAAACTGTGCAAAAGTTGCAAATGTATACACTATATTGTACATTCCATATTGTATATGGTATATTGTCTACACTTTATTTTATGCACTATATTTTGCACTTGAATAAGCTGTAAAATCTCTGTCAACCTCAAGTCTTTCACTCCGCACTCTAGCAATATTTTCATAAATAATCTTTGCTATTTTCATAAACTTGGATAATAGTGTCTGGCCTCCAGCCAAACATGGAGAGCAAATAATTACTAGGTAATCATTAAGTACCTCCAGCATAACCTCCTCCTCTGATAACTTCTGACTAGACGACTGTGTAAGAATCCTCTCGGCACGCTCAAACATCTCATCAGCAGTTGGATCAAAGTCTGACTCTCCACGTTCTTGTCTAAAGAGTGGACGGGCACTAGGTGGGGTGAAAGAGACCTTGGTAGAATCTTTCTCCTCTTTTTCTTTCTTTCGCATGGACACCTTCTCTTCCTTCTTCTTTCTCAGCATATCTACCACCTAGAAAAATACCATGGAGTACATCACAGATAAGATGACTTAGGGTATTCTCTCAATTGTACTACTAACAATAAAGAAACATAATAAATAGCTTTAAATGTTTTCTTTTACCTAAACTAGATCACCCAGTTTTAATAATAAAAGTGGTAATTATGGTATATATACATATAAAGTCCCCACTCTTGCTACAGCAGTTCATAGAACACACATAAAAGAATTCATTCATATTTGCACACAGACATGTCCTGTGATTTCTTTTTATTTCTGTTCAAGATGCATAACTGTACTTGATTTTCAGTTTGTCAATCTGTATATTCCAAAATGTGTGCTTTTATATATAGATATTTATGTGCATGGGTGCACATGTGCACACATTTATATGTATATTACTGCATGAAATTAAGAAGCAAATAAGCATTAATCTTGGATACAAGTCATCATAAAGATGGATAGTTTTGCATGTATGCTGTATTCATGCAGGTGCACTGAAATAGTTGGGAATGAGTAGAGACAGACCAGATGATGTAACAAAGAAGAATGATCAAAAGACTAGACTCTACTATAAGCTATAAGAATCCAATCACATTGCGTGCAGCAATATCCCTTCTATTATTCATGGCCTGTCCTGGAAGGATACTAGAAAAAATAGCAAGTGATGGTCAAAAATAAAAAAATGAAAACCTGTCTTTTTCATTAAAAGCTTTAAACACTGAATGATGACAAAGCACAGCAAGTGATGGAACAGCAATAATAAATAAATTATGAATACAACATGTGCCCAACCTACAAACAGGTTCCATTCCAGAAGGCTGTTCGTATGTACATTTGTTCATAAGTCAGTACTGGGATGGATGTGTGTTGTGATTACAGTACATGTACAACCAGCTCTACTTTCAGACATACCAATATAAACAATAGTTTTTGGTTATTTTTAATGTGCTTCAACAACCTATAAGTACATGAAATAAAGCTTATAATAGTTTATAATTACAGTACAGGTATAAACTAAAGTTTATAATAGTTGGAATCAGACCATGTGGGTACAGTGAGAGAGAGAGGTAGCTATGCTTCAGAACGCTTGTCCCCACGCTCCCTCCTGCTGCCGCCACTTAGCACTGTCGTTTTCTTTCGTCCCCTTTGTTCTGTATCTACTTAATCCACATCTCTTCATCGTTTTAAGCGCTAAGAGCATGCTATCTATGAGTGTGAATATGCGCTATAAAAATCTTCACTATTATTATTATTATTACTATCCTTACACACTAACTTTAAACTTGAAGATAATCCTTACAAACTACTTTTGAGCTTGATGACAACTT
The DNA here is from genome assembly GCA_004794655.1 of Marisa cornuarietis. Taxonomy (NCBI): domain Eukaryota; kingdom Metazoa; phylum Mollusca; class Gastropoda; order Architaenioglossa; family Ampullariidae; genus Marisa; species Marisa cornuarietis. The sequence goes on from SMMW01000135.1 coordinate 3,990,226, forward strand.
TGTTCGTATGTACCGAAGTTCATAACTCGACCCTTTGTAAGTAGGGGACTAACTTTATATGATGAATGTGAAAAAACACCTACAGAACATGAATAAAAAGCATATAGGATCAAGAGACAGTTAAATGGAGACTGAAAGAGAGAGAGAATGTGAGAGGAAAGAAAATAGTGTTTTGTGCTGCCGATGTCTACAGCTACGTCAAGGTACAGCACCCTGCCCTGTACACAGATATCACATGCAGAGAGTGTGTGTGGAGGAAGAATTGGTGTTTTACATGGAGCCAGCAACTAAGGCTATATCAATGCAAGGCAGCCAGCCCTGTAAACAGATGCCACATGCAGAGAGAGAAGCATGCCCAAGACAAGAGCTGAACTCAGGACAGCCAACTCTCACTGTATTGGTGACAGGCACTAACTGTTGCGCTACTGGACCACCTCAAATCCAGAGAGAGGAGAGAGTGCTGAAGTAAAGATCTCAGCCTGGGACACCTGATTTTCAATGACTGGTGCCAAACATTTAACATTGTGTCACCAGACTGCAATGGGATGGAGGGGGGAGTCTGCATGTAAAACCTATTCATGCAGCATGTTTACAGAGCTCACTTACATACTTGACAATGATATATTACAAAGGAACTGGAGGTAGAATATTTTTAACCAGGGGGGGGGGAAGGCCCAATCATCTCAAGCCTAGGCATAAGCAATGCAAGGGAACCCACTCAGCTGATAGGATCTTGAGAGTTCAGATAAGGAGACAGGAAACAAGGGTAACACAAAGCAACAATGTTGTAACAAATGAATCTAAGCACAAGCTGAACAAACAGTCAACACTGCTCTCAATTTTGTTTTACATCCTTTTCCACCAGGAAAGTCATGTCCTGTATCCTGTGGCAAACCTCCTCTTGGTGTTTACTTCCTGTTAACTAGCAAGTAGCAACCGTTCCTGACAGGTCAAAGACTTCCTTCACTTACAGGTAAATTAAGTGTAAGAGTGAACCAAACATTTTTAAGATATATCCCTCTTTAGAGAATAAAATAAATTTATTCCTACACACACCACATGTATAGATTCCTTTCTACTTCAGAGTAAGCAAGCACTCAAAAAAAGACACATGTGGATGAGTATCTAGTCTATGATTCATATACAGCTCTCACTCCATTCTCACTTACTCAGATCCACCCTTTCTCATCTCTGACCCCTAAACCAGCAGGTTCTATTCTAGTGAAACTGACACTCCCAATGTTACTTACAATGAAATGAAATACTTTTATCATAAAAATTTTACTTTCAAATTTATGTGACAGGCTTTATTTACTTGAAATTTGAAGTATACTGTGTGGCTCAAAATACCTCGTGTCAGAATATGAATATGTTTTTATGTACATGTTTAAGTTCAAATGTTCCACTTTCATGAAATGCCTTTATTTTTTTTTTTAAATTATCAATGATTCACTTATATTATCATTATGATGCACGTGAAAGCCGCGCGTAAAAAGTGCACGTTAACAAAATTCCTTTCGCCAATTTTCCACAGCAGTATCGAGCAAACTAAATGGAAGATAAAATAGAGTGTGTAATTTATTCAGTTTTCTGTGCTAAACAAAAAGTGCATGGTCTAAACAGTAAAGATGAAAAGCTTAGTAAGACTGTAAAGATACTCACCGAGGGAGGATCAGGTATGGCGGTAACAAGCTGGTCCATGACTGTCTTAGGGACCCAGCAAGCATCCCGACTGCTACAGTCAATGTAGACAGCTTCGACAACTGCGGATTTGAACCAAGGAATGGCATCGATGGGCACGGGATGTTGTTGACGAAAAGGGGACTCTGACCCTGGCCCTGGTGTCGGAGGTACCGTGGGAGACCTGGAAACAGCCTTTCCATTTACGATCGGAGCACAATCATCGTCAACACCGATGTTACTGACGATTTTGATAAATTGCTCAAACTTGAGGAAGAGATACATGGCGACCCTTCAGCCTTCCGACTGCTTAACCACTGACATTGTGCGATCGACAACCCACGTCCGTAGCTAATTTGGCAAACAATACGGAAGTCACCCATGAGAGGTGCAACCAATGGGACTAGCAATGTAGATATTCCCGAACAGCGCGAATGTAACCACTAACTTTTAGATGTATCAAATACACCAACAACTTTCTACTTTAAATTCCTTGTTATTTAGAATAACAATTTATGTCATGATTTTTTTCCAGTTTTAAATACAGAACTACATGTTACCCCAGTTACGAGCACAATAATTATTGTTCTCTACACTTGCACACCACTCACTCTGGTGCTGCAACTAGTCATCAATATTGACATTGTGAAAGTGCAGGATTGCTGGTTAATATTTAAAGAAGTAGAGTAAGGCAATAAAAATAGCAATGATGATGAAAATTTAAGTGATTTTCCTATAAAGGGCAAATCAAAGCACCTATATAAAAATATTATCTCCATATTTTTATGTTTCTCAAATGGATTATCGGAAGGTAGCTTTAGCCTATTCCTGGATGGCTACGGTCGTATGTACATACCATTCGCACTTGATCAACTTGATTTCTTGACCCCTGAAACTCACTTTTTTTTCAAAAACCGCTATTTTTCAAAACAGCTGATTTGAGATCTTGTATTTATCTATCCGTTTATTATTTTATCTACAGCAGAGAGAAAGTTAGCTTAAGTATGCCTGTTCGCATGAATGTGCTGTGGTACCGCGAACTCAGTGGTGTTATAAGACTTTAGATAGTTCTCCATAACACCGTTTCACGATTTTTTTTTCCTTGCCTCTGACAGTTTAACCAAAATGGATAAGTCAGGTACGGCCGAGGGTCGGGATGATGACGAATTGAGTGTACCGCGAGCAGCGCTGAACAAAATGATCAAAGAGCTCATTCCCCGTATTCGGGTAGCGAACGATGCACGAGAGCTGATCCTTAACTGCTGCACAGAGTTCATTCGTCTAGTCTCGTCGGAAGCAAACGAGATCTGCGTCAAACAGCAGAAGAAGACAATCTCTCCAGATCATGTTCTAGAAGGTAATGGCGAGATGCGTCCTCATCTCTAGTTTCTGTATCTGTCATCGGCAGAACTTTCTTATAGGGGGTAATGTGACGTCATAGGCTGGTCTGTGTTATTTTTTCAGAGGTTTAGGGTTAGGGTTTGGGGTAGACCATTACATATCAAGGGATAGAACCAAACTGCACGTTATTCTGTACACATTCTTTACAGGCTGTAATATATGCTGTAATTGTACTTGCCAAAAATTTGAGGACAACAGGCTTTTAGCCCCGTGAAACAGTTTACTCTGTTGATATAAACGTTTTCACCCTTAGATTCAAACAGTCAATTTATCTCTGATGACCTGGTGAGAGGTGGGGTGGGTGGGCAGTCAGAAACAGAAATGAGCAACTGCCTTTGCCAAAACATTTGAGAAAAGGATGCTACGGCATCATAAGAAAACAAAACAGGAATATGATAACAGTCAAAAGGGCTAAGAATGTGAAATTGAATCCTGACATCTTCAGATGCACCTACTCAGATTGATGCATACATATTTATGTCGCCATTTCTAAAATCTATAGTTCTAATTCTGCCATTGTAATTATAATGGAACACTTATATAACATGATTATAAAACCATGTTGCACTGTCTTAAAAGATTTTTATGTAAAACTACATGTATAATTAACTGATGTCAAATTCATCAACAACATACAAGATGATTTGGTCAGTTAAGTCACATTAGATCTTTCAGAGACTTAGCTCTCAGGAAAATGCCATATTATAATCTGATTCGTTCATTTTTGTTTTCTGGTGACAGGTTAGTTTGCACACTTTTTTTCAGTCTGCTGTTTGCGTACTCTTCTGCCTTTCCTGTTTTGGCGGTCTGATGGTACAACAGTTAGCACCTGCCACCAATACAGTGAAGGTTGGCTGTCCTGGGTTCAGCTCTCGTCTCGGGCATGCTGTTCTTTCTCTGCATGTGGCATCTGTTTACAGGGCTGGCTGACTTGCCATGATCTAGCCTTACTTGCTGGCTCGGCGTTAAACACCAATACCCCACCCCCTTTCCCATTTTGCTAAAGAGTCTGGTTGCCTTTACATGGCATTTCAAAGTTTACAGAAATGTGCTGGATGTTCACACTGGTGACTGCATACAATTTACAGCAACCAGCAAACAGCAGAACAAGAGAGTTAACCTTGTTCTATTCAAGGAGCTACCACAGTTGTGTCCCCTAAGAAACAAGTCAGAATGTGTCACTGTTTGCATAGGCTGTTTAGATAGCTGAGCCTTTGAAGCATCAGCAAATTAACTGCATTAGCTTTTAAAACATTGCATCATAAGTTTTTAAGTGGTGTAAAATCCGATATATATCCCAAAGTAATGAAACATCTTACATCTGTCACTTGCATCAATCATGTAGTAGTCCCCCGTACCTGTTTGTTCTTTAGAAAGGGACAGAAGTAAATCCATGGGAAGCTGTGATATCCTTGTGCTAAAAAGCACTGGTACATTTGAGGTTTTGATCATGTTTTCTGGATGCTGTAAATTTTATGCAATTACCACAATGTAGATCCCTGGTAGATTTCTATAAACTATGAAATTACAAGTAGAAGCAACCAGACTTCAGCAAAAATGGGGGTAAAAAAAGTAAACGAATTTATGTTTCCACTTAATTTTTAGAACTGTTACTTTCAAAATGTTGATTTTCAACTGCAAGCATATTTGTTTCTTTATACTATGTCTGCACCTGCTGCATTATTTGTTCGTGAGGTTAAAGTTTTAATCTGAAGGGCAGCATCTTTCTACTTATATCCGCAGCACTGGGAAGTCTTGGATTTGGTGCTTACAAAGAAGAAGCCAAAGCTGTTTTGCAGGAAGCGAAGGCTGTTGCAGCTAAGAAACGGCGAGGCAGCACGCGACTGGAGAACCTGGGTATACCAGAGGAGGAGCTCCTACGACAACAGCAGGAACTTTTTGAAAAGGTCTGAGAGCATCTCTTGGTGCCATCTTTCAGGTTTTTTTCACAAATACTTTTGCTCTTAAGTGACGCTAGGCAGAATTCCATCTTAATTGGTCCACATTTCAGAGCCATGATCATGTGGGGTTTTTTTTTTACTTCTTTCTTCAACGACTGTGCAGTCATACTGAGAGAGGTCACAAAGCTGGCAATGCAGTGGGGTTCATTTCCCATTCTTCAAAGTTGGATGCAAAGCTCCATCCTTTTCGGTCATGGCTCCTGGCACTTTGCTATGTAGATAGGAAAGCATTGGGTTGTGTATTTTGACTTTGGGACAGAGAAAGTAAAAAAAAGAGAGGGGAAAGAACAAGGGTAGGGATGTATGTGTGCGCGTGTGTGTGTGTGTGTGTGAAGGCAGATATCTGAAACTCGTTTATCCATGCTAATCATCTTTTTCAGATCCTCTATCAGACAGGCATTAAAAGACATCATTTTCTATGTGTATATATATATATTTTGTTTCCTCTATGTGTGACATATTCCATCAACCTGTACCATCAGTAAATTGCACATGTACATTGCTCCAAGTATATATTGCTACACTTTTTTATTATTGATATATTTGTGGTTCTTTGAGTTTCTGTCAATCACATCTTGTATAGTGTGCATTTTAAAACTCAATGCACTTTAATTGCTTATGAGTAAATGCATTAACAGATGTCTACATGCTATCAATCCAGAATAAAATGCTTGAACTTTATGCTTGATATCCTTCTTTATTTTTTTTAACCAGATAAATATGGAGAAACATTTGACCAAGTTTGAAACCATTTTATATAATGGTTGCATAAAAACTTTGCTAAATTTGATCATATATTTGTTCCTTTTTGACTGGTTAAGAAGGGTTTTAGCTGTCAGACTCTAACATCTGTGTATATTGACCTCTTCATTCACAGGCACGCCAAGAACAGGCCCAGCTGGAGCAACAACAGTGGCTTCAGATGCAGCAAGTCCTTCAACAACAGCAGGTCCTTCAACAGCAGCAGCAACATCTTCCTGGTCAACAAGTCCACATCACCCTTCAGATGCAACAACAACATTCATCTGCTTTACCATCTGCAGCACTCTTAGGCCATCCACCACCACCCAGCATGTACACAGAACAAAACCTTCAGTCTGGAGAGCAACCACAGCAACAAGCGCAGCAGGTGTCGCAACCCCTGCCAGCCTTGCCGTCAACTGCTGGAAATCTTGCCATGCCACCTTTCGCTCAGCACACCACCAACTATGACGATGACTACTCCTAGAATCATCTGCTGTGGAGGAAATATAATTACTTCCGTTGTGACAATGTTTTGAATTAATTCTGTTTCGGGCTATTCCCTTGTTTACTCCCCACCCAGACATCCGTTCTTCACAAATTTAAGCTTACTAAGTCAAGAAAACCAAATGTGTTTCAAAATTTTGTGTACTCACAACTAATGCAAAGACACTAAAATTACCTGCTATTTCTGGAAATTGTCTGGAATCTTTCCCAGGGTTGGAATTTAGGGGGTTTTTAATCTTTTTTTTTCAGCCAGCTGGCAGGGTGTTCTTTTGTTTGGTGTTTTCCATGATGGTGTATTTTCTGATGCATAAAGATATTGCAAATTGTCAGTCTGACCATTTTTTCCTAGGTTATTATAAAAGACATTGATAAAGGCGGTTAATGCCATTGCAGCAGTTATTTTGGTCACATCCACAATCTGCACACAACATCCAGACCCTCACTCGAAGATACATGACCACAAGGACTGATGGAAGTTTGCTGTACAAAGATTGTTTCAGTCATCACCATGGTTACAATTCCGTTTCCTGTATTTGAATCTGGATTAAAGTTCTGGTCTATTGGTGCTGGTGTTAGTTCACATGTTTGCATTTTCCTACCCTTCTTTTTCCATTGTGCTTTTTGGTAGTTCAATGGTACAGTGGTGAAGCATTCACATCTCCAATACAGTGGAAGACAAGTCAATACGGTGCCATGGGTTCACATCTTAGCTCAGGTACACTGTTCTTTCTCTACATGGGAAACTTGGATATAGCTTTATCACTGGTTTAGCCTAAAACACCAGTTTTCCCTTTCATCCCCTGCATGCTGAGCACTTAGATGTAGATTCCTAAAGTATGGAGAGGTAGCGTTTTGAAAGAGGAGGAGTATGAAGGATACAGCCTTATGAAGTAGAGAAGATGAGAGTAAGAAAGCGCTTGCCACTATACAGTCAAGCTCCACATTATAGAGGTATTGTCCAAGCTGCACTATTTCTTTACCATATTTAAAAATACCCATTAGTTTCGGAGAATGAGGGAGCGTATTAGTTTTAGCAAAGGAGATGAAAAGGTGTGCACAACCAGCCCCCATAAATATTCTTTGTACATCTTATCAACAGTCTGGAAAGAAGTTACACCCCACTATCCTGCAGTATAGACTTTTCTAAGAATCCTTGTCTTATTATTTTGTGTTTGTGTGTGTTAATGACATGCACAGAATGCAGGGTTAGTGACTGATCATCATTTTGTGCACTCATGAACCTGTATTTTTGCATGTTCCTTGTTAGGTTGCATTTTTTCCTGCAATTGTTTAAGACTGGTTCTTTGCAGAGCATCAAAATTCAGTGCTAGTGGAAAAAAAATGTAGAAAACACATGTGTTTGAGCAATGGTGGCTAGAACCCTATATGTTGGACCTTCACCTTTATCTCCCCTCCTCTTCTTGTCACATATGCTGGTGGCTGACGTCACCAACCGACCTGCATTTGTTTGTTACTTTCGCGACCTGACACCGCAATGATAAAGCGTTGGCTTGTATTATTATTATCGTTACAGGGAGAGTCTAGAATACTGGGATCAGCTCTCGTCCCAGAGCACACATTTCTTTTCGGATGGCACCTGCTGGCGGAAAGGGTCTGGTGGAGTGGTCTTCGGCTGTTTAGGTTACACCGTTCATCCTCCGCTTTTCCTCCGCCTGATCCCTTCAGTGTAAAAATTACCCTAAGGTTTAAGCACTTTCTTATCAATGGCAATGCAGCCGATACTTTTGTTGCAGTACGAGGGCCACACCTGTCAAAGTTGAAACAGAACGTTTGTCAGTAGGATCTTACAAATCGGCTCCATCCCCTTTTCTGCTTAGACAACCTTTGCGACTTACGTTGCCCAGAAGTACCCACAAAAAACGGTCTCTCACAGCGCCCAAAGGTGGCGTATGCATGAATGTACATTCCTGTGTGCGTTCATACAGAAGGGGGTTGGAGAGAGCACCATAGTGGTTCCCTTGTCGATAGCAAAATAAATTGTCTCCCCCTTGACTCGGTTAAAAATAGAACCAGGATAGAAGCTAGTGAAAGTCTACATTTATCTTTTTTTTTTTAAATACAATAAACATGTTGTTTTCCCCTTATTAACTCATGTTTACTGCGGATAAGACCGAGTGCATGATGAAATGGCTTATCTCTATTTCCAGAGCGATCGTCTAAGTTGCATCAGTTTCTTGTCTGAGAAAACGCAGTGAAGGGAGATTGTCTCCAGATGTTTTCTCGAGTTTTAATCAATAAGGGAATTAATGGACAACAATGACGTGGTCACGGAGAATATACATGTATAATAAGTGTTAATCTTTTTAATATTCACACCGAGATTATAGTGGGTACAGTTTCTTATCTCTTCGGGGAACGTTCTCCAAACTTTTGTAACCTTCACACGTTGTTTGACGGACCGTACAGTTTTGTGTCGCGTATTCAGCTGCATAAAGCTAACAGAAACGGAAGCAGGCAATACCGCCGTTAAATAAACACAACGGAAATTAATAATGATCGAGCTAGTCGCTGCACGGGGCACTCGAGACAACCGCTAGTTGAACTATAGCTTGAATTATGCGTGGATATGGCGGTTAGTGCATTCACCGCCTGTGCGAAGACATTAATTAAAGCAACGATGACTACTCCTCAAAGCCACTTCACCGTTTATACTCCTGCTGACACTATTGCCACTTGACGAGTGTGAAATTAGCAGCAGGTCAGCTATAATCGACGCAGTTAACGAAAAGTTGACAGCCTGGCCAACTTATTTGAATTTAACTCAGGGTAGGGGTAGGGTGAGCTATATATAGTGGATTACAATTTTAGGGACGCCGTTTGGGTTGAGGAATAAACATCTTATTCGACGCAGATCCTAAATCGATCAACCATCACTCAAGTGATTTGATAGAAACAGCTAGAATTCTGGCAAGGGTTCTCGCTGCTTTTTGCAAACTGTAGACCCCACCCTCTCTCTCCTGCTGTATGTTTGAGTGCGTGCGCACGCGTATGAATGTCGCATGTGCTTCTCTGTTGTTTTTTCTTAACTAGCCCGAACAAACACATGACACATAGTTTACCCTTGATTACACATCCGCACAACTAAACGTGGCAGGTCAGGCAATGATATACAGTTCCTGTATGTGTGCATGAGTGTTTTTATGCCTGGTGCACGGGTGCTGCCCCATAAAAGCGTGTATGCGCATGCGCAAATCCTTATTTTTCCCTGACCTGTAAGACTCCAGCTTTTCCATCGTGAGCTGTCTTCCAAGAGGATAATAATCCTAACACCAGATAAATACTTCCCCTAAATTTTAGTTTGAAAAGATGCTGGACACAAGCATATGTCGATCTGTCAAGTACACTCAAGATGTTTTGTGTCGTATAGTTTGTGCACCTTTCGCTCGCTGACCACGAATAATCAGTCGAGTTATAGTGTGGTGGATTGTTTTTTATGGCGTCTGTTATCTGCTTTAAGTCTGTAAGTGGGTAGCATTTTTTTTTACCGATTAGTAACATGATAATAAAGGGATAATATCGCTATTCTGTTCTCGAGATGCACATATATAAACATCATCATGCACATAATGAGATAAACAACACATACATCAGGATCGCAGCATTTCAAGTTTATACGTTTACGTTGTCAAGACCTTAACGGGCTTAACCAATGAGAGAGCTGAGATCATAGTCGTATCTGTGTACAAACGTGACGTCACGAGTTTCTCTTTTGTTTATATACGTGTATCTGAAGAAAGAAGGGGGCTGGAATATTCACCAACGTCTGGGGAAATAGTCTCTTTCACAGAGGCTTACCCAGGCATTGTGAATAAATAGTGCACCTCACTGAATCTTTAAGTGAACTTCGATACCAAGGCAACACGAAGGATGTGGGAGGGGGGGAGGACTGATATTTTCTACAAGTCAACAAGTAAGGCTTTATCACGGCAAAAAAGTAAACAGCTGTCACATACAGAGAAAGAACAGCGTGCCCGAGACGAGATCTGAACCCAGGATAGCCAATCCTCACTGTATTGGTGACAGGCGTAAATGTTGCGCCGCTGGACCGCGCAAAACACAACACGAGCAAGTCACTGCGCCACGGCGAGCGCTGACATCGTGACACCGATTTTCGGTCAGTCGTTCGTAAACAAACAACCAAACTAGGCAAACGACCTACCACGGCTACCAGCAGGCTGACCTTGAACTCATCCCCTTTATCCTTCTCCCATTTAAAAAAAAAAAAAAAAAATCTCGGTCTCTTGGCCCGCCCGGCCCGCCATTTAGCTTTAGGGAGAGGGTATTGGGGATGAAGAAAACAAGCTTGTTTTGTTCGGTCTCGTTCTTTCGGAGTCAGGATCGGCCAGCAACAATAATCAGCTCCCGCCTTTACTGGCATTTACTTCTGTGGCCTGGGAAACGCTGATACCATGTCCTGCAGACCGTTTTGGGGGCGGGGGCTCGCACGGACTGATTTTACTGGCGAGAATGACGGTCAAGATCGACTGCTGCTCAATGTCAAGGCAGCACTGGGGTCGTGACCGTGATCGCACATCCACAAAAGTGGCAGGCGGAAAATAAGATGTGAAGAGCCCACCGAGCCTACGTGCGCGAGTACGCGTGCGTTGGCGGAGCGAGTGCGCATGCTCCGACCTCTCCATCGGCGTTCACCTTGAAAACGTTTAGACGTTGGAGGATTTGTTGTGGATTTTTGCGGAATGGAGACCCAAAAGACCCCAGCATGCTTACAGACGAAAAACAGCCCATCTCTAATAATACTCATCAATAGCTACTATAATCTTCGTAAACGTTTTTTTTTAAAGCATGTTTTTCTTATTCTACCACTCTTGTAAATAAAGAATTGTACCGTTGTTACTGTGTGGTGTGAGAGAGAGATTTCCCCAATAACATTATATATATAAACTCTTTGATGGCCTTATATGCATGGCCTCACTTCATACTGTCTAAGCTACTGGTCGTCATGCAGTCTCTTTTGCACGTGTTGCCCTTCGCTCTGTGCCACGCATTCGACCGGCCAGACGGATGAAATTCTACAGACCCTTCTTTTCCCTCGAGCCCCACTGTTTGGAATTCTTTGCCCCTTTCTCTTCGAACTATACAAAGACTTTCGTCTTTTGCTATGGCTACGTTTGAAAATCCAGCCTCAAACTCCCACCTCCTTAAGAAATTTCTTTCATAGTCAAGCGAACTTTTCCGCTCAGTCTACAGCATCCTTCTTCTCACCCATGTGGTGTCATCTATTTGCTGATGCTTGTGTTTATTGTAAGTTGACAGTTTGGGATTTGTGTGTGTGTGTGTGTGTACGTTCACGCGTGAGCGTTAACAAAAAAGTACAGACTATATGAAGACTGGCATTCAGTAATGACATATTCTTACCTCCATATCAAAGGTTGGCCTCTGTATCTTGTATAAACAAGCATAGCTTACTGCGCTAAAGCAAACATATTTATGAAAATATCGTAGGCTATATAACCTTTGCAGCGAAAACAAGCCTCAAACGAGATCAACAAGGCTCATCCTACCCTTTGATATTACGCCACTGAGCTAGAAATCTCGCTGTAAGATATGTAAAATTGAGCGGGACACAATTTCGCTCGCACCAGAAAAAGGTGCTTGCATGTTTAAGGATCTTGATTTTTCCCGGCTCGTATATTCGACAAAATATTCAACCCAAAATAAAAACCAGTACAGCAGGAATGTAATCAGTCTTGTAACGTTTTGATGCGAAAGTAAAAAACTAACAATATATACAAATTATACAATATATAATAAAAAAAATTGATTCTGCGAGAAAGATGGGTAAAGTAGCAAGAGGGAAGGGGGCGGGGTTAAGAAGGACTAGCATGGTCCCGTTTCCTTGCTCTAAGCACCAGACGCGCAGCAGAGTTCTGTACTCTCTGGAGTCTCTGAATGAGGTAGTCAGGGCAGCATACGAGGAAACATACGAGGAAGTCAAACGTATATTTGATGCAACATCCGAACACAAGAAATTCTCAGAAATGGTGTTTCAGACCCATTGTGCCAACCTTTCTTATCAAAAGTTACTCTTAGTGGCACCGCTTATCAGCGCATGTGAGGCGGCTGCTTTCCCGCGATATAGCCACTATGTTCTGCCTAAAACACCAATTAAAAATAAAAAATATTTTTAAACAAAATATATTTGCAACTGAATCACGCGCACATCACTACGCTGTATGACGCAACAGATCTCTGTTAGTGCTCGTACCGTTATTTCCACCGGTCCTTCCAAGGTACTGACAGTTTTATCGGCGGTGGTAGATCCGTGCTGTGGTTTAAAGTCCTGAGACAAGTTTACAATGCTGTGCACACATTAGACGGATGATTCCTATAGGACAATGACCTTTGTTATGTGAACCCCACTATAGCCTGCTGACCTTTTATTCCTAAACCGACAACAATCTGTACTTATGTTTTCAAAGGTTCTTTAAAAACTTGCCTGCCTTTTGTGTGTATCCTTTCTCTCTTTTTCTCGGTGTGTGTGTGTGTGTTTGTGTGTGTGTGTGTTTGTGTGTGTGTGTTTGTGTGTGTGTGTGTGTGTGTGTGTGTGTGTGTGTGTGTGTGTGTGTGTGTGTGTGTGTGTGTGTGTGTGTGAACGTTCGCAGATGGGTATGCTTGTCCGAGACTCTGCATGTACAAGTAAGAGTCGAATGACTACTCACAAAGTACTTAAAACGGTCTTACCTTTGACAAAGGGAAACAGCATGTCCAGAATGGTAACAAGAAAAATAAAAAATATCAATATCAGTAATAGAAAAGAACAGCAAATCTTTATTTCTTGTACAAGTATTAACTGATTGCATACTAACGAAAAGGGCAGTCTAACCAGTTAAAAATCAGGTCATCAGTGAAAAGGAATAAATCATATCTACCAAACGCCACAGATAACAATACAGGTTATTGTTCCCTTAAAAATTAAAAACAACTTTGTTAAAAGTTAGATATTTGTGTTTAATGTTTGTAAGACAGAATTATTAAAAGATGATTTTAATGAGTACGATGTCGTTCTAGCTATTATTACGTATCCAATAGGCAACAAATGGCTTTTTGTTATTGTTTTTTCTCTCTCTCTCTTTTTTTGTTTGTTTTTTTTTGGTCAGAAGCAAGGCAGTTATCAGTTACCTTGATGAAAAAGAAGACTGCTGTTAAAAGTACTTTTATGTTGCTCTGAAGTGGACACTCCACAGGTTTGTGTCAAAATACGCCCAGCATGCCCATAACAGTGACAAAGCATATCACATGCTCACAACAGTGACAAAGACATACAGCATGTCACACGCTCACAAGAGTGACAAAGACATACAGCATGTCACACGCTCACAACAGTGACAAAGACATATAGCATGTCACACGCTCACAAGAGTGACAAAGACATACAGCCTGTCACACGCTCACAAGAGTGACAAAAACATATAGCATGTCACACGCTCACAAGAGTGACAAAGACATATAGCATGTCACACGCTCACAACAGTGACAAAGACATATAGCATGTCACACGCTCACAAGAGTGACAAAGACATACAGCATGTCACACGCTCACAACAGTGACAAAGACATACAGCATGTCACACGCTCACAAGAGTGACAAAGACATACAGCCTGTCACACGCTCACAACAGTGACAAAGACATACAGCATGTCACACGCTCACAAGAGTGACAAAGACATACAGCCTGTCACACGCTCACAACAGTGACAAAGACATATAGCATGTCACGCTCTCAAGAGTGACAAAGACATATAGCATGTCACACGCTCACAAGAGTGACAAAGACATATAGCATGTCACACGCTCACAAGAGTGACAAAGACATACAGCCTGTCACACGCTCACAACAGTGACAAAGACATATAGCATGTCACGCTCACAACAGTGACAAAGACATATAGCATGTCACACGCTCACAAGAGTGACAAAGACATACAGCCTGTCACACACTCACAAGAGGGTCAAGACACCCAGAGCGTCAGAGTCTCAATGAAGACAAATGTCATATTTTCATGTTATTTTCACATTATGTTTCTACAGTTATGACAAACGTGTGCATTTCCTCAATGTAATATAATTCTGCAGTTAAATCTAGGGATAGGGCAACGAACAATAAAGATATAGAAAGCGTATGTATAGTTTATATCCTATTATTTGTCCTAACGATCGTTCCACGTAGCGCCTCTTATGATCTCTGTCCAGGTAGCCGACATAGACCTGTGGCAGAAAGCAAATGTATAGTCTATATCCTATCATTTGTCCAATAACAATCCTTCCACATACAGCCTTTTATGATCTGTGTACTTCCCCCCAATATTCCGTAGGATTTGTCATAAAAACTCATAACTGTGCAGGCCCCCCCCCCTCATCCTCCAGGGCGGTCCAGTGGCGCAACGATTAGCGCCTGTCACCACTACAGTGAAGATTGGTTAGCCTGTGTTCAGCTCTCGTCTCGGACACGCTGGTCGTTCTCTGCATGCGGCAGCTGTTTACAGGGCTGGCTACCTTGCCCTGATATAGCCTTAGTTGCTGGCTCAACGTTAAACACCAATCACCCAACCTCCTCATCCTCCACCCCAGCTTTAAGATATTCCGACACTCAAGAGAGACACTTAAGATACTCAAGACACTCTGCTCCCCATCTCCAGCTCAACCCCTACCCCTAAAATATAAGCTCATCACTCTTGCCTACTCCGAAACTCAAAACTTGTTGCCAGTCAAGGGCTCATCTTCACTGCACCTAGGCCAGGAAACGCCCCTTTTGTTACGACAGAGGGTAGTTCTCTTAAAAGGAATAAACTGGGTCGAAAAACAGATCCAGTTTGTGAAAAGTGCTCCCTGTGCTGGTGTGCATGTCTTTATTCTCCTCCATTCAAGATCAAAGGTAAGCGACTCTGTCAGACTGATTGTGCCAACGTGTTTTGTGACCGACGGCCTTACGTGACCTACGAGTGGCTACGACCTTTATTGTTCCTCGGGCTGACAACTGCTTAAAGAGCGCATTAGTACACATCGGTCGTAAGCAGGAGGAAAGAATGAAAAGAAAGAATAATAAAAAGAAAGTAGACATTGATTTCTCCCCCACCTGCTCTCTTTCGGGTCGTTCACGGGCGTCACTGTTTCTATATTTGTCCCCACCCTCTGTAACACACCGTCGTGGTGACATCACATGCAGTAACGGGACTCAGGACCCTCGCAGCCAAATGTTACCGCATGGTCGTTGTTACCCACAACAGATCGAAAGTGCTGGAATGTTATGAAGTGCATCGACCTTCTGCAGATGGCTGCCAGTCAAGTGTCATACGTCTCCTCTCCTCCCGGGTGAAACTTTGCATCGGAATTTTTAGTTCAGACGTTCCAGGTTTGTTTACACAGCCATCGAATGCAGCCAGCTTTTGCCGGGCAAGGTTCCCTTCCTATCGAGCCCATACGATTCGGTTTTTTTTGTTTGTTTTTTTTTGCCATAAAAACCTTTCCCTCTCTACCTGTTTAGTGTTATATCCACCTAGGTATACACTGTAGGCGTATAAACAGTAATAACTCTCCGAATCACTGTTATTCTTGCATTCAGTGTAGACTGTATACAAAAATGTAGACTATACACACAAGTGTAGCTAAAATATACAAGAATGGATTGATGACGTCCCGTGTGTACAATAAAGGGGATCAATGACGTCATGTGTGCACAGTATGCGTTCTTCACGTGTGCTCTGTATATATATATATATTATTTTAAAGCTTGAGCAGTGACATCGTGTGTATATATATATATACTGCCAAGAGAATTTGGATCATCAATGTTGTATGCACATGTTTTATTTACTGACCGTTCTGATGGTGTCGCGTGAATACATTGTACAGAGAGACGGTGGATCGATCAGATGGATCGATAACATCACATTGCCTTTTGAGGGCGGATCCATGAAATCACGTGTACACACTGTATTCTAAAGCTGGACCGAGGTCGTCACATGCGCACTGTATGTTGTGAAAGGTCAGTTGATCTTCACAAGGAAACAGACGGCTATGAGTAAACACATCGATCGTCTATCATCGATCCACAGTAAAAGGCGATGTGTCGAAGGAAGCTGTCGCCAACCAAATGTAAGACTGATGACATGAGATATTTAAACTTATCGACTTCAGCATTTCTCTTGCAAAATCATATGATGCTGAGAGCACACATTGTAATTAAAGTGGTCTAGATGAGAAATGTGACTAGGAAAATATACAGTCAATTCTGAGGGATTTCTGATGACTAGGCAGACCTCAAAGATGACTAAAGATGTTGGGGGTGGATTCCAGCCCTATCATTAGAACAGCTCTCACTGGAGATTCTAGGGTCAGACAACCTTTCTAAGTCAACATTTCTGCAGAATACTTTGTACCAGACGACACTAGGCTGTCGAGAAATCCAATTTCGACCGATGAGATTAGTCCACCAGCTATAAACCAAGTGCTGGTAAAGATAAAAAGCTTTTTAAAAATGTCAACGTTTATTCGGGTGCTGAAAATGGCAATTTTCTTTTTCTGCGTTCGGCAGTTAGCTCCCTTTGCCGAAGGATGACGCAAGACTGGTACTGGAGATCATTAATTAATTCCCATCAGCCATAGTTGGGTACGAACATGGACATGCATCACTGAATTGCTTGCAGATGAATGGTCCGCGTTTAGTACAAGAACGAGGACAGTGTCGAAAGACACTTAAAGGTTTCTATGTACGTTCGTGGAATGAGCCTCCACCCCTTTCGGCAACATAAAATGAGTTTTGTTTAGTCTCAAAGAAGATTGATTGATTGATTGATTGATTGATTGATTGATTGAAGCCCAAGTAGAGATCTCTCTAAATTTAGAAGCAAATTTCTATAATCAACAGATCTCCCCAACCTTAGGGTGTTTTTTAATTACTTGTTTTTTTTAATTTGTCATCAAATGAAGACCCACTTACTCGATCTGCTTCCTACTGAAATAGTACCGCTAGATACGCGACATGGGTGGGCATATATAATGGCTAACTTCCGTTAACCTTTCTCAAAGCGAGGCGATGTCGTCTGTCACGGTGAAATGGAGGAAAAAATGAGCGGAAACGAAAAAGGCAATAAGGGAGGTGGGTCAACAAGTCTTTGCCAAAGTCGATAAACAGGCGTGGGGTCGAGCTGTCAGTTACTGGATAAAGATGATTTAAGACTGCAAAAGGACTGCATGCTTTGCGCAAGACATATGATAATTAATCCAGTAAGACAAGATGAATAATTAGGAATTTCCAAGAGAAGACCCGCTCTGTTATCGACTTGTGCCCTACGTGCAATTAGCCTATATAGGCGTTGTCTGCAACCTTCGCGTTCACAGTCTTGTTCACATAATCCTACACATGTCCCGCGCAATCATGCATACTCGTCTCAATTATATGCAGTCGTCACAGTGAGTCAGTCACACACATACCATACACACGTACACACTGTACAGGTGTGATTTAAGAGACAGCATTCTTTTCTGTAGATATGCTAGGGATATACGTTAGGCAACATGCTGGTTCGGTTGTATGTGGTTTTTTGTTTGTTTGTTTGTTTTTTTATCGTCGGCAAGAACGAGCGGCCTTTCTCTACAGTCTACAGCGTGAATTGGCAACGACAGAGTAACAACAAACATTTAATAAAACAGCTTATTCCAAAGGTAATATAAAGCCCCCCTGGTACACACACATTACTAATTATGTTGGTTGTGGGTGCTTTAAAGGGAAACGCAAGGCAAAATAAAACTGTTTAGAATCGCACAAAGAGTATGATTTAGAATCTCATTTATTTCCTGTCTGTTCATATACAAAAAGTTGAAGGTTGTGTAGGGTGTTGTGTTTAATAAGAGAAATTACACAGAACTCTTCCGTCTGCCTGCAACTAAGTCCTCGTTCTCCGTCACGTGACCTTATGACGTCAGCGTCAGCAACACCTGAGGTTATAACACGGCGACCTTGACCAGCCCTGTACACAGAGAAAAATTACGTTGGCTGGAGGCGAGGACTCAAACCGCAACCCACTGTGCTCTAGGACAACCGGACATCCATCTCATAATTACTTGCGTCACCTCCCGTAGCTTTCGGTAAGTCCGCTAGGTAATTCCTCGGCGGGTTGCTAGGTCGGAAGTAAAGTGATAGTTGTGTAATGGCTGTAGTTGGGGATGGGGTAGGAGTGTGGATCGAGAGGCTGGTATGAGGTAAGGATGGTAATTACACAGTAACTTATACAATGTGAGCCCTTGCCTACCCTAGAGGCTTTATCCTGCTACGGTAGTTTGGCAGCAGTCTGACTTGGTGTTTCGCGCCGTCAGCAGCTGTTGATGAGCGAGTTAGCCCAGCTTCTACCAGTCATCCCGTTCAAGAGGGTGTATACTAGTTTCGGAGATAAGATCTGAAACCAGGCCAAACACTTCCCCCAATCGCCACAGGACCAGCGGACCACCCGCCTCTAAATATGACCCCCACCCGTCCCCTATTAGGGTTTTTAATACACAAAAAGCAAGGGTTTCTAAACACCTAATTAAAATTGTTGGGGAGTTAAGCTAACTTTCCTCATCAATCAGCAGTAGAAAAACGTGCACAAGAGTGTGCAGTTATTAATATTGTCATGCCATTATTTCTGATGTCATGTTTATGCACGTAACAATACGTCACGGATGGTTAATGGCTTCGAATGGCGAAATATATACCTTACATGTCCGTTTTTGTTAGAAAATGTCTGACACGGTGTGACCTTTACTCAGACTCCTCTCCCCTCTTTCCTTACCCGGGTAAATTTTCTTTACGTGTTAATAAATCTTGTGCGTAATTTACGCACTCGATCTGCGCGACAGAAAGCCCTGCTCCCCTACACCTGTATGGAATTTTCATGTGCATTACCACTTTCTGACCCAGGTGCCACCTTTTATGGGCGATCCGGTGGCACAACGCGTCACCAGTACACTGAGGATTGGCTGTCCTGGGTTCAGATCTCGTCTCGGGCTCACTGTTCTTCTCTGCATGTGCTATCTGCTTACAAGGCCGGCTACTACTTTCGTTGTTGGCTCGGTGTTAAACACCAACTTCCCGCGCATTTTCTTGAAAAAAAAAATTTGTTGCGCTTTGTTGGAAATTAATGTCCGCTTTGCGATGAGGCAATTAATTATCCCGCCGGAATATTTAGACGAGCACTCAGGTCGTGTGTTTAGTCGCAAGCCTGACCTTTTGACCTGTTTTGGTCTGCAGGTCTCTTTTTCCTTCACCGCCATCGTAGCAGTCCTTTCAGTTCTTTCCCGCGACCTTGGATCCCCCCTTCCCTCCCTCTCTTGCTCGCTCGCACACTCGCACCAGTTTGCGTGCGTGAGCCGGTTGTATCCGCTCATATCTGGTCTGATCGAGTGAGAACTAGATAATCACCTTTCAAGTCACGTAACTGGATGAGGAATTGATGTTGGAGGAGATCGATGTTAGGTACAAGTGTGTGTGTGTGTGTGCGTGTGTGTGACATTTTCAGAGAAAGAGAGAGGTTTTTATTTACAAGGATTGATATGGTAAGCAAAGCAGTGAGATTTTTCAACGTCTATAGCCTTCGCTGGCGAATCTATGCTATAGTGTAACAAAAGGAATAAAATATAAAAGAAAAATAACGGTGAAATAAATATCAAATAAT
The DNA here is from genome assembly GCA_004794655.1 of Marisa cornuarietis. NCBI lineage: Eukaryota > Metazoa > Mollusca > Gastropoda > Architaenioglossa > Ampullariidae > Marisa > Marisa cornuarietis. The sequence continues at coordinate 4,010,208 of SMMW01000135.1, forward strand.
AATAATTCTTTTTTGATAAACAACAGGACGTTATGTACGCGTAATGTCACGAAACAGCTACAGAAAAAAATTATGGCATTTACTCTGTATGCCTGCTTAGTGGAGGGAGGAAACCGATCGTCACTAAACACACATACCCATATGTCATATACAAAGCCTCTCTCTCTCTCTCTCTCGCACACACACACACACAGAGGGGTGAGGGAGCCTTTGCCAGCCGGTGTAGTATAAATCCTTTGCAACAGCTGGAGTTAATCATCCGCTGTATCAACTAAACGAAATTACAACCTCCATCGCGTTTCAAATGATGTAGGACAGATGACACCTGCGACGGCGCTCCTCTCCCACCCCCACCCCCAGCCGCCCGCCTCAGTGATACCAAGGTACATCGAGACGAGTCACTGAGCAGTCAAGGTCTGCTAGGACATTTCACGCCTCGCCCCGCACCGCCGCCTCACACTTCACCCTCACACCGCACGCACGCCCACTAGTGTGTGACGAGCAAAGGCTTGTACTCAAGTACAGACTTGCGTTCACAGCCTATTCCCTACCCTCCCACTTTGGCACCAACACCAACACCAACACCTCCCTAGTTTACTACAGAAACCGCTAGTCTTTGTGTGCAAACTAAATGTTGATTGACTGACGAAGTTCGTGTGTATCTTGTCAATGTGGTGCTACCCGAATACACCCGCGAATGGATCTTAAAATGAAGAGAAAGGGAAAGATAACTTGCTTCTTGCACAGACAGTGTGAGACAAAAAGGCCCTTTCTGAACGGAACATTTAATTGCAGGCATAAAAGTGAAAGGAAACATCCCGACCTACTCGATCCCCATCCATTCTATTAACGCTGAGAGAAATGTGTGCAAAGGCATAAAATTAAAATAAAGAAAGAGAAGAAAAAAAGCACGTGGTTACGGTTCACGTGTAGTTTATGCAAGACGAGGGCAATGAAAAACATGCAGCACCGCCCGAATTTTCGATTGTGTTAAAGGACTAGTAGGGCGCAATTTTTTTCTAATGATGAGTTAAAGACCAACCTGAATGGTTTGCGTTTTTTTGCAAATATCGGTAGATATAGGCGATATAAACCTAACCTGTAAATTGCAGCCTCTAAAACCCAACCGTTAATTAATTATCCGCTACCAAAGTACGCGATTTGCACCTTTCAACGAGGGCTGTTAATAGTGTACTACGTCACACAACATTGGCAGCAGTCAACACCAAACAGAGAGAGAGAGCGACAGTTGGGATTATTCGGACGTTAAAGTCTGCTTTTCTCGTGCTAAAGTAGCAGTTTTTCAAAACCACGAGAAATACAGACTTTCAGCCTCCCAATAACCCAGTACACAAACACGCTTACAAACATCATTTGAAAGAGTTAAAAAAAAACACCGACGTTCAGTGTTGAACACGTTTACATTGTCAAGGCTTCAGCCAGTGAGAGAGCTTCAACCAGATGAGAACTTTTTGTATTTGTATACAAACGTGTCGTCACGATTTGGGCCTCGATCTTTCTACGCAAGGTGATGTGTGTGTGTGTGGGGGGGGGGAGGGGAACAGAAGGAGAGTATATTTTCCCCTGATTTTGGGAAATAATATCGTGCTAGCTTTACCTAGTGTTTAGAGAAAAATAATCTCCCCACTAGTCCTTTAAAAGGTTAAAACGCACATAAAGAGTTCCATAGTCTCGTGGTCACAGAGTTCACCATTTCTAAGAAAGCGAAATCTACGTCAGTGGGTGGAGAGTGGATGAGTATGGGTGGGTTAGAGACTTAGAGATGAGGAAGATTCCAATGATTTGGCCACTCGAGTTCACTCCGAGGTCGGAAGCACTAAAGTAGAAGAGTAGATCCTTAATATATACGTTTTATATCTTTATTATAAATTTTTATCTAAATAAATTAAAAAATTTAAATGTGTGTAAGGCTAGGATGTGCTATTGTTTGGAAACAAAGCATTTGCACAACTAACGCTATAAATGCTTAGTTAATTACATTCATCTGGTTTGCGATACTGCGGAAACTGCGTTTATTTTTATTTTTTAATTAAAAACAACAAAAATCTGTTTTCAAAAGGAAAAAACAAACGTAAAATATTAATTCTAAATAAGAAACAAAAATTAATTAATGCAATAAAAATGAACCGCCACTGCAGGTGATTGTTGAGAGTACGGCTATCGATCACAGGAATAAATGATGGTGATTGTTTATTTTCGTGCATCATCCTATCAGAGACAGTCAAAAGAAATGGCAAGCGTGTACTTTCAGTCTCGCAACACCGGTTGTTAGAGAGGAAGACACGAAAGACATTCGACTAAAGCCTTTGGTGAAGGAGGAGGTGTGTAGAAGACGAAAAAAAGAGAAATGTTGCACGAGCCATGCATCAGGCAACACTTAATATGTCAGAGAACATTTCTTCGTGCTTAAGGGCGTTAGTCGATCTATAGTCACGTGAGTGACGTGACATAGTTGGGGGTGGGGGTGGACTAGGGGTACCGTAAGCTGGGAAGGCTGCTTAGATGAAAAGGTGGGGGTAACAGCCATCTAAGATTTGTGTGTGTGTGTGTGTGTGTGTGTGAAAGAGAGAGAGGGAGATATGAGAGGTTCACATGTGCAAATCGATCAAACTGAAGAAAAATTAGCAGTGCCCTTGTATCAGAATGACACGTACGTAATCTTTCGATACACTGACTCATCCTTGCAGTCTGTGAGTTCTTACCCTGGGTTCGTTGAAGCGAAAATCGGAAAGATAATGTCAGCGACTAGCACTTAAAGAAGAATCAAATGATGACAAAGATAATACAAAACCCGGCGCAAAAGGTGTGTCCAATCATAATCAGGCACGTACACTTCTTTCGCGCTGACGTAGCATTATATACCGGTCTATAAATTCTTACCGTTCCTCGAAAGCTGTGTTTAGATATATATATATATATTTTTCCAACACCCATGATGATTTCATCACGTTTATTTGACCACACCCTCCTCTTGCCCCAGTCAGATCTATGAATCCAACGAACAAGTGCGTGAATGAGTGCAAGAGTGTGTGAGAGTATGTGGATCTGTGTGTGTGCGTGTGTGTGTGTGTGTGTGTGTGTGTGTGTGTGTGTGTGTGTGTGTGAGAGAGAGAGAGAATGGTCGCTCTTGAGATTCTTTTCCCCAGTCAGTCTTTAACCTCTCGGGATTGCATGACTGCCTTGGCTTTTTCTCCTGTGTTCTGTAAAGACTTGTGTTATTGACGTAAGCCACGTCTTTCAGCGTCTCTCCCATGTCTCTGTTTACTTGACATTTCCGTTCTACGAGGCTTAGACATCTACAGCTTCTGTAGGCAGGAACGTTAGCCACACCACGTCAGGCAGACGGACTTACAAAGCTTTGCTGGGAAGGCTCCATGGCACGCTAGCACGAACGCACGCACGCACTCATTCACGCAGACGAACGCCCGCAAACACACACATGTATAATTACGTATGCGCGTATTTATTTATTATGTAAGATTGTGTGAGGTATGCGAGAGGTTTTACATGTGTGTGTGTGTGAGAGAGAGAGAGAGAGATGAAAGTCCCTTTGACCAGTTCTAGACCTCCATGTTATCACCACAACGCGAGCAACAGTAATTTGTGATGCTACATTCTTACAAAATTAAACACATTCGTGCATAGGTAATTATATACACGTACATATGTGGGATCACACGCGCGCGCGCTCAAAGCTCATTTCATCAAGGAGCAGCAAAATCGGGATTCGCGTGTCCTCACGTATGCAATTTTTATTAATTAAATACGACTCCTGGACATCTTTCATCGATTCTGAGACTGCTCTTGTGTGGCTATATGTGGGCCTATGCTTATCGATGTGTCAGCACTAAGAAGGGGTGGTGAGATGGGAAGGTAAAAAGAGATGTTTGTATCAAAACATAAAACATTCTCATCATTCTCACAAAATTCACAACCCTCTCAAAGCATAGTACACATTCACCTTACCGCATCTTCCAAGACAGTCTATATCACAGATGATCTCGAGTTTGATTTTCGGGATCGCTTTAATCGTGTACAGTGAGACGTGCCCGTAATCATAAATAATAAACACAAAATTTGTATAGCGCACACTCACACTCATAACGAACATGGACAAGGTATGAGGAACAGAAGAACAAACAACAAATGAACGACGGAAGGATAAACAACAGTACCGATGAATAAAGACAAATACAGAAAATGCAAAGTGAAACCAAGTAACAAAGACTGAGAGTATTGTGATTTTGCAAAAGGAAGACGAGTAGGGAAGTAGCAAAAAGTGGAAAAGGGAGGAAGGGTGTGAAAAAGGATTTAACATTGTGGGAACTGGTGTTAGGAGCGTTTTCAAGTATCGTTTTGAATTAAGTTGCAGGCACAAGCAACAGCAGATCTCTCATGTGCTGTGATGGGGGGGTGGGGGTGAGAGAGAAAATGGAAACGAAGACCGTAAACGATAGGAAAGGTGGTTGGCTTTCGAAAATGGGTGGGCAGGGATGCGCATTATGGCGACAGCGCAGCTGATTCAGCACACCGTTAGCACGAGGCACATCAATACCAGTCTTTAGCGCCGTAATCCCTTCGCCCCTTCCATTGACAGTTTCCTCTTCTCTTAAAAACAAAATATGAAAGAGTCACGAGGTGCGATGATAGCAAACAATTAAAAATTAGGACAAAAACCGTCGAAGGGTACACGTGACATTGACCCCTAACCCCTGACGTCACGGTATTTACGGCAGGCGGCGAATCCCGGTCGACTCAAACCTTAATAAAACGCAGGCAGCGCCGGTTCGCCAAGTCTGTACAAGGTCTCGCGGAAACCGACCGCATGGACGAGGGAGCACGTTGCTGAAGACAGACGTCTGCGTTTAGTGACTTTGTGATACACCGCTAAACACATTCAAACCGAAGCATTTTCAGGTAATCTACTTCATTTAATTCCATACTTAGTCGATTTTAATTTCATGAACGTTGCGTACACTTCACTTTCTCAAAATAATTTTTAATTCGTTACGCGGGCTCTTGTGAGCCTTTCTTGTGTGAAGCTGTTTTCTTTCGCTTGGGCTCGCTTATTCGATAGAAAAAGGATAATAACTACTCCTGCCCGATACATGCATAAAATACACAGAGAAAAAGACAATTCTACTCATAGAATAACGTTTTTGTTTATCACACGGAAGTTTTACTTTAACGCATGGAATAGCTGTTAGCCCGTGTAGTTACACTGGGCCAAACTAGTTGAGAGTAGTTCGTTGGCCAGACCACAGTTATCGATTGCCGTGGAAGGGCGGTTTGTTGTCATCCTCTCCTAACCCTAAACATTGTATTGTCACCCTGCATTGACTTCGTTTTCTGCTTATAACCATGCCTTTAACTGAACTACAATATATTCCACGTCGATTTTATGTTGATCACTTCTAGATTTTATGTAGTGTAATTTTTCTATGAAGTGTCCCTGTAACCATTTTCAGATATTCAGTATCATTGCTTTGACATGCTTTGAGCGCTTGCTCCATAAATCCTGAAACTATGAATGTGTTATATAGTTAGATGATAGGATTCCTATTTCTGAGGGCATTAGGTGCAGTAGATATGCAACCTTTTTTAGTCTAAATACATGCAGCACAGAACTAGTTCTGAGACATGAATAAAACAGTTTGTCACATTTCATTACACAATCTGAATTTATTATTTGGTGTTGCATTACATCACTGCAATACTTTTACAGTGCTTAAAAAATATATCATCATTTTGTAGTCATTCAATCTTTGTCGAATGAGGATGTGAATTATGTGCATGCTTAGTTGCAATATGCACAAGAAAGTAGTACCAACTGCATCTTGCTTTGATTTTTTTAAAACTTTTTTCCAAAATAGAGATGTGAGCTGCTGCCTTTAAACTCTAAATTAACAATAATTGAATTTGTAAGGTGCATTTCCCTGTGGAGATACAAGCTCACTGCACAGCACATGAAAGACTACAAACTGACAGCACCTACTATAACTCCAGTAAAGCTGTTCCAGTTCGCACATGTAGTTCATGTCAGGCTTAAAGGTTGTCACGTCTGTAGTTTTCCATAACTCACAGTCTCAGATTCCTCATTTAATACAGTTACGCCTGAGGCTGATTGGCTACCTTTTCCAACCCTCTGCACTCAGGTACCCATTCCAGCAGGGAAAGTGTGCTTTCTGTCGGTTACCCAGCTGGCTTTGGGTTTTGGAGTAGTTGCTTTGCTCTATCAAGTAGACTATCCTTCTCTCTCCATGCTCCAGGCAGCATAGCCTGTATTTTTCAGTCACCTACTTATTTACTTTTGTCCACTTAGGGGCTTAGGCTTTGAACTGCTCAGACTACAGGGTTTATATTTGTTTGCCAAGGTCTGCTCTAGACTTAATTGGTAAAAAAAATAAAATTGGAATATTTTGATACTTTTGACTTTATAATTAGGATATGCATCCTGTTATTAGTATGCATATTTGCGCTGGAGTGAATGGTTGGTTCATTAATCTACATTTCAGTGGTATCGTCTTGTGGGCTGTGCACCCTTGTGAACAGTTTAAAAGATTATTTATGCAGAAGTGGTAGATTACCAACATCGAAAATGAGATGAATGGGTGGAACAACTTTGGGACCCCAGAGGAGAAACTCTGATCGAACATACATCTCAGCAGCATGTATCTGAGCAAAATGTTGGCACGGTGAACCAGCAAACTACCTTGTATACATTGAATGATATTTGTGCAGAGATTGTGGAGGTCAAGTCACACAAAATGCCACAGCCACACAGTGAAACTGGTCATGGGAGATAAAAGTCATGGCTATATTTATAAACTCAACATTAAAATCTTTGCTATTTTTTTTCTTTTTTCCAATATAGTTATATACTTGAGAAAAGTTGACACCAATTCACTTGTTTCACCAGGAGGAAGAAGATGGGGCATTCGAGGGTTAATAGCCAGCTTTGCGAATCAGTTCCTTAGTACACTTGTCAGCCTCTCAGTCACTGCCAAGATACACATAGTTTGCTTATGTGTATACCTTTATGCCATTGTGGTAATCTGCTCATTTGACTTTAGCAGGCATAGAGTTTTTGCAACAATAATGAATTCACTGGAAAGTTTCTATAGATCAACTAGTTCGTCTTGCACAAATAAATAAAAGTGACCCCAAATAAAGTGGGGATGGGGGTGAAGGGGAGGGAGAGCAAAGGAAGAGGGGTCTGAATACGGAGTGGCGCGGTAAGCTTTGATACCGCAGTAACTGGGGAGTTACGACTCACGGATGAATAGACCGCCGACGGGCAGGCCGATCGGTACCCGCTTCGCAAAAAAAGAGTGTCCGAAATACTGCAGCTCTACCCGAGGAACCCGTCGCGTCATTCGCGCCAAACTACTGCTGACTCAAACGTGTTCGTTCACTTGGTCGCTGCAGGCTCGTGGTCCTGTGCGTAATCGATAGGGCGCGTGCTCCCTGTATGGTTACTGCCGCGCATGAATAGAGTGGATCTGGGTTAGCAGTGCGCAAGGGTCAAAGGGGAGGCGGTTTCTTACGTCCTCGTCCCACCCCCTCCCTCACGACTGCGGTGGGGGTGAAAGACGCGGATGTTGAAATAAAACTGCGTGACACGTAATTCCTTTGCGTCGTCTAACGTAACTGGAAACTGCGTAGTTTGCACCGGGTAAGGTCTGGGAACACTCAGAAGCTAACAGTGGCGAGGTTTTGACTTTCCCTTTGAACTAAGCGAGATCCCGCAAATTCGTGCACTTTAACGCTCGGTACACATCTGCTGTCTGGGCTGCCGCTCGTAAATATGATACAACCAGTGTTGCCCTTTTCAGCCAACTTTTTCTTGTGGTCAACTTTTCAAAGGCAACCAGGTCTAATGCGAAAAGAAAAATCTCAGTCTTTAGTATGCAAAGGTCCGGTGCGCTTGTTAAGTGTGCCGCCAGTGATAGTTCGAAACCGAAATCATTGGTGTGCTCTACATCACATGGGTTTTACGTTGAATCTAAGCTTAACAGTGACATCAAAGCAATAGGGATTTCTTCCCTGGTAATGTTCTCCTCATTGGGTAAGGTTACGTAAAACACACCAGGGTTAGGAGTGAGTACCCCCTCTTCCGCGAACACCGGGGGTTTCCCCCTACCCACTCGCCCTCGACTGTTCGGTGACGTCAGAGTGTGACATTCACTTTGCCCTAATGTTGTCGCCGCCGTTATACGGAACTTTTATGTCGCTTTTAAATGATTATCGTCGGGTATAACCGTACCTTTCTTCACCCAGCCTACTCACGATAGAAAGGGAAGAACCACGTAATAAGCTCATACAGATATGCCGATTTCTGTAAACTTTGGAAAGTGAGAGATTAGAAATAATTAAGATCGTTAATTTTTAATTCACCGTTGAGGTGACCGCGTTTTCACAAAGTGAACACAGTCTGCGCACATTTTAATGTATGCATGCAGCACGGCCCTCTTTTGTTTTTTTGGCGAAAAAACCCTCAACTTCTCGGTTTTAAGCAGGCAGGCTTATTACATCTATTACACAGTCTTGGACTTTGTAGTAACTGTGTGGTTGTATGGAACTGACAAACTTTTCTTTGGTTGTAGCTAAGTGGAGCTATGTCACGCTTGAGGTCTAAAGGGCAGGGTATATCTTCGTTTCCTGTGATTGTTGTCGGAAAAAAATTCGGATGCGTGACATTAGCATAAATAATGACATAAACAGCGAACCCTTTCCCTGAATGAAGGCCTGTAGTTGGCCGTTGAGGTTGAACACGGGTCAAGGCCAAAGGTCTGACCGTCTGGTTCTCGCGAGTCGCCTCGTTATCAAAGAAAGTGTTGAAACAAGCAATAATGTTACCGATAAATGTGCTAAATACAAGGATGATTAAAGATCCTATTAGTCATACGGTTTCCATCATATCAATGTTCACCCGCTTCGTTGTTGTGTACACGGACACGTGGCGCAGTGAAGAAACGACAAGCAGACGACAGCAGTCGGCGCGCGCAGCCTTCACTCGTGCTTCACGCATGCCTGACGCTTTTGTTGAGTGATAGATCGCACGCGGGCGACCGGTTCCCCAAGGCTGCTTGTATCGTCTGATCGACTGCGGCAGGTGTTTAGGTCAGGATTATTTTTAACGATTGGTACGAAATTATGAAATGTCGCCTACGTAACAAACCTGCAGATTACATTCTCAGATGCATATCGTGCACACAGAAATATGGCGCAGATCTGCAAGCTTGTGATTGATATCAATTCGTGCGGTATTGTAGATAAAATGTCTTGCCTGTGTTCGGTAGTTTATTTTTCTGAAATTTTAAAAGCACGTAGAAGAAGCATCAGACATGGGCACGCAGTGAGGATCAAGTGAGAGAGAGAGAGTGGTTTCTGAAGGTAGCGTTACCACATTTGGCGGCACTCGCGGTGGCTGGCACATGGTGGTGCTGGCCTGACTTCCAGTCAGTCCTGCGTTCCCTAGATCAAGAAGTAGGTAGTGTACTACCACCTCCACCACCGACCTTGTCGTGGTTGGCTGCTGTGCAGAGCCAAAATCTGTAGCACTGCAGGTATTGCATCAGCTGTACTCTTTGGCTTGGCTTGGCAGCAAAGGTGACTAGCGCAGACTAGCAGTTACCGCATGGCGAATAGGAAAATGCCTGCAGCCATATCCCCCCACAACCCCACCTTCAAATTCATTCATGCTGGCGCATCATCATCCCACCCAGACTTTCTTCTAGTGGTTTTGTCGAGGTATTCACTCAATCCTCAGCTGACCTTGCTGGTGTGTCTTGGAGGGTAAATGAACCATGCATGTGTGTGTGTGTTGAGGAAGACACAGTTAACAACTAAGAATTATGGATAAGAGGCAGTTGTCAGAATATTGGGACATAAGGAAAATGGGTGCTCTAAAATGATTGTTTTTATGATTCACCTCTATTATGGGGCATGCACACTAGTTTTACTTCAGGTTAACAGCAAAGATGAATGCATGCTCAGACTCATTTGCTTAGGAGCTTTGCATGTGTACCCCCCCCCCCCAACAGAAGCAAGTCTTTCAATAATTATTTCAGTCCAGATTGTCTGATTTAATGCAACAGGACTAAATGGTTGTTTATAAAGCATGAAATATCTATTTTTAGAATTCTGACAAGATGTGTAAGAACTACATGATTCTGGCAAGGGCAAGTGTGAATATACAGAGATGAGCCAGCAGTGAGGGAAAATAAACATGTTTTGCACATGATTTGAGCTGGGTAATATTGATATGCATGGAGTTTGGCTTTATCCTTTCATAGGCTTGTGCTTAGGTCCACCTGAACTAGGGTGCGCCATCAGCAGTAAAGGTTGGGTAGGGTTGCTATTTTTTGTGGCACACGTGTTTATGCAGCTCAGTATTCTTGTATTTGGTGGGATTTTTTGTGCTTGTCATTTTGTAAATGTGTTTATTTTTGTAGGTAACCAAGATGTCAGACCAAACCATGTCATTCGTTGCCAATGGCAACGGTGAGAGCCACACCACCAATGGCCATTCACACCCTGTAGTCAATAGTGTCTCTATAACCAATGGAAGGTCCTCTTCCTCACCAACATCTAGCTTCTCTTTGCCTCTCCGACGAAGCAAAGGACAGGCAGGTGATGATGAGGAGGAAGGTCTAAATTTCAAGGCACCAGATCACCACAAAGACCTGCTGGCAGCCATGTTATATATGCAGCGTGAACACCAGTTTTGTGATGCTACACTGAGGGTTGGAGAGAGAGAGGTTTGTGCCCATGTCCTTGCATGTCTTGGCATATTGCCACAGCTGTCAATCACATGTACTTCTCCCTTTTGTTTTCAAAATAATGTCATCCCAGTCCTTGTTTTATGTGCCTTTTGAAAAAGCAAGTCAAGTTAACTAGAAGAGCTGAACAGATTGGTTAAGTGTCTAAAAATCATGCACATTGCAATTCAGCCATCAGTTTCATCATGCAAACATGTTTTATTGTGCATTTGACATGTTTGGCTTGTACTTCTTACCCTCCCCCCTCTACTCTTGCTACTTTTCTACCCATCTTTCTCTGCATAATCACTATATTCTCTGTTCCTGTTACTTGGTGCCTTTTGTGTTTTCTATCTTTGTTTTCTGTTTGTTGTCAGTACTGTCATTTATTCTTCTGTCCCTTGTGTTCTATCCATTTAGTACATGTCTCTTCTCCATTTTAAGCGCTAAGAGCATACTCTCTATGAGTGTGAATATGCGCTATAAAAATCTTCATTTATTATTATTTCAACATTATGAGGAATTTTCTTTCTCCAGCAACAGAATTGTCTTTTGGGTAAAAGTCATCATCTTTATAAATATCTTTGTATATGTTCTGGCCTAGCAGTTCTCTCACCACCTTAGTTGATGCCCAGGTTTTAATTTTTTTCCTACAAAAAAATGAGGTGTTCGGTAGTGTACAATAGGTCTGCATGATTGTTGATGCAATACTAGCCAGGACATCCAGGGCTGCAGGAAACTGTAGACACATGCAACATGGAGACTTTTTTATTATTATTATTGATCACTGAAAGAAATTTAGTACAACTATATTTATGGCTTTGCATGTATGCACATGTTTGCATGCACTTGATGTTAGTGTTGACAAAAGCTTCACCTTGCAGCTGCCAGTCCACCGTGCAGTGTTAGCTGCTGCCTCACCTGTGCTGTTTGAGCTGTTCTCTCGTGCTGGGGACTTGCATCATGTTGGTGCCATGTATAAACTGAAACACATCAGTTTTCAGACGTTCAAGTATATCCTTGACTACATGTACACTGGCAGGTATGACCTTTTTATTTTTTTCTCTTTGTGATGAGTGCTAAACGAAGGGTGGCTATATGATTTTCTTCTTCACTTTCTCCATCCCAATCCCCTACCTGCCTCGTTCTCTATTTTTCTCATCCTAACTTCCTGAAAGTAAGTCTTATTATCATGTCATTGAATTGCTAGCTGGCAAAGGTTGGATGTCCTTGGTAATTTGTACAAAAAATGGATTTGACTTTTATAACCGTTAGTAAATATCCTCAGTGCATATATTTATATACACAGACAAATGCACACATACTTCCCATGTCTTGTCATAGACAGAACATGGGTGTTGTGTATATGTTTTGTAAAGTTTTTTTTAAAATTATTATTTTCAAATTCAAAAGGCCACTTCCATCCAACTCCAGCCATCCTTATTAAGGAACCAACCTTCACCATGGTATATCTGTATCTAAATTAGCTGTATCCTCCCTTACCTTTTTAAGGAAACTGTTATGAAGAAAAATGATTCTCTAATTGTCTAATCCATTTAGCCGCTTACATGGCATTATCCCCAACCCCTATTTTCATACCCTTTCCTTCTAGTCCTGTTGTAATTCAACCATGCTAGAATTTTCATTTCTTCCATCTGATAGTCTCTGTCCTGTGACTTTAAATGAAAACCCAGCCCTGTCCTGCCCCCATTTGCTGTGGACAGCAAGCAATGTATTGGCTTTGTTGCAGGCTGCACGTGACTGCTGAGGAGGTGGGAGATGTGTACAAAACGGCCAGGGCTCTGCGAGTGGAGCAGGTGGCCCGCGCCTGCTCCACATTCCTGGCTTCTCGCCTCACTCCCTCCAACTGTCTAGGTATCAGCCCAACATCCTACTGTTGATGAGTAGTTCATGGGGTGCCTCCTAGCTGGGCTGGTGTAATTGTGTTCTCAACCATGCCGTAGGGGGTGTAGACCTAGAAGTTAGCCAGACAGCAGTGAGCTGCCCTCACTCCCACTGAGAGAGTAGATGTGCTCTTAACATTTGAAAACATTAGTAGAGTAGTAAAAAAAATTTCAGTAGAGTGGTTCAGAAAATAAAACCTGTCATGAAAATTAGGTCTCCGCAAGCTTAGCATGCAAGTCGTAAAATGGGGTTTCAACATATTTACTGGTAAAGGACCAAGATCAGAACCATTGTGTTAATCTGAAATTGCACAGTGACTTTGGATGTACAGGAGCAAAATCATACAGGCAGTGTGAACAAAAATTTAACAAACCTACTTGGGATTTAAATGGGTGGGATTGGGAGGGACAAGGTGGCTTCAGGTGGAACATTGCCAGCTGTAGTTCCCAACACAGTGAAACTTCAGGCTGCTCTTCTAAACTCTTCATTACAATGGCTTTGGTTTCTTTTTAATATAGTTTTGTGAATCTTGTTACAGGTGTGCGTAAGTGTGCTTGTGAGGATGAAGAGTTCCGTTGCCTGGTTGATGACTATATTCAAAGAAATATTGACAAGATCATCAACAACAAGCATTTTTACGGATTACCTGACCTCAAAGTGGAAATAATAGGTAACGTTTACATTACACTTGATTATTTTTTTAAAACTATATTTTCCACCAATTGTTTAAAAAGATATCCACAATGCTAGTCCGTCTTACCCCCCCCTTCCCTCTTGCTACTTTACCCATCCTTCTCGGCAGAACCACTATATTTCTCTGTTCCTGTTACTTGATGCCTTTTGTTTTCTGTTTTGTCGTCAGTACTGTCGTTTTCTTTCGTCCCCTTTGTTCTGTATCTACTTAGTCCACGGCTCTTCCCCGTTTTAAGCACTAAGAGCATGCTTTCTATGAGTGTGAATATGTGCTATAAAAATCTTCATTATTATTGTTATATCTGTAGCTATAATTTTCCATTCTGTTTTATAAAGAGAATTTCACATGCAGCAATATTTGGTCCCCATCAGTGAGTGAGCATCTTCCCTACCATAACATTGCTTCTATGCTTCTGTGTGTTTTGACGTTGGACATTACTGTTTCTCCTGCTTATGTTGCAGGAGCTGAGGAGGCTTTGGAACGTTGTGGGGGTGAGCGTCAGTTGTTTAATCTGGTACTGGAGTGGGCACGAACCAACGTTGATGAGTCAAAACCCAAAGTGGAACTCCTGACTGAGGAGGTGAGTAAAGCTGTCAGATAAACATATAAAATCTCATGTCACATGATTAGGAACTTGTCAAGCTGGAAAATGCAAATATCAGAGGCCTTTTAGAACAATCTAGAAAATGGTACAAAGAAACATCTGCCAAAAGATGCAAACAATGTTCCTAAATTTAGATATTATATGCTTCAGTCCTATGCATTTACATTTGCACATGAAACAGGTGGGAAAGTGGGGGAAAGAAGACTTGAGAATCTGACATTGCTTGGCCTTACAGGTAAATGTGCTTTTCCTGAACACCAAGAACCATCTTCAGGACTGCAAGGAGGTCAATGATTCTACAATCTCTGAAGACGATTTGGTGTCTGACTACAAGAAGCACTCTCGCAGAAGGGTGAGGTTTGACAATTTTTCAGTGGCTTAAATTGTGTAAGTGTATGCAAAAGCCAGAATAACTAAGAGAGATTGGGAAATTGATGACATTTTCCACTGTCTTACCGAGGAATACCATAAAGGGAGGAAGGTTTGTAATTCTGTTTTTTTCTTCCTGTTGATTACCTGTATTGTTCTTTTCTTCACAGAGTGTCCGTAAACAAAGCCCTGACAGTGGAGAGCACAGTCAGATTACAAACGGTGGCAAAGCCCTTCCCTTCCACAAGTTTAGTATCAGCCCAGAACGTTCTCCAGCAGAAAAAGAGTGCTCCGTCATTGCTATCTCCAAACAGGGTGGTGAGTGTTGCATTGTGTAACATAGATGGGTGGCCAGGGGCGCATTCAAAATGTCAGTAAATGGCCAAAATTAAATTAATGTAAGTTTCTGGAATAAATGGCAAGGTACATGCTCAAGTAACAGTTAAATGTGATAAGTAGTCGTGAGGAGGTGTGCAAATCATATTCTGACTGCTTTCTTATAGATAGGCATTGCAAGCAGCACTGACTTCTTGTAATTGTTAACTTTGCTGTAGACATTTTTCTGTCATCTCATATCTACTTGTGTGATTTTTTTTCTATGCAAGAGCACACATTACCCGCTGTGACTGGTATTTATTTGTGACTGATGTAGCCGTTTCTTTATAGAAAATTCTTACGTGGGCCTGGCAGTCCTGTTTGGCAAGACCATGACTATTTCTCTGCATCTGCGACACCATGCCACACCCATGCCACAGGCAGATGTGAAGTTGGCTGTTGAAGTGTTAGACAGAGGGGACCAAGCAGCCACGTTGAAGCCTTTGGAGACCATGACAACATCACGCTGTGCTTTTGGAACGTGTCTGTGGAATGACAGCATTGTGGTGTTTGGTATGTGGTCACTGTTGTATTCTTTGAGCTGGCTTTTGGCAGATAACTAGATTTTCTGTCACTGCAGGTATTGACCTGCAATAACCAAACTAAATTATAAATTGCAAACCTCCCTCCCTGCTGTATTCTTCAATAAAACAGTTGAAAATGTCGTGTCCATTTCCCAAGCTTGCTTTATCCTCTTGTTTGTCTGAATATTTCAGCTTTATTTACAAAGCTTGTATGATAAAGGGGCTAATAACAAATAGCTGTTGTTAGGTAGAATTAATCCAGCTATTACTCTTTCCTCAGCAGTCATAGCTTCTACATATTCTTAAGGTTACCATCATGTTATCCTTTTTCTAATAGATAATGCAGGTGGATTAAACACTGAATGAACGAGCAGAAGAGAAAGTGTTAAAAATTAGGACCATGACAGAATGGGAATATAGTTAAATACTTTCTATCCCTTGAAGTACTGTAACCTATTTTTGGTCTCAAGGCTTCTGCCTTTCCTCTAAGGCTGGCAAATTTATGATTTCTTTGCTTGCTACGGAGGTTATCTATTTTTTTGCATACTGCACACATCAGTCTGTTAAATAAGTGTCATTGTCATAAACTTAGAATTGTGAAGTTTCTTCTCACACATAAATTGTCTGTCTGATGCTTGTCTGCAGGTGGTTACGATCGTGGCCAATGCCTTGTCTCCGTGGAAGCTTACAGCATCAGAGATGGCTGCTGGTCACAACTGCCAAGCATGAAGAATCCTAGAGCTCGCTTTGGGGCAGCAGCTATTGGAGATCGTTTGTATGCCATAGGAGGGTCAGATGGCACACAGGATCTGGATTCTGTTCATTGTCTTGACTTCTCAACCAATAAATGGAAGGCCACTGCATCCCTTAATGTAGCCAGATCATCAGTAGGTAGGTAACTTTTAGGGAAACTTTGCATCACACCGCAAAACAGAGAACAGCAAATTGTAATACATTTGATCTGTGCTGAGACTAACATTGTTCTGTCCTGTGCACCCATTTACTAAACAAAGGCAAAGGTTAGGCAAGAAAAGGTTGGTCTCTGAAGAAAACTAGCTGTTTCAAGATCACTATTTGTTTTCATTCTTATGTGCATAGTCGTTCTTAACACGTGCAGTTTTGAATATCTAGTTCAGGTTGTCTGCAAGATGATGCAGTTAGTGATGGTTGTAGCTTTGTTCATGACTTGTCACTTTCACAGATTTGTCTGTTCTTATGTGTGTGGTTGCATGCAGGTGCTGCCGAGCTTAATGGACAACTGTACTGTGTTGGAGGCAGCGAGGGGCAGAGACGTCTGGCATCCTGCGAGATGTACGATTTGAATAAAGGAGCCTGGGCTTTCTTTGCACCACTTAACATAGGTGGGGTACTTCATGCTGTTTGTGCTCAGAATCTTGGTGGCTGCATAGTTTGTCATGGCTTCAGATTAGAAAAAAAAAAGTTGTCTTCAAGCAGGCATTTGATTTATTTATCTTACAGCTCGTTACCAAGCTGCTGTAAGTACCTTTGCTGGAGGTCTTGTGGCTGTTGGAGGCACAGATTCATGGAACTGTCTGTCCTCTGTGGAAATCTACAACCTTGGCACTAACACTTGGACCATCGTTTCTCCACTAAATAGTGCACGGCGAGGGGCAGGGATTGCTGTTTTTGGGGGTGAGTATTCTATTTATGTTTACTTCAGGCATGTGGACACTTTCACGAAGCGCTCTTCCTGCTTTCTATAATCAGAAAACTTAACATATGCCTGAAAACTCACAGAATTAGATATAACATTTTGGTGGGTTGCTCAAAAATATATGATGGTGTTAGATGTCTGAGTGACCCCAGCAGCCTGTTGATGTGGTTTTTTTTTTTTTTTGCAGACAAACTCTGGGTCATTGGAGGAAGTGATGGTGTCAGTTCTTTGCGGACAACAGAATTCTATGACGAAGACTCTGAGACCTGGGCATATGGGCCTCAGCTGAATGTTCCCCGTGCCAATGTTTCTGCCGTGAGCCTGCAAGGCAGCCTGTATGCCATTGGAGGGTTTTCTGGCAAAAAATTCCTCAATACCATGGAAGTACTCTGCGAGGACAAGCACCAGTGGTGTGGATTCTTGCCTCAAAAAAAGCAGAATGGCCAAGCTGCTGCTGAAGCAGCAAAAGACAGCAGTAAAGGTGTGTGTGTGTGTGTGTTATCTTTACTTTTGACTTGATTAAGTCTACTTTAAAAGGCTAAAGATCATACCCTGTGTCAGGTCGGGGAAAGGGATGAGGTGTTAGAAACCTCACTTTTCTCTGGGGCTGTTGTACGTGAGAGTGGCGCCCATCTCCTCTCCCCCACAGCCTTACCTTTCCCAACCCTTTATGGAATCAGGTACCCATTCCTGCCAGCTGGTCAACTGGAGGAAGTTTGCTTTGCTAATCGGGCATTGAACCAACACACGCTCAGTTCAGACCCCAGTGCTCTAACCACTTGGCTATCCGCTTCCCCTCGTTAAGTCTGCAATAGAGTTAATCCTTGCTTCCTTGCCATCCCACCCATGTCTATCTGGTCAGATCTCGTGGCACAGGAGTGAAGTGCTTGTCATCAGTGAGGGTTGGGTGTTCTGACATCATGTGGGGTTACCTTTGTACATGTGATCCTTTGGGCACATGATTTGCTGTGATATAGCCATAAATGAAGGCCAAACTATCTGCTCATTTCCCTTTCTCTGCACCTTAAGTCAGTCTACAGTCTT
This sequence comes from Marisa cornuarietis, assembly GCA_004794655.1. NCBI lineage: Eukaryota > Metazoa > Mollusca > Gastropoda > Architaenioglossa > Ampullariidae > Marisa > Marisa cornuarietis. The sequence continues at coordinate 4,028,182 of SMMW01000135.1, forward strand.
CTGTGCCTTGTATCAGACAAAAAAGATTTATTGTCATTGCTTTTTGTTGTCTGGAATGTTTTATTGGTTTGCAGTCACCTCCTTTGAAGGTTTAAGCCTGGGCCTAAAAAACACATCTTTCAGGAGTATATAGCTAGTGGTCTCCTTTTCACACCATCTTTCCCTCTCCCATTCTTTGATTCTGTACTTGCACACTGTGCTACTGTCTTTGTTTCTATTCTTCTTTTGTTCTTGGGCACTGAGCTTTTACTGTTGTGAAGGAAAATGCATTTTAAGTGCTGTTGTTATTAAGGCCAGCTTAAGAACATCAAAAGTACCAGAACATGTTTGCAATATCTGCACACCTGACACATTCTTTTAAGAACAATTTATAGGTACAGTATTTTTTATTTTGTTTTTAAATGGTTTCAGATGTTACCCACCAGCAGAACAGTGACATGTCTGGCACAGAGTCATGAAGCAGGTGCATCTGCCGCCTATAGTGGCACTAGAATTTTGACATCGATCACCTATCAGATCTTGTGCACCTGGACATCAAATGCAAAAAAGAATAAAAATGGAGGTTAGGACTGGCAACAATGAGATGAACAGCTAACTGCATTTTTGTGAACACTTCAGGAAATGACATTGAACTTCAGGTTGCACAAAATCCAGCAAAGTATTTGCAAAGCTGCCATTAGTGATCCTCTGCTTGTGCATGTTTATGGTGTGTGTGGTTGTGCGCGTGCATGGGTGCAGATATGTCGATGAGCGATTGTGTGAGTGCACAAAAAAAAAGTGGTTTCAGAGTGATATATTACAAGTTCTTGCATGACAGATTTTTGTTTAAAGAAAGCTGTTTATCAGATGAAATATTTCTCTGGTAATTATTTTTCAGTCTCTTGCATGCTGCAAGTGAATTTCTGCCTGTTGCATGAAATTTTACACATGCCAGGGAGAGTTACTGTCTTTGCTCATTTATTTTTTTAAAAAAATGTTTAAATGTGAATCTTGTCATTTCTCCATTCAAAATTCATATTTCACCAAGGATGTAGACAGACTTGGCTGTTTTCTGCTGGGACTGCTTATCTCTACATCACTCATTTCAGCCATTTTTCACAGCCAGTTACAATCTATTATGCTGTGGATAGACATTGTAAAGACCCTGCTAAGTCCTGTAATAAAAGGAATACAATTGAGGTAGGGGTATAAATAACTATTTTATCTATTGCTCCATAACACTTGTGATTGTTGGTAGTAGTGAGATAAAATGCTTAGATACAGTGCACACCATGTCAAGGTGTTTAAAACAGGAGCACATTTAAAAAAAAAACTCAAGGAATATGTTAGGTCACCAGGATATTTTTGTTCAAGAGTAGGTGTAGATGAACATTTTATGATTTCCCCTCATCACAAATATATCTCGGGAACTGCAGTCGTTAAAAAAAAAACTGTTGGCTTGACGTAACTCTGCAATGGATCACATTAGAATAATAATTGTTAAACGTGTAGCCAGACGATGATTTGTGGAGATAATGGTTCATCTGCAGAATAGATCTTATTCCATTCACTAACATCAGCAACATCAAAATGTTCGCCGTCATTTACTTCAAGTGGGGATCTGTGAATATATTCAGGCTTTGTATGTGTGTTGGGGAATTTTGTTTTCTGTTTTTTTTTAACATTCAGTGCGATGCTTTATTCTTTGAAATAACTTTGCCTTTGAATGATTGCTTTAGGTGCAATTCAAGTTGGGCATTATGTATGGTTTAAAAGAAACAACTTTCGACAGTAGCATGACTATTGAATATCTGGTTTGGTGTATTTATATTCTCAAGCGCAAGAAAATATCTGTTTTAACACATGTAAAAGCAAATGTGAAAATGTCTCCCTCACATTTGAAATATTTACAGCAGTACAATAGATGTTCACGTGCAGTTTTACATTGTGCAGTGTTTATCATTTAAAAAATTAACAAGGAATTCCCATTTCAAAAAAGTTCTAAAAAAAGGAAATGGTAAAAAAAACTGCTTTTGGTAGTCTGAAATGGAAGCTAGTCAAAAAGTGCCCTTGTTAAATTGAAATGTTTGCTTCCTTTGGGGGGAGTGAATATTTAAGTGCACAAAATACTGTATGCATGTTTGGTATGGTATCATTTGCTTGCCGGCACTCATGTTTCTTAAAATGGTTGAGTGTCGGTTCGTTTGTAGTCTTTTGTGTACAGAACATTGAGGAAATGCACTTCACAAATTCAATTGTTATTAGAAGTTGCTGTTCAATTTCACCTGTTCTTTTTAAGAGAACTTGCCAGCACAAGCAGTGACAATTAGGTTGAGCATTTGAATATTGACAAAACTTTCCTATTGCTCATGCACAAAGTATGGCATATGATACACCAGTTAAAGTATGTTCTTTATAGCAACTCTACATTTTCTAGAATTTTTAAAAATGTGTTTCACCTGAAGTTAAAAACATTATAGTCCCGTGACTTTGTAACCATGCTAGGATAGGATCGCATTAGTCTTCTGTTTTGCATCTTGATTCTTCGATAATCAAAAGTTAGCCACAGATGCTTATGGCTTGCATCTGTCTGTTGAAAAGCCCATCCAGTTTAAACTATTAGTCAATCAGTACATGTAAGTATTTTGTACTTTGTACCTTGGATGTGCACTGATAACATTCGTTTTATACAGTTAACATGGTTTGCTTGGAAGTGCAATCTGAAATGAACATATTACATTATGAATGTGGTTTGGACATTTAAGTAGTTGTACGTTGATGAACAATGATTTTACCTCAGCGTTTGTCAGTAATAGCAGTCTTCATAAAGTATGGCTTAACATGCAAATGATTATAACCATCTTGAAATTCACTTTATGTTCATTTATGTTCGACCTATATGGTCCTAGTCAAGACTTCAGCATAACACTTAGATTTGCAAGCTGGAACTGAACCCATGTCCTACAGGATGTATTCTCTCATTCGAATTCTTCAAAATGCCACAGCATTTTTATTTCTTTTATCTTTGGTTTTAATTAAAATGTATTATGAAAGAACTTTTAATGGTTCCATTTGCAAAGATCTCAAGAGGGAAGAACTTCAGTGCTATGCTTTACTGAAAACACCAACATAAAAGGAGGAATGTCCTCTTCATTTTTGCATTTTGTAGCATAAAATACTGTGTGAATGTGAAGAAGGCTTTTCCTTGACGTGCAGCTAGTAGTGAATAGTTCACAATGACTGGGTGTTTTGATGTGTTTGCCTTCTGAGTTAGAAGGATTTTTTTTCTGTAACACTTTTCTGGTCACTGATGACGGTTAAGAGGCGGCTGTAATTCTAAATTAATGGGAAGCAGCCTGATTTTATAGACAGTTCTTCCATGAAGCCAGTTTTTGCCGAGTGCTGCAAAAGAATTGGTGTGCACAAATGACCAGCCCTTTAACCCATTTGAAAGTGTTCCCTTTAAGTGTTCTACACTTTACCATGTTTTATTTTCATGATGCTCTAATGGAAATTTTAATTGAATGGCAGCCTTTAAGTAAATAAAAAGCATTGCACAAATTACTGACTGAAAGTGTTGATGGTCGCATGTATTTAGATATGCCATTTCTTTCATGACTGGCTATCTGCCAGAAGATATATTGGACTGCACTGTGGAAAGATTCACTAAGGAAATTTTAAAGCCGTTAAAAACGTATAGCAGAACTTGTGGTAACATCAAAACCACAATAGTATGTCTGTGCACATATCTATTGAATACAAAATATTAACATTTCACGAATCCAACGAAGTAAAATTTTTCCTAGAACACTGCAGCCGTTTACATTCCAATATTTTTATTCAACAAATGTAAGTTGCATACGAACAGCTTTCATTTCAAATTATCTTTGTAAAACATGTGGACATGACATTAGTCATAAATAACAGCTTGTAGCATTTTTCTATGCTGTTGTATTCCTCTCCTGTTCTTCAGCACTGATTTTACCATCAGTTCTTTTTCCTGGCTGATTGTCCTCCTGGAGAATCAATCCTCTACATAGCTTTTCAGCAGTCATCTGCGACTGATTCTTGTGCATATTGTCAATGATGCTCTCCAATGTCCAGTGTTTTCTAAGAAGAGCATGTGACACATCAAAGTGGCCATACCGTAGTCGAAGTATGCCTGTGCATACAGCAGTGGACCGAAGCTGATGCCCTATGTCATGGATAACATTCTTGAAGTAATCACAAAACTCATTTATGCAGGTTATTTCTGCAAAAGAAGGAGTCAAAATGCCATTGAAGAGAAAATTAAATTGATCCCTGGAATTACAAGTGTGGGCAGACACTAATTTTCGTACAGACTGGTCAATTTTATAGGCAGGCCAACAATATCCCAATATCTAGGGTTTATGTAAAGTCCAAAACAATCATAGAAAACAGTTTCCCAGGGCTAGAAAGGTAATTGCGCTGACTATCCATAAGGTCTCAAAAAGTCTTAGAAATAGTTTTCCTGCATTTCTCTCTCTTTATCTATTTCATGGAGAACACACTCAATTGTCAGTCCTAACCCTGACAGTATGTTCAGTTGCAAACCGTTTCACATCTGCTTTCTCAACCCCAACAGCAAGTACTGTTCAGGTGAGAAATACGTCTGATTGCTAGGGTTGTTGGCACTGCTTGTGATCTCCACCCCACCTGTCGGGTAGCAATTAAGGCAGACAGACAGCGGGTACTCCTACCTTCCCCCGCCCAGGCGAAAACATTCGCTTCCTCTGCCCACAAAAAGTTCCATCTTTTTACCTGGCACTTCAGCCACCAAACTTCAGACATTTTAATTATTTATTTACTGGTACCTGATCTGCAAACTTTAACAATATGCTTCGTAATGTAGTTTGTATTTTGGCACACTAATTTCTTGATTATGAAAATCTAGGTGAGCTCAGCAAGAATAACTCTTCACACAGTTTCTTCTTCTCTTAACTGGTACTAGTCGGACCCAAAGCAAGCAGGATGGGACTATCAGCGGCGACGTGAAAGCTTGCTGTCAGGGGTGGTTTTGTGCCGTCCCAATGTCTCCTATTGGACAGCCACTCCACTCCTTTATCTTAAGCCAAGTTTTCTTTTGCTTGCCCCCATGGCAATCACTTCCTTGTACCCTTGCAAGACCACATTTGGCAATGTGTCAAGTTAGGCAACTTGTTTTGTAACTTAGCAAACCATATTAACTGTCCACAACATTGTATAAAGAATGGTTGAGATTATCAATAATGCTGTTTTCAGTTTGGGGTATGTTCTCATCACTAAAGACAAGAGGAGGTAAAAAAAAAAGCGACCTTGATTTAAAAAAAATAAATTACTGCAAAGAATCACTACAAACACTTGCATAATTATGTATGTACACAAAGTTCATTCAGTACATGTGTAGCCACTGATGCACCATCTGTTGTACTTCTTTACCCAATCAGGACACCTTTCTACCTACCAGTAATGCTAATGACACCAACCGCTCCGGTAATAAACTTACTGGAGCGATATGTATACACACCTCATATTAAACTCCCATTTGCTGAGGAACTTCAATAGGATTTTACACCTTCTGAATGATTAAGGGGGATCGAAAAACAAACTGATTTACCCTATTCATGCAAACATTCTCTGTGGCTGCAATCTTTACACTTCCCACAGGATGCAGGCTGCAGAATGTTGTGTGAACAAATTATGTATGCTAATAACCCATTTTACCCTCACTTTACCTTCTGTACTCTTAAAGCACCATTAAAGTGTGCATAAAGAGGTCAGTTACATATGTCCAGAGCCCAACACTCCTTCTGTCAGGTTTTACCATGTTATAAATCAGGTACCAGTTTCTGCTTGACAGCTACTGGGTGGTAAGGGGGAGTTTTCAGCCACAGCAGGCCTTCAACCCGCAACCTAATCCACAGCCAAGAGTAACTACTGTCTGGCTCAGAGGCTCCACCTCTCTCTCAAAGCAGTATTACTCAACCATAAGTATCTTGCCTTCAGTCTCAGTCTTGGAACAGAAAGCGGACTCACCCAAAGTAAAGTCTGGAAGCTGAAATTCCACGCACTTGGTGCTGTAAAAAATGGGTGGCGACTTGTCGTTTTCAGGGCGCAGCAAGCCCGAAGCACTCAGCTCATAGGCCTCTTGGCTCTGAAGGTCAATGCCAGCATACCTGAGATGATAAAAAAAGGTATGGATAGATGATGGGTGGACTGGCTGGTGACCTTCACATGCACTTACGACATCTGAATAGAATTTCTGAATTTTTTTTTATCTGAGGTGCTGGCTTTCATGTAAGAATTGATGTATATGGAATCTCGGCAACATGCAGTGTGGTTCTGAGACAAACATGCAGAGTGGTTCTAAGCTCAACAGCGTGATACCAAGACCAGTACACAGTGTAGTTCTGAGATCAGTACACAGTGTGGTTCTAACCAACAGAATTCCTAAATGGAAGTACATGATCATATTAGCGTTGGATTAAAATTATGATTACACACTTAATTTGTTGGAACTCACCTTTATGATATTTAAATCTGTGCTTGCATGTGAAGTTAGCTTTCAAAGTTAGAACCAAAAAACAGTGTTTAGCATTTTCATTTATCAGCTTTAAAAAACATCTTTCCAATGAACTTGGAATAATTGGTTTTATGTTTATCATTTCACAATTGTTTGGCACAATTTTAGAATGTCTTGTTAATCTCTGGCATTTTTCATTTGTACATTTGTGACACAATGGCGGGGTTTTTTACCATCACCTTGATATGATTTATCCTAAAAAACTTTATAAAAGTGGTTAAACCTGACATGCTCCAAGATCTCAGTTTGACAACAGAGGCTTTGAACAAGATTATGATCTTGTACAGCACAACACCCAGCAACAGACATATGTTGGTGGTAATAACAAAACCAACCAAGCAACATGCAAGAACCCACTAAAAGAAACTATGGCTAAGTATCATGGTCTTACTTCAGCATTCGTATCCTTGAGGTAGACAGGATGGAGGCACACACTCTGTCAACTTTAGAGCGGGTGATGTGTCCTGCACAAGCATTGGGAAATGACCAGTCCTGTGTTATTCGCTTACATGCAAGATTCACTTTCCATAATTCTGATGACAAATCTTTAAAACTAACACTTCCATCGTAGTTAAAGAAATGAAGGCATTCTATAGCATCTTGGCCATAAAGGACATAAGAGGATCACCATGTGTAGGGCATAGTTCATGGAAGGCTGAGCCCACCCTTTCACTACCCACGTACCAATAATATGGGTGGGAGGGGAAGTTTTCCAGTTACAGGCATTGTGTAAACCTTGAACCAGCATCCTTCTTCTCCACAGTCAAGCACACCAGTGATTCGGCCACAGCACCTCCCATAATAAAGTATCGCCATAAAACCCCCCAAAATACCCACACGTACTTCATACACAATGTGCCAGGTCAAATCAGCTTGCAACTAAGGAGGAAAAGATTAGCTAAAACAGAATATCCTTTTCACCTTCCAGAATGACACTGATGGAAAAAAAAAATACAGCACTTACTGTAGCTTGTTCTTTCAATGATGTTGCCTTTGGGGGAAAAGTTGGAAGTTGCAAGTCCAAACCTGCCCCTCACGTGATAAACCTATGGTCAAAATAATTGTGTTATTTTTCAATAACTTTTGGGGCATTTTCTTCTCCTTCATTAATGATCTTTATCAGGATATGATTACACTAGTGGAAGACATAGCCCTTCATTGTTTTCTTAATGTTTTTTCAATTGTCAAACAAAAACAGAAATGTGATCAGTTTGATCAATAAGCAAACACCAAGATGAAGAAATGGATCATGTAAAGGGAATGTGATCACCTACAGGAGTAATCTTCTTGAAGGTCCTGAAGCATTATAACATCACAGTTGATATTCTTTCTGGTTTTTCAACGTTTTTTTTTTCTTTTTAAAAAATCAAAGTGCTCCAGGCTTTAAAAATATTCCCATTTTCATATCAACTGAATTATCAGATAGCTTTTAATTAGTACATTCCTATCTAATGGTCTAAAGCTGAGAAAGCAGATTTTATAGCTAATACCTTATTGCATACGTATTTTAACAGTTATTGTTCTTGTTAATATGTGAAAAGGGAATGACAAATCACCCGTAAAAATCTTGAGAAAGCAATATGCTCCAACTGAGTAACTCCTCTTCCAACACCAAGCACTGCAAAAGAACAAATTTCACTCTTATTAACTCTTAACAGTTCAGTTATTTTTTTATTTCAGCAGAGATGGTTATTTATAAATATACCATATTCAACTCTATTGAGTTAAAATGAAGAGCAACAGGTTTTTCGGCACCTATACAAAAACACTATACAAAGTACATAAAGTGAAAAACATCAGCTGGGTTTAAATAATACTCTAGGAGAAAAGGCTAGTGGATCCCAGTTAATGAAGAGTGTCTAAGATTATGAATGGTGCCTAAATGTTTACAATCGCAAAAAAAAAAAAAAAGCCTATAAAATACTCATGAATATATGTAGTAAAGCTCCTGCATAAGATTTGTTACATTTACATGGCCAGTTGATTATATACATGAACTTGTAAGCAGCCAGTAATATCTCATAGCATTGTTCATAATACCATTTGCATCTTTTTGTATATTGTTCTGTATCATCACCTCAACTGTGCAAAAAGAATGGAAGCAAAAAGATTACACATACACAACACGCCTGAAGAATACCGCCGCATATTGTGCAATGATCGGATTTGTATGTCATCAGGAAGATACCGCTGCCCAAGAACTGAAGATAAAGCACGTTTCAAACAAAGTAGTCATGAAATATACATAAATCCAGTCAGCAAAATACACACAAATGATATGCACATGCACTGCTGTCATCCTTTCAGTCGCATATGACAGACACTTATGATCATTTATAGCTCACCTAGTCTGTGATCAAGAAGATCATCAGACAAGACTGGAGATGACTCATTTATCACCACAGGAGTTGCCAAGTCATAAGTAGGATCTACTTTCCGCATTTTGGACTCCAGTTTGTAACATGGCAGGGCATTCAAGTCTATTATAGAAAAAAATAAGGCTGCTTTGTTACTGGTAACTTTGTTTCAAATAGAGTCGAAAAAAATAGACATCAGAAACATCATCTCGTCAAGAACTAATGCTACCAAACTCTTGACTCAAACTTTAATCAAAATCTGTACAAAGTGAATGAAACAAAGCTTCATTATCTCACCAAGCTCGCTAATAATTAATTTCCTCTTAAATAATCCTATAATGAGAACTTAACAAAAATATAAAAAAAATCAACAAACCTTGTAACAAGAGATATCAAAAATTAAAAAGTACTAACAAATAGAAGAATATCATCTTATCATGCACAAATATGCTACCATCTACATGACTTACATGACTGTCAATTATTTTTAACGCTATGTCACTTTGACTTGACTGTTTTGATGCATGACATTTGCAGTACTGTTTTATGAGTGTTACTTTGATTTTCAAAGACCAGACACCTCTAGCAAGATTCCATTTGATGACTTCTATCACTCTTGATGTTGGCAGTTCCGCAGGTTTGTACACACAAAGGATTCCATTTAGGAGCCGATTTGCTGCAGGGGCCCAGTTGAATCGAGCCATTCTGAAAAAAATATATTTCTTTTCTTAAATACAACTTTACATATTGAGTGCTTTTGCGAGCGCGTGTGTACTTTACATAATGAATGCTTTTGCGCGCGCGTATGTATTTCCATATAAATTGATAAGCTGCCTAGAATTGTTCCCTGCTGTTTTTGACTGTGTACATGCTTAGACGACTTTACGGACAATTTATTTATTAATCATCATATATAAGCTAATGGAATGGCAAATATTTAGTTTACATTTTAATAAAACGGAGGAAAACGCCAAGGGACGTTATTAATTAATTTAATGTAAATAATCTGTATTAATAATGCGTCAAATGTGTGTGGGTGTAAGAAATGTTTTCAATATGTATATGTATTATCTCTTGTATATCATAATCCAGCACTATCTGGAATTGCCCTTGTGGATAAATAAAGTTGTAATGTACACGTGCGGTGTAACAATAAAAACTGAAGATTACTAAGATAACTTTCTATTAATTTCAGTAGTCACTAAGCACCAGAGACAATCACACTTGTGTGTCAACTAATAAAAGAATGCTAGACGACCTCTTTAGCGCACGATCACTGGTTGCATGATCCTAACTGAAGTAACAACAAACAATCCGTAAAAAATCCTCACAATGATCGTACCATGCGAGGACTTAAGCTAAACAAGAATTCGGCTAAATCGGTAAATGTGCCATGTAGCGATAAATACGCACTCGTATTATTATATCTATTATATGGATCGTATGTCTAAGTAACTTTGTCACCTTAAATATTTCGAAACAGTAACAGACGAAAATTGTTTTCTTGTGAGTTGTGATCTACCTGGTAAAACGCAGTGCACGATATCATTGCTCAAAATCTGAATAAACGCTATGGGGCGCCAAGAGGGGAATTTTCTCAAATTTGCTATTTCTAGCTATACATTGCAATGTATAATTATAGAATGCAATGTATAGCTATACATTGCATTTTATACTTATAGATCGCAATGTATAATTATAAAAAGCAATGTATAGCTATACATTGCAATGTATAATTATAAAAAGCAATGTATAGCTATACATTGCAATGTATAATTATAAAAAGCAATGTATAGCTATACATTGAAATGTATAATTATACATTGCAATGTATAGCTAGAGAGAGAAAAACTCGGTAAAAACCGAAGTGTTTCATTTATATTATACTCAGAAGTTGCTATCCAATTCATTTTATATATACCTTTCAATTCTTTAGCTATAGAATGCATTCTAGCTATACATTTGAAATCTATATTTATAGATTGCATTCTATAACTTCTGACTTGAAATGTATACGGAACGAGGCTGGCTCATTTGCATATGGGAAAAGAAGGTCAAAGACCAACCAATCAGTGCGCTCGTAGCAATGGCCTTCGTTCTTGTTTTTACGCGCTCAAGAGAGAGTCGTCTGCTGTGTGTATTTACGCGCTCAAGAGAGAGTCGTCTGCTGTGTCGTCTTAGACTTAAAGCAATCGCCCCCCCCCCCCAAAAAAAAATGTCAACCAATAATGTGATTGGAACAGTTCGGGCCCTGATGGAGACCGTTTCTGGCTTCCGCGAAGCGGTTAGAGACGTTTTGGACGAAGATTTTCTTCCACAACATGTCAGCATTTGACATGTTTACATACATGTATGTTAATAGTATTGCGTTATGGTCAACTTGAAGGTGCGGGAATGTTTCTTTCTGTGGGGAGGATGTGGGAGTTCTTTAGTAGGCGTTCGTGCTAAGTGCATGCTACGAGTGTATGAGAGGGAGTGATGGTTGACTTATGATATTTTGGTGGGGATGAACAAAGCTAAAGAAAAGCGGATGGCCGAGTGGTTAGAGCGCTGGCGTCCGAACCGAAAGCGCATTGGTTCAATTCCCGATAAGCGCAGCAAACTTCCCCCAGCTGACGGGAATGGGTACCTGACTCCTCAGAGGGTTGGGGAAGGTAAGGTCTCTAACACCTCACTCCCCAACGAGCTGAAAAAGGATGTTGGATGACCTTTACCTTTAAAGAAAACCCAAGGACCGTCAAAAATCTAGACTAAAGTGACCGCCAGCGTTAAGTGTCCAGAGAACGTCTCTCACCTCGATAGCCCAGACCAGTCTTTTAGACGTTTATATTGGGAATGAGAACAATCCCTCCTGGAGGACTCCATCGAGCAGGTTGTAGTCCAGTCATCACTTTCAATGAAGATGGCTATCAGGATTGATTTACCTCGGCAGCTTCCACTGGGAAAGACTTTTTCACAAATTATGGTGGAAGCTGTCAAAGGATCGGTTGTTATAGACAACATGTAATGATCAATATTTATGGGAAACCAAGAGGAGTAACCCTATAGGAGTATAGGTGGCGTTGAATGGTTATGAGTACAAGAAGTTGTGGATGCTTACTATGCAAAGATAGAGGCTAGATCCCAGTGTACAATGTCTCCATTATTCATCTCAGAGGAATTTTTTGTAGTACTTTGTAATATTTTTAAATCTGATAATTCTGAAAGTCTTGATTTTAATCGTTCATGCATTAATACAATACAATATATTCTTTAATGGTTATGCCTCCTTTGGGACCATGTGACCATGTGACCAAACATGTTTTACTGAAATTTGTTTTAGTAGATCCTGATCCTGTAAATAATTTGTCATGTATTTTTTACAACACTTTGATGATTCCATACAATGGAATGTGGATGTCTAATAATAATCTCATAGTAACTTAGCAATCAATTTTACTTTTCTTATCCCTCATAATGCAAAGTCAACCTTGAAACACTTTTCCGTCAAATAAACCAACTGTTCCATTTTTGCAGCGTCAACAACTATTCATGTGTGTGTCTGCCAATCTGCCAAGTTGTTTTGTATACTCCACAATCACCGGAGCTTTAATATTACTCCTTATTACTTTTAAAAGTTCACAACATGAAGTAGGCCACATTTTGGGATTGGTGGCGCCCGTCACCAAGCCAGTGAGAATCCCATGAATGTTGTGTTTGTATTTTGGCTCCAACGTACCTATCTCTAAATATGACACCTGCTTACAGGGCTGACTGTCGGTGGTTTTCTCTGGGTACTCCAGTTTCCTCTACTCTGTGCCATAGACCATTGATATGTGTGTGTGTGTGTGTACAATAGACTAAAAAAGGCACCCCAGAAACAAACATTATCTTTTTAAAAAATTTGATTAGATAGTGAACAATTGAGATCTGCAAAGACTGTAGAACAGCCAAGACAGAGTAGATATTTGAGGGAAACTAAGAAGAAGTTGTTTCTTGCATTAAACTATTTTATTTGTAATGATCATGGTCACCATCATCTTATATAGTTCAGTATCACATTGAATAAAAGAAGCTTACATAATGAAGTGTGGGGACAAAAAAGTAATTTTTAAAAAGTAACAAAATAAAATCAACATCAGAAAATTACAGAGCATGATATATTAAAATATGTGACAATGCACCAGCAAATAATACCGGGTGTATCAATAATTTAAAATGTGTCAACATTTCAAATGAAACAACACTTATGTACATGAAGCTTTGGATTCTTATATGACACAATGCACCTAAGAACTATATTAGTGATTTAAAATAAAATGGATAAAAGTTGACAAAGTTAAGATACATTCAAAACTGACTGTGTTCATCAATGAGAAAGAGATGCATATTTTTTCAAACATGTAAGTGCATTAAAAGTAACAGAATGAAGAACATAATAATGACAATTTAACAGCCCATTTGTTATGTTTGGCCATGTTACCTGGCATGACACTCTATGTTAATACACATCAGGGGGACCCCATATTGAACAGAGGAAGAACTGGCTTAGGGCATAAAAGAACGGGTGGTTCCACACAAGACCTGTTCACCACTGCTCAGGACAGGCCTGAGTGACAAATCTTGTCAACCACTGCATCCATCTAGTTATTTTCAATGATCAGAACCAGCAGACAAACATAAGTCAATCATCACCTGGTACCAGTCAAGGATTGTGATTTATGATGATGTTGCACATCAATCAATGAGTAATTACTGTGATATTAATCATAGTAAATAATACAGAAGAATTCGACTGGCAGAGGTTAAAGGTCTGAAAATGCCTTGCAGGACCACTTTTTATCATTATACATGGTAAAGAAAAGAAGCAAGACATGTACATATGAGTTATCTGAATATATATACATATAATACACATACACTGTGAAAGAAAAGTACCAAGGCATGTAATTATAGATTATCCAGATGTACTACAGAGAACAACTTTCAGTTTTGACATATTTACCTCCCCCAACCTCCCACCATTTGCTTAAATCTAGACTGAAAATACTATAATAAATTATTGGTTTAAGTGCTGAAGTACAAACTCAGCAACTTTCTTATATACAGTAACTGGATGATCACTTGACAGTGGGTCAACCGTTCTTTTTAAAGTTTGAAAGTCTTCAAAGGACAGTGGGCATGAAATAGGCAACACACTGACCTGTGAAAGCTCACAGCGTTGTAGTTCATCTATGGATATACCAGGGTTATGGAAACTGGTATCATTCTCATATTGACAAATTAGGTGTTGATTTAAATGAAATAGCTGGATGGGTGTGTGGTTGCCTTCTGTAAAAATTGATGATTGTGTGCACTTCTGAATTCTGCTAATGTCTGATTTATTCGTGGCTTAAAAACATAGTGTAAACAAAAAAGGTCTGTCTCATTAGCTCTATCTAAAATACCATCCTGTTCCATTTGCAAAAAAATACTTTTAAATGTTTGACCTACCTGCAGATTGACATCTCTGTGGAGACGTTCAACACGATTATTATGTACAGATGATCCTGCAATCACAGACCTATTACCTCTTTGAGATGCCATCTCATTCCATACCCTAACATTCTCACCTCCATAGTCAGTCCTGACACGTATAGGCCACCCATATTGCTCCGTGGCACTTAAAAACAATCTGGTGACCACAGTTGAATTATTGCTGTTGGAACATTGTAGATATAAAATTGTTCTGGAAAATCCACCTATTGCTGCATGCACAACAAATTTCCACATGATTAGTTTATGGGCACCATCAATGTGCCATAAAAAATTGGGACATGGCACAGAGTACACACGTCTGCATACTGTATGTGTCAGGCGCTCAACACAACCTTCCGGATCAACTTGATGCAACATCTCTCGGATTCTTCTCCTCTGTATATATATTCCCCTGCTTCTTAAGTGGCCAGTTATGTAGACTTCTCCTGCATTTGGAAACTGGTCTTTTATGTCTTTTAATTCTTTTTCCAGGTCTTCATCATTAATGTCTGTATACCTGTGACTTCGAATATCCAGTCCTGTTAACAAAAATAATATGCACACGTCAAAAAAGTCAGGCACACAACACCAAAACTTTATTGTAAAGATCATTTTAAAACTAGTCTTAAAATTTTTGCTAAAGATGCTTTTAAAAATATCAGCTACAATATTATGTCCTAAACTTGGTTTGCCCAATATAGACCTGTGGGAGAGAACCAATCAAAAACCTGCTAGCCAAGACATCAGGAAGCGGAAGTGGGGCTGGATTGGTCACACCTTACGAAAGCCAGCCGACAACTTAACAAGACAAGCTCTGGGCTGGAACCCACAGGGGAGGCGCAGGGCTGGGAGACCCAGAGAGACGTGGAGGAGATCAGTCCACAGAGAGGCAGAGACAGCTGGCATGACATGGTCCCAACTAGAAAGGAGTGCCCAGAACCGGGTCCGTTGGCGGGGTGTGGTTGCGGCCCTATGCTCCACTGGGAGCGTACAGGAATAAGAAGAAGAAGAAACTTGGTTTGTGGGGTTATTAACAGATTATACATTACTTTGACAAAGTTATTGTACGTATTACTGTAGTAAAAATTTAACATTGTTTAGCATCTAGTTGGCAGACCGTAGGATGCATTGTAAAATATGAAAATACAACAGGCAAGAGTAGCAGAGTCTAACTGCAGATTTGCTTTATGGCCAATATGTGGCCATATGGCATCTTTTTCTAAAATCTTTCTATTTATGCACACGAAAACATTTAAGCAATGAAAACCTGTCCAAAGCAATTTATTAATTTATCTTACCTTCTTTTTCAAATCTTTTATAAAGAGTTTTATGGGAAACTCCAACCATGCTGGCCAGCCTCTTCACTGGTAGATGGAGATCAAACAAAAGTTCTGATGCATACTCGAGGTCCACATCTTTTCTTTTTCGTGTTGTTGAACTCTGTGTAAATGTATTCATTATAGAATTCAAAAAAACTTTTGTTACATCTTTTGTAAATTACAAACACTTTAAAGTGCAAACCAAGTGTAAAACAGCAGTTGGCAAAAAGCTGTTACATGCCGAAAATACATATCGGTTCCATGGTAAATGATATGGATCTCGTATACTTTCTCTGGAACCGATGTTTCCGGTATTCTGTTCAGCCATAGGGGCGTGACACTCATCCTATTAGCAATTTAGTGTAAGTGTTGCGTACACCGTACATGTCGACGTGAGTTGGTAGAGGTGTTGAGAGTGTAATTAGTCCGAGCGACGGAAATTACACCCCTCTGATCATCCTAGCGTGTCCTTCTCCCCAAGGTTCACGACATATTGGATTAATACTCTTCATATTTTCAAGACTCCTATCTCCTGATCTCTGTCTTTCTTTCTCTCTGTAAGTTAACCATTCGTAGCTATTCGCTGTTGTAGATTTCGATTTTACTCATTCAAATGGCATTTCTGTTTGTTAATTTTACAGCGCTTTAACCATACATATAGTTCCATGCCTCCACTGCAAACACCAGGTGCGTTTGTTTTTTCCCAGTCAGTCAGTCAGTCAGTCGTCCCTTGCCTGGCACCTGGCGTTGGGGGGAGCACATGGATAGACGCGGCAGCTGATAGGGCCCGCCACTCTTGCCTGTTTTGGGCAATAGTCAGCAGGTCCTGTACAGGACGACCAGTCCAGTCTTTGACGTTCGTAAGCCAGTTCTTTCTCTGACCACCGCGGCGTCGGCTACCCTCCAAGGTGCCTTGAAGGATAGTCTTCGACAAGGTGTCGTGCCGGGTTACATGGCCAAAGAAGACCAGCTTACGTCGCTTGACTGTTGATAGTAGAGGTTCCTGGTGTCCTACCAGTGTGGCAATCTTGTTTCTTACAAAGTCGTTGGTTTTGTGTTCTTTGTATGAGATCCGGAGCAGCCTCCTCAGACACTTGTGCTCGAATGCCTGGATTCTCCTTTCTGTTTCGGCGAGTAGAGTCCACGTGTCGCATCCGTAGAGCAGGATCGGCACTACCAGGGATTTGTATAGCCTGTACTTGGTAGTGAACCTTATCTTGTGGCTATGCCAGATCCTATCTAGCCTAGCCATTGCTGCTGTTGCTGTTGCGATCCTGATGCGGATATCTTGCGTGGAGCTGCCGTCCTTGGAGAGAGTGGCTCCCAAGTACTTGAAGCTGCTTACCTCTTCGAGCTGTACCCCGTTCATATAGATCTCTGCTTTGCCGTTGCCATTGATCATAACTTTGCTCTTTTCTGTGCTTGTCTCCATTCCATATGCGTTTGAGCTGTCTGTCAGTCTGTTGGTGAGGTCTTGCAGTTCCTTGTTTGTACCTGCTAACAGATCTATATCATCTGCAAAGCGTAGGTTGCAGATTGGTCTTCCACCGATTGAAATGGAGGTATGGTGGTCATGAAGAGCTTCAAGCATGATGTTCTCCAAGAATATATTAAACAACACGGGTGATAGGGGACATCCTTGACGTACCCCTACT
Source organism: Marisa cornuarietis (assembly GCA_004794655.1). Taxonomy (NCBI): domain Eukaryota; kingdom Metazoa; phylum Mollusca; class Gastropoda; order Architaenioglossa; family Ampullariidae; genus Marisa; species Marisa cornuarietis. The sequence continues at coordinate 4,045,571 of SMMW01000135.1, forward strand.
GTGGTACGAAAGTAAGCTCCTATTTGGTTGTTAAGCAAAACTGTACTCGTTGAGCTGTTATACAACGCTTCAACGACTTGGACAAGCCCTTCTTCAATGTTGAATCTTTCGCATCACATGCCATAGCCCCTCGTGCCAGACTCTGTCAAATGCCTTCTTAAAGTCAATGAAGTTGTGGTAAAGGTCCCGCTGATGCTGCAGATGCTTTTCTATAAGAAGACGACAGTTGAAGATCTGCTCAACTGTGCTTCTACGTGGTCTGAAGCCAGCCTGTTCTTCTGCTAGCAGCTCTTCTGCGGTGGTTCTGATGCGGTTCTGTATGACCTTCAGCATGACTTTACTTGGGTGACTGATAAGGCTTATTGTTCTGTAGTTCTGACACTGTTTGCTGTTTCCTTTCTTTGGGAGGGGAATGATTAGTGACTGCGTCCATTCTCTGGGCCATTCCTTGCACTCCCAGACTCTTTGGCACAGAACAGTTAGGGCTTTTGTAGTTGCTTCCCCACCCTGCTTGAGCAGCTCAGCTGGTACATTATCAACGCCTGGTGACTTTCCTCCCTTCAGACTATGTACAGCTTTTCGACCTCTTCCCGTAGGACTGGTATGTCTGCAGGTTCACTGTCTCTAGTCTGGTTGTTTTGGAGAATGTTGGCGTCGGTCTTCAGCTGGTAATTGTACAGGTCCTTGCAGTATTCTGTCCATCGGTTGAGTACAGCATTGCCTTCTGTGAGAAGGTGACCATTGCTGTCTTCGATGACTGAGATCTTTTGCTGGTCTGTCTTAGTGAGGGTCTTTAGAAGTTGGTAGGCCTTTTGCTGTCACCTCGTGCCATTCCAACCTCTATGTCCTGGCACTGCTTCTCGATCCAGCTCTCTCTAGCTGCCTTCATCCCTTTCTTAATGGCACAATTCACTTCTTTGTATTTGGTTGCTGCTTCTGGTTTGCTTTTCTTTTCTCTCTTCAAGGCCCTCCTTTGGTCACAGAGGTCTAGTATGTCGTTCGTGACCCATGGCTGTTTCTTGTTTCTATGTCGCCCTAGAACCTCTTGGGCTGTCGACAGTAGCACCTCTTTGATGTTTCCAGAGAGGGTGTCTACATCACAGTCCACCAGGTTCAGTGCGCCAAATTTTCCGCCAACCGTGGCCTTGAAGACTTCTGCAACCTTTGGGTCTTGCAGCTTCTCCAAATCAAAGCGAATTCGGGGAGTGTTTGAGAGTCGCTTCGCTTTCAGCCTCAGCTTCAGGTTTGTTAGAACAAGGTCATGGTCGCTGCCTATGTCAGCGCCTGGGTACGTCCTTGTCTTGGCCCTGTTGATGCTGGATTTGAAGCGTCTCGGCAGTAGGATGTAGTCGATCTGATTATGGACCAGTCCGTCTGGTGAGTGCCAGGTGGCCGTCCTTGATTTCTTGTTTTTTCCCACGTAACTATAGTTACAATGGATGCTCTTACTAAATAGTGGTCAGTATTCACATGTACCTCAAATTAAAATAAACAAACGTACCTCATCAGAGTCACGAAGTTCTCGTTCAGCCATAATGCAAGCACAACAGGAAAGCCGATGCGTAAGAGACCAGTTGTTCTTCTATTTTGCGCGTAAATACACACAGCAGACGACTCTCTCTTGAGCGCGTAAAAACAAGAACGAAGGCCATTGCTACGAGCGCACTGATTGGTTGGTCTTTGACCTTTTTTTCCCATATGCAAATGAGCCAGCCTCGTTCCGTATACATTGCAAGTCAGAAGTTATAGAATGCAATCTATAAATATAGATTTCAAATGTATAGTTAGAATGCATTCTATAGCTAAAGAATTGAAAGGTATATATAAAATGAATTGGATAGCAACTTCTGATCGAGTATAATATAAATGAAACACTTCGGTTTTTACCGAGTTTTTCTCTCTCTAGCTATACATTGCAATGTATAATTATACATTTCAATGTATAGCTATACATTGCTTTTTATAATTATACATTGCGATCTATAAGTATAAAATGCAATGTATAGCTATACATTGCATTCTATAAGTATACATTGCAATGTATAGCTAGAAATAGCAAATTTGAGAAAGTTCCCCTCTTGGCGCCCCATAGCGTGCGTGCCAAATGTTACACACTACTATAACTTTATAATTCAATACGTCTATTGAGTAGGGCTTATATCACGAGGGTTCATATCCCGAGTACCTCATAAAATCATTATAATGTAAATATCTGCTTTTTTGTTGTTGCTGTTGTTTCTTGCTTGTACTTTTTTTTTCTTAACAATCACCTTGTACATACTCACCTTCCACTCTTATTTGATGTTATCTCATGTTATTACTAATTGTTTTTGCATTCTTTTAATTATTTGTTTATTCTTTCCCCGTACGGGGCGAGGGCTAAATGAAAAAAGCAGCTATTCGCTTATTTACCTCTCGTTAATAAAGAATTGTCAATTGTCAATTATAGCACTTATTTTGGGGGAAATTCGTTACCGTCCTTCCATTAGTGATATACTGCTTTAGAGACATCACCATGCACACAAAATGTTCATATTATGACAACGTTTGCACACGGAGACACTGACTTTAGTAACATGATCCCAGGCTGAGGCGTTGAGAATAATATTATGTATAATCTTGACATCTGTGGTGTTGACCTCTATGACATGTTTGAAGACGTTTTTATCACGAAAATGGAAGAGGTTTTTGTAATATTACTTTTATATGCTCGTGTTTCTTTTAAAAATCTGGCGTACTGTTGTATTTCGCTACATTTTTACCTAATCTTATGCAAATGAGCCAGCCTCGTTCCGTATACATTTCAAGTCAGAAGTTGTAGAATGCAATCTATAAATATAGATTTCAAATGTATAGATAGAATGCATTCTATAGCTAAAGAATTGAAAGGTATATATAAAATGAATTGGATAGCAACTTCTGAGTATAATATAAATAAAACACTTCGGTTTTTACCGAGTTTTCTCTCTCTAGCTATACATTGCAATGTATAGCTAAAGAATGCAATCTATAAGTATAGAATGAATTGTATAAATATAAAATCCAATCTATAAGTATAAAATGCAATGTATAGCTATACATTGCATTCTATAATTAAACATTGCAATGTATAGCTTGAAATAGCAAATTTGAGAAAACTCCCCTCTTGGCGCCCCATAGAGAAGGGGTCGCCTAGTGGCAAGACAGGGTCGGGGCAAGAGATCACAAGCAACGCGAGGGGATCGCGAAGAGGTGAGAGCGACGACTCATCGAGAGCGCCAGTGTATGATGTTCATAATTCGCCTTATTCGGAACCATCAGAGTAAAACCACCTGAACCCACGAGAGTACGTGCATGTTGACGTTTTTGTTCTTGTGGTGAGACTAGGCAAGCAGCCCGTCTACCCTGCTACGAAGTAATGATAATAATATTTAAAATTATTACATTGATGCTTGAAATAAAATGATGCCAAAAAATATAATTAGGTACTGTATTTGTAAACGCTCAAGCAAGACATGAAGTCGCAAGAAATTCGGGCCAGAATGTGGGGTCTGGAGAGTTATGACGATGTTGCAGATGAAGATGACATGACTGTAATAGAATAATGTAGATTTTTGTACATGAAAAAAATAAAACATCCCCTGAAAAGAAGCCCTAATACATCTATTGGAGAAAACAAAATAAGACCCGGTCTTATTTTCGGGCAAACACAGCGTTTATTCAGATTTTGAGCAATGATATCGTGCACTGCGTTTTACCAGGTAGATCACAACTCACAAGAAAACTAGGCCATGGTCTTCCGCAATGACTGCAACGCCAGTCTCCAGAACAAAGTCTGATCCCCCAGGGGCTATTTCAGCTTTTGTATGTGGTGACACTCCTGCAGTGCAAATTAGTCATGCTGTTATGAAATGTTGAACTAGGAGTCTGCACGCTGATCTAAAAATGCTATTAAATGATGAAGTAAATGTTTCTCAAGATATATATATATATCTCTTTCGCAACGTAACGGAAAAAAATATTGAACAGTCCTTTCTTCCGTTATATGCAGCTTTCTGTAAATGTTTGACGATGAGGGGGATAATGCTGAACCAGAAAGAATCAAGTTCTTAAAATTAAAAAAATCTTTTGTGCCATCAGAAATCCTAAAATTTTCACTTATGAAAGAAATCAACAAGTTTCCTGCGAAACGTTCAAGGAACAATAAACGTTGTTCTGCGCCGTCCTGGACAAAGCAGAAAAATCCGGCCTTCCCAGGGACATTTGCACTGAATGGACAGACAGCCGCTATGGCAGATAATAATGTGAGACAAACTTTAGGCCAACATACTCCTGTGCAACTCTTTGAGTAGTTGTTTTCGCCAGGGACGTAAGATGTAATGGCTAGAGAAACAGTTCGCCATTCAAGTTTTGTTAGAAGCGATTTCAAATGTCGTACATCAGCTGAAGAACTGAAGGTCTTTCTTGGGATTTTGATTCTAACTGGATACCATAAAGTCTCGTCAGAAACAGACTACTGGACCGATGCAGAAGACCTTGCTGTACCTGTTGTCAAGGATGCTATATCTCGAAACCAATTTCATAAATTGTAGAGTAATATACATTTCGTGGACAGCTCTACTGCAGACAGCAACAAAGATCATCCATCATTGAAGGTGAAGCCGTTGTTTGAACTCGATCTTGAATGAAAATTTTTGCAAGTTTGACTATTTTACACTCAACATCAGCATTGATGAGATGATCGTGAAATATTATGGGAGAAACAGCCTGAAACAATTCATAAAAGAAAAGCCCATACGATTTGGGTATAAATATTGGGTCACGTGCTCCAGTGAGAGATACTCTTACAGTTTCTCAGTGTATTGTGAAAAGGAAACCATTGCGCAAATGGATATGCCCCTTGGTTCTGGCGTAGTCTTGAATGCTGTACAATACATTGCTGATCCAGTCACTATAAGGCTCTCTATTTCGGAAACTAATTTACAAACATGGATTTGCTGTCTCAACTGGCAGCTAGAGATTATGTGAACATGCACACTAAAGTCATCAAAAGAGATGAATAGGTCAGATCGTGGAGCACTACATGGATAGCGTTCTCATATTGTGCAAAGAGGTTTTTTTATCTCATCATCCCAGTGTCATATTTATAGGCCAGGCTGTATCTACATATGCAAAAATAAACAAACACTAACACTTTTTTGTGTTCTGAGGACTCCAAATAACATAACTTTTACAACGGAAACAAAATTACTCAACAACAACAATAATAATAATAATGATGATGTCTAATTTCTTTTGTGCCCTGGGTGTCTACTGTCTGCAGTCCGTCTATGGCGGGCATGACATGGTGTCTATAATGCAGGTTTCTCTTTGACTTTTTTCTTTTTCTAACGAGTCTATGCTGTCGCCGTTCTTCAGGAGCTAACATGAGTTTTTCCTCAGAGGCAGAACCGTACTTACTCTCTTCACAGAGCTTTAATTCGGGCTTCACTGCCTTTCTAACTTGCTTGACTTTTTCATCTGTTGATGAAATCATTTTATCGATGCTGGATTCTGATACCTCAACGAGGCTTTCAGTCAGGCTCAGGTTATTGTCTAGGCTCCGGTCACCCCGCTCTTGCTTCTTTTTTAACCGAATCTTTTCTGCTAGATTCTCTTCCACAGTGAGCTCCTTTTTCTCGTCCTTCGACTTAGCATTGTCTTCTTCTTCTTTCTGCATCTGAGGTTTCTTGTTTGCTATTCTTTCTATCAAATATTTGTTTTCAGGGTGTTGGTGGGCTTGGTTTTCTGCGTTACCATCCGGCTCGTTCTTTTCTTCATCATCAGACTCCGCCGAGCTTTCCTTGCCGTCATTTTCTTCGTCTTCCTCATCACATTTCTTTGTGGCGTTTCTGGGTTGCGCCAGACCCGATTCGAAATCATCAGTATCCTCCTGAAACTGTTTTAATCGAGTCTGTTCTGCTAGTTTCTCTGCTACTGTTAACTTTTGTTTCTCTTCTTTTAACCTAATATTTCCCTCTTCTTCTTTCTTTTGCTGAGGCTCCTTTTCTGCTATGCTCTCTACCGAAGTTTTCTTCTCAGGGCGCTGGCCGGCTTCGTTTTCTGCTTTGCTATCCTGCTCTTTCATTTCGTCTTCGTCATCATCTGCCGAGCTGTTCTCGACGGATGCGGCCTTTGGTTCCTGGGATTTAAAACTCGGTGGGGAGGGTGGTCGCCTATAGTCTTGCGAGGCATTTTCTTGCAGTCTGGTACTGTTTCCCTCTACAATGCGCTGTAGTGCGAGTTCCACTTTTTCTAGCTCGCGTCTGCCTATATTCTAACTCCAGCTTTCTCATTCGTTCCTGGGACGCTAGTTCCAACTTCTGTATTTCAAACTCAAGTATGGAGCGAAGTCCCCTGTACTGTAGTTCTAGTTTCAGTTTTTCTATTTCTCGTTTCTTGTTTTCTAGTTCTTGTTTCTTTGGTTCCATTATTATCATACGTTCTAACTGTCGCTTTATCAGTTCTTCCTCAGATACTAGTTGCATCGTTATCATTTCTATCACAAATTCTGGGGTTAGGACGTCTTCGTCACGCATGGTTCTGATGCAGTATTACCAAATAAAATACAAAATCTGCTTATAATTATTAACACCACGTAAAACAATGGCTTTCAAAAGAAATACACCTGCATAGACATAAATTCTCATTAGAATTCCAAACTTAAGATAATTTTTTTCCAAATGAAAAATGCGAATCAACAAACTATCATCAGAAGATTGCAATATTCGAATCAGGTTAATCAAGCTAACTTAATTAACACTCAATATCAGGCTCGCCAGTTGTAAAGAATTTGCTTCGCGTGGTCTGTGGCGCAATGGACAACTACTCACTCACACGCAGCACCTCGTTACAACACACACATACACATTCGCAAGTCAATAAAAACTAGATAGCTGAATATAAAAATAATAAAAATATAATTAAAACAAAGAGAAGACTGTGAAGTAATTCATATATCAATACCACAACAGTTCTACCAATAGATCAAAAGATTATGACAGACTTAGCTTTCTTGAAGTCACTGCTTTCACGACGGCTAACAGTTTCCAATAGTACATTCACAATTCACATAAAATGTAGATACAGAGGTACTCCACGTTCCAGGATATACACCTCGTCCAATAATCACCCTCGGTTCTCACAATTCACCAAAGTCAATGCAATTCCGCAGCACAAAGCAACATCATATCTATCACACATACACATTTACGTCTCGGCGAGACGGACCTCCTACCCCCAGCTCGTGGTTAAGAAAAGTGAAGAAGTATTATTTCCCACGCAGAGGCCCGAATGTTCTGCCTCCACGTGGTGTGTCTCCGGTCCCCCCCTTTTGTTTTTGCTGACCGATTCAGGGGACTGGCCGACACTAAACTTTCCCACGGCCGCTACTAGTCTGCTGGCCGCGCATCACTGGTCAGGCTTTACGGCCACCCGCCTTGACAATCCCTTCAGGCGGTGGCGGTGGTAACCTGACCAGTGGACCGTTGGTGGTTCTCACGCTGTCCCACTCCCAAGTAGAAAATAAGTTTTTTACAGAGTGTCACCACATACAAAAGCTGAAATAGCCCCTGGGGGATTAAACTTTGTTCTGGGGACTGGCGTTGCAGTCATTGCGGAAGACCAAGGCCTAGTTTTTTTATTATTGTTTTTATTATTCTACAAGTGTGACGTCACACGCATGTACCTCACATCAATCACGAATGCACACGAGATGTACGTGCCCTTTTGTTCAACAGTAACACAAATAGATCCGCCACTACGGGTATGTCTAATAATATAAGTGTACTGTTTCGCTATCACTTTCATTCAGTCCCAAATACTTCCGCACACACGGCAAATATTAATTATAAATGCGAGGGACGGAAACTTACCGCCCTGGCACACACTTTGCTAACCTCTGTCTATTTCATCTTGACCAGTTTATTTACCCTTCCCAGTCCAACTCTTGTTGGGTAGCTAAACAAAAGCTTAGACTACATTTCGTAGTTGTCTTCCGTTAACGAGGTACTCTGGAATGTACTTGCCACTGTTCTTCGCTCTTGGCAACGTGTTTCCAGAAGAGAAGTCCAGGCTCCGGCGAACATGACGAATAGAGGCATAGTGACGAATTCACAAATGGCCGCTTGCACCGTGATGTCCTTAGAGACACGTATTCCAAAGGAAAAAAAAACTTCTTCATGAGAAACAAGGCAACACGGAATAGATGGCCACTATTCCAGACGACGGAAGAGATGCAAAATAAATATTTAAATATATATGGAGCGAAGCACATTATACAGACTGGCGACCCAAATGTAAGAAATAAGTCCACCACTGCAATATATGTTCATGGGGAAAAGCAAATTATGTACCAGTGTGGATTATACACATGAGGAAAACAAATTATTCAGGTTTGTAACAAACAAATCCAAGAGGTATGTCCACAAAATGAAAAATACTCACATGAGGTGAAGCAAAAACAGCAGATTGGTAGCACAGACGTAGTAGAAGTATGAATACACACACTGAATAATGATTGAAATACACAAATATACGGGGTAAGGTAAATTAGTCAAAATCCCAGTGCTAGATATTTTTGCATTGGCTAAAATTCATCCCAGGTACGTGATTTCGGGAGATTTGCAGAACTGTGGCATCTACATAGCTTGTGATGACCGTCGACAGTTCCGCCTCGATTTCTCACTTCTGTTACATTCTGATCACCATATGCAAAGACTTACAACTCATAGCTCTGAGTAAACCCGTTAGTTTCGCGAGGGATAACAAAGTGTTGAGCTGCCTCGCTCGCTCATAGTGCATTCACAAGTGTCCAGCTTTCATGCACCCAGTCGGTACCCAAGTAAAGGTACCCAGGAAACTTAAACCTCGTCTTCATAAGGTATGCCAATGAGTGCTCTCTATCCTTTTACCTTTTCATCACACAATTTCTTCTAAAGCGAGACAAATATCTGAATATTTCCAGCTAAGTAAATGAAAAACAGATTTTCTTCCAGAAAAGATTTTCATTATCAAAAAGGAATTTCTTTCCTTTCCTTCTCCCTCCCCTCCACACTTTCTTTCTTTCTTTATTTCTTTCTTTCTTTCTTTCTTTCTTTCTTTTACAAGGAATGATACAAAGACACAAGTATATGGCGTAAGGTAAATTATTCAGAATCTAAGTCCCACATGTCAAAATATGCATGGAGAATATGAACAATAACCCTAATACTGTCGACAAGGAGGCCCACACTGAATGAATATTTTTCGCTGTTTTCAGATATAATTGAAGAGACTTAATTACAGAAAACTCTTTGATATTCATATTTTTCATGTATACAAAATGGCTTACGTTGAACTTCATAGGATTAGCTCAATTTGCCATTATCACATCCCAGTTGCAGCCAAATTCTAATCTTCCCTTTCGTGCTCTCAAAGATTGACTATAGTAAGTCTCTTTTGGCTGGTATTCCCAAGAATCTTCTCGATGGGACTTCCAAGGATTCACAACGAAGCTGCTTTCTTGCGCATCACCTAGAACATATTACACCCATCATTCTCTTTCTTCACTGGCTGTCAGTCTTTGCCTATAAACGTTTCGCTCTGTCTTATTTTCTGGTCACTGGTCCTCGATACTTCTCCGAACATTCCCATCCACACTCCCTCACGACCGCTCTGCTCATCTTCTGAAAGCAGGCTTCTTCCGGTCCCACTAAGACAAAGACGTAAGGGAAATGTCTTATTTTTCTTATCAAACCTCATCAACTTGCAACAAATGCCTGTCAGCTATCGTGCCTCTGATTCTTTGAACAGACAAGACTTACCTTTTTCAAATCAACGCCTTCACCCTACCATGTCCAGACTGTGTGCTTGGGTAATGTGTATGTGTTTACTCTGTGGATGTCTGTTTGTGTGTGTGTGTGTGTGTGTGTGTGTGTGTGTGTGTGTGTGTGTGTGTGTGTGTGTGTGTGTGCTTGCCTGGATGGGTGTAAATTTATCTAGGATTAGGTCTATTTTCTGTTTCTCTTATTTTCGAAGCGTACTGACCATATAGTCTTTTTATTTTCTTCAGAAAGCGTAAATGTTCATTATTAGTGTTATCTTTTAGCTTAACTTACCTGTACATATATGAACTAACTCTTTGCATTGCAAATTCAATAATTGTATCCGTTTTCTCCAAAGTCCTTTGAGCTCTCTATGTCTTACATTAGTACTATATAAATCTCGTAAGGTTCATGTTATTTGCACAAATAACTGCTTTTTTTTACGAGGTTTCTCGTCCTGAGCTTTCACCTATTGCGTGCAGGCTTTGTGTCAGGTGTAGACTGTCAACCTTGAATATCTCATTAATCCGCGAAAATGGGTGCTACAATTGCTTCAATATCTTTTAGTCTTTCTAAATGCAAAGTTAATGTTTTAGCACCTTTTCGACTGCATTCATTTGCATTCATTCAGAGAATTTTCAATCGGGTGCCAGCGTCGTAAAGTATAAGAGACTTGTAACCATTGACACCGAGGGTCAGCTGTCGGGGGTTCAGACCTCCATTCACGAATGCTCTTCTTGTGCTGCTTGTGACATTTGTGTGCAGGGTTGGCTGTTCTCACCTAAGTTATTGCCCATAAAATTATATCCCGTTCTTGGATTGTACAAGCCAGTGATTGATTTATCATGTTGGAGATGTCCTTTTGCGGACATGCCTTTTCGGTCTTTATTGCTCGAGAAAGGTGATAGAACACCTTTCGTTAAAATAAGAATTGTCTTCATTAGGCATCAGAAAATAGTCCGTTGATCTACGCGGATGCATGGGACGATGAAGCAGCAGAAATAGTTCTCAGTAGTGGTCTGATCTCTGCTGAACGCAGCAGAATTCAGGTGTGTGTAGATGGGTAATCTGATATTTTGAGTTGCCCCTTCCTTCTTATTCCACCTGCCTTGAAGGAGAATTTCGGCAAGACTTCCTGCTCTTGGCTGTGGCAAGGAGCGGCTCCTGCTGTAGAAGCAGACATCAGTCTTATGGGTAAGCCTTTAAATGTTTAAGAGTCTTCGAATAGGCTTTATATTACATCTTCCAATATTATTTTCTACAGAAATGTAGGGAAATAAGATTGACATCCGGAAGTATGGAGGTGTTTGGATTGTTTAAATTTGGTCAGAAATTTGATTCTTTGGCTTCTTCATTATTATTTTTTTTTCAAATTGGTCGTTGGTGTAGTTGTCTGAGCAAGTTTGTTCCCGACCTATATTATCTATTTATGATGATTCAGGCGATATGAAAGCCTCGAATTGTGTGTGTGTGGTGAGGGAACTACGACACAAATGGTCGCAATAGTTTCTCACGCGCAGCACACACCATGCAATGTCGTAACTGCATGCTCAACGAGATTAACACAAACGCTGCAGGAAGGAACAGTGATGTGTCTGTGTCCCTTTCGACTAGTAAAAACAAGGAAACATAAGATTTTTTTTTTAAAACCCAAGAAGCAGAAGACCTAGAGTGGACGATTCCCAAATTTGTCCTTGTTGTTTAGACGTGACTAGCCCTTGCATGACCAGCTTCGACTGATCTAGCCATTCTGCTGATTGTTTATTCAATCGCAGGTTCTTTGTGATGATCTAGATGATGATGATGATGATGATGATGATGATGATGATGATGATGATGATGATGTCCATTTGTAATGCGCAGGTATCCATTCGGAAGAATACCCTCTTAAAATGTTCAGATCCTTGGGGACATTCTTAAATTTGGAAGGGCGCCGTCAAAAATGCTCTGCTTCGTCCATTTTCTTCACTCTAGCTACGAGTGGAGCTCTCTAACGTCTGTGGAAAAAAAGTTTTAAGTGAAACAGTTTTTATCTGTTACATTCGCCAAGCAAGATCCTCGATGCACGACGAATTCATAGTAGCTATAATTACTTTCACATCTCATGTACCTTCGGAGAAAGGTTTATGGTCTGAGTGATGCAGTAATTTATGATTTGTTGCATGCAAGATGTTTTATGTGTGTACAATGCGGACTAGTTACGAGTAGAACTCGACCTCACATCAAGCTTGATTCTAATTCTTCATGTCCAAAGGTATTGTAACACGTGTCTTTACAGGACCGGTAAGATTCGATACGAGCTCAAATTTCTCTCTCTTGAGCACATTGATTCGAAAAACTGAACACGCAACATGTAAGGTATGTCTTCATCAGACACTACCTGAAGACTGGGCCTCCGGTAGTCGTAAAAAATATTTTTAGTGAAATCTGCCAAGTGTTTCCGAGATTCAAACCACAGTCCCCTACGTTGCCGCAGCTGTGCAGTAATGCAACACTTGGCTCAGTTTGCTAAACTCTTGACCACAGACGTGTGTAAATTCGTGCTCTTGACTGCCTGCCACTTTGAAACTTTTGCTGGCACACCCACAATCGTTGAAAACCTGACAAACATTAGCCATTCGCCAGGTTTCAGCGAAAGGGACACCAATCTTGACATACTCAGTTTCCTGGATCCTTGGATACTTATTTGGAATTTAGAGTCAATTCTAAAATGTATCTTAAAGCTGAAAGCAGGTAGCTACCCTCATTAAGCTGCTGTCCTCACTACATCCAAGTGTCATACGTGGCAACGCTTATCTTCCTTATGAGTCATCGAGACCCTGTATTTCCAAGGTATGACGATGTTCCAGACGATGACATGACTGTATTACAATAAAATGTAGATTTTTGTTCTTAAATGAAAATTTTTGTACATGAGTTAATCAGACATCCATCGAAAATAAGCCCTAATACCTTTTTTACATCGAAAATGGATATAATTAACGAAGTTAAAGTAAAGGCCGTCGAGAAATTTTGAATCCAAGTATGCTTCTCCCTGTATGTTTATGTTCCGCTTTTTAAAAGCAGTAAAGTGTTTTAAGATGGTTTAGGCAAAACACGTTGACGGAATATTAGTATTAATTTTTTATGCAGAGATTTGGAAAACGATTTTTTGGTCGTCGAGAGTTATGGCCTTATTTACAACTACTATTGTGTTTTCATGGTTGCCAGATCCTGCTGTTGTGGCAGGACTTGAGAATGTAACACCGCAACAGAATGAATACAAAGTATCGAACGATGCATGGAATATTAGACTTATAGTGATGATCATATTAGTAGAGCTGAGAAAAATATTCCTGTTAAAATACTGTGTGATCCCGGGAGATGCATGTGTAGTCATTTATACACAAGTTTTAGAGGAAATGCCTTTACAGAACATGAAACGCTCAAACGCTTAGTTGACTTACGATGGACTAAGAAGGGAACAGGGATGATCACAAGATCTTAAGAGGTGTTTCTTTGTTAAAGATTACACCGAAAAGTCGTTTTAGGGAAATCGTCAGATACTGGCTCTCTCTCTCCACACACACACACACACACACCTCAACGTCTTATAGTTACACGCAGTCGTTTATACCCGGCGTTTTTTGCGCGTGTACCCAACACCAGGTGCATCCGTCTAGGGATTTGTTTGCTATTTACATGGTCAATTCGATATCCTTTATGGACCAAACCATCTGGCAAGCGCCAAGTTGTCGTCCTTGATGTCCTTTTGCGGCACGAAATCAAACAAGCTTTTTTGTGTCCGCTACTTGGTGCGGTAGTGGATTACATAGACTTTTCATCATCCCCCCCCCATCCTAGCCAAGGGAAAATGGTCCCACTGGCTGGTGAAAAATCTTGGGAAAAATAAACGCTAAAGGAGTAAACTCCTACAGAAAATCACCATGCTAACATTAAAGTACCAGCCAGGGTCCAGTCCCTACGAGTTCACGAACTAATCGACTCACCGTCTGGACTCCAACAAGTGTATAAGCACCAAGATATGAATAACAATATTCATTGAAGAGAAATCTTTATGCCAGATCGGTCAAGGCCCGAATAAACAACGATCTTACAGTCATACTGGCATGTTAACTTTGTACTTTTATCCCGGTATTTAAAAAAATACTTTAAAAATGTTTGGAGCTTATGTGAAAGATATTTTCCTTCTGTAACATCTCATTATGTTGGCTTATACAACATGGGTATATTGAACAAAGCGATGGATTTTTAAAAAGACTTGAGTTTTGAATCAAGCTCTACTGATTTTTTTTCGTTTTTTTTACCAAAAAATTACGCATTTAAAGCAATTCGTACCGCACAAAAATTAATTCACATTTTTTAAACAAAGCTGTTGAATTTTTTTTTGGATCAACCGCAAATATACTAAAATTTGTTGATCAGTAAAGGGAAAGATGTGACAAATTGTTAAAATAAGAGGAAACGAATTGCAAAAAAAAAACTACTTCCTTGATTGACATCATCATTTGAAAAGTTTGATGACAATCTTCCTGTTTCTCAGAAATTCATTAAACACAGTTCTATCGATGTCATGTGCTATTAATTGTCATAAATATTTAAATGTTTTCACGCGCTAAGCTTTAAGAATGCAAATTAAACCAATTTCAGCCCACTGAATATTCAACATTACAATCATCAAGTGTCTGCACATTGACATTTTGTAGAATAAAGATGTGTGAACGTGAAATGCGATTTCAATGCTGACGAAGCTCCACACTTTGCTGAGACTAGAGGCGTCCATGGTCAACTACGAATTGTCCGGTCCACATTAATTCATCTGCTCTGTTTAGAAAATTCACAAGAGAGAAGGCAAAGCATCTAAAACTGAGGATGAAAGCAGTTTTATAGCAATGTTTCGATGACAATTTATTTGATAGCAAACACAAATGTTGTTTAGATATGGAAATGAAGCTATGAGGCGACTTCAAAACCGGAAGAGGACAAACCCATAAATTTTGGTGAAGGTGCATAAGTCTCCGGAATAGTCCGTACCTTGGCTTCTGATAGGTGTTCATTGTGTTTTTATAGAATTTATTGAACCATCTATCTTTTTGCAAGTTTTCAATTCAGTTCATTAATTAGTGTTTTAAATAGCGTCTGTAAAGCGCAATATGCTTTTGAAGTCAGGTTGGTCTTTAAAACACGAGCCTTTTCAATGCGGTCTTGTAGTATGTGCATCACGCAAAGCGTTTTCCAGTCTGTGTTGTTATTGGTTTCTAGGCGACTGGAATCAGCAGGTCTTTAGATAACACTGCCATCGCAGAGCAAGGCTATGACAATCGATGGGGTTGCCCTACATTTGTAATGATTATTTTCTTCCGCATTAAGTGGTGTACTTCCACGAAAACCAGAAAATTGCGAAGATCTGCATATTTTAATCTGTCATTAGCCTCATTTTTAAAGTTTTCTTTCTGTACTTCTCGAAGGTTGAAACAACCGTTGGGTAACTGAAACCGCCCTTCGCTTTGCTGGGAGGGAAAAAAATCACTGAAGAAAAACCAAAACCCCCCACAAGAATGTTCCTGAAACATCAGTCTCACTACCTTGTGGGAGGTTTGCTGGTGTGCGTTGTCTGCCTCCTCCTCTTCGCCTACATCACACCAACGGACCGACACCGGCATCAGTTTGTGTCTTCAGACGTGAGGTCACAGCGGAGCAACCAAGTGTCCGGAACACTGCATGCATTAGCAGAGCGGTTTGGATACCCAGAATGCACTGCATCATCCCATATGAGGGAACAGCGCAACTCCTTGTCCAAAATGCTGAACGATTTAAAACGACAGCTGGGACAGCTAGAGTGCAACACGGCGAAACTACAAAACAAAAAAGATGTAAGGTGCTCTCTGTCTCTCCTTTTTTGTTTCCTCTTTCTTTCCTTTCTCTCTCTCTCTCCTGATCAATTGTCTGCATAACTTTCTCTAACCTCTTCATTTCCAAAAGTAGAAGAGAGTATAAAACACCTTTTAATTTAAAAGAAGAGAAAGTAAAACGATGGGATAATAATATCATCATCCACAATCAGCATGATATCTGGGATATTGTACATAGTATTCTGCCTAGAAGGGATAATGTTAGAAACCAGACCCCACTTGAAGAATGGTACAGATGCTTTGTTAGAAAAACCAAATGAGCATACAGACGACGACGACGACGACGACGACGACGACGACGAACATGTCTTTAACAGACCAGTCACAGAAGAAATGTTATTAACGCTACGAAAGCTGAAAGAAAAGAAAGCAGCAGGGCGTAATAAGGTGATAGGAGGAAATGCTGAAAATCACTAATAAACATGTCGTCTCCTTCTTTGTGAAATTTGTCAATATTCTTGATAAAGGAGTATATTTGGAAAACTGGACAGAAAATATCATCATCTCTTTTCGTGAGAAAGGAAACTTAAGAAGTCCTGGGAATTATCGAGGACTTAGTTTGTGTCATGTAAGCACTATGGTATACAGTATAAGGTATAAGCGCATTCAAAGTCGGGCAGAACAAATAATATGACAGGGAAATGTCAGGCAGGATTCATAAAGGGTTACTCCACTATCGACTATATGTAGACACTAATGGTATCCGAAGTGGCGTTAAACTACAGAAAAAATGAGAGTAGATTCATTTATCTTTGGGTGTCAGACAGGGAGATGCATGCAGCCCTGTTCTCTGCTCTCTTTTTTTAATCAGATAACTTGCACTCGATGTAATAAATAACGGAAGACACGGCGCCATCTTTGCAGTGGACACGAACGAGTCATTTATCTTGTTATTGGCTGATGACATGGCACATATAATTATGTAGCTGTTATATGTCTGCATACACAGCTTAACAACATACAGAGGGCAGCCTCGACTTTGTGTTTAAATGTAAATATGAATAACACTAATATTGTTGCTTTTAATGGAATTCTCACCTCTAAATACAAACTTTTGGGATTCGCTTAAGTGTTGAAGTAAAACCCTAAAAATATCTGAAATTCAAGCCACAGCGGGATTGTTCAAGTGTAATTCGTCGTTGAAGGCGAGGAATTTTGCTGGTTTCCGGAGATTAACGAGCACTCGACGAAGAGACCCGAGCGCACGGAATTCCGGAAGTGTGACACTGTATTGGCAAAAACAATGGCGGACTTGCAATTCAATTCAATTCTTTATTTACGAGAGGTAAAATAAGCAAGATATACAACATTATCTGCCAACGGGTTTTTAAATAACAAAAAACACTATTCATTTAACAATTAATGAATGGATGTTAAAATCTTTTACCTACCCACCACAGGGAAGGCCACAGATCAGGCTGTTGATCACACTCACGAAAATAGTTCCCTACAGATTGAACTTTTTTTTATCCACTGTCTTGGTATCTCATTCTTGGCGCACAGTAATTATCTTCTTTGTTCTCTAGTTTTCATCAGTTCCACAGAACAGTTTGTCTACTTCAGTCAGACGCCGTCTATACAATGTCTCTCGAGTACACAGAGTAAGATCATTAGTCAATTCAAACAAAAAGTCAAGGAAGAGCACCGTCACACAAATATAAATTTCCTCACTCTCCCCTTCATAATGAGTTTTACTGAACAAACTTTTCTTTTCGAAAGAGCACAGTGTGATAACTCTGACACTCTGTACTCGTCTCACGGCGGGTTTTCATTGAATGAATAAAAGCTTTTCTTCTTCTTCCCCTTCTTTAAACGCTGCCCTCCACGGACAGTAGAATCAGAAGGTTATTCTTTTCTTACTCCAAATGTTGTTTGACCGGAACAACAAAGAGGAACGAACTGATTGGCTGGGGCTTTACAGAGTCAAGACTAATCGATGGTCCGACCTCAGTATGTTTAGTTAGCCTTATACACAGTGGATCGGTCCGGCTACAACATTTTAAAGTCTCAAATTTTCGAGTTCAGATTCATTTTGTGGTGGTGGGTCTCTCTCATATATATACATGTGTGTGTGTGTGTGTGTGTGTGTGTGTGTGTGTGTGTGTGTGTGTGTGTGTGTGTGTGTGTGTGTGTGTGTGTGGTTCTAAATGTTGTCAGTGGAAATCAAGACCGTTTTCCCGATCCTAACCACATTTTACAGGAATACTTCGCTTAGATTACGGAAAGGTCGTAGATTATGTTTTGTTAATGTATTTAGGTGCGGAGATTATTTACTCGCTATTTGATATTACCCATTGTTTCAAAAAAATCTACTTCGTAAAGTATATTGCAGTAGAACTCTACTTCTCAGACCAAATTTAGACCCTATGAAATAAAGTAAGCGGGTTAGCGAGAGTTGGGGTGGGCAGGAGTAGCTGGCACCTCCACTAACTTTACTTCCCCTCCACAACAAAAGGTGGCACATTACTGCAAATTAGTTCCCTTTCTTTTAAAAAAAAAGCATCTGGATCCCGTTGGCATGAACTGCCAAGATGGCGGCTGGTGCCATCTTGTTTGAGCAGATTTTTTTGCCTTTGTTAAAAGTAACAGTCGAAACCCCGTGTACACTTGTTAACACACCCCAGCTGTAGCTGAAGGTTTCTGGTGAGAAAATCTGGGAGTCAACGCTGTCGCCAGACTGCAGTGAACACTCTCCTCCCTCTCCCCGCCTCCCAGCGAAGACATCCAGAACTAGATACAAACTGTAAAGTCTGCGTTTATCAGAAAAGACTAGGTTGTCATGGCAACTGTATTCAGGACGTCTGTCGACGATTGCAGGACCATCGCCAGAGATTCCAAGTATCCATCACCGGTGACTGCATGTGTTTGACGAATGTATATGTTTGGTATGTCTTTCGTGTCCATCAGCAGTGTTTTTTAACGTGTGAGAATCTGTAAATTTTGTCTGTGCTGTCGTGTAGGATTTCTTAAGAAGTGTGTACTGCATGTTGAGTCTTGTTTGGGTGCTGGGAGGGGGAGGGAGTGGATAGATGATGGGTTAGAGCGCTGGCATATGAACCAAGAGGCACGACGGTTCGATACCCGTGTCGCGCAGCAAACTTGTCCCAGTCGGGAATAGGTACCTGCCACAATAAAAAGTTGGAGAAGGTAAAGCAGTGGGAAGATGAGAACCGCCTTTACATAAAGATGGCCCCGGAAAAGTCATGTTATAAACATCTCACTCCCCAAACGACCCAAACAAGATTAGGGAACGATCTTGACCGTTATCTAGGTGTTAGAGAAAAGCGTTGTATCTATGACGTTATAATCATTATAATTTCTTATTACAGTGCATTTAGAAAAATCTACTGAGAGAGAGAGAGAGAGACTGACAGATTGAGGAAGCCTGATGTTGCTCCGCTGGCTTATTAATGTGTTTATTGATGTGGATTCGATTTGCGGAGGGGAAAACATATCTGAGTAAGTATAACAGTCTCGTTGATATTTATCCTATCAGGTGGCCAGCAGCGGTGGATGGTGTAAAGAAGAAAGTGACCCAAAGGAATCTAAAGCTCACATGTTTGACCAGCCAATGGCGGAGGCTCTCGGTCGGTTCCTGTCCGGCCAGCGTGTTGGAAGCTTTGGTGACGGACCTGGACAGTACAAGGAGTATCTCCTCCAACAGGGGCTGGTCGCCTCCTAC
The DNA here is from genome assembly GCA_004794655.1 of Marisa cornuarietis. Classification (NCBI taxonomy): domain Eukaryota; kingdom Metazoa; phylum Mollusca; class Gastropoda; order Architaenioglossa; family Ampullariidae; genus Marisa; species Marisa cornuarietis. The sequence goes on from SMMW01000135.1 coordinate 4,064,986, forward strand.
GACGCTTACGACGGGGCCCCCTTCTGCGAAAATGTCACAGCCGGGGCCGTGAAGTTCATGGACTTGACCCTTCCTCAGTATGGACTTCCAGTGTACGACTGGATCGTCAGTCTGGAGGTGGCGGAGCACGTGCCTGCACGCTACGAGCTCGTGCTGGTCGACAACTTCGCGCGCCACGCACGGAGGGGCATCGTCCTGAGCTGGGCGCATCCGGGTCAAGGCGGGTTTCATCACGTGAACAACAAAAGCCCTGAAGATGTTAAACGCCTGCTGGACGAGGCTGGTTTCCTCCCACATGACAACGACAGCTTGTCGTTGAGGAAAAGCTCCACATTCTTTTGGTTTCAAGAAAACATCTTCGTGTTTAGAAGAAAATCGGATGTCAAACTAATTGAAGATGATGCATAAGCAGGTTTTATTTTTAAGGAATTAGAGTAGGTAGGAAGTCGTACTGGAATTAAAAGCTAAATATGGGATGGACTTTAGGTCCCGTTATTTCAACGTAAAAGCTAGATACACACTGGCTGATCGCACTTTTGCTACATGACATTTAAAGATCTAGCTGGTTGCAGTTTTTTTTAAATTCTGTGATTGAGTAAAAGCTCAGTACAAAGTCCCATGTCGCAAACTCAGGTTTAATACATCCCTTTTGTTCCTGAGATACCACGAAGATACCATGATGCCTACAAACAACACCATGTACAGAAGGAAGTAAACTTGGTCGAGACACGCTTATGCATTCACACCATTTTAATGTCTGGCCCCCAGCTCTACCACTGGTTGTAACCTTGACTCATTCAAGGTGTCCATAGACATTAAAAGACCCACAAGAACTCAGCAATAGATAACACGTATCCTTTGAAGCGATCTGTTTTCTATTGTTTTAATGTCATTTTCGTAGCTCTTGAGTTCGCATCTCACCTTAGGACAGGTTGAGAGATTGTCAGTTTTTTTTAGATTTATTTACACAAGTGGCTGCTGGTTTTTTTTTTCTCTCTTCTTCTAAAAGACCTACGTGTTTTGATGATTATTAGGTATTATATATATATACATATACTTATGAAATTTCGTGGAAATAAAATGAAGACATGGTTTGCAATGAGTTGAATCAGCTGAGGTAATCAATAAAAGAAAGACATATTTATTTTTTTTATTTTTTATTGTCTTAATTATTGTTTCTACTAAGTGATTCCTGCTTGTGCACTTGGGTATCTGTAGAAGTAGACATGTTGACGTGTGACTATTGCAAATACTGTTATTGTGATCTGGTCTGTTATAATGGCTATTTTGTCATAAAACAAATATCTGCCTTAAACTCCGATGGACAAATAAAAATATCGGAAATTTTATCGTGTTTCTTTATCCTTTTTTCAAATCTTTTATTCTATTTCCTTTGTTTTCTGTATCGTCGTTTTCGTGCCACTGGGGGTTATATGTTCTTGAGAAAGATTTCGTGTGATAGGATGTCTTATGCCTGGTAGCAAAAAATTCTTTGAGATCAAATTTGTCTTTCAATACATTATAATGTATATATAATACTTGCTAATGAGCTTTCCTTACCTTTATGATCCTCAAAATGAAATATGTTATATTTTTCTTTGTTCTTCCTTTTTTTTTTTTTTTTGTCAAATCAGTACAGGGTACACGTTTAGTGGATCAGAAATTCAAGAGAGTCAACATCTATGGGAGCTAAAAATTTTCGGTAATAAAATATTAGGCTTAAAATGAAGATATAAATCATCTCCTGTAGAATACAACCGACCAAACTACGGACCTACATCAGTGACCTTACCACTCACAATGCTCTGTAAAGCAGCGTGGATCATGAAGAGACTGGCACCTATCTTCTCAGTTTTAAAATCAAATAAATAAATGATTTAATGACTATCAAACAATATTAAATGAAAAATACAAAAAACATCACAGACAGTGAATGGCAAATACTCTCCGTTCCAATACTAGTCGGCTTCAAACCTATCCAACCAGCGTCCTTCCATTAGTTTGAGATCAGCATTTTAAACGGTTGAGCTACAGGAAATATTTAATTTCTTAATATCCCTTACTATAGGGTAATCTACGCAAGGACATTTCTATAATGACTGATTTCCTTATTTCGATATTCAATGGGGATTTTAAAAAATGTGCCACCTGTTTGGTTCATATTTAACATCCATTCACTGCGACATGATGCGAGTCAACATCTTTGCAGTGTAGCTTCTCTTCCGAATATCGTGTGCCCCCCCCCCGGGGGGGACGACTGTTTTATAAACAAATTTCGTGGTTTTTGTAACTCATCAACTCGAGAACTGTACATTTAACAGTTACAGATACATTAGTGTTAGCTTAGAGCTCGGATTTCTGGTTAGAGTTAGGTTTTGGTTTCGGGTTTAGGTCAGAGTTTGGTATACAGTTTAGGTCACGATAGGTCAGGGTTAGGGTTTGGTTTAGAGATCTGCTGGGGGTAGCGGACAACCTGACCACGTGCAGTCTCAATACTGTCTTAACAGACTGCATCATCAGCTGAACAGAAAACTTGTTTTCTTCCGTGTGCATACGAAGAAGCTCAACACACTGCAGAACACATCAGTCTATAATTATAGTCCCTGCTGAAGGATATAAACTATGGTCTAGGCCAGTCCCCATTCTACGTGGGGGGATTTCGCGTGGAGATGACTAAGACACCACTAAATCCCTGACATGAGCAGTCCTTCAAGTGTAAGAAAAGCCTGCATACAAAGGAAAGATTGGGAATGAAGTGGCAGAGAGAATTAGCTGGCATCTCCCCTTTCCTTCACGTTTCATGCATCCTTAATTCGACCAGGTAAGGTTACCTGGCATGACACCCATATAAATACACACACACACGCACGCACACACACACACACACACATGCCCGCTCGCTCAAATGCCCGAATACCTCTCTCTCTCTTTACTTTTACGACAAACATGAGTTCGTTCCAAGGTGCTAAGCAGTTAGTGGTGAAAGGGGAAAATGCTACCTTTGACATAGAGCCTTAAAAAATATTGACAACATGAGTAGACAGACGTTTTTTTAAAACTTTTTGATGCTGTAATGCAACCAACTCTTCGATATGCATCCGAAGTATGGGAACTCATCCATGATAATAGCCCTGTCGAAAAGATACATCTTTACTCATGTAAGAAGTTTTTGAATGTTCCAATACAAACACCATCAGAGATGATACATGGGGAACTTGGACAGTATCCGCTCCTAGTCAGCTGCTATATGAGAACTATCTACTTCTGGCTCCGATTGACAAAAATGTCCATGGACCGCATACCTGAACAAGCCGTCAAGCGTATCAATTATTATTTAATCTTGATGCACAAGGCAAAACAAACTGGGTAATAAAAGTGAGAGTAGCCCTAGGATCTTTAGGTTTTAATCAGGTATGGGTAAATCAAGGAGTAGAAGGCCACAACATGTTTCTCGCTTCTCTAAAACTTATAGTGATAGATGTCACTCAGCAAACATGGGCGGTGGACATGAGGCACAGTGGGCATTGCCAGTTATACCGACTGTATAAATGCACTGTAATACCAGAACTGTACTTTGATTATGTCAAAGTAAAAAAATTCAGGGATGTTTTAATACCCTTCCGTCTAGAAGTGAGTGATATAAATACTCACAAAAATCGTTTTGTACAAGATAGGGCAAAGAAAAAAATGTCCTTTCTGCATATATTTATAGAGGATGAAGTCCATGTTCTTTTCCATTGTCCCAGATATGTAGATTTTCGGCCAAAGTATCTCAAACATGTCAAACCACACAATGAAGAACAATATCTTGTTCAAGTACTATCATGTGATAATGCAGGAAGAACAAGACAATTAGCATGGTTCATTCACAAATGTTTCAAGATAAGAAGGGAGACAAGCAAAGCTGATGTATGCGAAGCGTGATTAATGCCCCCTGACCGTAATTATATTGTGATGCTGCTCTGCATGTGAAATGTGTTTTTGATTCATAATATCGACATTAGGAAGTGATCATAACGTGTGCGTATAGACTATATTATACATATATACATGTAGGATAGGGATGAGAGGGATAGCAATAGAGAGGTGACTGGACGAGTGGGTGAGTGAGAGGACTGCTATACAGTGCATGTATATAAATTGTATGTATGTATGACGGGACGAATATGAATGAGAGGATGATCTCTATATGCTCACCCTGTAAAAGTGACAATGACTGAAATGGTCTTAAGTCAGTAAAATGTTCGAGCTCTCTCTCTCTCTCTCTCTGTCACACACACACAAGAATTAAAACCATCCTTTATCGGACAAAAAGGCAGAGCACGTCCTTCTTCAACACTTCAAAAATCTTCAATCTTAGTGTAAGATATTTTCTAGAACAGGCATGTCAGGCCGCATGCGGCCCTTGGCAAACACACTTGCGGCCCGCACATAGGACACTGTAGACGTGTGCGGCCCTCATGACAACAACTGTGACCCGTGTGGCCCTCGGGGGACCCTCAGTTTGACATGCCTGGTCTAGACAAGTTCTCCCTCCTGAGCTATATTTGTCTTTTATTAATCATCTTTTATCAGTTATCAGCACTGTTGTCAGGGCCGGCTCTACTAAGAAGGCGAACTAGACAATCCCCTAGGGCGCAGTCACGGAAGGAGGAGGGGAGGGGACAGAGATGGCCTGCTGTTTGTTTTTAAAGATGAATGATGTTAGGAAAAATATCATTTTCATAGAATGACATTAGCAGGACACGTTTTCTCTGCTTGTAGACTGACCATCACACTATAGTTTCTCAGTACATGCATTACAGGAAAACCTCATTATTCCTGTCCAGGGCGCATTTGCTGTGACCAGCTGGGAAGTAGAGGGCGAGGGAGGAAGAGCAGAGGGGCGGAGGAGGGCAAGGTTTCGGGCGACGTTGGTGGATGGGGAAGGGGCTGGTCGGGGCGAATCCCTAGGATGGATGGGACCACATGCCAGCCTCACCTTTCTCTCTTCTTTCCTACGTTGGAAAAAGTTCTGCACTTAATTAATGCACAGGAAACACCGCAGCTGAGTTCAGGGACAACACTGACTTAAGTTTGCTACGCAAGTTTCTTTTTGGTAATGGCAACTGTTTTATTCTCAATATTTCAATAATAAGTCTCTTGACTTGTCGAATGACTGCCGAATGTTTTGGCTGCATGTCAGCTCGCGAATGTACTGACATTTCAGGATCGGGTGTCGAGGTACGGAGGTGCCGAGTAACTTAATTAATTATTCAACCGCTGCAGCAGCGCGAGATTTTTTACCAGAATGTAGGACGAGACTGGACTCTGTAGACCCGTAAGTAGTTCACGTGTTGTGTAGTAACACATAAATATTGAAGGCTCACCTAGAAATTATAATTAGACCTGCCTTCTGAGTCGGTAGCTGTGGGATGCATGTCGGAGTGTCCTGGGAAGACTATCGCCGCGTTAGGGATCGACAGGTAAGGTTGGTTTTATCGGACTGTTTGGATAACTGGGTGCTAAATACCGCAGGCTCATTATATGAAGATTGAGAGGTGTTGTTACTGACACGAGTTTTATGACCTACTATACTTAACGTGACAAGCGTCTGTACCTGTTGCCCACGCTCGAGGATTGTGCAAAGGTACATCTTGAAAAAAATGAAATGTGTTGCTTACGGGGCCCACGAACAAACCTTTAGGTAAATATTTTCCACTGAATGATTTATTTTCAGCTTATTGTGTGTGTGTGTGTGTGTGTGTGTGTGTGTGTGTGTGTGTGTGTGTGTGTGTGTGTGTGTGTTCGGCTCGCAACTGAAGCAAGGTCTGCATAGACAGGAGGTGTTCTATTTTTGTGTCAGTCATGACCTACATGAGCATGGGTGGAACCAGTCGGAATGTTCGAACACCGTAGCTATAACCGTTTACCTCCACATTAGTAAGTGAAAATGCCGAAGAAGTCTGAGGAGAAATGTTAAAGTCACTATAGGAGAATAATAATATATTTATGCATACTTAACCAAGCCCTCACTCCTTCACCCACATCTGTTTCTTCTTCTCTCTCTCTCTCTGTTTCCGCGAGTAATATGACTAAGGTAGCCGCATCGGCTACCGAAAGTATTTTCGTCAATGTCGTCTGTAATATTGCTTACTACTCATACTCCTCTTTACGGATGAACTCACCTTGCAAGCCACTCGTCGCCTTGCGGCGTGAAAGGAGAAAAAAATTTCAGCGTGATAATAGCAAGGGCAAGGGTGAAGGGTCATGGCCTTGTGGATTCCCTTTCATCGGTGTGACGAAAGTGAGAGAAATACGATCTGCGCTGCTAGCAAGGAGACAGCCGACAGGTGGTCGCCCTATATCTTTTGATTTCCTTGTACGGACGTTTGCAACATTTTCATTGTGCCTCCGCGACTATAGTCTTCAGCCCACAAAACAAATTGTACCGCGCTTACCTTTGGATGGTACAAGTGACTGACGATGCTCAAAGGACGGCGCATGATTTGAACATTTCCATTACATCGAAAAGGTATTCTAATACGTTTATAAATGTGCACAGTGTTTCCACTTATAGCTACCAAGAACATTGTTTATTCTTGCTATTGATTTTTCAAACTCGATCATAATAAGCTATCATAATATATGATATATTGAGTTAATACTTCCAACACCTTGTTCTTTGATCTCATGATGTAGCTTTGGGAGCCAGCTTTGAATGATTTGTACCTATAGATGCTTCGGGTGACATTTTCCCCATACAGCAAGCATGTCAAACTGAGGGTCCCCCGAGGGCCATATGAGTCATATATGTGTTGAGGGCCGCACACGTGTACAGTGTTCTTTGTGAGGCCGCAGGTGTGTTCGCGGGTCACATGTTTGACATACTTTACCTACAGGTTATTTGGGGTGCATTTTCTTCTAACGTCTGGGTCAAGTTCAGAGCAAAGAAACCTGTTTCTGGAGATACACGCTTGTAAAACATCATGCGTAGAAAAGGGTGGAAATCATGACGTCACGCTAGCACACAGGTATGTCTTATGAACTCACGGTCCCAACTTTCAAATTGACTCATGTTCAATGTGACAAGCAGGTAAAAGCTGGTGCTGTCTTCCAGCTAGATGCGCCACAGGACCGGTTTGTTTAAATTACGGAGCACCCCCTTCTCTCTTTTTTTTCTCTCTCTCTCGACATGATCTACGGTGACACGGGCAGAGTTCCCCTCTATGTGCACCCCAAAATCTCATACATTCGATACTGGTTACGCCTGACAAGCCTTGACTCCAGGAGACTCCCACGCAAAGTATATTATATGTTGGCTGAGCTTCACAATAGAGGGAAAGCATGCTGGGTGTCTGAAGTGCGTGCGACTGTGTACAGGTATGGCTTTGGCTGTGTCTGGGAGAATCAAGGTGTGCAAAATCCTGGCAAATTTCTCTCTGTGTTTAAGACTTGTTGACTGCCATAAACAAGACTGGCATTGTCATGTCACAGAGAGCCCTAGGTTTACTGTGTATGCGAAGTTCAAATTGGAATTGCAAATTGAACCATATTTATACTGTTTGAGCAACCAGGCCTTAAGAGATGCTCTAATCAGATTTTGTATGGGAATCTCTGAGTTAAAAACCCACAAATACAGGCACTCATCAGCACCAATGCCAAATTTGGAATGCCCTCTATGTCATAGTTCACACGACGATGAAATACACCTACTTTTCCAATGCACCCATCGTAAGGACCTAAGATGTAGATTCCTGCCTCTGAAATATTCAACTCACCAAACTGCCTTTACCTTCCCAGCCCTGATTAATGACACATCACAGATTACCTGCCTAGCCAGGTATCTTTACCACTGTTTTAAACGACGCAACACTGTCAGCAGCTAAACGAAGAAAGATCTGTCTCTATTGTTATTGACACCGTTGATGCAATTGTCTATGCTAACCTATATTTACATGTCTTGGACCGTAATATTTTACCATTAAAACTGTATGAGCTGTACTCGCCTCCGAGATGTTGAGGCCACACGGCCTAAGCAATAAAGACATTTCGTTCGTTCGTTCTCTCTCTCTCTCTCTCACACACACACACACAGAGCCAGCCATACAAGCACGCCTGCACAGCTGGATGCGTGGGAACAAAAGCCTCGAGCTTTTATTTCGTCAACCCCCTAAATAACAGTACATGCATGGCGTCGCGCATGGCCTCCCATCAGACAGCTTGCTGGATTATTTAAAATGTGATAAATATAGCACTGCATTATATCGACACGGGTTGGTATATTTACAAACCATCAGACAACAGCTTTCTTTTTGTGAATTTTTCAACGGCTGCATGCAAATACACAGCTTGCTCCAAGAACCAGTGAACACGAATATATTTACAGGAAAACAACTGCTATCCTTCAGTTAATATCCAGGCAAAGTATTTCGGTGATTGCTTAACACACACACACACACACACACACACACAATCTATCTCTCACACACTCATTGAACAATTTATGAAGCAGAAAGAGCATGTTACTTGTCAGCCAAGCATGTACCATGAACTTAGAAGATCCTGGTGATGAAGACTGTCACGAAAGAACGTGGAATGTGGGAAGGGAAGACAGTCCGTTAATCAAGGGGGCGTATAGCGCCCGCTCTGGTTCCCGTAACCCAACTCTTTAGTACCTGCGGACGCTGGTCAGCCCAGGTGAGGGAGGGTGTAGCGCCAGCTCTGGTTCCCGTAACCCAACTCTTTAGTACCCGCGAACGCTGGTCAGCCCAGGTGAGGGAGGGTGTAGCGCCTCTCTGATTTCGGCAAGTCCACTCCTTGGCAATTGTTAATCGGACGAGGGTTGTGAGTTCAGGTAGGGATAGATTCCACAGGCTGGGCAGGGGACTGTCATTGTCTCGCACTAGCGGTGATGCATGATTGGCTGTATTTAAGTGGACAAATGAATTATGAGCGTGGTTGTGAGTGTGACTGACCAATCGTGTGCCACGCTATTGTCGAAACCGGCAATTTAACTTTGTGTGGAACCCAGAATCGGGGCTTCGCCACCAAACTCTCGAAGTGATCGCATCAACGCGAGAGAGAAAGACTTTGAGTAAAGTCAGCTAGTACCTGTCTACGACCATCAGGCACGAGACGTGGTAAAAGGGACTTGTGAAGAGGTGTGCAGCCCACTCTTAAAACAGAGTGTCAAGGAGAGTAACCTCTATCTCTGCAGTCGCCGTGCAACTCTCGGCAGGGGGATAAGTTACTCTGGTCACAAGCTAGGCGCTGGTCTCATCGGTGGAAGCGTCAGGCCTACTGGTGACAGGGAAGGGAGTGCACACCCGTGCAAGGGGACGGTACGCGTGAGCGCTCGTTCCAACTCCTTTCAAGTCGTCGAGTGCGAGGTTCCAGACAGCGAAGACAACGGCCAACCGGCCACCATCTCTTCTGCGTCGTGGTGCCAGACAGAGCCACTCAAGACAACGAAGACAACGGCCAACCGGCCACCGTCTCTTCTGCGTCGTGGTGCCAGACAGAGCCACTCAAGACAACGAAGACAACGGCCAGGCGGCCACCGTCTCTTCTACGTCGTGGTGCCAGAGAGAGCCACTCAAGACAACGAAGACAACGGCCAGCAGCCACCGTCTCTTCTGCGTCGTGGTGCCAGGGAGAGCCGCCCGAGACAAGGAGGACAAGGGCTAATCAATCGCCATCCCCTCTACGTTGCATCGGGAGGGCCCCCGTGTAACAAAGACTATCGTTCATACCAACGGACCATTCTATTCCACGCGGCAACAGCAAGGCTAAGTGGCGTATGAATGTGTGATGTATAGAGCGAGTGAATGTGTACGGGAACGAGTGAGGAGAATGATGTGTATGTAGTTAAAGATAGGGTTTCTATGACTCATTAGTTATTTGGATCAGCAATAGGAAGTTAGAATTAACGGGACGCCTTAGACTATTAGCCAGGATACAGAATTTACATTTCTTACATTGTTTATTATCAACATATTGGTGTAACTCTCGGCAGTCTTTATTATTAATAATTAACGTGTTCCACTAAATTGCGTTGTGTTTGTTTATTGGGGTGTGCGCTGGGGGCTCGAGTCAAGTGTGATGTTTCTTGTTAATTAGCAATTTAGTGGAAGTGCATCGCGCACAAGTTATGTCGGCGTGGATGACGGAGTCGTCGAGAGTGTAGTTAAGGTTTTAACTACGAGTCTCCGTCTATCACACGTACCTAATGCCCCTTAGGTTACGACATATTGGGGGCTCGTCCGGGATAGAACTGTTGTTCCTTAGAAACTGATCCAGATAGCAGTGAGTCACTGTTTAGCTTTAATGTGCATTAAGCAAGCAAATTGATATTGTGTCTTAACTACACAGAGCATTGTTGTTACACAGTACGCAAAGGTGCGAGTTAATACTGTGATTTTTGATTACGTCTATTTACAGTGTATTGTATGCTTAACCTGTTAGTACTAGCTGTTCTGGGGCAGTCCCTGTAGCTAACGGTCGTGTGTTAATTTGTGAAGCTAGCGTGAGGCAAGACAGATCACCCAGCCTTTAGCAGTGGTTTCGTAACAGTAACGGCAGAGCAATAGCATTAAGAGTGTGATGATGGCAGATCAAAGGAGATCTGAATTTTCTAAATCCGCTGCTGAAATGAGAGAGGCGCTAAGAGCAGAAGGGTTAAGGAACGAGTTAAGCGGCAACAAACTCGAAAAGTTTGTAAGCGATGAAATGGCGCATTGGAGGGAAGAAAAGAAAGCTTGGGAAGAAAGGGAAAGCCAAGAGAGAAAAGATAGGAAAGAAAGAGAGGAAAGGGAAGGTAGGCTACGAGAGGAGCAGATAGCAGCAGACAAAGAAAGGTTCAGGCTAGAATTAGAAGAGAAAGAAAAAGATCGCGCCTTCCAATTAAGGATGGCAGAAATTACTGCTAGGAAGGAGCTACGTTCCAGCAGAAGTTCGAGTAGCAGCAGTGACAGAGACTCTCACAGTAACGAAGGTGACAGTTTACAGACAGTGAGACCGGTAGTAGTCAAAATGGCCCCATTTGATAGCAAGGAGAAGACGTTTCATATAAACCTGCTCAAGAAATATGTCGAAAGACCAGCGTCTTTGCTTATCGCCGCTGTGGTAAGCGAAGAAGAAGAGCGAGATACAACGCCAGCCAGCCAACTTCCGAGCTGTCCTATGTCGCAAGTAGAGTCGCATCAAGATGTGTGTGTCAGCGATGATCTCACAGCTGAACAGAGGCACGAGGTGAAAACATTGCTTGCCAACTACAAAGACGTTCTCACGGACAAGCCCGGTCTAACCACGCTGACAGAATTCTCCCTCACGTTAACTGACAACAAGCCTATCAAATTAAAACCGTATGCTCTCCCGCATGCTAAATTAGATGCAGTTAAAGCCGAACTGCAGGAAATGATGAAGCTAGGGGTCATAGAGCCGGCAGAGGGAGCGTACTGCTCTCCAATAGTGCTTGTCAAAAAGAAAGATGGCAGTTTCAGGTTTTGCGTAGACTACCGACGGCTTAATGCAGTCACAGAATTCCTGGCTGAACCCATGCCCGAACCAGAAAGCATATTCGCACGGCTAGCGAAGGCTAACTATTTCACGCGAATAGACTTGACAAAAGGATACTGGCAAATACCCGTCAAGAAAGAAGACCGCTCCAAACTTGCCTTCATCACACCAGCGGGTTGCTATCAGTGGAAAGTCATGCCGTTTGGGGTGCAGAATGCACCTAGTGTCTTCACCAGGATGATGCGGAAACTGCTAGAACCTTTGTCGGACCGCGGAATTGAAAACTTTATGGACGATTTGTTGCTGGCCACAGAAACGTGGGAGGCGCATCTCAAGTTACTGCAGGACCTGCTGTCGCGCCTCAGAGAGGTAGGCCTAACAGCGCGCCCGACCAAGTGTGAGATAGGTTGCACTAGCCTCGAATTTTTAGGACATCGAATTAGCCAGGGAAAGCTCGCACCAACAGAAAGCAAGGTGCAGAAACTGCTTGACTCTAGACAACCTGAGACAAAGAAGGAGGTGAGAAGTTTTCTGGGATTAGCGGGTTATTACCGTCGTTATGTACCTAACTTTGGCGCCATCGCAGCGCCATTGTCAGACCTGTTGAAGAAAGGCTGTGCAGACAGGGTGAAGTGGTCAGAGCCATGCCAGAAAGCGTTCGACGCACTCAAAGCCAGTCTTGCGTCAGGGGACGTGACCAAGATGCCTGACATGACAAAACCTTTTCTCCTGCGGACTGATGCCAGTGACAAAGGTGTCGGCGCAATACTTCTACAAGAGTATGATGGAATGCTGCACCCGGTGGCATTCGCCAGCCGGAAATTAACCATGGCAGAGCAAGCGTACTCCACTTCGGAAAAAGAATGTCTAGCGCTGATCTTTGGAATTCAAAGGTTTGAACAATACTTGTACGGCAACAAGTTCATACTCGAGTGTGACCACCAACCACTCGCGTATTTGGACCAGGCAAAACACGTTAACAAACGCCTAATGAGGTGGGCGATGTTTCTCCAACAATACCGAGCTCAGATCAAATATATAAAAGGATCTGAAAACGTCGGGGCTGACTACCTCAGTCGCCTTCAAGAGGCAGAGCCCATCACTGACGATAAATCAGCTCTCCTGTCCGCTTGACTGACCGCAGTGATGATAAGGCCCACCCCACTTACTTCAGACGAGTTCACTCTTAGCAAGGGGGTGTGCGGGCGGCATTGTGGGTACATCGTTATTGTTTATGTCCAGCGCTCAACGATAGTGACTTGTAGTTAGACTTACTTACACCACTCTGTTAGCGACGGACTTAGCAAAGGGGTGCCAGTATGAGACTGTATATATTTAGTAAAGTAGTTTCCAGTGAATTCAGATATAGCCAGGAAATAACAAGTGTAAACTGTAATGGTAAGAGGTATATTTCATTAGTTGTGAACCAATTTTTATGCTCTAAGTTAGGAAATCATGGAGATTTCCTTTTAGCAAGGGGGTGTCACGAAAGAACGTGGAATGTGGGAAGGGAAGACAGTCCGTTAATCAAGGGGCGTATAGCGCCCGCTCTGGTTCCCGTAACCCAACTCTTTAGTACCTGCGGACGCTGGTCAGCCCAGGTGAGGGAGGGTGTAGCGCCAGCTCTGGTTCCCGTAACCCAACTCTTTAGTACCCGCGGACGCTGGTCAGCCCAGGTGAGGGAGGGTGTAGCGCCTCTCTGATTTCGGCAAGTCCACTCCTTGGCAATTGTTAATCGGACGAGGGTTGTGAATTCAGGTAGGGATAGATTCCAGAGGCTGGGCAGGGGACTGTCATTGTCTCGCACTAGCGGTGATGCATGATTGGCTGTATTTAAGTGGACAAATGAATTATGAGCGTGGTTGTGAGTGTGACTGACCAATCGTGTGCCACGCTATTGTCGAAACCGGCAATTTAACTTTGTGTGGAACCCAGAATCGGGGCTTCGCCACCAAACTCTCGAAGTGATCGCATCAACGCGAGAGAGAAAGACTTTGAGTAAAGTCAGCTAGTACCTGTCTACGACCATCAGGCACGAGACGTGGTAAAAGGGACTTGTGAAGAGGTGTGCAGCCCACTCTTAAAACAGAGTGTCAAGGAGAGTAACCTCTATCCCTGCAGTCGCCGTGCAACTCTCGGCAGGGGGATAAGTTACTCTGGTCACAAGCTAGGCGCTGGTCTCATCGGTGGAAGCGTCAGGCCTACTGGTGACAGGGAAGGGAGTGCACACCCGTGCAAGGGGACGGTACGCGTGAGCGCTCGTTCCAACTCCTTTCGAGTCGTCGAGTGCGAGGTTCCAGACAGCGAAGACAACGGCCAACCGGCCACCATCTCTTCTGCGTCGTGGTGCCAGACAGAGCCACTCAAGACAACGAAGACAACGGCCAACCGGCCACCGTCTCTTCTGCGTCGTGGTGCCAGACAGAGCCACTCAAGACAACGAAGACAACGGCCAGGCGGCCACCGTCTCTTCTACGTCGTGGTGCCAGAGAGAGCCACTCAAGACAACGAAGACAACGGCCAGCGGCCACCGTCTCTTCTGCGTCGTGGTGCCAGGGAGAGCCGCCCGAGACAAGGAGGACAAGGGCTAATCAATCGCCATCCCCTCTACGTTGCATCGGGAGGGCCCCCGTGTAACAAAGACTATCGTTCATACCAACGGACCATTCTATTCCACGCGGCAACAGCAAGGCTAAGTGGCGTATGAATGTGTGATGTATAGAGCGAGTGAATGTGTACGGGAACGAGTGAGGAGAATGATGTGTATGTAGTTAAAGATAGGGTTTCTATGACTCATTAGTTATTTGGATCAGCAATAGGAAGTTAGAATTAACGGGACGCCTTAGACTATTAGCCAGGATACAGAATTTACATTTCTCACATTGTTTATTATCCACATATTGGTGTAACTCTCGGCAGTCTTTATTATTAATAATTAACGTGTTCCACTAAATTGCGTTGTGTTTGTTTATTGGGGTGTGCGCTGGGGGCTCGAGTCAAGTGTGATGTTTCTTGTTAATTAGCAATTTAGTGGAAGTGCATCGCGCACAAATTATGTCGGCGTGGATGACGGAGTCGTCGAGAGTGTAGTTAAGGTTTTAACTACGAGTCTCCGTCTATCACACGTACCTAATGCCCCTTAGGTTACGACAAAGACCCCAACATAAGTAATGGTATATACTTTATGTTTTTTGGTGCAATCTAGTTTGCTCTATGTCATAATTGTAGTTACATCATGTTTTTTTTCAAAATATAAATTTGTTCTGCTTTAGAATACTGGGTGTTATGTTTTTTTGCTTTGGTCAAGTGAACAAAAAGGGCAAATCATGCAATGGAAAGTGCAAAATGACACACCTGAATCATGGTGCACAACAGTAGTGTATCAACAAATAAACTGGCCAACTTTATGTATGTGGGGTGGTACTAGTAGTAAAATCCTTACTGACTAGTTTATTTTTGTAATGTTGGTTTTAATTTTGTTTATTAACTCATTTTTTTCTAGTGATACAATCCTAAATCTAGAGGTTTTGATAAAACTTTTTTGATACCTACAAGCACCAAGTAAACAAAGTATGTAAAGCGTGGAGGTTTCCAGTTTACACATGGAAAGTTATTTCATGTGCACAGTAGTCAAAGCTAATGGAACACAAACCTTTTGAAACGTGTAACACTTCACCTTCAACCAAGTTAAATGGCTTTCCAATAAAAAGCAGGGTGACATAATGTCTGCATAATTTGTTGGCAAAATCTACAACCATAACATCACATCATACTTCTGCTGCCAATGTACAAATGTTGCAAATTTTTAATTGTTCAAGTTCATTGACAGTACATTAGCCATTATCTATTCTAAGAGTAATGTATGGCATTAATATTACTGCACATTCTGTACATTCATGTTTCTTTAAACAGTATATGTATATATCTATATCTTTTCTTCACACTTAATATACATATCCACACAAACTTTTTCTCTCACATATGAAACATGCCATGTTATCTCTGTTTATCTCTGTTTATCTGTGTGTGTGTGTGTGTGTGTGTGTGTGTGTGTGTGTGTGTGTGTGTGTGTGTGTGTGAGATGTTGGGTTTCTTAAGCCAAAGTAATTTTAAAATTAACACTTAGGAGATAGAACCAGAAAAATGTATTTTTTACTTATTAATTGATTTTGTTCATTAACATTTGTAATTACTTATGTTTATCTTTAACATTTTCTCTTCTTTTTTTTAGTTTCAAGGTGATGAGTCATGTGCCTTAAGCGCCATTAGTGTGGTGTGTTGTACTACATGTGCTGTAGAATATGTTATTAGCGCCCTCCTTTGATTGTGTCATTGGTGTGTCTTGTGTTCATTATGGTGTCCATATCCTGTGTAAGGGAAATCTTCAGGTTCTTTCACAGGTGCCCATCTATGTGGACACATGATTTATACTCGGTGTATACATTTCCAAGAATTAATGTTCCTTTAGTCAAGAAAGCACACATATTAAAAGATCTAAACAATCAGGGGCCAGTTGCACAACACGTTTCTAAACCTTAAAACTGTTCTAAACAAGCAAAATCTCTTCTTAGCCATTTTGATGCATTGCAGAAAAACATACAAAAAATTTTACTGACAGGACGGAAAGTCAGACTTAAACAACTTCATCTTACTTAAAGCAGTTTAAGTTTTACAAATTCTATAATTGTGGTTTGCATTTTAAACTAATTATCTAAATAGAGTTAAGTCTTAAAAGTGTTTAAAATTAGAAATGTGTTGTGCAACTGGGTCCAGGGCACTGAAAAAGACTGGTTTGTGAAGGGTTTGGAGCGGGGAACACTTGAAAAAAAATAGATTTCTACCACTAACAGACATTCAGCTTTTTGTAATCCACCTCTTTATTACAATACATTAATTTTCTGTAACTGAAAAGCTTTGATTGTTGGAAAACCCTACTGAAGGAATTATCTTGCAAAAAGACATTTCAGTTTTTGACAGGTCACATACTGATTGCATTTCTTTTATGCCCTATTCTTTAGTTAATATGGATACTGACTATAATTTTCTCACTCAGATAATTTTGTTTTCAGGCTTAATGAAACAGCTCCACTCTCCTATCGTTTCTCTAACAGAGGATGCTTCCGAACAATCGTTTTCGATTTCTTCTTGCGGGAGTTTTTCTGCTGATTTTAGCTGTCCTTATCCTGGTCACCTATCATCGCGGTTTCCAGGGATATGAGGTTCATTCCCTGGGATACCCAGGATGCACTGCAACATCACAAGTGAGGGAAGAGCGCAACTCATTGTCCAGAGCACAGAACGAGTTAAAGAGACAACTGGGACAACTAGAGTGCAACATGGCGAAACTACAGAAAAAAGAAAATGTAAAGTGATTTTTCTCTTCCTTCCTGCAGGGACTTCACACTACATACTACATTATACTACACACACACACACACACACACACACACACACACACACACACACACACACACACACACACACACACACAGAGGCAAACACACACAAACAAACATTCGTACGTGTTAGATAAATGTGTATAACCTTTCTTGGTGTGTGGAGGGGTCACTAACATTTTTAAAACTCTGTTCAGGAGGTGGCCAGCAGTGGTGGATGGTGCGAAGACGACAGTGACCCCAAGAAATCGAAGGTTCATCATTTTGACCAGACCCTCGCAAGACGACTCGGTCAGTTCCTGTCCGGCCAGCGTGTGGCGAGCTTTGGTGATGGACTCGGAAACTACAAGGAGTATCTCCTGACACAGGGGCTGGTCGCCTCTTATGACTCTTACGACGGGGCCCCCTTCTGCGAAACCGTCACAGCCGGGGCCGTGAAGTTCATGGACCTGACCATCCCACAATATGGACTTCCGATATACGACTGGGTGATGTGTCTGGAGGTGGCGGAGCACGTGGATGCACGCTACGAGCTCGTGTTGGTCAACAACCTCGCGCGCCACGCACGGAAGGGCATCGTCCTGAGCTGGGGTCACCCGGGTCAAGAAGGATTTCATCACGTGAACAACAAGAGCCCTGAAGATGTCAAGCGCCTGCTGGATGAGGCTGGATTTGTTCTGGATGACAGCGACAGTTTGTTGCTAAGACAAAACGCTACGTACTTTTGGTTTAGAGAAAACACTTTTGTGTTTAAAAGAAAACCGGAGGTTCCGTTGAGGGAGGAGGATGCATAGACAGCTTTAGTTGTCACGTGATAGGCGTAGGTAATCTCTTAGTGGACAAAATAGCCCGTCCTTACCTGCCTCTTGCACCTGCTCTAACCTTGCATAGCTTTATATATCTCACCTGGCTAACGCCATAACAAGACAGCAGCCCTTCTTACCATATTTTTCATTGTCTGTAAGGACTAAAGTCGTCACTAAGTCCTAACCCACTTTACAAGTGATAGAGAAGTAGATGTAGAAAGATGGGTAACCAGTTAAATCGTGGTATTTTAACAAATTTATTTATTTTTAGCAATATGAACGTTTCTCTGAAGCCTTTCTTTAATTGTTGTAGTTTAGCAGTGTGTTGTCGATCTAACATTATATATATATATATGCGAAAGTGCATGCGCGTGTAGGTGTGTGTTGCGATAGGTCTCTTTCGGTGCGGTATTTAATTTTATTCATTTTATTTTTAATTTTCTTTTTGACTGTTTAGCTCCATTGTATGACCTTATGCGATACTACTCTTTGTGTCTTTTATGTGACTTATTATTTCTGGATGTTTCTGAGGGGACACGGATAAAATCTATGGCACTGATTAAAAGTAGTGTGATGGGATTGTATCTTCGAATGACAGTACCTGAAACGAAGACCAGGGTGTTAGCGCATCGACTTGTAGATGTTACTGTTGCTCTCGTCCTGCAAATTCTTCCTACGTCTCAGTTGCTCCACGTTGTAGGCTGTCAGGTCTCAGGGAAACATTTAACAGTTTCATTAGAGAGGATCAACAAGAGAGCCCACTGTTAGGGCCACTGCCCCTTTGACTGGCAACACACACACACACACAGTGTCTATTTTTTTCTTTTGATGCAAAAAGCAGCCGTATATTTTAAACCTGGGCGAGGAGACTGCCTGCACCCAGATAAAATGAGTACGTTGTAGGAACGTCATGACGACGTTGGAAATATCAACCGTTAAACGTTGATGTACAGTTAGCAATCAACGTTACAAGTAAGTATTTTTGCTCACTTGAAAAGCCATGGTATGAACGTTGCATATAAACTTACAAGTAGCCAAAGTTAACCCACTATTAACCCACTACTAACGTTCTACCAGAGATGGATTACAACAGTTCATTAAAATTCCTGGTCAGAATTACAGTCTCTCCTTCAAAGTCACTAAAACAATTCCATTCTGCCACTAGCACCACTTTCCTGTCCATACACATATACAGTATACGTTATTAACTTTGTGTACATTAACCAAAAGGCATTTTAGTAAAAATCAAATTTCTCCAACACATTTTCAAATTATTAGCACAACATCCTGTCTTTCTTTCTCAAGAATTGCTTATCAAGCTTTCACAATATAATAAGCATGAATACATAAGTACTTACAACCTTTTGAAACAACAATCTAAAAGGTCTTAAACATCATTGAGAAATTTAATACTTAATACTTATTCTGTGGTATTTGTGAAGTACAAACTATTGTCATTATGTTACTGCATGGGTTTTAGATTCATGCTAATTTTTATAGCTCATATATATCAAAGTAATACTGAAACATTGTATTAGTGTATTACAAAACGTTTGGGCAATGTTTTTATTTAAGTATGATCACCATCGGACAAATGACACATTTAGATGCACGTAGCCTGCTGTCCATCATCAAAGGCAGTTACTCTTGGTGCTTCAACCAAACCTAATATCTCCAAAGTATATAACCTCAACCCCTAAAAAGTATAGGACTTTTGTTATAAATATCGTAATGTTAATTACTGAAAATTCTTTATGAAGGTGACTAAAGTTAATGAACGAATAACATGAATCAGCACATTTTCTCAAGCTTTCCAAGGATGGATTTCACCTAAAGACAATCACATCTAAAGACAATGGGGGGGGGGGAGAGAAGCTGCAGACCTCCGTGCTCCCCGCTCTGGTCGTCCGCAAATTTAAGCCACTGTTTGATTTCATGGTAGATGAGGTGGTTGGTAGGTCAGTTATTCTTCTGAACAAGTTTTGAGATAAATATGTAACTGAATGTATGTATAACTTTGTGAGCAATATGTATGAGGCATGTTATTGATGGTTGATATAGCTTGTTAATAGATTTTGTTGATCTAGCCTGTGTGCATATAGTGGATTCAGAATGTATGAAATAGCAGAAGTGATGATTTTTTGGGGGGATAGGATGGCAGAAGGGTGGGGGGTGGGTCTGAAAGTGGTTGACTTAGAGGTAGAAAAAGCAATGTAAATAGCAATAATAAAAAATAATAATTTTATTTAGTTTTTAGGCGACCATCTTGCTCATATGAACATCACATAGTGCTGGTTAACAATGGGTGGCTGTACAAGATCAACATTTCAATTGTGTTTGAGGCTTCAACTTAAAAGTAAATACTACAATGACATTCAATACTGCGTGATGTTATATATATATATATATATACTGTCACGTGCTCTCATTTTCAGTCATTCTGTTGTGTATAGGGCAACATTAGTAGCTACATTTCCCTAAAGGTTCTTACACACTTTATAATTTCTCTGTCGTTTATGGCGAATTATTTGAATTTAAAGGTATTGTGCAATATACAGTGTGTACATCCAGGTTATAAACAGCATGCAAAGCCCTCATCTCCATGTAGTTCAGTAGCAGATGCTATGCAACCTTTGTGACTGTTGTGTTTATAGCGGGTGAATTACTTCGATGTGGAGACATAGAAAGCAAACCAGGCCCTGCAAAAAGACTGCTTCCAACATCGACATCGACATCGTCATCTAAACAGCTGGTTGAACAACATGACTTGTCCACTCATTCACCAGCACACCGCGCAGTAAACTCAGAAAACACAACACCAGAGCAACCGTCCATAGCAGATGTAGTGAAGATACTGAGTTCCATAGACAATAAAAATTAACATCATCAATGCTAAAACACAAGAATTAACTTCAATACACAGAGACATGACGGAAGTGAAGAAAGAAAATATGGGGTTGAAGGAGAAGATCTGTAAGCTAGAACACAAACTAGACGATGTAGAGGAAAAAAAACAAGACATAAAAATCTAATCTTCTACAATATTCCCGCCAAACAGAGAGCTGGGCAGACTGTGAAGGTGCCATACAATCTCTCCTCAAGGATGAGCTAAAGCTGGAGGACAACAAAAATAGAGAGAGCCCACCGTGTGAGAGGTGGTCAGGTTCCCCCATCCTATCATTGTCGACTTTTTCAAGTTCAAGCATAAAGAAGAAGTTCTATTATGATGCCAAAAAACTGAAGGAAAGTTCGCTTGAAATCTTCATCT
This sequence comes from Marisa cornuarietis, assembly GCA_004794655.1. Lineage (NCBI taxonomy): Eukaryota > Metazoa > Mollusca > Gastropoda > Architaenioglossa > Ampullariidae > Marisa > Marisa cornuarietis. The sequence goes on from SMMW01000135.1 coordinate 4,085,955, forward strand.
CGGAAGACTTTACACCCAGGGTCGCAAACGTCGACCGTTTCTTTGACAATCGACGACAACAAAAAGGTTTTTCTTTACTTCGACACACTCGTCATTGAGGATAAGGCATGTGTGTTCGACTCGTCTACCAACAGCCTGAAGAAAGGACGAACCAGGGACTAACGGTTAGGAAAAACACTGCTAAAAGAAACGAAACAGCAACGTTTGAAGATACAGTCGGACCTCGCTAAGTCGAACTTCCCTAAGTCGAAAACCTCCCTATCTCGAATTAATTGTTAGGTCCCGGCCAAATTCCCTTAAGAACAATGTATTTTAGATCTCCTTAACTCGAAGATTTTTTGGCTTACAACCTCCGTAAGTCGAATTTTGAGTCATCACCAACCAGACACAACTTTGTCTCAAACTGTTCCAAACTATGTTCCAAACTGTCTCAAGAAAGACACTTTTATCCCATTTTCCTTTCATCTTTGTGTAAAAGGTTCATTGCGTGCTCTGTTGCGCAGTGGACAACTAACTCTCACACCAGTCCCCCCTTTGAAGTTGACCGATTCAGGGGAACTGGGGCCGAGGTCTTGTCACGTCTCTAAGTTACGCATCGCTAAGCCTCAGGGGCCGAGGTATTGTCACGTCTCTAATATGCCACTTACAGACCGGTTTTCCATATAATGCAGTGTTGTTTGTCACATTTTAATTAATCCAACAAGCTGTCTGCTGGAAATTGCTTGTAACAGTGACACACGCGCACCGACATAAGCGGCTTAGAGACTCTGCCGTACATTGCCGGTCTGTAAGTGGCTTAGAGACGTGACAAGACCTCGGCCCCTGGCCGACACGAGACTTTTTCCCAGGGCCACTTCAAGTCGGCGGGCCGCCCATCACTGGTCAAGATTTATGGCCACCCGCCTTGACAATCCTTTCCAGCGGTGGCGGTGGCAACTTGACCAGTGGACCGTTGGTGGTTCGCACGCAAACTTACAGTGAAAAATACGTTTTCTACACTTTGTCAGTCTCTTATCGGGACGAGCACTGAATAGAGTTCATGTCGGTGTGGTTTTTCCCGTGCGGTGCGTACCGCGGAAATGGCAGTACATGTATCCGTATAAAACGATAATAATGTATAATTAACGGTTATAATACAGTAATTATGCCGGAAAAACATTGTCCTTGAGCCTATAACGCCTCAGTAAAACCCTCAGTCCTGGAATGTACAAGGACTTAAGTACAAACTAAACATCCCATCATTCAGAGAGTTTTATGAAAAGTTCAAGATCTTTGCCTCATTGGAGTCTTGGTCATGTCAGTTGAATGATATAGAAACCTTCTCAGATTATGTTGTGTACTTATCCTCACATGAACAAAGACTCAAGGGTGGTGTAGCTGTTTATATTCATAAAACTGTGTTTCCGATATTACACTAGCAGAGGATTTTAGTTTTTATTAAAATAGGCAAGTCTGTTTTGAAGTGTCAGGAGGATATTATTGCTGCCTGCAATAATTTATGGAGATGACAACAGTGATGGGATAGAAAATGTGAAAACTCTTATAACAAATGCTCATAATGATCTCAATAAGATAGACCCCCACCAAGACATGGTATGATTATTCTAGAGATCTCCTAAAAATAACACAAAAATCATGTGATACTGACTTCGAGGTTGAAAGCCCATTAATTGATCATAATAATGGAAACTGTGAGAAGTTTTTAAATTTTCGTGTAAACTCAAACTTAAAAAGAAATTTCCCACTTGGAAATACTTAAAGCTATTCGTTGCCTAAAAAAACAAAAGCACCTCGTGGGATGTCTACACCCCTCTTTAATAAAGTGTTTTTAGGTGGTACTTATCCCGAAAGTTGGTCCAAGGCTGTGATTTTTCCTATCCACAAGAAAGGGGATGAGGGTAAAGCAAAGTAAATAACTTTAGACGGATTTCAGCTTTGGTCAGACATTATGTGGTGCACGTGGTACTGATGTCCTGGCACATCTTACTTTTGATGTATGCTGATGACATTGTTGCTGATTCCCCTGTTTAGCTCCAACGTAAAATTTAATATCTACAAACATTTTATCACAAATGGGGACTTACATATCCATATTAAAATATGGATAAAAAATATCAGTCTTTAAAAATGTCTCCTTTATTGAATATTGCGAAAACTGGTACTATGCTGGAGAGAACAACACCATAGAATCTAGCTATAATTATTTATGCGTTATATTCACATGTACACTAAAGTGGACCAAATGTACTTATAATTTATCTGGAAAGGCATTAAAAGGCTTTGGAGGAGTCAAGAAGCTGTGTTTTAGACTAAAGAAATTTCCAACAGACATAATCATTAAATATATGATGGAATGTAAATAGTGTACATACGTTTGGGGAAAATGAGACAAAATTATTTATAGTAATGGATGGACTAAAAAACTTTTTTAATAAAAGGTGACTATAAACTAAAGGGAAATAGCCTTGTTACTAGCAAAACGAACCCAGTACGGTGTGACCTCCCTTGGCAAAAAAAGTTCTGCGGGGAAATAGTAATAATAATAATACAGTATAACTGCAAAATAATATGTGAGTACTGAATGCCAAGTGTTCAAACTGTTAGTTGTGTTGAAAAGGAGATAATTTATGTATTTTGTACTTTTGGATCTGCTATCTCATTACCCTGCTGGACCTAACTCTCCTAAATAGGTCAGGTGACTTTGGATGTAATAGTAATAACAATAATAAACAAACGCAAAATCTGTATAGCGCATATTCACACTCCTAAAGAGCATGCTCTTAGCGCTTAAAGAACAAGAACGAGATATGGGCAACATACGAGGGACAGAAGAACAAACAACATATGAATGATGGAAGGATAAACAACAGTAGCGATGATCAATAAAGACAAATACAAAAGAAGCAAAAGAGGAACCAAATAACCAGGACTGAGGGTATCGTGATTTTCCAAAACGAAGTCGAGCAAGGAGGGAGCAATAGGCGGAAAAGGGTGGAAGACTCATGTCAGTAGTGACAATGAATCTCAGATTCCTGACGGATGAAGAAAAAAAAAAAGGGGGGGGGGTTGGTTTCCCCAACCTTGATGTGATTGGGCAGACAAACGAGTGAAGTTTGATTTCTTCTTCTCGAGCATACGAGGGCTTCCGTTTTATCATTATCGAGAACACGTGACACGTCAGTCCCCAACGACCTGGAAAGGTTAGGAGACGACCTTTACCTTTACCTTTACTGTTACTTTACTGCACATAGCCCACCTTAGAATCCACAAAAGACCCTAGCAGGCTGCAGGTACGTGCAGACATTTTTTGTTGCTGCGGTAGTAAAGTGAAAAGTACATCCATCTAAAGGCGATTCCATAGAGGGATGGAGAAGTTAGAGCAGCAAGGGAGATAAGATGAAAATCCCCGGAAAAGGGAGATTGTTAACACTTCATTTTTCCATGCGACCTAAACAAGATTTAGGTAGCGACCTGGACCGTTACCTTGGTACTGGGTATAAAGCGTTGTTTATTTATTACAATGTATTTAGAATAATCTAGCGTGAGAGAGGGATCGACAAAATGAGGGAAGCAGATGTTGCTCCGCTGGGTTATTTTAATGTAGTTTTTAATGTGGTTTGGGTTTGCAAATTAATCACTGTCTTGGAAGGGACTGACACATCGATCGTTGTAAGAACAAGCTGTGTGTGTGTGTGTGTGTGTGTGTGTGTGTGTGTGTGTGTGTGTGTGTGTGTGTGTGTGTGTGTGTGTGTGTGTGTGTGTGTGTGTGAGAGAGAGAGAGAGAGAGTATAACCGTCTCGTTGACATTTTATCAGGTGGCCAGCAGGGGTGGATGGTGCAAAGCGTGTTGGAAGCTTTGGCGACGGACCCGGAAGATACGAGGAGCATCTTCTCCAACAGGGGCTGGTCGCCTCCTACGATTCTTACAATGGGGCTCCTTCTGCGAAACCACTACAGCCGGGGTCGTGAAGCTCATGGATTTGACCCTTCCACAGTCTAGACTTCCAGTGTACTACTAGATCGTCAGTCTGGAGATGGCGGAGCACGTGCCTGCACGCTACGAGCTCGTGCTGGTCGACAAGACCGGAAAGGCATCCTCTTGAGCTGGGGTCACACCGGTCAAGGCGGGTTTTATCAACAAAAGCTGAAGACGTTAAGCGCCCTCTAGACGAGGCTGGTGTCTTCCCATGAAGAAAAGCTCCAGATTATCTTGATTTCGAGAAAACCTCTTCGTGTTTAAAAAAAATTGAACAGAAAATGATGCATAGACGGGTTTAGTTTTCGTGGGGAAAAAGCGATGTTTCCTATTATTTAAATGTCATTAATGCTACATGGACTATTTCCTAACGTTTTATCGACTGTGTTCTTTATAAGGACGGTACGATAGCGGTACCAGTATGAATTGTAGCTCTTGAGCTTGTCACTACTTAACTTGGGAATTATTCTCAGAATTTAAGGTTTATTTACACAAGTAGCTCCTAGGATTTTTTTTCTCTCCTTTGCAGGCGCTTTAGGGGCTGCTACAATGGCATGATACAAAGAGGCAGAGCTCTGCAAAATGTGTTTTAGGTCTGCAGACTCCATGGCAGAGAAATTGGACTCCATGCAAAGTAGATGTCAGACAACGAGGTGAACATAACAGTTAAAGCTTCGATACTTTCAAAATATCTACCAATCTTAACTCTAAACCTAACTTCATAACATCGCCGCCTTCAAAAACCTTCAGTCTGTTTTCCCTCAGTCACTTTGAATAACTCTGTGGATTAATAAAGTTGTATTGTACTAAATACTTAATTGTACTGACATTTTAAGAGAGGGTATCGAGGGGGCGGAGTAGCTGGATTATCCAACCGCTACAGCAGTGCGAGGTTTGTAACAGTATGTAGGATGTGACTGGACTTTGTAGACCGGTAAGAGTTCGCATGTTGCGTAGTAATTCAGAAACATTGAAGGTTCATCTAGAACTAGAAAATATTATTAGACCCCCCCCCTTTTGAACAATAGAATATTGAAGCCATGCGATTCGTTGATACCAGGGCTGCGGAAGTCTGATTAGGAAAACAAGGGCAAGGGTGAAGGATCATGATCCTTTACTTGCTGTGACGGAAGCTTGACGGAAATACGGTCTGTGCTGAGAAGAAAGTCAACAAGTGGGTCCCTGTAATGTTTTCCTTATATGGGCGTTTCAACATTGTCTTTGTGCTAGCGCATCCAGTGTTCACCCCAACACGAGGTTCTGTTGGATTACCACAGGAGGGAAAAAAATCAGGTCGGATTTTGAGTACCTTTGGATGGTACAAGTGACTGACGATGCTCAAAGGACGGCGCGTGATTTCAAAATTGTCATTACATCGAAAAGGTATTTTAAAAAGTTTATAAATTTCCACAGTGTTTCCACTTATAGCTACCAAGAACATTGTTCATTCTTGCTATTGATTCGTCACATGACATATTGAGCTTTAGTATATCCAAATAGGATGCAGCCTTTCGATCCGGGTTAGAATGATTTGCACCGCATCTTTAAAGAGATGCTTGGGGGACATTTTTTCCCTTGTGGGGCGCATTTTTTTTTAAATGACTGGCTCTAGTTTAGTGCAAAGTACGTTTACCAGAAATTGGGGTGAATACGAAACCTGTTCCTGCAGATACGCACCTACAAACGACCAGTTTGAAATGGGTGAAAATGATGAGGTCTCGCTTGCACACAGATAAGCATAATGAACACATGGTTTCAGCTTTCGAATTGGCTCATGGTCAATTTGCTTTCTGTGACAAGCAGTGACAAGCTGAAGCGAGATACATCAGTGTCGGTGTGTCTCAATCACGGAGCATCCCCTCTGTCTCCATCTCTCTCTGTTTCTCTTACACACACACACACACACACACACACACACACACACACACACACACACACACACACTAACACTAACACTAACACTAACACACACACACACTAACACATACTAACACGCACGCGCACACACACACACCGCTATCACTCCCACCACCACACACACAAACATACATGCAATTACACATGCACGCGTGCACATCTGGACATTTGATTGCAAGGGATTTCTAATGTTACCTGTGTCATCGATATGGTGAAAGACAGGAAGCGACCGCCGCAAATTATTATTGTCCGTTTCATCTTTACAGTCAGCCCTTGGTAATGGCAGGGTAAGAGAGCAGGAACCCAGGACCATGAACAAAATCTGCATGGAGCCTCAATCCTCTATATCCCCTGCCAAACTTTCGTTTTTATTACTGTTAACAAATGAAACAATAAGATTGACCGTGAATTGTACTATAATCATACAATATTTCATAAACTTAACATTACAGTATCGACAATATAGGGTGCTCGGACCCTTGTTTTTAGTACAGTAACAGATTGTTACAAAAGTAAAATTTTAAATATTAATTTATGGATATATTTATATTAGTAAATAATAAAGGAAATTAATAACATAATATTTTATACATTTATGACAATGATTTTTTCTCTTTTTATTGACTTTTCTTGACATTTTCACATGATCAGCCTCCAACACTAACCTTAACCCCAAACACAAACCCAAGGTGTATTCTCGATCAAACAAGCTAAAATATAAAACAACAGCAAAAACAAAAGATGTCCAGAATAAAGAAAAAAACAAGAAACAAAACTTCATTACTAAAAATGATTAAGTCTACATTCATGGGAGTAAACGTTCATTTTAGTCAAAAATGCAAACATATTCAAGACATATTAAAACATAAAACATATTAAAAATCTAAACAACCAGTGCACTGAAAAAATACTGTTTATAAAGGTTTAGAGTGGGGGACACTTCAAAATAAGAATTTCTACCTCTGAGACATTCAGCTTTTTGTAATCCACCTCTTTATCACAATACTTTAATTTTCAATAGTAAAAAAGCTCTGATTGTCCGAAAACACTACAGGGAATTATCTTGGTAAGAGACATCTCGATTACTGGCGAGCAACATACTGACTGCATTGCTTTCAGGTTCGATTCTTTAAATGGCATGGATACTGGTTATAACTATCTCATTTTTATTTATTTATTTTTATTTATTTTTTTGTAGGAGGGGAGGAATGTTATGAACATGTGTTACCACCCCTGATTGATTGATGTGACGAGGTTGTCGCCCTTGTGTAATTTTGCTTGGGATTGTCACCCCGGAATTGAATGTTGATATAAGGGGCGTTGTTTAGAAATTGGAAGAAGAAGCAGACGTGAGAGTCTGGGAGAAAGAAAAATTTGGGACAGATGTTAGAATTAATAGTAACTGTGTGGATAAATAGTAACTGTGTGGATAAATATTAACTGTGTGGAGAAATAGTAACTGTGTGGGTTGTCATTGAAAAGCGACTGTGTGGTTCCTCGCTTTACTAATTTTCTCAGCTGCTGTGTGATCTCCTGGGAAGATTCTATAACTGTGTGGATTCGTTTACCTACTGTGGGAATTATTATTGACTTTATCATTTGTCTGCCGTTAAGACTGTCGGAGTTGTTTGGTCGATGTATGCTGTCCGTATGATTAACGCGAGAGAACAAGACTGAAAGAGTGGAACTGTTTGCCGTGTCGACCCCCTCCCCCCAACAACATAAGAAGAGAGAACTTGAAGAAAAAACAGACTTTAATATAAACTGCTTGTATACATTTGTTTTTGTGTAGACTCAGTGTAGATTAATGGTGTGAGCTTTTATAGCGCGGTATCCCAGCCAAAGCCAGGCTCTCCGCGCATTACAAACATAAAAACACAAGACAGACAAAGTTCCTGTGTCTCTCTTAGTGAAGTTAATAGGATGATTAGTTAATAGATTATTAGTGATGAACCTTTCTTTTGTTATTTAGTAAAGAATATATTTACGTTCACTCGATTAATAGAAACGTTCGAGCCCACGTACAGATGTCAGTGATTTGTTGTCTGAAAGAATACGCGTGGAACTCAGTGTTTAGCAGGCGTGCTTTTTGTGTGTCCGAGAGAGAGTGTGTGTGTTCCTCAACAATGAGAGTGACGTCCCTTCGCTAACTCGCTTGAGGGGACGGCTATCTGTCGTTTTTTGTATTGTCCTTGAATCCACGTCGTATTTTGAGTTTCGGCAACCTTTATTATGATGAAGACGCCATCCTTGCTCCTCTACAAGACTGCTGCATGTTGAGGACGTCCACTTGGAACAGCCTGCAGCTGTTGCGGGATGGTGTTCTCAGCAGGGCCATGAAAGAGGTGTTGCGGTCCGACCCCATCCGCCCGGTCTTGATAGACAGCCATTTCTCGGCACTGGACAGACGGCTGAAGAAAGTATTTCTGGAACTGGACATATGCGTGCAGACAACTGGCTTGGACAATGTGCTAGTCGATGATGGCCTTTGATACAACCTTACTGAATTTAGACTTCATGACTGGCGCAGTGGTGTGGGATTCATGTCCGCTTGACTTTTGTTCATCAGTGAACTTGACCGTATGCTGGCGCTCATTCCAGTGAAACTTTGTGCCTTCTGTTGGATGTTGTATTTTCTATGGAGTGTATGACATGTTTGATATTTGTTCTATGGAGTGTATGATATGTTTGATATTTGTTATATGGAGTGTATTCCGGTTTGTATGACATGTGTGATATTTGTGCTGAGGACTGTGTTCTTGCTGTGTGTGACGCTGCCCTGTGACGTGGAGGAGACGGCCCGCTACGCACCCACATTTTGTCGTCATCTTATTTTGACGTCAGCGCCTTGAGCTGTCCACAGGCCAGGATTTGGCTCTATACAAGCCAACATTATTATTATTATTATCTCACTCCAATAATTTTCTTTTTCAGGCTGAACACACGGCTACGATCTCATGGTTTCTCTGACACAAAGGATGTTTTCAAAAATTCGTCTTTTTGGTCGAGTTTTCCTGCTGATTGTAGCTGTCCTTATCCTGGTTACCTTTACTCGCCGTTTTCGAGGATACAAGCATTCGCTGCCATACCCAGAAAGTACTTCAGCATCACGAACGAGGGAAGAGCGCAACTCATTGTCCAGAACACATAACAAGTTAAAGAGACAACTGGGACAACTAGAGTGCAAAATGGCGAAACTACAGAAAAAAGAAAATGTTAAGTGATTTTCTCTTCCTTCCTGCAGGGACTTCATACCCCATACTATACCACATTATGCGACACACACACACACACACACACACACACACACACTCTCTCTCTCTCTCTCTCTCCATCTCTCACAGACACAAATACACGTATTACATTACATTACACACACGGGCAAACGGACGCGCACATAATCAACACTCCCCCCACCCACATCCCACATACACACACACACAATTTTTCTTAGACGGAATTTCACATAACTCAGTGTCTTACACAATGGCAGTACCTTATAATGTTACTTAGCTATTAATAATAATTAATTACTTAGGACGTGAATTCTAGTGACGCTTACAATAAGAAATATAAAAGATTATCATTGTTTCAGGTTTGCATACATCAAAATTTTTTTTTAAGACTGTATAGTGAATCTGAAGAGGGGAGGATACCAGATGGGAGCCGGTGCAATTTTACAGGTTAAGAAGTAGAGGGGTACGCCATACACGACTAACCCTCACAGCATAGGTCTGCAGTCGCCATTAGTTTTTGCAGATGGTCTCGATATTGAACAGATAATATCTAGCTAAGATAGGCAGACTGACAAACTTGACTGAAACAATGCATTATAAAAACTTTGCTGCTTATCGAAACGTCTGAGCCAGGAACCGGTCAAGTAATGTTCGCTAAATCCGATTTTGAGAGTAAACGATTAATTAGATAAGCCGATCGGACCACTCGACATTAAGTTTTCAAGTCAAGGAATTACTAATTCTCTCTCTCTCTCTCACACACACACACACACACACACACACACACACACACTTATGTATCTATGTAAATATATGTCTACAGCCTTTCTTGACATTTTAATAATCTGTTCAGGAGGTGGCCAGCAGTGGTGGATGGTGCGAAGAAGCCAGTGACCCTAAGAAAAGCACAAATCACATGTTTGACCAGAAATTTGCCGCTTCTCTCGGTCAGTTCCTGTCCGGCCAACGTGTGGCGAGCTTTGGTGACGGACCCGGAAAATACAAGGAGTATCTCCTCCAACAGGGGCTGGTCGCGTCCTACGACGCTTACGACGGGGCCCCCTTCTGCGAAAAAGTCACAGCCGGGGCCGTGAAGTTTCTGGACCTGACCATCCCACAATATGGACTTCCAGTGTACGACTGGGTGATGTGTCTGGAGGTGGCAGAGCACGTGCCTGCACACTTCGAGCTCGTGTTGGTCGACAACCTCGCGCGCCACGCGCGTAAAGGCATCGTCCTGAGCTGGGGTCACCCGGGTCAAGAAGGATTTCATCACGTGAACAACAAGAGCCCTGAAGACGTGAAGCGCCTGCTGAATGATGCTGGATTCATCCTGAATGACAGCGACAGTTTGTCACTAAGACAAAACTCAACATTCTTTTGGTTTAAAGAAAATACTTTTGTGTTTCAAAGAAAACCGGAGGTCTCAATGAGGGAGGAGGATGCATAGTAAACAGCTGGTTGTAGGCGTATGTGATCTCTTAGTGAACAAAATAGCGCGTCCTTACCTGCCTCTTGCATCTACTCTAACCTTTCATGGCTTTGTATATCTCACCTGGCTGACGCAGTCATAACATCACTAACAAGATAGCAGCTCTTCTTACTTGCTTTTCATTGTCTGTAGAGTTTAATTAAAACCGTCACTAAGTCCTTAATCCCTCAACACGTGATAGGGAGGTGAATATTAAAAGATGGGTAAGCAATCAGATTTTTGTAATTTAGCAATTTATCTTTTTGACTGTGTCACGTGCACTCCAAAGTGACTTTCAGACGAGATCATAACATGACAACATTTAAATTTAAAGATAAATGTAATTTGAAAGAAGAAATAATAATTAACAAAAATTAAAATCTAAATTTAATGCAAACACCCAAACCAAGTTCTCTTTCCAGTCAGGAATCCAATATGTTCATTTATAGTTCCATCTCCAGTCAAAAGTCTAATGTTCATTCACTCCTGAAGGCGCAGTCTTCCGCAAAACCAGTCTCTCCAGAAGGAAACAAAACACAAACCACACTGGTCCTGGCGCAATCCTTTCCGTATTTAGGTACGTTCCAACCCCGACACCCCACGGACGCGCAGTAGATTCTGTAGATATCCAGAAGAACGAATAAAAAGAAACCCCTCAAAATCTAGACAGAAAATAACCATCTTTAACGATCGGTATATCAATTTCTAAAACATTCTCCCTTCCCCCCTAAACAATAACATGCCTTCAACTATTTATGGACATAGACACGTAAAAATGGACATAGACACACACTCACCTCAGCAGGTTCAATATGACAAATTTAACTCTCAAGTCTGGTCAGGACTTGTTACACCAATAAAAGGAGAGTAATTTTTTCCCGCCTTCGTAGTTGCATGTGAGAATGCCGATGTTTGAAGGCTTATATCTTTTAAAATTAAGGATCATTATGTACTCATATTTTGGAAATTATTATTTAAAAACGAGCTTAACCCGATCATAAAGAAATAATGTTGCAATCGGGTTGACCTTTATAAGAAGCGAATTACTTGCCTTTAAACGTATCAGAAACAAAGGAAATCGTCTTTAATTTTAGATGCAGTACAGCAGTTTGCTTCTCTGTTTCTTAATGATTCTGCAAATCTGCTCTGAAAACGCACCCCTTCCTTGAGCATTACTCCTAACATAGTCCACACAATGCTAGTCCTTCTTACCCCCCCCCCAACTCTTGCTACTTTTCAACCCATCTTTCTCTGCAGAATCACGACATTCTCTGTTCCTGTTACTTGGTGCCCTTTTGTGTTTTCTACCTTTGTTTTCTGTTTGTCGTCAGTACTGTTGTTTATTCTTCCGTCCCTCGTGTTCGATCTGTCGCGTGTGGCATCGCTGGCCAGCACAGGCGGGGAGCGGAGCGAGGAAGGGGGTGGCCCTGCGGCCATTCCCACCCTAGTTTCGCCGCCTGGCCACGGTGGCCGGGCCAGTTTATGGCTTTTACTTACACGGTAGCTCTGGGAGTAGACGGGGGATACGTTGCTGGAAGCCTGGAACTGGCGTGGTGTCTAGGACAAGGTCCCAGCAACCAGCGCACCTCCCCGCGTTTTCTGTGAGAGAGAACAGCGTGTCACGAGCCGCTGGGTAAGTAGGATAGAGTAATTCCTGCCTTTGTTCTGCCAGCCGAGGGCTACCCTGGCCAGTATGCAGATGCATGCGGTATGTGACCGAGTGTGGCTGCGTGGTCTGTGCGTATGAGTGTGGGTGTGTGCGCGCTGGTGTTTATGTACAGAGTTGGAATGTTGATCTCTGTTACGGGGGTTTTGGTGTTTCCTTTTTTTTTCTTTTGGTATAATGGCTGGTAGTGTACTTTGTAAGAGCGGCACTGGAAGGGCAGACCAGTAGGTAACGTGGAGACGGGGGGGGGGGACTGCTCGTTGCTTTTGAGGCTGCCTAATCGTATTGTCACATATTTGACGCAGGCTCTAAAATTCATTGTCGAAACATCTTCGAACTTGGGACTCAGTGTCAAGGTGGCTGCTCGTCTGGCTGTCTCCAGGCTTCGTCTTCGACGTACAACTTCGGAGGGGACGACAGGGGAACCCGGAGCCACGACCATCGCGGAGTGCAGCCAGCGCCGAGGCCCATCAAAGACAGGCTGAGTGCCCCCCCCCCCTACTTTGTGTACCCCCTCTGTACTAGTTACTGCTGGTACAGTACTTCGCCCTTACCAGGCCCCTCTAGCTGGCCTAGTTAGCGTCCCTGTCGCGGTGTAGCAAGATAGATCGTTGAGCAAGAATCGTCGTTGAAGCGAGCTCTGCGCATGCGCCGAAGGTCACAGTTCATGACTCCTTTACAGGGTCATTTCCTGTAAGATTCGATGTTGAGGGCAAGAAGACATACGTACATTGAACGTTCTCTTCGATCATTGCAAATCCCAGGTGAACTGTCAACGTTCTCTTCGCCGATCGTAATTCGCAAGTGATCTGTAACACTGTCGTCTATAGCTATATAGTTGTTTCTTGTCTACCTGTGTTGTCTTTTAATATTTTTGTAGCTAATTAGGTGCGAACGCAGCTGACAGAGGATACGCAATCAGTCCAAACGACATAAAATAAAAAGTAAGTATTTCACTTTATTTTATTCAATACATTCAAAAATATTGTCTCAAGCACAAATAGCATGCTCCTTATGAGTGAACGTACATGCAAGTTTTGTGTGTGTGGTGTGGTGTTTAAGAAGAGATCGAAGCATCATATTTAGAGATTATTTTTCGCAGAAACCCATCAAAATGTATCCTTATCTCTTTTAAGATGGGGTCCTAACTTATGTGTCCGTTACTGGGGAAGAAAGAGAAGTGATCACAAGCCTCGAGAGGGTGGCTGACATTATAGAAAAATATCACAGCTCTCAAGTGGCAGGAGGACACAGTGGCATAGATGCAACAGTCCAAAAGATCACCAGTTTGTTCTGCTGGGGATCAGTGAAAAGTGATGTGCAATATTACTTAAGTTGTTTTGGCATTAAATGAACAAGCAGAAGCTTAGTGATATACATTCATTCTGTTATTACTTTTGTTTCTCAACAAAGTGCATGCAACATCTATAATATTCTATACTGCTTTAAAACTCATTGGTATTTATTATTCCTTAACAAAGCAATAATAGTGCTGATACTCCTTTTTCTTAATGCAAAAAGTGTTATTGAAACCAATCTGACTTTTCAGATTAAAAGGTGTCCTGTCTGCCAAAAGCATGAAACAATTAAGACTCAGGCTCCTGCGATGACACTAATCAAGGTCACAGAACCACTGGAGCTTGTGGAGATGGATTATATGGGTAACTGCATGGCACAATATATAAACATACATAAAATATATGCATAACACCATACTCTTGATGCAAGATGTGCACATGCTGTAGTTTTACTTGCATACACAGTGCTTTGTTGTCATTTCCCACCTTCCTTCCCTCGCTGACCATATTAACAAATGTTAACAAGTTCCTTGTACTGCTACAGCTTGAACTAAAGAGGGTCATACAAAACTGGCAACAGCATTCAGCACTTTAAAAATTTACCATCCAAGTAAAAAGTGGTGTGTAGGAACACTCACTCAGATTAAAAGTGATGTGTGTGATACCCTTCTTTGATAAATTTATTGCAGTCACCCCAAGTGTATGTTTCTAAGACTTTACTTTCTTCCTATCTTTGCAGGTCCTTTGAAGCGCAGGATGCAGGAGGGCTTATTTTCAAGTATTGCTACTTATATCTGCCATGCTATAAAGTTGCTTTCTAAGTGTTACAGGTGCATCTTCTATGAATGGTGGGCATAGAGCATATTCAGATGGTTCCCCTAATCCCCTATATCATTGTCTATGGCTGTTCATTGTGCAATATGTGGCAGCCTGGCATTGTGCAATATGTGGCAGCCTTGGTGATGTTTTGGGGGGGATGCTTTTGCAAACTGCACATCTTCATCTTAGCAGTTTTAACATTTTTACTGTATATAATGTGGGTAGCAATACTAAACATGATTTTATGTGTTTCAGGTGGTGCCTGCACATAATCATTTGATCGTTGTTAGTGCCTACTGGACAATCAAGTGTTTGTGAATAGGTATTAAGGTCCTTGGGTTTATCGTGTACTCTGCACAAGTCCATATATTGCAAATCCATGTTCCATGTGCATGATAGTGGCTTGATTGAAACAGAATAAACGATTACAATTGAAAGTTCAATTTGTTAAATGAGTCTGATTATTTGATGTACTGCAAGTTAAGCATTTTTCATTAGACAGTCATGTTGAAGAGATAAATGTGGCTATATTCATTCAACAAGTGATAGACCACCAGGGATGTGATGGCGGTCTCGATTATTCGAAAACTATAGGTACTAACAATAACTGAAGGATTTATATAGCCCACAATCCATTGCAATGGGACGTGCTCTATGCAGTGCATAGAAAAAAAATGAAAATGGACAGTTGTGGAGCAACATGATGAACAACAGCATCGAAGACGTGACAAAAGACATAGCCTTATACGAAAAAATAAGCAATAATGACTGTGGGTCAGTGAAATTATGAAAATAACGAACAAGCAGCAAAAAGAAGCAAAATAGATTAGTAGACACAAAATTGTAACTGTCACTGAGAGAAGTGCATACTCCTCACATGAACTGGATATAACCCACATTGCAGGGCTACCATTAAGACCACAATACATGCAAGCAGGCAGTCGCCCTAACACACCAAAGGTAGTTCAAAGTACAAACTTTGAGAAGATTTGACACACCAGAATGCTGCAAATGGGACATTGTTAGGTCATATTGCAATGTCTCAGGGATGATAAGACTTAGTTCAGCAGAGGGGAGCAAAGCAGGGTCATGAAGGATACTTTCTTGTGTGATGGTGGTTGATAATTTCACTAAGAGCATGTAACTCAGTGCTTATTTTGTTACTCTGTGTTTTATGTGCTTGTTTTAATTCACCATTAGTACTGTTGTTTATCCTTTCTTAGTTCATGCGTTATTCCTTTGTTTTCCTGTCCCTTGTATGCCATCACCTTTGCATTTGTTATTATTCATTAGGGCCATTAGTATATCATGGTTTGATTGTGTTTAATGCTGTGCCAGCAACTAGGGCTATATCACGGCAATAAAAGTAATCTTAGCACAAAAGTTAAACTAAACTAGTTTTTGGAAAAAAACTCCTAAGTGATATAACCACAACATTCTTGAAAAAGTCAACACAAAAAGTGAACAATATGTAAAAGAGGGAGTCAAGTATAAAAAGGAGTGGTGAAGCCTAAAAAGGCCACCAACAAACCAGAAATCAAGAGAAAACAATTACCAGAACACAAAATTTCTTAAATTTGATGGTAAAGTCTTATCCTCATTAAAAATGTAAAGATTGCTGCCAATGGGACGGACCCGAACAAAGAAAAGTTTTCTGAAAAAAAAATTGTCGACGGATAGTCTGGAGCTCAGGACAAATGATCGTAATATGTTGTACCACACTAAAACTTACCCTACACCACGGACAAACGGGTGGGGGTTCATCTCAGGTGTGTTCTAACTGTAATCTAGTAAGGACCATTTCCTCACAGGATGGCATGAAGGTAAGCGGTTGGAAAGAAAGGGAAGGGTGGCATATAATTTATTTTGGCCCAGAGTGTCCCAGTAAGGACTGAACGTAGGCCAAGAAGAAGGGTTTACAGTCTGATGATATCAGCGACTGTAATTTGCCAGAGGACTGACATGCAGCCTTGGCAGCCCGAGATATCAGCATGGTCAGGAGCCCAAATAAAAACAATGTCCTTGTTTCGCTGAATGAGTGCTGCATGAATTTTATGAAACTGAACCATAAGAGGGTGGTCAAAATCATTGGAAAGGAGAGCTTGGAGGGCATAGATGAGGGATCCATAGTCTAGCTTGGAGCAGACCAGGGGATGATACATATAACAAGGCCATCAAACTTGCACAGACATATTTCAAGATTTAATCTATTTTGACGTTGAAAAGAGTTGGAGAAAGAATGCTGCACTGAGGGACGCCCATTTCCTGTACCTGAGGATCAGACAGAATAAACCCAACTCCCATTTGAAAAATATATATCATGGTTAGTAGTAGATATATAAGCATCACAAATGTGTGAAGAGAATGTACTGAATCTTTCAAGAAAACAGTGAGATGACAGGGAATGAGCAAGAAAATAGAAGAAATTAAACTGCAGGAAAAGTTAATTTTAAACAAGAGAAAAGAATACTATAAAATTGAATTTAAGAGTTGAGAAGCAAATGAAACTTTTATGTTCAAATTTTTACAGCTTGCCAAGAGATGTGGATAGTGTGCTATCTTCGTTTGATATCGCTGCGCGAGTGGATGTTTGATCGTCTGCTAAAGAGTAAATACAAGTCAAATTTAAAAAAAGCTAAACACATACAACTCACGCTTTATTATTGGTTTCGATATAAAAAAAAATACTACGAACATGTCTGCTAATTCATTCGGCAACACTAGAAGATCCATGCACGATGCAGTGTTTGCATAACGAGGCTTCCTATCACTGTAGGAAACGTAGTTTCTCGCTGAGACAAATGTACGAAAATGTCTGTTAATCCACAGAGGCACCCATTCAGTAGCACAAGACCCTGTGTCTAGCTATGGACAGACCATAAGGAATCGCTTCAACGACGAGTCTTGCTCAACGTTCTATCTTGCTATAGGTGTGCTGAGACAAATGTACGAAAATGTCTGTTAATCCACAGAGGCACACATTCCGCAGAAAACAGCCATTCAGTAACACAACAAGACCATGTGTCTACCTATGGACAGACCATAAGGAATCGCTTCAACGACGAATCTTGCTCAACGTTCTATCTTGCTATAGGCCTGACGAAACGTGTGTATCGAATAGCGCATGCGCAGGAAATGGTAGCTACGCATGCGCAGAGCTCGCTTCAACGACGATTCTTGCTCAACGATCTCTCTTGCTACAGCGGCGTTACTTGCCTCGGACATTGGTCAGGGAGGGAGCGGGGTGGGCGCTGCGTCGCCCAAGGATATTTGTGTGTCGGGCCCGCCCAAGCGTGACGTGCATTGCTGAGCCGGGTGTGTGGGCTCGGTTGTCGTGTATTAGTGGGCGGAGTTGATTCTGTCTGTTTGCTTTAGGGTTTTTGTTTGGGAGTGTCCTCTTTTTCTTTTTTTCACTTTTCTCTTAAGTTCTTTTTACTCGTTGTTAGTATTAAACCTGTGTTTTGTATTATCTCTGCGTGCGTTTGTGTATTTGAGGAACGATTGGTCACGCGCATGCATCGAGCGCCCGTGTGTCTGCGTGGTTGAAAGTGTGTACGAGAGTGTGGAAGGTGTGGCGCTCGATTGCAAAACGCGACACTATCCATTTAGTCCATGTCTCTTCCTTGTTTTAAGCGCTAAGAGCATGCTCTCAATGGGTGTGAAAATGCGCTATAAAATCATCATCATCATCATCATCATCATCATCATCATCATCATCATTATTGACGAAAACAGTCTAGTGCTGTGAAGTTACCTGGGCATCCAACTAAACTCGAGATTTTTCGCATGAAACCCCAGAGTATAAGTTTCGCAGGTTTATGTTTGTTAGGCGTTAGGACTGAGACTTTTGAGCTGTTCTTCCTCTGTTTTAGCGAAGATCTGCTCACCTTCTCTTTCCTTGTCTGGTTCGGGAACTTGTCAATAAAAGATTGTGTCCCGATGAACAAGATTGTCGAGCTGTCAGGACCAATGATCGGCGAACAGTTGCGCAGGTTCCATAACCTGTCAGCGCACCAACTGTGTGTGTGTGTGTGTGTGTGACAGAGAGAGAGAGACGTGTAAGATCAACAACTGCCTATCACTATCAGCATAAACTATTGTTTTGTCCCTTTCATTTTGTCGAGAACAGTTAAAGTGTTTCGAAGTGTTTGAAGCTAGTTTGAAGTGGTTGAGGGCATTATCAATAAGCACACTGAATGCGGTTTTTAGTAAATAATGTTAAGCGCGGAGAGCCGGTCGCTAGGATTCCGTACTTTTAAAGCGTACTTTATTATTAGTATTAATAAATTGTTGTTTTTTATTTAACTACTCAAAATTCCTCACTTAACATGGCTTGCAATCACAATGGACATCCGTAATTGTAGTAGCTCCAACGGTCATGTGAATGCGATGTTGCACAGACTGTGGCTTGCATAACATTTTACACGATGTCTACAGTTTACAGCCCGCCCCCCCCCCAAAAAAAAAAAGTTCCACATCGCGCACGTAGCTGTCCAGAGCTGTGATATTAAAAATAAAAATAATCACGAAAGTTGGTTGGAGGTTTGTCTGAGTCCGACACGTGTACGTACCACGCACCTTCAATGGCCGGAGCAAGAGGCGAGGTTACTAGCGGTCATTTAAAAAAAAAAAAGGAAAGGAAAGGGGAGTGTAAGGGGAAATAACTTTGTTATCACTAAAAAGGAACAAAGTACGGTGTGATCTCCCTTAGCGAGAGTTTGAGCTCCACGACGTGTGGGCAAGACATGTACGGGTACGTGTGAGGTCACCCTCTATATTATAGGTACGTGGTTTGAGGGACAACAGCGCATAAGCACGGCAAATAACTGCGCTGCAAAAATTTGTCGATGGGAGATAACTTTGGTAGAAGGTGGATGACAACTCGATCTGTTGTAGATAACGATCATAATGACGAAGATCACGAGCGCTTCAGTTAAAAGGTATCGTACCAGGCCCTTTACAAAAGTTCTGAATTCATAAAAAGATGCGAAAACAATCATGCGACACTAATTTTTATACACGATTATTTTAGCTCATTTTTTAGAACTAATTTTAAATTTGAAACGTTTTAGTTTTATTGTCTTTTGATTGCACGTACATCATACATCGGTACATTGGTACCCAAAGCAAAAATGAATTAAATAATGACATGACGTAAATGTTTTCTAAAATAACATAAATAAAAGTTTAAACAAAAAAACACCAAGTGCTTAATAAAATAATAGCAATTACATGAAATATTAAACAATAACCAATGAAACTATCAAAATAAAATATTCATGGCCAGATACAAACATTTATTTTTTGCTTAGTTCTACTCATTCAAATTGAGAAACAAAAGTAAAAATTTTTTAAAAACAATTTTATTTAAAAAAAAAGATTAAAAGTAAAATGTTTAAAACATTTAACTGAACTGAAAAATTAAAAGCAGCATAAGTAACAACAACAACAACAAAAAGCATTGAAGAAGAAAATTAGATGCGGGCACTAGCCTCTTCATTCATCTAATGTTCCTCTTTAAAAAAATTCACTCTTTCTACATTTGAAAACCAGCGGGGAAGTACAGGACGAGGTGTGCGACGTGAAGGAGGGCGGGGAAGAGGCGGGGTTAGGGGCTGGTCTGGGCGGACCCCTAGGATGAAGGGTAACGCCTGCCATCCTCACCTTTCACTCCTCTTTCCTGAAGTTAGACTAAGTTTCACACTTATGTATAGGGAAAACTGCAGTACAGCAGTAGGGCTCTGGGATAACAACACTAAGTTCATAAGTTTCTTTTTGGTTATGCCAAATGGTTTAGCTAATAAGAGTTAGTAAAGTGTCTAAGAAACAAATATCAAGGTAGAGTCAGTGGAATGAAAATAATATACCTAGTTTACTCGAAACATTTCAGATCAGTTTATTTCATTCACTGTCACAAACCTCGTGATGGCTGCGTACAGCAGTGACTCGACTGGGGATGGAGATTTGACTCTCTACTTTTTGGTACTTTCTACTGTGACTCATGAGCGTGAAATTTTATTATCTTATTTAATTAACATTCTTGGTTCAATGAGTATGCTTAATTTAATGGTCAAATTTTAATGTTTATTTAGTTTGAATTATTTGTTATTATCTAAGAGTGCATCTATTTGTGTACAGTTTGATCGCGCGCAAGCGCGCAAGCGCACGCACGCATCCTTTTAGAACTTCTAGAACTAGTATAATTCTAAGGTGTATGGAGATACATGATGAACTTGTCTGACTTTCTTTGATATTTTATAGTAGTGCGAAACATAATTTATCAAGAGAACTTTTCCCTACAGACGAGTATTTAACTGCATACTAACTCACCCATAAAACTGTCAAGGGATTGTTCGAAGGACCCAAATCATTAGCCCCTGAAACACACCACA
The DNA here is from genome assembly GCA_004794655.1 of Marisa cornuarietis. Lineage (NCBI taxonomy): Eukaryota > Metazoa > Mollusca > Gastropoda > Architaenioglossa > Ampullariidae > Marisa > Marisa cornuarietis. The sequence goes on from SMMW01000135.1 coordinate 4,106,730, forward strand.
ATAAACTCCTTTCTTTTATAATTGATCAACTGTTTGCTTCACGTGATTTATTACCTGTCTGGTTGCCGGCTGACGGTCTTCCAGTGCAGGGGCTAGTTGCACAACATGTTTCAAAACCTTAAAACTGTTCAAAATAAGCAAAATCTCTTCTTTGTCATTTAGATGCAGTGCACAAGAACATACAAAAAATTATACTGACAGTACGGAAAGTCAGACTGACTTAAAGCAGTCTAAGTTTTAAAATTTCTAAAACTGTGGTGTGCACTTTCAACTGATTATCTAAATAGATTTCAGGCCTAAAAGTGTTTAAAATTAGAAATTTGTTGTGCAACTGGCCCCAGGCATAGAACTGGTGACGTGTGTCTTCCTGTCCAGCATGCACAGGGGTCACACACCGAGGTTACCAACTTCAACAGACCACCTTGCAGCCGCAGAATGAATCTCTTATTTAATCTCTTTATTTGAAATATGAAGAACTCTTGAAAATTTGTGCAAGGCAAATACACCATTTTTATTCTGTTTCTCTATGTTATAACTGATTATACCTATATTTAGTGTCAATGTAACGACGGACCAAGAAATTGAAAAGGACACATTCATTGTTAATGAATCTACCGAGATTTAAATAAGAATTCAAATTAAACAAGAAAGAGGTTTCATGACACGAATACAATGAGCCCCCACTTAACGACGGGGTTAGAGACTGAAAAGTCTGTCGTAAAGTAGTTTTCGTCGTTAAGCATGGCCCTAGATTGGGGTTAGGTATTAATGGCAGGCAACCTTAGTGGTACATGGTTCTTTTCACTTACTGTACTTCACTGGATACTTACATTGCTTTTATACTGTATTTAAATATTCTTATAATTTTTTAATAGAATGTATTTTAATATTCTGATAATTTTTTATTAGTAGAGTACTAAATAAAAAGTCGGTCGTAACTACGGTCTGTCGTTAACCAGACCAGTCGTTAAGCGAGGACTTACTGTACTCGTGTGTCTGGGACACTAGGGTGCTCTGTTGTTACAGTCATCAGTGCACCGAGTGGTTTATGGGGTTCTTATCCTGTCAGGTTTTCACTGCTTCATAAACATGCCGTGTGATTTATGTTTCACTGTAGTCATTAGTGTGTCATGTGCCTAATTGCCATTACCACATCGTGCGGTTCACTGTTTCATGAACATGTCTCGTGTTTTACTGAGTAATTATCATGCACGAGTTTCGACAGTTATTAGTGAGTCGTGAATGTCACTGAACATTATCGGAGTCGTTTGTTATCGTCATTAGTGTTTGGTGTTTTATTGTTAAATAACCTGCAGCATGTTCTGTGTTTGTTAACATATCGTGTGCTCCACTGTGTCATTATCCTGTCATGTGGTGTTCATTGTCATTATCTTGTCATTCGAATATCCTGTTACTTAATGCGCCATTAGTATGTTGCATGTTTTACTGTCGTAAGCAGGTCTATGACTTAATGTCATTTATTTCATGGGCCATCAGTGTTTCGTTTGTTTTACTGTGTTACCAGTATTTTACTTTGTAAAACTACTGAGTTGAAACACTCCTGAAGGTTCTTTTCTGGCTGGTTATTGGGCTATAGTCAGAACCTGAGGTGCTTCGTATGGAGAACCGTACTTACTCCTGTTTATCCAGTTGAAAGAATGGATACCCGAGGGTTTTGTGCAGGACGGAGCAGAAATGGGTACTATACCCATAAAAAGCTGGCAGCGAGAAAAGTGCAGTCTCGAAGCCATCAATAGGTTAGAAACTCACTAGTCACGTAAAAAAGAGTTGCATTGCTTTTGATGATTTTCTTCTTTTTTGCATGAAAAAGGTGCATGAAATAAAAACTTGAAAAAATTCTCCTTTTTTCAGTTTATAGGCCTAGTTCTACCATTAGGTAAACTGGGGATTTGCCAAGTGCCGAAGAAGGAGGCGCAGAGAGGGCCTGGGTTTTCTCGAATGATGTCAGAAAAAATATATCATTCTGATCGAGCATACGTGCATATATTGTCTACACCAGGGGTGTCAAACTCAATCACACAGGGGGCCAAAACTCAAATCATACACACGGTTGCGGGCCGAACGTTATTAAGTCCGATTACCTTTTACTGAGCAGTGGAAAACTAAAACTTTTTTAATTAATGTTATTTACACAAAATCATACATTAAAACAAACAAAGTTAAAATAATAACAAACCAAGGCTTAGCAATTTTCACTCTTACTGTACTTTGTCGGAAGTGGATGTCTGGCATCTTTTCTTGGCAACAAGTTCGTTTATGTTTGGAGTAATTTTCTGTGTTGTGGAGATTCTCAGGATGGACTGCAAGTGTACATCAGTGAGACGGCTCCTGTGTGATGTTTTGTTTATCTTCATCACAGAGAAAAGTTGCTCACACAGATATGTGCTGCCGAACATGCTCAAGATTCGAGCCGCATGTAGACGAAGCTGGGGCATCGCTTCTGGGAGGAAACGAGTAAACTGTGCAGGCCCCACAGACTCGTACTTTGTCTTCAGTGACTCATTACACTGCAGTTCTATGAGCTCCATCTGCAAATGCACAGGTGCAGTCTCCACGTCGATAGCAAATGGGTTGTGAAAGAGTTGGAAATTGTTTTTCTGCGTCTCAAAGTCACTGAAACGACGTTTAAACTCGGCACGAAGTGAGCTCAGTTTTTCAGCAAAATGTGCATTTGAGAACACCTTGACGCTGACTTCGTCCATCATTGTTTTGCAGCAAGGAAAGTGAAACAAGTTGCATTGGTTCATTTGTGTTTCCCATAAGAACAACTTCACTTGAAATGCTTTCACTGCAGCATGCATGTCTGTTATCAAGTGGTCCCGTCCCTGGAGCTGCAGGTTCAAGGCGTTGAGATGGGTGGTTATATCAGAGAGAAATGCCAACTCACATTTCCACTTTTCATCCCGCAAGACTGTGCAGTCTTTTCCTTTGCTGTCCATGAACTGACAGATTTCCCTAATCAGCTGAAAAACTCGAGTGAGAACTTTTCCTCGACTTAGCCACCGCACTTCTGTGTGATAAGGCATGCCACCGAACTGTGAATCTATTTCCTGTAAAAATGACTGAAAAAGGTGGTGATTTAATCCTTTGGCTCTGATGAAGTTGACGGTTTGTGTTACAGTGCTCATTACATGCTCCATGTTGAGGACTTTAGCACACAACGATTCTTGGTGAATTATGCAGTGGTATGCTATCAACTCCCCACTGCAATTTTCCTGGATATTTAACCACATCCTTCCAACTAGTCCACTTTTTTGGCCGCACATCGCTGGTGCTCCATCTGTTGTAAGAGCAACAAGTTTGTCCCAGGGCAGGTTCATGTCAGTTATACTTTGACATACGTTGTCAAAAATGTCCTTTCCTGTCGTTGTCCCATGAATGGATTTTATGTCTAATATTTCTTCTGTAATATTCAAACTGGAGTCGACGCCACGGATGAAGATGGCGAGTTGTGCGGTGTCGGTCGTGTCAGTACTTTCATCGACTGCCAGAGAGTATGCAACAAAAGTTTTGCTTTTTTCCATCAGCTGTGTTTTCACATCAGTGGCCATCTCACAAATCCGATCAGCAACCGTGTTTCTACTGAGACTTACATTTGCAAACATCTGCTTTTTGTTTGGACACAAGACTTCACACACTTTCATCATGCAACTCTTCACAAACTCTCCATCAGTAAATGGCCGGGCTGAGTTAGCGATCTCCTCTGCCACAATAAAACTTGCTCTCACAGCAGCTTCACTTTGAGATTTTGCTGTAGTGAATAATGTCTGCTGTGATCTTATATTCCTCTTCAGTTCTTCCACTTTCTTTAACTTCTGTTCAGCATTCAGGCTTTTCAACTTGTTTTGATGTTTAGTCTGGTAGTGCCGTCTCAGATTATATTCTTTGCTCACAGCCATTGTATCTCCACAAAGTAGACACACTGGTTTACCACTGACATTAGTAAACATGTATTCAGCCTCCCAGTGGCTTTGAAAGGCTCTGTTTTCAAAATCAACTTTTCTCTTAGCCATTTTAAGAACTAGATTTAATTTAAAATTGGAGTGTTATCGAAATTACAAACAATCGTTGACTACACAACGTGTAACGTTCTTGATCTCTGCTCGCCAGCGTGCACGTTGGGAAAGTGGTCAGCCTTTCTTACTTAGAGACCGAATTTCCTCTTTCTGCACGTGGAGTGACCTGGTCCCCCTTTGATGTTTGACCGAGTCAGGGATGCTGGCACATACTAAAATCTTCAACACAACGGTCCAGTTCAGGTGGGCGTGTCAAGTGTCAACAGACAAGATTTATAGGCGTCCGCCTGGACCATCCTTTCAGGCCATTAACAGGAATGGTGGTAACTTGACCAGTAGACTGCTGGTGGTCTACACAAAAGCAACTAAAAGTAGAAAATACGTTTTCTGATCTTCTCTGCCCAGTACTATTTGCCATGCCATGCCACGTTCTTGCATCGGAGCATAGTTTTATCTACTGGAGCACACAGCGCGATTGTGTCGTAGCTATTTTTAGCTATTGCAAATGACGTCATCACATCGCCTGCTATGTTCGACGTGAACTTTATTGTGGTTTCCCGTCGCCGGGCCATTAACAATGATTAACTAAAATTCTTTCGCGGGCCAGGTAAAATGTGATGACGTGCCGGATGTGGCCCGCGGGCCGTGTGTTTGACACCCCTGGTCTACACGTTTATCTAAAAATATTTAAATAATGATACGTTTAAGTTCAGTACTATTCTTTAAGATGAAACTTTAAATAATGCTTCTAGCTTTGTATGATAGCAGTGAACACACAAGTAACAGTGAAAGGCTTCCAACGCCTAAAATGAATTCCAAGAGAAGCTCAGTCTTTATTCCACAATATAAATTTTTAGATAGTGTACTATATCTACGCGAAGAATTTTACCTACCCTGCCGATTTCTGTTGCCAGCAGAGAACAAATTTATTGAAAATAAAATTTAATAAAAAATTATCTGAGGCAACCAAGGCTGCAAGAAAGAGTGGTTGGGTTGGCTACTATCAATTGAGCATGACTTGTCAACTTCCAGATCCAAAGCGTCCCGTAACTGGTTTCCTTCGATGGTTTTTCTTTTCAAACATGTTTTACTACATCGGAAAGAACTAATAATTGTCTTTAAGCATTAAAATGCAAAAAGTGAGATTTTGAGTCTTAACTTGATAACCAGTACATAGTAATTTTTCAATGGTTATAATTGCTTGATCTCTTGTCGGGGGTTGGGGGAGGAAGAACAGAACGCAGCAGTTGTTTTTCGCCTCGGGCGTAACATAACCTAGTTGAATGTTGCTGGCAGTAGAATCACAAATTCAGACACAAACGTCAATATGTACTATTCTTTCAAACATTGAATCGGCAGCATTTCTGGAAACACAAATCAAAACGGTCCTATTATATCAATATCAATATCTGAATGTGTTTGATCTGAAAATGGCAGATACAGTAATAGTATTTTAACGATTCGAAATTGCCAGTTTGAAATGGAAAATGTGATGAAATGGAAACTAAAATTGAAACTTGAGCAGTACCTTATCCCTTCTTTTCCTTATATTTTGCTTTTATTCTCGACCACTCTAACTTTTTCTGATGGAGGAAAACTCTGGTCGCCAGCATGGGGCGAGTTAGTGTTGTCATGAGATAACTCTAGTGGGTAGGTAACAATCGGCCCACTTAGTGTCCAGAGCGCCTTGTTGACAAGCCCTAGGCCCTTTGGCGAGGAAGAAGGGGGCGTTTGTCTAGCGTACAGGTATTTTTTTTAAAAAGAAGATCGCGTAAGTAGCGCGTGGAGCAGACGGCTCTAAGTGATTTCGCCGGTCATACGCGACTGATGGCTGGCTAAACGTCAACAAAGTCTAGGGAGAGAGAGAAAGATACCTCGAAGGCGCGCACCTGTTTGCCGCCAAACCACGTAAGTAGACAGGGGGAGGGAGGCTAAGGTACCTGTAACAGCGGGCACCCATAGGCGGGCCAGTGGCCATTGGTCAGAGAGATTTCCTCCTGTCGATTGCTAGCTATACTTGTTGCTGATTGGATGATGAGTGAGTGACCAATGGCATCCCTCGATGTATGTATCTGTGAGAATGTAGAGAGATAAGTAGAGAGACAGAACACACTTTGCTTACTTTCGGCAAAACGTCGGAGTGGACAGAGCAACGGGTCACTGGCCGAAGCGACTTCAGCTTTCTAACGCCAGCTATACTTCTGCCTCGGACCGAGTCTTAGCCATGAGGGCAAGACTCGGGAGGAAAGAAGTTGGGTTGGGTTAGAGAACCTTGAGAGAAGGAGGCAAGTAATTGACGACGGACTGTCAAGACTGCCTGCTGTCGCCGTGGAAGGAAGGGCTACGTGACTGTGGGCTCGCTCTACCGGTGTGAGAGGTAGACGTCCAACGTTAAGGCCGCTAGAAATCGTCGGTTCTCAAGGACTGAGACCGTCTGTGGTGGTGTTTGCTTGGCGGCTGTACGAGGCATTACAGTCGTCGAAGAACCCACGTGTGTACCCGCGAGAGGTACAAAGCTCGAATCGGTGTCACTGGGAGAAGCAGTCATCACTCTCTAACGTGGTTGGCAGTTCGAGGGAGGAAGACGTCGGACTATCAGACATCACTTCGAGGGAAATCGTCAGTGTGTCATCACAGTCAGCAGAAGTATTGGACTCACAACAAACCAGCTGTAACAGAGCTAAGTTGGTGTGCTTGCGAGTGTGTATGGTATTTGTAAAGAGAGGCAACAGCATTGTAACATCAGAAGTACGCGTTAGCACGGATAGAATTGGGACCTCCCTAGACGAGTCCATTTGATTGTAATTTGTTTGAAATGCTTTTGTATGAATACATCTTTTCTTATTGTTATTGTTACAAGCACACGTCGTTGAGTATTGTTGTTCGGGGAAGACCAGGGGTGGGGGCTCGTGAGCCAAGTTGTGTAATTGAATGACCGACGTGTGATTATCGTGTGTTTTCCCCTGCAGCTCATGTTGACGTGGGGGGCTAGTGTTGAGTAACTAGTGCCCACGTGCCCGTCCCTGGGGCCAGTATTCCCGTTCTGGTTGAGAGACTAGGATTACTGTCACAAGTATCTCATGCGCTCGCCAAGAGACCAGCGAAAGGAATTCGCTAGAATGTTCGCATCCCTTCTAAACGACGACGACAACTTAGTGTTCGCTCGGCGTACGACACATCTAGTCAACATGGACCAAAGTGCATCCTACGAACGTGAGTCCTGGGTCCCAAAAGGACGGAGAACTACGATCTTCCTGTGTTCCTCAAGAGGATCTCTCCGTGTTTCGGAGGTTGAAGCAAACTTTTCTCTACAACCTCACCATAAGACAGGACAAATGGTCCCAGTACCTTGTGGGCAATTTTGGAAAAGACAATGGCAAAGGGAGTAAACCGCTACTGCAAAATTAGGATGCTAGAGTAGCATCTGTGAGCGAAGGCTTTCCACAATGAAAATACCAGCCAGGGTCCAGTGTTAGTGACCGAGTCCCTCCTTGTCGGCAGATGCGTCTAACCAGGCCCCTCTCCCCTTTCCAACTTCCCCGACGACTAGTACGGCGGTGGGGAGCAGTTTAACTGGAGATTCATCTAATACTCGTCAAGGGATGAGTGACGATGAATGATGATTATAGCTTCTTCTCCGATGCGATGCGTTCTATGAAACGTAAGTTTATCGTTTATTACATATCAACTAATAATCGTCTGACAGCCTTGCAGTAACTGGGTCTGTTTACCATAAAAGATAGCGCCACCTGAAGTTCAAATGGCAAACACTCTTAGATAAGCAGTTTCGATAGAAAAACCTTGTTGCTGTGTAACACTTCACGTTTTATTCTGTCATTAGTGTGTTTTAATAAATTGTGTTGGGTAACTGTGTCAAAGAACTGGGGGAGCAGAGTCTGCAACTTTACTCACGTGGTCCTTCCAAGAGTATATATGTATCTATGGCTTACATGGTGTTGGTAAAACCTTCTTCACTCATACAAGTGCCCATTAAATCATCACATTAAATCTGCTGGGAGTTTTGTAAGTGTCATTAACGGGCCTACGCATACAATTAAATCTTTGAACATTTTTATGTATTGACAGCGTTGCATAACATTTTACACGATGTCTACAGTCTACAGCCCCCCCAAAAAATTCCACATCGCGCACTTAGCTGTCCAGAGCTGTGATATTAAAAATAAAAATAATTACGAAAGTTGCTTGGATGTTTGTTTGAGTCCGACACGTGTACGACGTACCTTCAATGGGAGGAGCAAGAGGCGGGGTTTACTATAGCGGTTTAAAAAGTTCTGAATACATAAAAACATGCGAAAACAATCATGCAACAGCATCTTTTATACGCGATTATTATAAAAAAAATTAAACAAAAAATAAACATAACACAAAGTACTCGGTAACAAAATAATAGTAATAACATGAAATATCAAACAAAAAACCAATGAAACTATAAAAATCAAATATTCATGGCCAGATACAAACAAGTAATTTTTTGCTTAGTTCTACTCATTCAAAGTAAGAAACGAAAGAAAGAATTTTTTTAATAATTTAATTTAGTGATTAAAAGTAAAATGCTTATAACATTTAACTCAACTGAAAAAGTAAAAAGCAGCATAAGTAGCAAAAAAAAGAAAAAAGAAAGAAGCTATAAAGAAGAAAATTAGATGCCGGCACTAGCCTCTTCATACAGCGTAATGTTCCACTTTAAAATATAATTTTCACTCTTGCCACATTTGAAAACCAGCGGGGAAGTACAGGGCGAGGTGTGCGACGTGAAGGAGGGCGGGGAAGAGGCGGGGTTAGGGGCTGGTCTGGGCGGACCCCTAGGATGAAGGGTAACACTTGCCAGCCTCACCTTTAACTCCTTTTTCCTGAAGTTAGAATATGTTCCACACTTATGTATAGGGAAAACTTCAGCCCTGGGATAGCAACACTAACTTAATTTTGCTACATACGTTTCTTTTTGGTTATGCCAAATGGTGTATGCTTCTTTTTTTTTACTTACGAACTTAAAGGCAGAGGGCACTGAGCTAATGTCACATTCGTATTATCAGCTAAAAAGAGTAAAGTGTTTAAGAAACAAATATCAAGATAGAGTCAGTGGAATGAAAATAATATACCTAGTGTTCTCGAAAAATTTCAGATCATTTTATTTAATTCACTGTCACTAACCTCGTGATGGCTGTGTACAGCAGTGACTTTACTGGGGATGAAGATTTGACTCTCTCTACTGTTTGGTACCTTCTACTGTGACTCATGAGCGTGTAGTAAAATTCTAAGGTGTATGGAGATACATGATGAACTTGTCTGACCCTTTTTTTTTTTTGGCATTTTATAGTAGTGCGAAACATAATTTCTCAAGAGGACTTTTCCCTTTTAAACAGACGAGTATTTAACTAACTCATCCATTAAACTGTCAAGGGATTTTTCGAACGACTGGGTGGTGTGTCTGGAGGTGGCGGAGCACGTGCCTGCACGCTACGAGCTCGTGTTGGTCGACAACCTCGCGCGCCAAGCGCGGAAGGGCATCGTCCTGAGCTGGGGTCACCCGGGTCAAGGCGGGTTTCATCACGTGAACAACAAGAGCCCCGAAGATGTCAAGCGCCTGCTGGATGAGGCTGGCTTCCGTTCAGATCAGAACGCCGGTCTGTCTCTCAGGAACAGTTCGACCTTTGGATGGTTTAAACAGAACATTTTTGTGTTCAGAAGAAAACAAGAGAAGTCGCTGGTTGAAGAGGATGCATAAGGAGAAGAGAATGTACAATTTAGTTGAAGAAAAGCAACAGATATATAATGACACATGAATTTAAAAGCTGGTTTATAATTTAATAAAATTAATTGTTTTAGAGCATTTGAAACTAATTTTAGTCATTAATATATCTATCTTGAAGTTTTGTGATGTAAAAATGTAGTCCATCTCCATCATACACCATGATGGATCCACCACCATAGAGATCACTCCCCACTATAGATGGGCGCGAGTAAGGGCATCGTCCTGAGGTGGGGTCACCCGGGTCAAGGCGGATTTCATCACGTAAACAACAAGAGCCCAGAAGACGTGAAGCGCCTGCTGGACGAGGCTGGATTCACCCTGGATGACAGCGACAGATTGTCACTCAGAAAAAATTCCACATTTAACTGGCTTCAAGTCAACATTTTTGTGTTTAAAAGAAAATCTGACTTCATCTTGGTGAAAGATAATGAATAGACAGGTTAGTTAATGCATGAGAAATAAGAATAAATATGTTTTCATAATCTTAATAAAGAACGGAGGACCCATCTAGAACGATGGTTTTCAGCTTGAGGTACCCTCCCCCAGGTGATGCGAGGTGGAATTACAGGGGAGGTGACAAAGATTGTCTTGTCGTTTCCGATAAAAATAGAATGTTATCTTTACCCTCTATGCATAAATGACAGCGGAAAATATAAACATAATGAGAAAGCAGCAATGGCAGGCAAACATCTTAGAAGAAATAAAGACATAACTTCCTCATTTCTCTTTCTCTGTATTTCTTTTTCAAAGTAACTCAACATTTATATTAGTTTTACACAATCTTAACAAAATAAAGCAGAATATCGTGATAGTTGTGTCTGCACACACACACACACACACACACACACACACACACACACACGTACGTGTGAGAACGTGTGTTCGCGTGCATACATGCGTGTGCTTGTATTGGGAATGACGGGAAGGAAAGCTCACCACTTGTTCAATCTTCACCCAATGTGGTATGTATATGTATTCTTGATGTGTATTGCCCCGGAGAATATTTATCTTTTGTTTTGTTTTTAAGGTCTAAGATGTTACTCCAAATGAAACAAAGTATTACACACAAAAATTGCAGCATACGTTCACTGCGAAGAACAAGTTCGGACAACTTTATAATTTGAGAGAAGGAAATACAGGGGAAAGGAAAGAGGAAATGAAAAGAAACGGTCAACCTGTCAAGTTAGGAAAGGGACATCAGGCGTGCCAGTCGTTCAATATTTGGCTACTTGGATATCGTGCACGAATAAGGTTGAAACAAATGAAACGATATGTCATTTGACAATAAAATCATTTCTTTAGAAATCAATCTGGTTACTGCATTTTGAAATCATTAATAATAATAATAATCACAACAACAATAACAGCAACAATAATTTTGTATAGCTGCAATATCTTGACCAACAAGTAAGGTAATTGCGCTGAACAACTTCGATTCGTAGTATTATCGAAACGACCAGAATTATGTAAAACAAAGAACACGAGAGACAAGATGCGCTCCGTGAGTCAAGGGCGATGACTACAGATTTAACGACGAAGACACATTGCCGATAATTTCCAGTGATAGCAGTGAATATTGACCAGTGACATCACATTAAACAGAGAAAGTTGATTGTCACTTGAGTTGATTCACTACAACTTAATTAAGGCCAAAACCAGGTACAGCTGTGTTTTATATAAATATTAATATGATGATGAGTAATAACTTGCACATGAATATGAAAACAGAAATTAAATTTTTACGCATTTTAAATCTTTATTGGTGATTTTGAAAGTGGAGACAACATTGCAAATATTCAACCCATTTTAATTTTTAAAATACTTTTGCATTTATTCCGTTAGCTAAGGCTTGTCACATATAACGGAATCTATAAATGAGTAAATCAAAAACAAAAACAGAGATAAATTTACTAATATCACATCCAAAGCAAAAAGTGTAAAATATGTACGTTTGTAAATAGAACTTTATGTTTGGGCAATGATATCTACATCTTTAAATCTATTGTATGGTATGCTGATATCAAGGCTTGCTGAAGGACAAAATAAATGGACAGGAAATATGATATCTAACGGCAGGTAAGTCTTGCTTTTTGGCTTGTTTTATAGCTGATACATGGTTTTCCTAGTCACTTCGCTTAAATCATTTTATAATATTGCCACGCAATACCCAAGACAATTTAGACCTCCATTTAAATTATGCAGTTCTCTGATGACAACATTATGAACTCGTACACAATGATGAATAGACTTAGCATAGAGCTGCTACATTTTTTTCAGTTACTGTTTGATATAGACACTTATCGCCCTTCAGATCGATTCCAGTCGCAATATGTCGCTTGAATACTTTCTTTATGACTGTGAATTTCTTTACAAGGAAATGCCTGTTATTTACTTTACATTAGTGGTGCTCTGTGTTCGGCTGCATGTGCGTTGGTATGTCTTTGAACAAATGTGATTTTCAATATCCGCATCTTAAGCTTTAAATAAGTTTTGTTATAAATGCTTAGGAACCAGAAAAATCGGAAGATATACAGATATGTTTTGAACTTTATTCTTTATGTATTTTAAGTAATATATGAAGTGGCGTAGTAACGGGTGTAGGGTGGGTAACAGCACCCTCAAGAAAGATACCGAGGAGGCAAGAGTTCGAATGTCGTTCACTGTCAGGATGGAGTTTGCCCCCTCCTCCTAAAACCGATCATCTTCCTCCACCACTGATATGTAAAGTGCTTAATGTACTCTCGTTAAAGATGAGATTTCTCTCCATTTTTTCTCTCTCTCTCTCTTCATTCACGTTGATAAATCATGTAAACAGCTTTACAGATAATAATTTCCACCTAGTTGTATTTATAGCTAAAATGCATTTTAATTTCTATAACATGAAACAATTAATTTATCCAGCTGCTAAATTTGAGTGAAAAAGTGTAGTTTTATTTCTTCAGACATGTATTTATATCTGTTGTTATTTTCTGATGTCCTATATTTTTTTGTTATTTGTGGTTATTCTGACATTGAGTTGTATCCCTTACTGATTACGCGTCATCGTACACCACTGGCGTTTCCTGTTTTCTCCTGAACACACAAGTGTTCTGTTTAAACCATCCAAAGGTCGTGCTGTTCCTGAGAGACAGTCCGGTGTTCTAATCTGAAGGGAAGCCAGCCTCATCCAACAGGCGCTTCACGTCTTCAGGGCTCTTGTTGTTCACGTGATGAAACCCGCCTTGACCCGGGTGACCCCAGCTCAGGACGATGCCCTTCCGCGCTTGGCGCGCGAGGTTGTCGACTAGCACGAGCTCGTAGCGTGCAGGCACGTGCTCCGCCACCTCCAGACACACCACCCAGTCGTACACTGGAAGTCCATATTGTGGAAGTGTCAGGTCCAGAAACTTCACGGCCCCGGCTGTGACTTTTTTGCAGAAGGGGGCCCCGTCGTAAGCGTCGTAGGACTCGACCAGCCCCTGTTGGAGGAGATACTCCTTGTACTGTCCGGGTCCGTCACCAAAGCTTCCAACACGCTGGCCGGACATTCTTCATTGGAGTGCTTTAACCTCATCCAGACCGGGGACTTAGAGCTTCACGACCCTTTGTATTGTTAGAGTTTCGAAAACTGTCCGTTGCACCAGCATGCCCACCTGTCAGGCAGAACTCGAGGATGGGAGCTGGGAAGGGTTGGTGATGGTAAAAAGCTCGGTAAAGTGATTTGGGTGGCCTAGATGCTAAAAGACGGAGAGCAAATCAATACTCGAAAAAAGATTAAATTTAATGAGCCATTCTTTTACTTCTGATCGTAATGACTCCTTGTAGAAAACCCCCTTTTTTAACTTTAAAGCAGCAAAGATGTGGTCAGTGCGGCTTTACTTGATTATTCGTCCGTTAGATGAGAAAGAAAGGAAAGAAACATCGAAAAGACCAGCGGAGGTGTCAGCGCATAGGTTAGTGGGAAAGTGTACGGATAAATCCAACACAGCTCACAGTCAGATCAGATTAGCAGGACTAGACAAAGAAGGTGCAGAAAACCAGTTTCTCAAATTCAAACACAACAGACACCCAGTCGGTGCGCCGTTACTTGATAGTTCGTCCGTACTTACTTACTTACTTACTGCCCGTTATGCCTGTCGGCACGTAGGGCAGCGACAAAGGTCCTCCACTTTTGTCTGTCCTGGGCCAGCTTCCCCACAGTGCCCCAGCTGTGATTTAGGGTCTTCATTTCTGCCTCCACGGTTCGCCGCCAGGTGTTCTTGGGCCGGCCTCGCTTGCGCTTTCCCTCTGGGGTCCAGTGTAAAGCAGTTTTTGTGATGGAGTTGCCTCTGATGACATGGCCAATCCAGCGCCATCGTTTCTTCATCAGGATGGTGTTCATACTCTCTTGCCCACACTGGGCAAGTAGCTCTTCGTTGGAGATTGTTCTTGGCCAGAAGATGCCCAGGATTCTTCTCAGGCTTTTGGTGTGGAAGACTGACAGTTTGTTGAGGTCACTGTCAATCATTCGCCAGCACTCCGAGCCGTACAGGAGAGTGGACAGGACAAGGCTCTGGTAGAGTCTCAGTTTGGTATGGGTGCTGTACTGGGCTGACTTCCAGATGTTGCTTAGGCTACAGAAGATGCCCCTGGCCTTGCTCAGTCTGCTCTGGATGTCACGGTCTGCTCCTCCATCCTGCTTGACCACGCTGCCCAAGTATGTGAAGTTTTCAACCATCGGCAGGTCTTTTCCCTCTATGTTGATCGGTGTTGAATTGGTGGTGTTGAGGGTCATCACTTCTGTCTTTGTCCGGCTGATGTGCAGTCCGACCTGCTTCGCAAAGGTGTTCAGGCGAGTCGTCTTCTCCTGCATATGTCGATGGGTGTGTGACAGCAAGGCCAGGTCGTCGGCAAAGTCTAGGTCTTCTAAGTTCTTGGAGAGTGTCCATCTTATGCCCCTTGGTTCATCCTCCGTTGTGTGGCGCATTACCCAGTCAATGACAAGGTTAAAGAGTAGGGAAGACATCACGCAGCCTTGTCTCACTCCAGTCCCGACCTCAAAGCAGATGTTACTGTCACCAACGCAGCATGAAAAGTTCGTATAGAAGCTTTTGATCAGCAGCACAATTTCCATTGGTATTCCGTACGCTCTCAGGATGCGCCAAAGGCTTTCTCTGTGGATGCTGTCAAATGCCTTCTGGAAATCCACGAAGTTAATGTAGAGCTGTCTCTGCCACTCTGTACACTGTTCAATGATGTTGCGTAGTGCAAATATCTGATCGGTGCATCCTCTTCCTCTACGAAAACCAGCCTGTTCTTCTCTAAGTTGTGCGTCCGTTGCCGCTGAGATTCGTCGAATGATGATCTTTGTCATGATCTTGCTCGGGACGGACAGGAGAGTTATTCCTCGCCAGTTGTTGCAGTCGCTAAGGGGTCCTTTCTTTGGAATTTTGACGATTACTCCTCTGGTCCAGTCACTTGGGACTTGTTTCCCTTCCCATATTGCGGTAAATAGGGGTTGCAGGATATTGGCTGCCAGTTCTGGGTCTGTTTTGAATAATTCAGCGTTCAGATTGTCTTGGCCTGGTGCCTTTCTGTTCTTCAAGGACTTGATTGCTGTGATGATTTCCTGCTTCTCTGGTGGGGCGATGTTGACGTCTAGGTCCTCAGTGGCTTCTTGTATGTCGGCTTCTTCGGAAGGTGGTGGTCTGTTCAGAACCTCTTTGAAGTGTTCGGCCCAGCGTGCTTCTTGTTCTCTCTCTGTCGTTAGTAGCTTCCCTTCCTTGTCCTTGACTGGGGCATCGTTGGTGCTGTGGAACTTGCCGCTAATCACTTTGGTGATCTTGTACAGTTTTCCTTGTTCTCCTTTTTTTGCTGCTTCTTCGGCCTCACTTGCCAGATTGTTCAAGTAGGCACGCTTGTCTGTTCTCGCCGAGCGCTTCACTTTCTGGTTCATTTCTCTGTACTGTAGTTTGAACTTCTCTTGCAGTCTTTCAGATCTGGTGCTAGCCACCTTTTTCTTGATGTCTCTTCTTTCCTGTATTGCTTTCCACGTCTCTGGTGTTATCCACTCTTTCTTCTTAGTTTCTTTTAGGCCAAGACTAGTCTCGCTGCTTTTTTGGTACGCTGTTCTTACAAGGTCCCATCTCTGGTTTATTCTATCTGTATCTACCTCGCAGGTGTCTGTCATGTCTGCAAGTGCCTGAAATCTGTTTTTCACTTGAAGGATGAAGGCATTTTTTAGTTTGGGGTCCTGCAATCTTTCCACATCAAAGCGTCTGTGTGCTGGTGACTTGCGTCCTGTACTTCGCAGTTTCATTTTAATGTTTGCTACAACAAGGTGATGGTCACTCCCAGCATCTCCTCCTCTTCTCACCCTGACGTCGAGTAGGGAACGTCTCCAGATGCCGTTGATCATTAGGTGGTCGATCTGGTTGCTATCCCTACCATTGGGTGAGCACCATGTTAGCTTGTGGACGTTACGGTGAGGGAATAATGTTCCTCCAATCACCAGGTTGTACATAGTGCATAGTTCCACTAGTCTCTCTCCGTTGTTATTCATGCAGCCACAACCATGTCTGCCCATGACTCTCTCTACGTGGGTGTTGTCGTTCCCAACTTTAGCATTCATGTCGCCCATCATAATTAACAGGTCATGGCGGGGTGCTGCACTTACTTCTGCTTGTAATTGGTCGTAAAAGGTGTCCTTCGCCTCATCATCGCTATCGTTGGTTGGTGCGTAGCACTGGATCAAGGTCATGTTGCCATGTCTCCCTTTCATTCTGGCTGTAATCAGTCTGCTGTTGATCGGTTTCCACTCTATCAGGCATTTCTCTGTTCCTTTCCTCAGGATGATGGCTACTCCCTCATGGTGTTGGTTGTCTTCTCTGCCAGAGTACAGCACTGTCTCTCCGGTCTGGGTCTTTATTCTTCCGGAACCTGTCCATCTGCTTTCGCTTACTCCGAGGATGTGTAGGTTGTAACGTCTCATCTCGGCCGTAATTTGTGCCAATTTACCAGTTTCGTACATGGTACGCACATTCCAGAAACCTATTCTGGTCTTGCATTTGGCGCTCAAGACTTCCATCTTCGTGCTAGTAGCTTCCTTTCGGTTTTCACTACTAGCAGTCATACAAGGATCTTGCGATACCTCTGGGAGCCCATCGCACACAATAGTGGTGTCTTTCTTTGTCGCTGTTTCCGTAACGGTATTGCTTTTTACGGGACAGGGTTGTTAGCCCTGTGCCCAACCCCCAACCTGGAGGACCAGGGATCATGTTTTGTCTGGCATCTACCCTTTGACCTGCCCGGCTTGGGTGGCCCTGCCCGGTATAGCTCTTAGGGTCATCGATACACACAAGCCCCCCGACCGCGACAAGGTAATGATCCTCCGGGGGGAGTTCGTCCGTAAGACGAGAAAAAAAGAGCTGAGAAATGTTGAAAGGACAGAAGTGGGGTAGCTTAGTGACTGAAGGTAGCGATAAATCTACCCTGTTAAATATAAAACAACATGTATACATGTATCTTTGTTTGTACAGACATGTATCATTGAGAAAAGTCTTGGATATATGTATGCGTGTATATTTATTATCGATATGTGTATATGTTCATATATGTATGTATGTAAATAGATATAAGTATAGAAATTGATATATGTAATAGGTTAGGGGTAGGTCTTGTATTGTTTCGTGTGTGAATGGTGTCTTATGTTTGACGTCTTGTGTGCGTCATTCGTTTGTCGTAATTTTGGGAAAAGAATGACGTAAAAAGAAGAAGAAACGAGACGGTTCCATGGCCAGTTAGAAAAGAGAGAGGCAAGTTCTTCATCTTCCATAAATCAACCAGAAATCTCTTCACCTTCATTCCCACCTACTGGGGGCTCGTCGAGCGTAGTGTATGTGTGTAATATGCGTCGTGTGTATGCAAGGTAAGTGTGTATGTACGTCCTATTACAATATAATACTGTAAATATGGTCTTAAGCAGTTGTTAGAATAAATTAGTAATAGTAATTATGGAAGGTGTATGGAAAACGCACAATCTACTGACACTACACACCAACAAACACTGTTTCCCACACGTGTTCTTTTTCTCAACAAATCACCGAGACCTGTTCATGGGCTTCACGTTTTCTGTTATTGGGAGTTTTGATTATCTTTAAGGGGAGGTAAACTACTCAAAGTACACACAAGCAACATCAGATAAATACATCTCTAATAACAACAGATCAGGTATAACACATCAGTCACATAAGTTACTCTCACCCTTAGTGTCAAAGAACACACACACACACACACACACACACACACACACACACACACACACATTGAATTCTTTCCTTTGTATCGCTATCTCTCTTCTTGCCTTACTTTGCCCCCAGGTAGTCCTCTCTGTTCCAGGTAATTCTTTAAAGCTGGTGCTGACTACGAAGACACTGCAGACTGACTGATGAAGGCGATCTTCTCTTTGTGCTCGCCTCGCTTTGCCTCCAGGTAATTCCTGAAATCATTGCGACTCACTGAATAAACAATAATAATTAAAAATGGTCGATGATATTACTGTGTACCTTAGTGAACAGTCCAGGCTTACAAACGTCCAACCCTATCCTTTCGTGGATTTCCAAAGGATCAGCAAATAAAGAAGCTTTAGACGGTAAAAATTCGTTTGGGTTGATCAGCTTATTTGGATATGTGAAAACATCTCTCTCTCTCTCTCTCTCTCTGTGTGGGGGGGGGGAAGGTCTTGTTACTACATACTCCGTCTCCTCTAGGAACTTTTTAATTATCAACTGTCACAGATCTAGGTGAGGTCGAAAGCCTCATCCCACGTGGAAGAATGAAAGAGCGTGAATGACGTCAGTTTGTCTGAATGCGTATGGATGATGAAAAAAGATCTGTGACGTGTGAGAGAATCTTGGGAAACAATGAAGAGGAGGCTGAACGAGAATCGTTAGAGGAGTAAAATAAGAGAAGACTAGAGATAGAGAAACTTTTAAGAGAAAGAGCTGTTGAAGAAGAAGAATCGTTTGAGAAGGAGAATCGTCAGAGGAGTAAAATAAGAGTAGACTAGAGATAATCTTGAGAAAATAACGGAGACGGAAGAAGAATGGTTGGAGAGAAAGAAACGTTGGAGAGAAGAATCGTTTGAGGAGAATCGTTGGAGGAAAAAGGAATGAGAAAGGAAACAGTGTGAATAGTTTTTAGAACGAAGTTAGGAATTCTTTTTTTATATCTGTGTTATATTTGTTTTTTTTATTATTTATTTTCTTTTTCTAGTAAACGTAGGTAGAACTGCACAGGCAAGTCTTTTTATTCTTTTGTGCGTAAGAACACGTATTTGTCTGACCCGTGCGTGTGATTGAAAGAGAGAGAGAGTGAGAGAGTCGAACGTCACGTGGTTGTGACATCAACATACACTTTACAGACTCTACACAGTTGTTTCGCCATGCCTTTAATAGTGGCAGAACAGAAAACTGTGCATTGGAAAAAAAATACTTTGTTACTAGAGACTCTGTATCATCTAGGAATTTTCTAATTATAAATACATGTCTTACAGATTTCAAAAAGTTGTTTCAATATGCTTTTCAAACAAGCAGGGCAGATTTTTGGTGTACTTCATTACCAAAATGTGGATTGAGGGAAGTCACCAGACACCAGTGCCAGGCAGGCTGGGATTGTCCACATTGCAAAAGTGTTAGCACACTGTGGATAAACTGCATATTGACCAAACAGAGCAAGCTAATTTTTGAGCAGATAATTTTGTATGGCCCATGAACGATGTTTTTAATATTAAAATGGCTCTCGGAGGAAAAAAGGTTCCCCACCCCTGGTCTATGGTAAAGAGAGGAACCTTACTCTAGGGGGGAGGGAGCATAATATAAGCGATATTTCCGGATGCAAACATGTTAACATTATAACAAAATAACCATAAACGTAAGAGGGCGGTTTTTTGGAGGGGGGGGTTATAGGGAAGGGAAGAGTGCAAGTTATTTGATAGTTTATGCTCACTATCACATATCAACTAATAATCGTCTGACAGCCTTGCAGTAACTGGGTCTGTTTACTATAAAAGATAGCGCCACCTGCAGTTCAAATGGCAAACACTCTTAGGTAAGCAGTTTTGATTTTAAAAAAAACCCTTGTTGCTGTGTAACCCTTCACGTTTTATTCTGTCATTAGTGTTTTGTGTGTCTTATTAATACATTGTACTGGGTAACTGTGTCAAAGAACTGTGGGAGCGGAGTCTGCAGCTTTATTCACGTGGTCCTTCCCCCGGTACATCTATATCGCATGGCTTGCATGATGTTAGTTATACCTTCTTTACTCATACAAGTGTCCATTAAATAATCACATTAAATCTGCTGCGAGTTTTATAAGTGTCATTAATGGCCTACTCATACAATGAAATCTTTGAAAATTTTTATGTATTGACTATTACGCTTACGACCGATGAAATTATATTGTATGTTTTATGTAAGATAAAATGCCATAAACGTCCTACTTCTGTGGTGAAATATGTGGACAGTTTCGGATCAGTATATATATATATATATATTGTGCTCTAAACAGCAAACCCGTCTAATAAAATCTGTGGAATGAGGGAGTTTATGTATGGGGAAAGTGCTGCCCTTAGTGTCTTACCCGATAAACTACTGAACAATGTTTATGTATGGGAAAGAGAGACGAACCCTCATCAACTCAAGTTCATGCACAGAAAAGAAAATCTGAACATTCTCGGCAGTGAAAAATCTCTGTTGAAAAAAAAACTTCTTTGAAATTAGTGTCACTCAGGGGTCACCTCTCCTCAAAGCCACAACGCCAGATGTCTGTTATCTCAACATGATTGCAAAAATATTCTTATCAGAAGAGTCTCTCTTTTTTGTTTTACCAAGGACAAAGCCTGGTGTTCTCACTTCGTCTCTCTAGCCAGCAGAAATGTTTCCAAAGAATCGACTTTTAGTTCTCCTCGTAGGAAGTCTACTTCTGGGATTATTTATCCTCCTGATGATTCTGAACAATGCCCTTGTCGTCCGGCATGTATCTCAGTCCCTGGTGTCATATATGACCTCCCAGCACCAAGCACAGGTACTGTCCAGAGAAACGAATGACATGGCGGCGAGTGTGGGGCACCAAGAGTGTCCCGCAACATCACAACTAAGAGACCAGCGCAACACTCTCTCCAGAATGCTGAACGAAATGAAGCAACAGTTTGGACAGCTGGAGTGCAACATGGGAAAAATATCCTACTCACAAAAATGTAAGATCTCTCTTTGTCTGTGTATTGTTTGTGTGTGTGTGTGTGTGTGTGTGTGTGTGTGTGTGTGTGTCCGGGGAATAACTATGCTTTAACATCAAACACCAATACTAATAAGTTTGAGAAAAACAAACTGAATTTTTTATCCGATTGTAATTTACCTACAAGCGAAAATGTTACAGCTCATATGTAGCCCAGCGATACAATCAGACTCAATTTCCTAAACATCCTAATAGCGAATTCTTGGATTGTTGTCAGGTTATCATGTCAGATTTTGGACATTAGGTCAATCCAAATGTTTCTTCCGATCTTTGTTACCTGCAAGAACGCAGTTCATTCGTCAGCAAGACATTTCTCTGCAGAATCCCTATATTTTCTATGGTCTGTTGCTTGGTGTCTTTTTGTGTTTTCCATCTTTGTTTTCTGATTGTTGTCAGTATTGTCGTTTATTCTTCCGTCCCTCGTGTTCTATTAATTTAGTCCATCTCTTCCTTGTTTTTAAGCGCTAAGAGCATGCTCTCTTTGAGTGTGAAATTGCGCTATACAAATCTTCATTTATTATTTATTATTATTATTATTTCAGGTTCTATATTGGTTGGACTTTTTCAGCGCAGGTGTCCAGCAGTGGAGGATGGTGCGAAGATGAAAGTAATCCCAAGAAAACTAATACACATAAGTTTGACAAACAACTGGCAGAGGCGCTCAGTCAGTTCCTGTCCGGCCAGCGCGTGGCGAGCTTTGGTGACGGACCCGGACAGTACAAGGAGTATCTCCTAACACAGGGGCTGGTCGCCTCCTACGACGCCTACGACGGGGCCCCCTTCTGCGAAAAAGTCACAGACGGGGCCGTGAAGTTTCTGGACCTGACACTTCCACAATATGGACTTCCAGTGTACGACTGGGTGATGTGTCTGGAGGTGGCGGAGCACGTGCCTGCACGCTACGAGCTCGTGCTGGTCGACAACCTCGCGCGCCACGCGCGGAAGGGCATCGTCCTGAGCTGGGGTCACCCGGGTCAAGATGGATTTCATCACGTGAACAACAAGAGCCCTGAAGACGTGAAGCGCCTGCTGGATGAGGCTGGATTCATCCTGAATGATAGCGACAGTTTGTCACTAAGACAAAACTCAACATTCAGTTGGTTTAAAGAAAACACTTTTGTGTTTAAAAGAAAATCTGACTTCATCTTGGTGAAAGATAATGAATAGACAGGTTAGTTAATGCATGAGAAATAAGAATAAATTTGTTTTCATAATCTGAATAAAGAAAGGAGGACCCATCTAGAACGATGGTTTTCAGCTTGAGGTACCCTCCCCCAGGTGATGCGAGGTGGAATTACAGGGGAGGTGACAAAGATTGTCGTGTCGTTTCCGATTGAAATAGAATGTAATCTTTACCCTCTATGTATAAATGACAGAGGAAAGTATAAACACAATGAAAAAGCAACAATGGCAGGCAAACATCTTAGAAGACACATCTCTCTTTCTCTGAATTTTTTTTTCAACGTAACTCAGCATTTATATTAGTTTTACACAATCTTAACAAAATAAAGCAGAATATCGTGATAGTTGTGTCTGCGTAGACCAACGAGACCAACGCTGAGCCTCTTGCGAAGTTCTCCGCTGTTAGTCTCGGCGAACCTTAACAATGAATGTGAATAAACCGGAAGCTATATCGTCCAAAGCCTCGTTCTCGTAATTAAACTGATACGTGGCTAAACCTGAAGCTATTTCGTAACCAGCATCGTTCTATGACTTCACTGAAAAAAAATCGTCTGCAAGCAGTCCAGTAATAAAAGTCCGTTGTTGAACATGAAGCTGTGATTATAGAGTGTATGGTGTCGTAGTCCAGGCCAGCATCAATGACAGCACTGAATGAGGAATTTAGTAAATAATGTTAATCTCTGACTCTTTACTATAAAAACTATTCTTTATTATTATTATTATTATTATTATTATCTTTTCTTTTCTCATTTAAGTAGTGAAAAATCCTCATTTACTTTGCTTTGGAATCAGCATGGGCTTCAGTAATTGCGTTGGCCCCGATGGTCGTTTGAATTCGACGTTGCACTCACCGAAAAGAAGATTGCATAACATTTATCCCGAATGTCAATCTCCCCAGCTCTACAGCCTTCAAAAAGTTTGACATCATGGATGTAGGTTTTTTTTTTTAAAGAAGGTGTGAGACCGTTGGCAGGGTCGTCATGAGAAGTTAAATTAATAAAAATGATCGCCAAAGTCGCGTGGCAGACACACGAGGTTCCCTCGACTCTTAGCCATGTTTGTCTCAGACTGGGCCAGGTGTACCGCTCACCGTCAATGGGTGGAGCAAGAAGCAGGGCTACTAGTGGTTAACAGACTTTCATTGGTATAAAAAAAAATAACGACTATTTTCAGTTATATTTCGCCCACACTGTAAATACAACATGCACTAGTTCATGCTTTCACTTGAGTTCAGAAGGGAAAAAAGCTATTCCTGTAATATTTTTTCAAACTTTAAGTATAGCACGAAATTAAAAATAGTTGCTTACACATAATATTTGAAACCCGCATCACAATTTATTTAACAGAAAACATAATTTAATTTGAAAGTCAGTGTGTGAAAGTCAGATAGTATATTGCCAAAAGCAATGCAGATAATGCATTATTGCAATCACAAATTTTGTGCAATTATTTGTTAATTGTAATTGATATATTGATTGCCTAAATGAAATGAGAAAACGTGTCAAGATAAACACAGAATTTTCTTAATTGTGTGACTCGCGAAAACTCTATCATCTGTGAGGCAAGACTAATATTTACCAAATAAGGTAACCAGAAAGTTAAATTAGTCTCATTTATTTTTACTTCTGTTCCTTGGTGTTAGAAAGGCATCAGCGAAAAAAATACACGAAAAGTTGAATTGATTAGTAAAGTGAAAGAAAAGGCAAACAAGTTAAAGAAATTTTAATAATAAGCAGATGACAACTTTTATGCTTTAAGTGTTTCAGATTTTATCGTCTCTGTTCTGTTTTTTTTTTGTGTGCGTACAAAGCCCAGCTATTTACTTACCTTCTTTAGCAAAATAACAGTCCAAAATCAAGAAGTAACAACGAATAATATTGAAAGCAAACGGCACTAAGCAAACCGATATTTCTTCAAGCCCAAGAAATTGCATGAAGGGTGTTGGGCTCTGTCTCACGAAGTGGGGAGACGAAATTGAAATCAGTCTTTGCAATCTGATCTCTAGCCCTTTATTAGCATGCAAAGGCCGTGTGTTTGACCCGGACACGATGAAGATAAGCACCGAAGCATAATTTTACTTCAGCAACAGTTGTTGCTGAGCGGCACCCAACCGACATTTCAGTTTCAAACAGAGCCGGTTCTATCAGTATGTGAACTAGGCAGTCGCATAGGCACGACCCCTAAGGGGGTGCAATGATGACCTTTTTTAAAAAAAACCACTAATGACTTTAGGGAAAAATATCATTTTCATGATATAAGATTTGCAGGAAACCTTCCCTCTTCTTGCAGGTTGACTTCACCACTGGAGTTTCTCACTACATTTATTACATAAAAACATCATCTAAAGGCTGTTAAGCGGGGGTTAAGGTGCCGCATTGGAAGAGAGGAATTACCCAGAGGTTACGTGCAGGGCGAGGTGTGTGAAGTGGAGAAGGGCGCGGCGTTGGGGCTGGTCGGGTGGACCCCTAGGATGGTCTGGAACACCTGCCAGCCTCACCCTTCGGTCCTCGTTCCTAAAGTCGTAAGAAGTTCACACTTATGCATAGGAAAAACTGCAGCAGAGTTCAGTGACAGAGGCATTCCGAAGCAGTGGATCTGTTTATAATCAGCATGAGAAAGGAGCATGCATCATAAAAACAAAACAATTTAAAAGCCATCTTCATATTTTCTACATTTTTATTAATCATGTTTGCAACAACAGTGTGGGTAAACAATCTGATGACCATCCAGTTTGATCTTGTGCGTGTCCAGTACAGCAGCCAAGCAAATAAGGTAATTGAAACCACTACAATTGCAACATATCCATATTGCAAGGCAGAACTGAACAACAGAAAATATGCAGTGCTCATGTATGCAATGTCCATTGTCAATACAACTCGGTAATTTTATAGCCATGGGAGGGTTTATTGCCGGTCGCAGTCCTCTTCACTGATGAATCTAGCCCTGGCAGGTATTTCCACGATGACCAAATCCGTGTCTGGAGACGACAGGGAAAGTGTTCCCATCATCCATCTGTAGTGGGGAGTGATCTCTATGGTGGTGGATCCATCATGGTGTGTGATGGAAAGGGACTACAACTTTGCATCACGAAACTTCAAGATAAATATATTAATGACTAAAATTAGTTTCAAATGCTCTAAAACAATTAATTTTATCCAATTCTAAACCAGCTTGTAAAATCATAGGTCATTATATATCTGTTGCTTTTCTTCAACTAAATTGTACATTCTCTTCTCCTTATGCATCCTCTTCAACCAGCGACTTCTCTTGTTTTCTTCTGAACACAAAAATGTTCTGTTTAAACCATCCAAAGGTCGAACTGTTCCTGAGAGACAGACCGGCGTTCTGATCTGAACGGAAGCCAGCCTCATCCAGCAGGCGCTTGACATCTTCGGGGCTCTTGTTGTTCACGTGATGAAACCCGCCTTGACCCGGGTGACCCCAGCTCAGGACGATGCCCTTCCGCGCGTGGCGCGCGATGTTGTCGACCAACACGAGCTCGTAGCATGCAGGCACGTGCTCCGCCACCTCCAGACACACCACCCAGTCGTACACTGGAAATCCATATTGTGGGATGGTCAGGTCCATGAACTTCACGGCCCCGTCTGTAACGTTTTCGGAGAAGGGGGCCCCGTCGTAGGCGTCGTAGGATGCGACCAGCCCCTGTTCGAGGAAGTATTTCAGGTAGTGACCAGGTCCATCACCGAAGCCGCCGACTCTCTGGCCCGTCAGAAACCTTCCCAGGGCATCAGCTAACTTGAGGTCTGTCATGTGCTTGCCTTTTTTCTCGCTCTCTTCTTTACAGAAACCGCCGCTGCTTGACACCTGCAACGGTGAAAACGGCATTACTGAATACCGCACTCTTTCCTTTTTCACGACTAGTATGGAACATTCTGGATTAAAACATAAAAATGTGAAGAGATGTCAACCGAACGCCAACTGTAAACTAACAATGTTAAACTATATTAAACGATGAGCAGTTTCTTTGGACTAGCTTAAAATATTAAACATTTCGTGATAAACTCTTGCTGAAAAACGTTGTTGGACCAAATAATTTATTTAACAATATTTTTGATTAACTTTTTCGGTATTTAAACAAATTATTTCGAGTTAAAACCATCTGAAATTCTACTGAGTTTTTACTTCTTGATGTACAATTTTTTTTTACTGTGCTCTGGCAGGTTGCGAGTATCATCAAAGCTGACATGCTCAAGTTGCATCCTTAGTAGTAAAACATGGGATTAAACATCCTGGACTTGTAGTTATTTTTACCGGCGAATTAACGAGTAAATTCTGTTGCTTGAGTTAGAAGATAAAGAATCACTGCGAGAAAGTTAATCTAAAAAACAAATAACTCCCGATTGATTAGACACATTGCAGGTGGATCTACATAGCAAACAAGGATCGCGAATCATTTGGAGAAGGGATGCGATTACGAACCCGTTACCTTGTCAAGTCGCTATGTTGAGGACGTAAAAAACATAAAAAAAATATTGACAAAGAAAAAAATCTACAAAATTTCAGATTGAATCCTTTTGACCCAATGGTGCTCTTCTAGCAAATATTAAGACAACACAAATATTTATCTGTGATTTTCTGTAAATAAAATGGCGAAAAAAAAACCCCGAGGGATACTATCTTGCTGCTGTGTGTTGTGGTTTTTCCTGTCGATGAGTAAGAATTCGATAAAAAAAAATTATCACCCAATATTAGTTGTGTCCCATCAATTTGTTCTGTTTATAAAATTTTAAAATGTGTTTACTTCTGCTGCATTAAATCAAGCACCATCTTCGCCGTCTTTTCTTTACATGTAACAAAAGTATCGGCAGGACTGATTTTGAAAAAAGCTAAATAAACAACTTGACAGAAAATACAGTTCGGGAAATGGATTTGGTCATGTGTAACCTTTTTGCTGTTCTGGAGTGTGGCCACGGTGCACTCTTGCTGTCCCAGATTCTGCTTGAGAACGTTCAACGTACGGGAGAGGGAGTTGCGCTGGTGACGTACTTCCGACATCATGTCACGTGAGTGCAACCACTCCGCTTGGATGGTGTCTCGCAGGGGCTGCTTATAGATCACCATGGCGGCAACGAATGCCAACAGTAATAAACCAGCAACTGGCAGGTAAAACTGACGCTTTGAAATCATCGCTTGGAACCTTGAAAAGAAACATTAATGCGTGAACAATAAGTACTCCAAGCTGATTTTTAAAACCATAATAAGTACAACAAAACGCAGACAAAATATACGTTTTCATAATGATTTCAATGATACTAAGCTTTTTTATAACTTAAATAGCTTCCAAGATATCAGTTTTTAAAAAATATTTTACTTTCTCAATAATTTTATATTTGAAACTCAATATGAATAAAATGCTGATTTTAAAGGTCAGTATACCAACAATAAAGTAATAAATTTCAGGACAGGCAGATACTGAAAAAATATTAGTAATATCTCGTAAAAATTGGGATTTTAATCTATTGTACCTGTTCTGAGCCATGACACATATCTACGTAAACATTCAAAAAAGGAAAAGCAATTAATGTATTTCTGGTTCTAGCTAATGTATGGAAATAATCTTGGTATCAATGAATTCAGCTTGCTAAAATCTTTTCAGCAAATGTATTCATTATGTTTAACACTTCAGACTGTCATTAAAATGCGATTGTGATTTTTTTTTTTTATGTACAGTGGTACCTCGAGTTACGAGTTGCTCTGGAGGCGAACATTTCGAGTTACGAGCAGCAGCTCGAGCGAAATTTCTGCTCGAGTTACGAATGTTGTTCCGAGTTACGAACAGCTGAGCTTCGGGATCCTACCGGTAGTTGGCGCGTCGGCGCTCAGTCCCAGAATCCTCTCGCATCCGCCAGGACGCTCTTCTCACGTGTTACAGCGTGGTGTAAAGTCGTATCTCGTTCGTTTGAACGCTTTCCAACCCCTTTTAGATGCCGAAAATGCAGCCAAAAAAGCAATAACAGATGATGAGTGTAAAATTTACTATACCTACGTAAATGTTAAGCACAGGTTAAGATCAAAATTAAGAAAGTTGATTTTTGAGAAAGTTGATTTTTACAATTTACGTAATTTTGTCTAAAGAAAGTTAATTTTTTTACAATTTAATTTTATGAATTCATTTAAAGTAAAGAAAGTGCAATTGTGGTTTTGTTTAAAGTGTCAGAAAAGGCTGTCTCTATGCTTCGTTCTGTGCCAGTATCCCTTCCTCCCTCCCTCTCTCCTCAGCCACTCTCCGTTAGTCGCGCTCATCTGTCGCCAAGGTAAAATTACAGTACCGTATTTTATACATTTTTCTAACTCTATTTTGTGCATCTTTCTTTTCCTCATTTATTTTTTTGTGTAATTTGAAGTTTTACGTGTGTGTTTCTTAATTAAAAACATGTATTTTTCATAATTTAGGAAATTTTGGGGACTTTTCAGACGGCTGGAACGGATTTCCATTATTAAAAATGGGAAAATTCGTTTTAGTTATGAGCACGGCTCTGGAACGAATTAAATTCTTAACTCGAGGTACCACTGTATGTTCTTCATACCATGCCATGGCAAATTTTAATCAACAGGCGCAGAACAGTCTCAGGAAGAAAACATACGCACTTATCACATCTTAAAAACTCTTTATCACCAATGGCTGTAGTATTTAAAGCCTACTACATTATGCCATTATTGGTAATTGGCAGACTGTTACATTCCTATCGCAACATGAAGCATGACTCTACATTTGGCATGGCCACCAAAAAACATCAATTCTCCCTAATGTCTTCTGGACAGCTGCAGGATCTGGACATAAAATTTTCACAGCCATCTCGTTGTATTACATTTTAGTCGTAGTAGATAGTAGGTGGCAAGCTACTGGTCTTGCCTGATACAAATAAACAGCATGACTGATAGTGATACCTCATCAGCTGTCTCAATCTCAAGAGCATCTTTTTGGATTTCAATGGGATGGATTTGTAGGAGGTCTATAGTTCCTGATAACCTCAAGGCTCCTTTGTAGTTCAAGACAAGTTTGTGATGACTGATCTGATCTAACAGAGCTGACCTAATGGTCGTACGTGAAAATTCTCCAGAGCACTGAGCCAGCCTTGAGATTTTGCACTCTCAGACCTTCTATGTTCTGTCTCTTTCTTTGTTGCATCGGCACACCTGTCAGCAAGTCTTGCCTTCCTCATCTGCTGCTTGCACTGGTTCTCTCTCTCTCTCGTCACATCATCCTGTCTCACCCTGTCTTGACTGGTGTGACTGTTTCTTCACTTTCTCTCCATGACATGATAAAGGAATAACAAAGGAACTATTTCTTGTTTGCATTTTTCTTTGTTTTTTAAGCGTTTTTGTTAATGTATCTGTTTAATACATTTTTTAACTGACAAACACAACACCTGTGAAATTTAAAAGCAGTTGACAAAACATTAGTCTGCACATTTACATTTTGCCTCTTCAAGGATAAAATCCTGAAAGAATGCAAAGTTTCACGTGAATAAGGCTCTCTCTGCCAACTGGTATGTCGGAATCATGATGTTTGAACTTAAACTGTAAACAGATGTTTTGCAAGTCACAGTGAAGCTTGTATGTTCTCTTTGACCTGCAGCATTTCATACCAACGACGAGTTATTTATCTAAAATCCTGATACTCGAAGTTTCCTCTTCCTATTGCTTGCAAACATACTTTTCTTCTTTTGAATCTTCAGGCATTTACTAATCGGAAAACCCTATTAATACGACTTTTCCTTTTTATTTATCGTTGAGGCAGCTGATATTACAAGACCCAACTCTTTACTTTCACATGTTTCTATCAAGGCAATAGCCAACAACCGTGCCCCGATATCATCCGAGTGTGTACCGCTGATTTATGTGCTAAATATTTTATTTGTCAGACTGGCACAGTTTGTTGCCTACTCCGTGCTTCCGAGCCTTGTGCCACTTGAAAATAGGAAATGCTACGAGAATATGCATCTAGAGATTGTCACTAATTAAACAAACGATATCCTAGGTAAATCTAAAACAACGAGAACGAAAAAATATGTATACAGAATGGGAAAGGAGGCAGAAGGGCAAGGTGAGAAAATGTGTTCACTGTGTGTGTGTGTGTGTGTGTGTGTGTGTGTGTGTGTGTGTGTGTGTGTGTGTGTGTGTGTGTGTGTGTGTGTGTGTGTGTGTGTGTGTCTAAGGTCCAAGCTTTTTCCTGGTCCAAACACCAGAGAGGGGGAAAAGCACTGTCCTGGTCAAAGAAACAGCGAAAATGTTTATAAGTTATTTAAACTCCGCCCTCCCGGAGAAATGTGCACCCCCCAGCGGGACGAAGAAATGCGCCAAGTAATGGCGTCTCCTCGAGATAACAAACTATTCCGGAGGTCAGTCTTGCACATCGCCCTGCAGAAGTACACCATACTGTAGGACATTATCCTCCTGCTCCCGCTCCACTCCTTCCATAATACCATCGTCAAGAAGATTTTTTAAGCCGCTCTGTTTGCGGACCAGCAAATTGAAAATGGTCTTAAAATAATGCGTTCTATTTGGTTGGCGGTAGTATTAAAAAAAACTGACGCTAATCTGTTGATATCAGGCTGTTTTGTTCTTGTTATTGTGTAATCGTATGCTTGGCGTTGGAGAATTTAGAGAAGAAAAAAACTTCACTGTGTCCGTAAGTAAATACTTTGTTTTGCCGTTGCCAGGGATCATAAGTTTGCCCTTATCAGTGGTGGTCTGAATTATTATTTGCGTTCAAACTGTCTGTCAGTCTGCTGGTAAGATCTTAGAGTTCTTTGTTAAAGCCTGCTAACAAGTCTAAGTCGTCTGCAAAGCGTAGAATGCAAATAAACCTTCTATCAATAAAAATATAAGTGTAATAATCGTGGAGGGTTTCACTGATGTTCTCCAAGGAGATGTTGAGCAGCACTGGTAATAAGGTGAGCTCTTGACATGCGCCTGCTTGGGGGAGAAAGTAAGCTTCTGTTTGTTTATCCAGCAGTACTGCGCTCGTTGAGCTATTATACAGTGCTTCGATGACTTTGACCAAAAAAAACTTGCTTAGTAAAAGTCAACAACTGGGCTGGTCGTCCTGTGCAGGACCTGCTCACTGTCGCCCAAAACAATCGTTAGTTGCGGGCCTGGTCACCTGCCGCGTCTATGTGCTCCCCTCAGCGACAGGTGACAGTCAAGAAACGAATAACTGACTGACTAACTAAATACGAAAAAAACAAACATTTGTGAGACCTCTCTTACTTGCAGGCTTCAGCGCCGAGCACTCTCACAGACCTTCCTTCCTTCCACAGTCGATTCCGCTAGCCGGCAGGTCATCCTATTGGTAAATAAACACACCTATCTCTGCCTGAATATTCCTCTAGGCGGTCCTTCAGCAAGAAATACTCGGTGTCCGACGGCCTTCCGACACTAGTTACGTCCATTTGCGTTTATCAATTTAAACCAAAAGCTGAGCATCCTTCTTTTAACAAGAAGACTGACAGGGAAGCGACCACATTCTCCAAACTCTATACAAAGATGGGTGGACTTTCTTATTTTGGGGATCATTCTGTAAAATCTTAGCTGTAGTTTAACACAAATATCACTATTCCTGTTGCCCATATTTCACAGCCGTACGTAAGTATTGGAAGGACACTTCTGTCAAAAAATATTGAGTTGTATATCTAGTGGTAGTTGTGATTGTTTACATTTTTAGTAGAGTAAACATAGCTCTTGAGGCTCTGTCATATGTCTTTTTTGTGCTACAAGAAATTTGTTATTATAATTCAGTTTCATGGCAAGACAGAAACAATAATCTACTATTCCAATTTTCTATTTTTTCTATGAATAGTTTACTAAAGCAGCTAAGAATTGTGATGTCACGGTAGTTATTTGGATCATTTTGTTTTCCTTTGTTTTTAAAATCTATTGTTATAAAACCTGTTGCCCATTCTGTGAGGGCATGGCCTCTTGCTAGTATGAGGTTAAAGAGGTCTGTAAATACAGAGTCTTTGGTTGTGAGAATTTTATAACTTCATTAATTATCTTGTCATTTCCACAAATTTTGCTTCCTTTAATTTTTTAGGTAATTGGCAACCTCGCTCTCGGATGTTTCTGTGTTGAGATAGTTGTTGCTAGTTTCAGTGATGTCTGCAAGCAGATCAGTCTCAAATGTACAGGAATGGTTAATCTTCTTAAAGAGCTCTAAGAATTCAGTGCACGTTGGGATTTCCTTCTTTTCTTTTATCACTATTATTCTTGTTTAGAATGTTCAGAAAAGCCTTTGGGTCCTTACATCTTAAATACCTTATTTTTTTCGAAACCATTTTTGCTGGTAGAGCTTAAACTGCCTTCTTATTTCTCTCTTGTCCAGATTTAGTCATGCGTGACTGGAAGTCCGGGCTGTTACAGGTGTTGTTTGTTCAGCCGTCACGTCGTTGCTAACACCTACAATGATGAACAGCTGCTGTCACGTCACAGCTGATGTCCACGGTGTTATTAATGAAGCTGCCACTTTTAAAGCCACCGTTGATACCATTAGTATTAGTATTGCATGTCATTAAAACAATAAAACGGTATATCACTCAGAAGCAGAAAGTGGGACGGAGGCAGAAAACTTGGTTGCAGCCTGGCTATTTCAACACAGTTTGTACAGAGCTCGTAAGTCAAAAGTCACAAAAGTGTTTCATTTAACAGCTGGGATTTAACATTCTTAACTATCACCCATTTCATTATCAAATAGACAAAAGAAATAAAGCTTATGACTTTAAGGATAAGTGCATGTTTTGTATCTTTAAAGAAGTATTGCGAATGAAAACACCACCTCTTTAAATTAATTACACTGATAAAGTGGTATGCTATATTACCAATTTTGTACTAGACCTTGCAGTAAAAAAATTACGAAAGTTTGGGTACTGCATGAATTTTTCGGCGTTTTGTATGGGTATTCTGTAATTAGTTTCTTCTCTTTCTGTTTCCTTTCTATAAAACAAACTATACAAATTGAACAGCCTTTCCATGAAATAAAGAGTTCATAGTATGTCTTTATTCAACTGTTATTGGTATTAAATCACTGACGTAAATATTACAATATTTTGACCAATCTACATATAAAGAGAAAATCTTGAAGGCACGGAGACTGTATTATTTGAGTTAG
The DNA here is from genome assembly GCA_004794655.1 of Marisa cornuarietis. NCBI lineage: Eukaryota > Metazoa > Mollusca > Gastropoda > Architaenioglossa > Ampullariidae > Marisa > Marisa cornuarietis. Next base: position 4,140,100 of record SMMW01000135.1, read on the forward strand.
CGGCACTGACTATTAGTAACTTTGGAAATAAATTACAACTGTGACAGTATAGGGACTTGTGTTGCTTAACAGCCACCTAAGAAAAAAGCCCAAGCAAACAGAAAACGTTCAATGATTATTCCACAGACCATGACCATGTATTTTTCACAGAAAAAAATCTTGTGAAAACACATTTTAAATGGTCAAAATACGATGCTGTCTCACTGATAGCACACGACGGCTAAGTTTTGGTCCTGTTTGTTTACCTCAAGTAAAGGCAAGTAACTCTCGCTCACATCAAACCGTACAGGCTTCATACTGACAAACCTAACACGACTTGTCTCCGCGTCTGACAAACTTTTAACTCTTGCGGACCCGGCAGTCACAACACCCGCAGACCCCAGGCACCTATCCGCGGGGATAATTGGAGCAAAATTGCTGTCTTTCAAGATTACAAGGGTCTGGTTCCCAGTATTCTTGGCGCCCGCTTAATGGCTTAATATCCTGACACCAAGACAATCCTGCCCCTGGGTTGCGACATGTGACCATATGCAAGGCTCCACCCACAGAAATGACATCGAAAATACAGCCCCATTAAAAAATATATACGCATGGTGCTCACGTACCACCCGTCATACCTTCGTTTGTTTTTTCGTCAGATTATGTAAATTTTTCTAAACACACACTTAGATTATAGTAAATCGCATCGGTATAAATGTTAATGAATACCGAGGACACTTTTTCTGTGCAGGCTATGTGTTTTTATTTTTTTACATATATAAACACAATATGTTCAAAAAAATATATATTTATATACAGTGGTGTGCCAGATATCGTAGGTCGACGCATAGAACAAGCGAGAAGAAAGAGATTAAGTATAAACTGTGTCCCTTGTATCTGCTAAAAACAACTGGAAAAATGCATGAATTAGTGAAACGTGGAAATCATGAAAAGATTGTATGTGTTGTAACATACTGTAAATCGTTTTACTTTTATTTGAGACAACAACTGACCACATTTCTAAATTTATAGTTTGCTGGTATTACTTGTGGATTAGTGTCTTATTCTTACTGATGAGTTTATTAGTGTATTGCTCTTACTGATTAGTTTATTAGTGTCTTATTCTTAGTGATTAGTGTCTTATTCTTACTGATTAGCTTATTAGTGTATTGCTCTTACTGATGAGTTGATAAGTGTCTTATTCTTACAGATTAGTCTGTTATTCTTCTTGATGAGTTTATTAGTGTATTGCTCTTACTGATGAGTTGATTAGTGTCTTATTCTTACTGATGAGTTTATTAGTGTATTGCTCTTACTGATGAGTTGATTAGTGTCTTATTCTTACAGATTAGTGTCTTATTCTCACTGATGAGTTTATTAGTGTATTGCTCTTACTGATGAGTTGATTAGTGTCTTATTCTTACTGATGAGTTTATTCGTGTATTGCTCTTACTGATGAGTTGATAAGTGTCTTATTCTTACAGATTAGTGTGTTATTCTTACTGATGAGTTTATTCGTGTATTGCTCTTACTGATGAGTTGATAAGTGTCTTATTCTTACAGATTAGTGTGTTGTTCTTACTGATGATGGTCTTTTTACTGATTAGTTTATTAGTGTAGTTCTCTTATTGATGAGTTTATTAGTGTGTTATTCTTGCTAATTATGGCCTTATTCGTACTGATTAGTTTATTAGTTTTCTCTTGTTACTTATTAGTGTTATTCTTTCTGATTAGTTTATTAATGTGTTATTCTTACTGGTTAGTTTATTAGTGTTATTCTTACTAATTAGTTTATTATTGTCTTATTCTTACTGATTAGTTTATTAGTGCACTAACTTTACTAATTAGTTTTTTTCTAACCACTTGTGTTTGTTTTAAACTGAAAAAATGCAGTCGCTTGCTTGCCTTCTGTTTCGCAAAATGACAAAAGTCCGAGAAACGGGATGTGACAGGAAATAGTGTTTAAACTGAGCTGCACAGAACAAGAAAATATTCCTCCCAAGCTACTAGATCACTACAAAAAATCTTCAGCAGGCCGTTTTCTCGGTCTAAAGACACGAAGTCGAGGCAACTATATTTATGGCCCTTTGTTAAAGTAAGAAGCAAGTCCTGGGTCAGAGAAGTACCCTTATAAATCCCAAAGAGCAGCTCAAGCGCCTGACGCCTGTCTTGTAAAGTGGCTATTTAATGTGTTTACTGCATTTATGTTTGATTTCAAGTTTTTTTTATGTTTGTCACACATCACATTAGCCCCTTACCGTTGGCTAGCATTGGTACTAGGAGAGCAGGACATGTGAGCCTCTACCTGTCGGTAGAAATCTTTCCAAAGCAAGTCCTTTGCAGTGCCTACATGTGTCGAAAGTTGTATATTGGGCCCCTCAAGGTTTCAGCCTAAGCAATAAGGAACTCGGACGAGTTCTAGCCCCCATATTGTATATGGCAGGAAGACTCACCAACTCGTATACATGCCGTGATGTTATTAAACCAGCCCCCTGCCCACACTACAGCTACAGCAAATAGCAAATCCTTCTAGCAGAATGAAAACTGAAGGAAACCCTGGTGGCTGATCCCAGTCACTATATCATCATGGAGTCGGATGGGAAGTGACTTGGTTTAACCAAAACGTGCTGCAAAGGCACTATCGACACATGGCTGTGCAAACAACCTTTGACCTGGGTGGTGTCGTCTTCCTGGACCGTGGCCAGGGGAGAATGGTACCAGGCTCAAAGGGAACTATTCACATCTACCACAAGACACAACAGACTTAAACACAACTCTTACCAAAGACAATTGCACTTTTTTCAACAAAGAAAACGTCGATTGCCTTTGGCTGCCCAAATCCTGTGAAGGCTGCCTAGTCAGAGGACTTGCACAAATAACAGATCTCACTAAATATGATCAACTGCAGCGGAAATCAAATATCATCTCTTTGGTTTTAGAAAAAATAGAGCTGCAGACATTTTCATTGTTTATGAAATAGAGAGTACAGAATAAATGTGTTTATAAATTTAAGCTATGCATCATTAGAGATCTTTTCACAACTGTTAGAGTTATGACAATGGTAAAAACCATAAATTACATTATCCACTCCTGTTCTCATTCATTTTCTTGCACAGATACAACCCCAGGCTTCCCCATTACTCAGGGGAGGATGGCCCTGGGGAATATCAGCATTAAAATCATGTTCAAACGTTAGATATAATGGCACTAGTAATACAGTATATTAAACTAACGAACCTGATCATTCAGTTTAGGCATAAGCATAGCTACAGATACATAGTGTACATTTCTAAATCTAATAAGAGATCGAGCTTCTTGTATTTCATTTCATCATGTACTTTTACAATATCCTATTGAAGGTCACCCTAGAAAAAAAACTGTCAAGAAAAATGAATCACGGTGTACCCCTACATGTCCCACAAAGGTAATGAAATCTAAGTAGCTTACATTTATTTGCCTTATTGTTATTGACATAGACATATAGTCATTTTGGGAAAGAAAAATGTAATTCCTCTCTTACCCTGTTCGCACCACTTTTTAAAATTTTATTGGTTGTTTTTGTTCCAGATATACATTTGTATGCAAACGATATAATATGGCACCACTGCTTTTTAAGGCAAAGAATATATATCTCCATTTTTCCTAGGTATTTAAGCTTAGTGAAGAAAAGTGCTGGGCATATTTATGATAATTAAGTAATTATTTGTATTTTGTTTATCTCAATGTGTTCAAACTGCAATACTTTACCAAGAAACCAGGGAACTAAGGGCAACTTGTACTTAGATCCTCCCTTTGAAAAATTATTACAGCTTACCTTCTATCAAATATACATTAAATTGTGGCAATTTCCAATCCATAAATAACTAAAATGCTGCAAAGGTACATGCCATTAAATAAAAATACAGAGCTGGAAATAAATTATCTGCAAAATAAAAAATTAGAGGAGTTTATCTTAGTCATTTGAAATGTGTTAATAATATAAATGGAAAATTAAGAGTCAAATGCGCCTGTCGTATGGCGAGAGACCAACTTAGGAAGACAGTGTGTCGGGGTCAGGTATTTGACCCTATTGTAGTCTTGACACCAATAACTCAGAGCCTGATGATAGTAACTAGGGGCTAACAAAAGGGGGAGCTAGAGAGTAGAGGGGTTACGAAGCCGGTGACTACGAGAGATCCGGAGACTTTATTACCAGTCTGTCGACTGAAGTCGGTGTTAATCTTGTTTTACTTTCTTATTAGAAGTTTCAGCCAGCTCATAGGGTTCCTAAGCTGTATGGATGAATTCTTAAAACAGCCGTATTATCTTCTGTGCTGCTTGAACAAGCGAACACGAGCGATGTTTCTGATTCGACTTGCACATCATCACTGAGCTCAGCCATAGTTGCTGAAATAAATACCTCAATGGTGTAACAGCTCTTCTGTTGTGGAGAGTAGTTTTGTCTACTCTCCGAATAACAGGTGAGAATGTCGATGTTCGAAGGCTTATATCCTGCGACCTATGTTTAATTATGCACTCATATATATGGGGAATCATTGATTAAAAATAAACTAAACCCGATCATAGAGGAAAATGTTGACATTTAATAAATAAGAAAGTAAAATTTTCAGGATCATGAGTCACAACAGTAAGTACAAAACTATAAAAAGCATCAGCTCTCCATCTCCATTCGAGTCACAAAATTTAAAGAGAGGACAGGTTCGTGACAGGGAATTAAATAAATTGATCTGAAATTGTCAAGAAAATTAGCTATATTATTTAAATTCAACCGACTCTATCTGGTTATTTGTTTCTTAAACGCTTTAATACTCTTACTAACTGATAGAATGACTGTGACATTAATTAGGTGCCCTCTGGATCAAAGTCCGTAAATAAAAAATAAACATAAAACAGTTGGAATAATCAACAAGAAACATGGGTTAACAAAATTAACTTTATGTTGTAGTCCCTGAACTCTGCTGCAGTTTTTCCTATGAATAAGAGCGGAACTTCTTCCGACTTAGGAAAGTGAAGCAAAAGGTGGGGCCGGCATGTGTTCCCGTCCATCTTAGACCACGAGCCACCCCCCTGACCAGGTTGGCAGACACGACTGTCTTCTTTGTCGCAATGTGAGCTAATTTCTGAGGAAACTTGGGTATTTAACTGGGTATTTGTAAAATCTGGGTATTGCAGCCTATTTTCCTTCACCTGTTTAGTTTCGTCGGATTTCGTAAACTGGGGGTGAATGAAGCACAAACCTGAGAACAATTTTTTTTCTGTCCAGGTTTTGTACTTTTTAATAGATTGATAAGCTAGAGATCGTAGGCCTACAAGAAAAAACAACTACAAAGGAAAAAAAAAGACTGTCACTGTTAGAAACGCTGTGAAGAATTCATTTATGAGTGTGGTGTGAAAATTATAAGATCATTTTGTAACGTGCTTTCAATCGTTTTATTTCTTTATAACATTTTTTCTGAATTTATATTTTGCTGATGTTTGTGGACTAGTATATATATACTGTATTCTTGTACTTTTCATTTAAACCCGACTGTAGAGAAATGCGTGACAGGAGAATTATGAGGAATTGACCGGTTGTATATTTTGCGAATTTCCTCATTTTTTTCAATCTTTTGAGTCTGTTTTAAACTGACAAAGTAAGCTGGTTCCTTACCTTATTTGAGAAGAAATGTTACAACTCTGAACACAAGAAACAACAGCTAAAAACGTTCAAAATGAACTGCACAGTGCAGGAAGATATTCCTCCCAAGCTACCAGACCGCTCACTAAACTGTACCCGGATGTTTTACCCGGACAAACAGAGGCCTGAATAAAGGTTAGTTCTGGGCAGCAGAGGTTATCGCTCTTTGTTAATGTCGTACTCGACTAAAGGGTACTTTCATACATGTCATCGAAGAACTCGGGTGCCTGGTGTTCATCTCTCAAACGTAGGACTCTTCACGCGAGTCATACCATTACAATAAAAACTTTTTTTTTTTCGTTCAGCAATTTTTTTTATTTTGTTGATACCTCAGAGCAGCAGAAACTGTTAGAGACGCAGCTGCCTAGTTTGTAAAAAGGTAACAAAATAACATTATTTCCGACCTTCTGTTTTCTATTAAAGAACATTTAAAACTGGGTAACGAGAATCTACCGGAAACAGAGAAGATCCTTCAGAAGAAAACAAAATGTAATTATATTAATATTCGACCTGGATAAAGTTTAAAAAGTGCAATAAATTCAAAGACAGTTTCTGAAACATACTGGAATAAAGGAAATAAAATTACAAAAGAAAAAAGTATAACGGAACATAAGAAACGATAATAGATGAATGGTTGGAAGCGTTTCAGGTCCTGACAGGAGCCATCACCTCTGTAGTGGTACAGGCACGAGCAGCTGAAGCAAGCGGGGCTGATGGCGCTAAAGAAATAATAATAATAATAATAATAATAATAATAATAATAATAATAATAATAATAATAAATAGAACATTTGCATAGGGTTTTTCCAGCATCAGTCAGACTCAAGGCGCTTAAAATATAAACACAGAGATAAAAGAATAATAATGAGCTCAAAACAAAGAGTTTCTTGTGTTTTCAAAGTGAATGCCGTCAGCACAGATGCAGTCACTTCAGCTCAGTTATACTACCAGGTGCAGTTGCGATTCGTAGTTGTAGTATCAGTGGAATATTTGTTTCTGAAGCAGTTTTCATACTTAATTATATGTAAAAGTCCCGTTCTTAAAAGATATGTAAAACATTCAGTTATCATAGATGGTATACTTCAGAAGAAAATTTGTAAAGAGCGGGAGACGGATATAAACATATTCAGTATTCACCAGAAACCCAGGTCAAGACATGTTGAATTTGCTGACCCGCACGTGCCAAAGTCGCTGTGCAACGTCAGCTTAGATACAACACTTGTTAGACTACTTCAGAAATTTATGCCTTTCTTGCATCACTCGTAATCTAACATAATCTGGGAGTAGGCTTTCCTCAGTCCGGTAGCGGGGCGACCATCTCCAACCCAGCGCGTCTCCAGGTGGCGGATAGAAGAGTGACCCCCAGATATGGAGGTTAGCTGCAAAATAAGATTGGTTCTTAATGGATGAATAAGCAGTTGCGGACTAACTGGCGGTGTTCGTACCAGGACGGGGTGGGGCAGAAGGTGGTCCTAATACCCACAGTAATACCCCATGTGTCCAATGAAAGGTCCACCACGCAATAAAGAGCCGCATTATCAGCTCTGGCGCTGGGGCGGGATCCCACCAAACAATTCCCCCCCCCCTGGGTTCACAGGGTAAGATGTGCAGGTCATGTGCTAAAGGAAGGTAACCCTGAGAAAAGGAATGCTGAAGACAAAGGTGTTGGGCCACATGGTGCACTCTGATTAGCCACAACACCATGTAACAGCAGCCACTAGGAAATCTAACATAATCTTATCTTCTTCTCCAAGGGCGGTAGTTGAGCCTTTGCCCTGGTGCAACATGGGGAACTCAAGGAGTGTGCTCTTAGCATTGGAGACATGAACGAGATATGGATAGCATACGAAGGACAGAAGGATAAACAACATACAAACGACGGAAGGATAAACAACAGTGGTGATGACTAATAAAAGACAAATATAGAAAACGCAAAGAGGAACCAAGTAACAAGAACTGAGAATATAGTGATTCTGCAGAGGAAGATAAGTAGAGAAGTAGCAATGAGCGGAAAAATAATTTGGGGGGTGAGGAAGAGCATTGTGTGGACTGTGTTAGGAGTAATGCTCAAGGAAGAGGTGCGTTTTCAGTGCAGATTTAAAGGATTCAATAGTTGGAAGGTGGCGGATATGGAAAGGGGAAGATTTCCGTTGTTTTTTCTGCACAGTAACTAAAACTCCTGTGACCATATGTTGTTGTTCTGGTGACAGAAATAGGATAAAGTCGTCAGACGAGGAGCGAAGTTGTAAGGGAAGAGATATAGCCAGGGCAGGAGCCTGCAAAGAAATTAAAACACAGTACAGACAGTTTGTTATGGATGCAAGAGCAGATGGGTAGCCAATACAGAAAAAGAAGGAGAGGAGTGACATGGTCACGTTTCCTTGCTCTAAGCACCAGACGTGCAGCGGAGTTCTGTACTCTCTGGAGTTTCTGAATGAGGGATGAGGGGCAGCCTGTCAGCAAGGAGTTGCAGTAGTCAAGTCGAGAAAGAACAAACACACAGACAAGAGTGTTGGTAGCGCGTGTAGAGAGAAAATGATGGATGGCACTGATCTTACGGAACTCATAATAGGCAGACTGACAGACAGCTGTAACATGTTTATCAACAGTCATGTCTGCAGTGACAATGAATCCCAGACGGATTCCTGACGAATAACACAAAGGTGAAGTGAGTTTCGCCCACCTTGATGTTATTGGGCAGACTGATGAGCGAAGGTCTTTTATTTCTTCTAGAGCATAAGAAGACTTTCGTTTTATCATCGAGTTTAAGTTTGTTTGTTACCATCCAATTCTTGACATCGCTTATACAGGCTTCTTTAGAGTTAATGGCATCATGAGACTCAGCTACGTGAGTGGAGCACTACAGTTGTGTGTCATGAGAAACATGATGAGATTGGATGCATGATGAAAGTGGTTTTGTGTACAAACTGAACATAATTGGGCAAAGAACTGAGGCCTGCGGAACCCCACAGGAAAGCGGAGCACGGTGGGATATTTGATAATTAACGAACACACTCTGGGTCCTATCAGTGAGACAGGAGTTGAACCACACTAGTGCATGTCCAGAAATTCCGTAGAGGGTGTGGAGACTGTCAAGGAGCAGAGAGTGGTCCATAGTGTTGAATGCAGCCGACAGTCCAGTAGAGTTAAGACAGAAACAACAGCACCATCAAGGCCAGATAAAGTATGGTAGTCACTTTAATTAGAGTTGTTTCTCTACTGTGAAAAAGTCTATACGTTGACCGAGGGGCTAAGATAGTACTCTTGTTAGTAGGTCCATAGCTGTGTCAAAACTATTTTCTCTATGATCTTAGAGAGAAAAGACAAGTTGGAAACTGGACGGTTGTTATTTCAACACATTGATGTCAAGCGTGGATTTCTTAAGACGTGGCCTCACCAGGGCATTTTAAAACAAAGATCGTAAAACACCTGACGACAAGCTGACATTTACTATATTTGTGAGGGCAGGAAGTAAAATATCAAAGCACTCAAGAAGAAGGTTTGTGGACATTGGGTCTAACTGGCAAGTGGTTGGCTTGGCTCTGAGAATAATCGCATTTACATCGGCCTCAGTGACTGGTCAAAAACTGGTCAATGAGTTTCTCGGGAGAACATCACAAGAGATGCTGTCAGGCGCCCACATTGGGTCTAAGGCAGGTCAGATGTTTGATATCTTACTAGAGAAATAATCACCGAAAATTTGCGGTAGCTGTGAAGCAGGCAGTGTTGTTGCCTTGCTAAGTTCAGTCTTTCCATTGCATATGTCAAACAGCTTCTTGGAGGAGGTGCAATTAATTATTTAGGCCCGAAGATAGGCTCTTTTGACTTTGTATGTGCATTTTGCAACGCTTCGCTTTGAATCGTTAAAAGTCTCTTTGTAGACGGCGAATTCAGTCTTTAGCCAAACATGTTCAGCTCGCTGGCGAGTGCACTTCAGGTCACGGAGTTCGACACAGATCTGTTTGTACTTTCACTCAAGAAGGTGGGTAATATTGCTGTGGACCCAGCTGTCAAGCCAGCTAATTTGTTCACCAAACTGCACAGTAAGAGATCCTCTGCCACATACACCTCATAACACACGGTACTAACTGGGAGTACCTGGCAGTATTTGCCAAGTGTTATCTCCTGAAGGCCATCCATTGTCCTCACAGCTTTGACAACGCCTAGCAGCTGTGTTATCTTATTCAGCTCCACTCAGATTTTTAAAAAATATTGTAAAATATAAGGCACCAGTGAGTTATGAAATAAGAACTTTTTTCTTTTAATTAAAATACAGCACAGGAGTAGGTTGCGGTATCTAGGATAAAAAAAGTCAGGGAAATGTCTCAGGGTGGATTGCAATGTTCCACAAGATACGACACGACATCTTTTAATGTCAATGGCTTATAGTCATTCTGACATGGGGGGAAGAATAAATATACATAGTGGTAATACAAGCAGAATATTCTACAACAACTAGATTACATTTCCATATAATATGTCTTTGGCCATCAGACATTGAAGCTGCATGCACGCACACGCACACACACACACACACACACTACTACTACTACTACTTATCTTGCATGTGTCAACTCTGTTGCCTTGAGAATATTCCTATCTATATAAAAAGTGGCTACAGCTGGGAAATAGTGAAAATTAAAAATCAAATGATCTCTGTTCTATTTATTGATTTTAGTTCTTTCAATTGCATTTTATTTGATTCGGCTACAAATTTCTCTAAGTATGTCAGTAACTCTTCATTAGTGAGTGATAGGTAAACCTCTATTCTTTGGATTGTACGTGATTGAAAGAGTTGGTTATTCTTTCGAAGGGTTTCATAATACTGGCATCTAAACAGGAAATGCTCTTCATCTTCTATGATACTTGTTCTACAAACTGGGAAACCTAAGTGAACTTCCATAGAAGGTTCAAACCATCTTTTGTTCGCATTAAGGCCTAAAGTTCTTGTTCTAAGTCTAGCTAAAGCACTCCTGTTCCAATTATTATTGCAATGTTCTAGTTCAAGGAAGAAAGTCATAACTGAAGTCTTTGTTAAGACAACACGTGGAAATTAGATGAATGGTTCTCCGAACATTTTGCCCCCCAAAGTAAACATTAAATATCGACACTTCAAATTAAACTCTGTTACACGACTTGCTTTTACATTTACGTAGAATAATAATATGAGTACTAATAGAATAATAATAACATTTCCCAGCTAACCAAATAAAAAGACAGATAATACGTCAAATATAACAGTTAAACCCTTTTCTGTATTTAAAAAGACATGAAGATGACGTAATTAGCAGTTACGTTGCTACTATCTACTAGTAATAACAAAAGAAGGCAATCACTGACTTTATTCTTCTCCTCTTCATCCTTTTCATAATATCCTCCTTTTCCACATAATCATCCATAATCAACATCTGTTGTTAGTACTCTACATATGAGATATAGAGCTGTCAAAAAAGCAAAAGGAGTTAATAGCAGTCATATGACCGTTTGATCCGTCCTTTTGAGAGTGAGGTGTTCGAGACATCACTTAGCGTGGGACGGCTTTTTTTTTGTTTAGGGAGATGCTCATCTCCTGTCCTACACTCCTCTACCTTTACTATCAGGTCAGGTACCCGCTCGACAGCTAGGTCATCCACGGAAAGGTTCGTGTTCTGCATGAGAACGAACGGGCGACAGTCGACGTTCCTCGGACGTCAGCTATCTAACCCATCGACCATCCATTTTACCTAGTGACATTTTATCTTCAGACATTAGCATAGGCGATTAAAAAATGACTGGGTCAGGGTCCTGTCTTGCGTTGATCCATGATTTAGATAAACGACGTCGATTAAAAAGTAGTTTTTTCTGTATCAGGGAATTTTCTATCTCTCTCTCTCTCTCTCCCGTGTCGTAGAAAAAGGGTTTAAAGGAATGCTGGTTACTTCGTACGTAATGAGAAATGTAGTATCACAAATAAAACCTTAGAAATTAAAATTGATTTTCAAATGCCTGAGGTTAATGTCTTCAACACGTCTGACCAATAGAAATCTGGCCACGGGGATTATTACAAAAGCAAAACGGAGCTGTGCTAAAATATTTAGAACACTGTGGAACAGGATGCTATGACATCTCTGTCCTCTTTTCATTGTTTGCTATCCAAGATATCTAACATAATAATAATAATTCAGGGTAAATAAGGTAGCTAACTGGATCAGAAAACAGCATAGTACACCACCAATCCAAGCTTGGTAGGCCTCACAGATTAAAAACGGGAAAAGAGAACACAAACACAGTTCACCACCAAAACGGACTTGGCAAACCTGCTAGACACCAACAGGAAAAGAGAGCCAAACAAGAGTAGACAACACCTGCGGCGGTACAAAACAGAGACCTTACCCCCTTCCTTTCACCCACAATCAAATATCCACATCCCCCAAGATCCCCCCTCCCCCACAGTGCGAAATTTACTGAGAGGTGGAAGAACTTCCCCTTCCAAAATCAGCAGCAAAAAACAAATCGCCTTTCTCAAGGGAATTCGTCCACGCTCCAAACACCAGAAAGAGGAAGATATAAAGTCGCATCAGGGTGGTGTTCGTTCAGCGGGTGTACGTGGCATTGTTTATCCTGGTACGTACCACTGTGTGCTGTTGGAGTGGAGTCAGGCGAACAAGCAGTCATCGAAGAAGCTACGTGCAGTCCTGTACTAGGACAGCGCTCGGCATCCGTGTCCTCGGTGAAGCAGTCGTCGCTCTCTGACGTGGTTGGCGGTCCGAGTGAGGAAGGGACACGGACAGTCAGACGGGGCACTACGAGTGGACAGTCACTAGCGTGCGGTGACTGTCGGCTGTCGACCTGCTACTCACCTCATCACAAGCGTGGACTCGCAACGTGGAGCAATTGAGACATAGAAATAATTTGCAGCACAAGAGCAGCAGTAACATGTACTAGAGTTAAGTCGATGTGCGTACATCCTGGTCTTCTTTTCAGGTATTATCATCTGAAGATCCCATCACACTACTTTTAATTTTAATATATATTCCCGTGTCTCCTCAGAAACTTCGAGAAATAATGTCACATAAAAGGGACGCTGAGGACTCTAGATTAATTCATAAAATAACGGCTTCAAACACTACAGACAATGAAAAGCGGGTAAGAAGAGCAGCTTACTTTTTAATGATGTTATGATTGCGTCAGCCAGGTGAAATATACAGACCCATGCAAGGTTAGAGTAGGTGCGAGAAGCAGATAAGGGGATACTTTTGTTCATTAAAACATCACCTTCGCCTACCACGTGACAACAAAAGCTGTCTATGCATCCTCCTCCCTCAATGTGACCTCCGCTTTTCTTTGAAACACAAAAGTGTTTTCTTTAAACCAAGAGAATGTTGAGTTTTGTCTTAGCAACAAACTTTCACTGTCATCCAGGGTGAAACCAGCATCATTCAGCAGGCGCTTCACGTCTTCAGGGCTCTTGTTGTTCACGTGATGAAACCCTCCTTGACCCGGGTGACCCCAGCTCAGGACGATGCCCTTCCGCGCGTGGCGCGCGAGGTTGTCGACCAGCACGAGCTCGTAGCGTGCAGGCACGTGTTCCGCCACCTCCAGACACATCACCCAGTCGTACACTGGAAGTCCATATTGTGGAAGTGTCAGGTCCAGAAACTTCACGGCCCCGGCTGTGACTTTTTCGCAGAAGGGGGCCCCGTCGTAAGCGTCGTAGGAGGCGACCAGCCCCTGTTGGAGGAGATACTCCTTGTACTGTCCGGGTCCGTCACCAAAGCTCACCACACGTTGGCCGGACAGGAACTGACCGAGAGATGCGGCGAATTTCTGGTCAAACATGTGAGTTTTGCTTTTTTTGGGGTCACTGGCTTCTTCGCACCATCCACCACTGCTGGCCACCTCCTGAACAGATAATTAAATTGCCAGTGACACCTTTACACACCAAAAAAGGCTGTAGACATCTATTTAACACGTGCGTGTGTGCGTGTAAACCTGCAATTTTATTACTTTAAAACTGAATGTTGTCTGGTCCGATTGGCTCACATGATTACTCTCTTACACTCAAAATCGGTTATAGCGAACTTTGCTGAAGATGTTCCTGACCTAGGCGCTTTGATAAGCAGCAAGCTTCCTATGATTGATTGTTTCAGTTAAGTTCGTCAGCTTGCTTATAAGAAGTAACATATCTGTACAATCATTACTTACCTTAGAAGGATTTCAAAACTCTGATTACATTACTTGTCTCTTTCTGCCTCGCCTTGACTCATAAACATTATTATGTAGTGTATGTAGCGTGAAGAATTTGCAGAAGGGGAAATAAAAGCACCTGACATTTTCTAAGTCTGTAATCATTTATCATCATCATCATCATCATCATCATCATCATCATCATCATCATCACGCAGATCCTTGAAAGCCATACATCCGTTATGTAAGAGATTGCGTTTCTTGGAAACCATTGCAAAAGAACTGTGTGTGTGTGTGTGTGTGTGTGTGTGTGTGTGTGTGTGTTTTGTAAAGTCTCTGCAGGAAAGAAGAGAAAATCACTTTACATTTTGTTTATTTTGTAGTTTCGCCATGCTGCACTCTAGTTGTCCCAGTTGTCTCTTTAAATCGTTCTGTGCTCTGGACAATGAGTTGCGCTCTTCCCTCACTTGTGATGTTGCAGTGCATTCTGGGTATGGCAGGGAATGAACCTCACATTTCAGGAAACCGCGATTAAAGTTGACCAGGATTAGGACAGCTACAGTCAGCAGGAAAACTCCCGCAACAAGAAATTGAAAACGATTGTTCGGAAGCATCCTCTATATTAGAGAAACGAGAGTGCAGCCGTTTAGTTCAGCCTGAAAAAGAAAATTATCGTAGTGAGACAATCATAACTAGTATCAAAATCAACTAAAGAATTGGACCTGAAAGCAATGTAATCAGTATTTCACCTGCCAAAATTTGAAAAATCTCTTAGCAAGATAATTACCTCAGTAAGGTTTTCTGACAATCAGAGCTTTTTCCGATACTGAAATTTAATGTTTTTAGCTCAAAACAGGTGTCATTTTATTTCACAGCAAAGTTAATACAACGGGTGAGAAGGACTTATCAACAATATCAGCAAGAAGAAAGACAAAAAATATACAAAAATTACACACAATGTCCAAACTGACCCAAGCAAAGCAACCCAGGATTTTCGCGATAGCTGTAGTCTAGCATGGTAATATATTTTAAAATCATGTCTTCTTGCTATTCCACCCCCACCCCCCATTAAAAATATTTATAAGCGAAGGGGTGATATTGTCCAATACATGATAAGCATCTTCTTTTTTATGCATCTGTTGACAGAAAAACAACCAGACATTGCAGTGGAGCCTGCATGCTCTAGCACAGATTCTCCTGCAAAAGCTGACTTAAGGATGAAATTCACAAATGTCAAAGAAAAACTGAGCAGCCTGATGGAAGAGCTCAAAAAGAATGAAAATAAAAAGCATAGCAGAAACAAAAAAAGAGTAAAAAAAGAAGTAAAGAAAGCTGCCATTTAAAAACAGCTGTCTACCAATCTTCCATCTGGCACCAAAGTTAACTGAAAAGCATATGACCCTTCTCTCTTTCTGTAAAATGAATGTTATTAAGTTGGCTGCACAAGTACTGTCTCACTCAGTTGCAGCTGGGATATCAACATTAGTACAGTTTGGAACACTTCCTGATGCTGCTAAGCTAACAGCATAGTTTACTGAACGATTGGACCAGCTGTCTAATGCATTTAACGGCAGCAGACTCAATTCAGGAAGACAGATGGGTCGTGGAATGTCACCATTATCTGGGCATAAAGAGTTTCTCTTTGACACTTTGCAATGGCTGTGCACTGTTAAAACACCCTTATCCACTCCACTAACTTGTCTGGCAGGTTGGAAGATGACTGTACAAGCTCTGCTTGAACTTTTAGATGAGCTTTAGACAAGCCCTGGTGTTTTATTTCTTCTTACAGAAAGACTGAATCAAGACTGCTTAGAAAACTGTTTTTCTTTCATTTGGGGAAAAGGGGGGCATCTACATAATCCCACTGCAGAGCAGTTTAGAATATTATTCCGTCAGCTTGTACTGATAACTTGCTTCATCACAGTCGTGGAAGTAATTGCCAGGGAGACAATGAAAGTTTTTTATTGACTCTGACATCTGTTACCAAGGACAAACAACAGGACATAACGATATGTAATGATATTGATAAGACTGACTGTGACCATGACAGTGATTGTTTAAATGACAAGGACATTAGTGATAGAGTAAATAACATTGTCAGTTTCAATAACTTTGATAAATATAACTATAGTGACCCTCAAGCCACTTCATGTAAACAACCACTACCAAAAAAACAATGTTTAAAAATTGCAGAAAAAAATGTATTTCAGGATATCTTGTAAAAATGTTTAATGGGAAAGATTTGTGATCAATGTAAAACAACTATTGCAGGATCTCTCACAGGATCAGAATCAGAAAAGTTTCTTATACTCCAAGTAAAATTCTGAGTGAGACAGTTAAAGTTTTAGAGTGTGCCTATTGCAAAAATATTGACCAGTTACTTCCTGGGGAAAAAGTTTAATCTCAGTTGATTTGACTTCTTTGAGGAGAGCTAATGAGCACTGACCTCTGCTGTCCACTTGGTGAATGTGATGTGAAAGGGAGTGTGATAAATCTACTTATCAATGTTTGCCTTAATTTTTCTCTGAATGATGGCTCTGTGTCATTTTCTGAGAAAGGAACAAAACAAAATAGAACAAATGTTGAAGTTACATTATTTGCAGCCTTTCAAAGTAAAGTAATTTAAAATTGTTGGAAAACAGTGGGAAAGAAAATGTAAATCTTTATTTAAAGTACATAAAGATGAAGAAAACGGCCCCTTTAAGTATTTGTTTGCTGTAGGCCTATTTTTTTTTGTAGTAACCCTCACAGTTTTCTTTAAATTGTCCACCAATGTGCTTACGATAAGGGATATGAATGTATATGCATATATTTGTTTATAACTAGTACTATGATTTGCATGAAAATTTATTGCTGCTTGTTTATATGTCAAATATCTAAACAGAAATTTTTATGTCTCAACATATGAGCAAGTCTTCTGATTGTGAACATGTTTGTGTCATGTTTATATTCATAAGTGTTTTAACTTATTTTCTCATATTCATAATTTAGAATTTTATTGGTTTTTGTGCTCATGGATTTGAATTTATAGAAGTTATCCTTTTTTAAATATAGTCATCTGTCATACATGTATTCAAACTCTCTCAAAATCCCCTAACCTAAGCAATTCCCATGGACTTACCTAAACCCCGAGCAGCATCGCGGCAAAAGTCACAAACGGCGAAGCGTCCTGATGAAACTGGACAGGGAACAGGGATAAATAGAGTGTTTAGTTGAATATCTATGGAATCAGAATGTTCCGGAGTGATAGTGGGGCACACTATACACCATATACTATAAACCAGCTCCATCACGTGGCCAACCATCAACAGCTGCACGCAATGCAACTAATTTGCCAAGAAAGCGACACCACTTCTTCTTTTGCCCAACATCGAAGGACAAGAAAGAGAAATTTGCGGTTATTGTGGGATATTTTCATGTTGAGTACATGCAAAGCTTGTGCATGACGTGCTCGGCAGTAATAAGATTTTTTTTCAACCTGAATAATCTTGACTTTTATGACAATAGCAGAATGTAGGCCTAATCAAAACGATATGTTCTCGGTTTTTTTTTCAGATTTAGAAAGAAAAGTCTGATCAAATCTTGCGATACAAACACTTCGTATCTTTTGTAACCTAACAATGTAATGTGGTACATATTAATTACACTGATTTTCGTGTTTTAATAAAATAGGAAATGCATTTTCCACAGTGGGTGCGTTTTCATCATAAAAATGAATGACAAAATGGTATGGGGTTTGTGATTAACGTTTTAAAGTTCCCACGGCCGTTAGATGGTAAATCATTCCAGCAGACAGAGCGCCGTGCGTCCAGCTTGAGTCGCATGAGATAGCGTTGATTGCACCCGTATCTAGCTCTTGTACCCACTACTACACCCAGTTTGTGACTCGGGGCATCCAGATAACTTGACAGTAAACGATATATAACTTTCAACAGAGTTTGTGGTTTACGTGTAACCGAAGCTGCTCACAAACTAGTGAAGTATATTAGTCTTAAGAGACATATCTCCTTAAATAACCAATTTCAAATATTGTATCGGTACAGCATAAAAAGTTACAAGTAGATACACATTTTCAAATAAACAAACATTGCAATTCGACAATTAAATTAAGAATAATACACCCATTGAACCAAGAAAGTTAAAAATTAAATAAGAAAGTGAAATTTTCACGATTATGAGTCACAACAGTAAGTACAAAACTAATGAGGGTCAACTCTCCATCCCAAGTCGAGTCACTGCTGTACACAGCCTTTGAAGAGAGAACAGGTTCATGACAGTGAATTAAATAAATTGATCTGAAAGTTGTCAAGAAAACTAGATATATTATTTAAATTCAATTAGCTTACCTTGCAATGCTGTCTGTCATGCTAACCATCATGTAATGACTCCATCTCACTGTTTACAGTACCTATATCCCTTCATAACTTCATCCATTGCTTTGTGTTCTACTCTTGTACCTCAACTTTATGTTGCGCAGATAGTGTGATCTATCTTGATCGTGATACTGGGCGTCCACATTATTATTATTATCATTATCTTTAACGCTTTAATACTCTTATTAACTGATATTTTGATTGTGTGTGAAGTTGATTAATAGAAAACAAGCATAAAACAGTTGGAATAACCAATAAGAAAGATGCGTAACAAAATTAGGTTAGTTTTGTTCTCCTTGAACTCTGCTTCAGTTTTTCTGTGCAAAAATTGGGAATGTTTTCGTCCATCCTTGACCTCGAGCATTGAGCATGAATGTCGTTCTTTTCGCAATCTGCGCTTTCCTGAATAGACTTGATTCAATTCAGTTTACTAAATTGAATGAAATGAAAGACTTAGAACATTTATTTTATCCAGATTATGTGTTTTTTAATAGATTGATGTCCCAGATATCTTAAGCCTTCAAGAAGGACATTCACAAAGGAAGAGAGAGTAGAGCAAGCGCTTGACAGAATTGTAACACCCACGACAAATTAGAAAATTTTTCATGTGTATTTACATATTTTTATAATTTCTGTCTTAGTAACTTTGCTTTATTACTTTATGTAATTTCCCTTGATTTGGGGGCTTAGTCTCGGACCTGCGAGACGGGACCCGCGAGACTAGAGAGGGGAAGTAACTCTCCCGTTTCCCATGTGCTTTCTTTTATAAGAGAGACGGGCCGGGGTAGGTAGGTCGGTGACCGGACACTTAATCCTCAGACACTTAATCCCCAGACACTTAATCCTCAAAAATGCCCCCAATGTTATAAATGTTGAAGTTAAGTATTATTTTAATTGTAAAACTTATTTTGATGTTTACATAAATAATTATTTGAATTTGAATTAAATATTTCATTTACTTCATAATTAAATTTTTCATTCACTTCATAATTTCTTGAGTTGAAATTTAATTTTGAGGATTAAGTGTCTGGAGATTAAGTGTCTGGGGATTAAGTGTCGGGGATTAAGTGTCTGGGGATTAAGTGTCTGGGATTCGGTAGGTCGATGGCCTGCCCCGGGATAAGTTTGCCCTAAATCAGGTTAGTGTGAAATATTTCTGCCTTTTAATACTTAAGACCCTGCTCTAAGAGGGTATTGTATTTTTGTGTCTTACATTTAGTATGTGGAAGATGATTGCTGATTTTGTACGAGGGGATGGGACATTTTTCCTCGTGTAGCAGCTTCATAGGGAAAAGATGGTGTGAGGAGATAGATGTAGAAATTTTGTTCAATCCCATTGTTTTAACAAGTAATCTTTTATT
This sequence comes from Marisa cornuarietis, assembly GCA_004794655.1. Lineage (NCBI taxonomy): Eukaryota > Metazoa > Mollusca > Gastropoda > Architaenioglossa > Ampullariidae > Marisa > Marisa cornuarietis. The sequence continues at coordinate 4,159,656 of SMMW01000135.1, forward strand.
TGGGACATAACGTATTTGAGGAAAAATGTTGATGTTATAATATGATGTATTTTGTAAGATGCTCTAACGGGGATACAACACGTGCAAGAGGGGTAGAAGCTGTTTAATACATAAATTTTAGGTACAAGTATTATAGGAGGCATTGTGCTGAATGTAACTGCAAGGTACAGTAGTGCAGTTCATTCTGTTGAGACGCATTTTATCTATGTTATGTGAGAAGCAGTTTGAATTTAGTATTTTGATATTACGTGTTACATGTACCATAGGTTTTCCTTTTTGTTGTGCTTTCAGGGCAGACGTTCTCTCCGGATTTTCATTCTCCTTTACTACTCAATCTTAGATGAATTGTCAACGATGTGTGTGTGTGTGTGTGTGTGTGTGTGTGTGTGTGTGTGTGTGTGTGTGTGTGTGTGTGTGTGTGATGTTGTAGGTGCATACTTGATTTCCTTGTAATTTTTTATCTATATATGATATATGCTACTTGCCCACTTCTTTTTTTCTTCATTTTTGAACTAGAGCACATTCCCATATTCAAATTGCCCACTGGGATAAATAAAGTTGGTCATTGTCATTGTCATTCTTATTTTGGTTCTGATGTTGGTTTCCCATTATGTTCTTTTTCTCTTTTCTCCTCTTTTGATGCAAAGATGCAAGGGGAACATTTTGGATGAGGTGGGGGGGGGTTTAGTTTAGAAGTCTGTGGGGAAAACCCTGGTACTCAGGCATCACTCATATGCCAATCCGGGATACTGTAACGTAGTGTGAGCTGAGGGGGCAATCCACACAGATTTCCTGGAACGAGGTCTCTGCCCTTTTTCTATTTGTCTCCTTTTTTCATCAACTGTAAATAAAGAAGAGAAGCGGTATGGAATTTTATTGTATTCCTGTGTTGGCGTGCCATCTGTGTCTCCCGCCACCATACACACTCACCTGACTAAGCACGGTCTACAAAAGAAATATAAGGAATTGACCGGGTGTACATTTTGCGAATTTTCTCAGTTTTTTTAAGTCTCTTGTTTCTATTTTAAACTGACAAAGTTGCTTCCTTACCTTATTTGAGAAGAAATGTCACAGTTATAAACACAGGAAACGCCAGTGAAAAACTTTCAAAATGAACTGGACAGTGCAGGAAAATATTCCTCCCAAGCGACTTGATCGCTCACTAAACTTTACCCGGATGTTTTATCCGGCGAAACAGAGACCTGAATAAAGGTTAGCTCTGCGCAGCAGATGTTATCGTTAATTTCGTCCTCGACTGAAGGGTGAAAAAAATTGGTCAACAAACCACTCACATGCCTGGTGTTCATCTCTCAAGCGTAGTTTCGTCACGTGAGTCATACCATTACAATAAAAAAAATTCGCTCAGCAAGTTTTATAATAATTTTCTAGACATTAAAGCAGTAGAAACTGTCAGAAGCTGCTACGTACGTTTGCAGAAGGCCAACATATACAGATAACACTCTTTCCGACCTACATTGTCTTCTGTTAGCGCATATTTAAAACTGGGTAACGATAATCTAGCGGAAAAGGAGAAGATCCTTAAGAAAAAAAAACATCACGCAATTATATGACTATACGGCTTGGATAAAGAAAAGTACAAGTTCAAAGATAGTTTCTGGAAAAATTAGACCAGAATAAGAGAAATATAAGACCCAAGAATAAAAGGTATAACATGAGTGTTACAAATTAAATGCTGTAGCGGTCTGTGTGGGGTGTCGCTTGGCGCCGCCAGCGCTTTGATGGGGTAGCTGACTCCGGTTGACCCGACTGTAACTAAGGGCCTCGAGATAATTCTAGCGGGTGCGTGAGCGAGTGTGACTGACGCAAGCCATGATACCTGGAATGTTCGGTGCGAGAGTGCGCATGCGTGACGAGTAGATGCTGGATGTTTCTAGATGTGTTTGTACTTTGTATTTAAGTGGTGAGAATGAGTGTTAAAGCAGAGGAGTAAATGATAAGGAATAGTAGAGAGTTAGAGCAAGGTAGAGATTTCTGCGGGCGTGTGTCGCCGTTTGAGTAGCAGAAGTCGCTGCTAGAATATAGTCTTCAGAATGTGCTGCTGTGAATTGTGTTGCCAGCGTGTTTGCCTATTTGACAGCGTGAAAACTGCTGTATAAAATCTGTAAATAAAGTGTTTAGTTGAAATATCTTGATTGGAAGACTCTGTTTCTTGAAGAGGCTGGCACCGTGGATTAAGGACCCATAAACGAGTTTGATTTTAATATCTAGAAACTTCAGGCCATCATACCAATGAAAAAGTCAAATGAGAAACCATAGACTTCAATCTGTTAAGATAATAACACTCCCACCACAGTTTTACTTTTAACAATGAGGTATTAGTGCTTTGCTTGTCCTCCTGGACTGGTTACCTATATATATATATGACAGATACATTTCCATAGTGTTACAATAACGCTATAATTGAATGTTAAAGACATATAAAAGATTGTCTGTTCATTCAAAATGTATACTTTAGAAGAAAACTTGTAAAGGGCGAGAGAAGGATATAAACACATTCAGTTTTCAGCAAGAACGCAGGTCAAGACATGTTGGCCCAACGTCTCTGTGCAGGGTTAGCCGAGAAAAAAACGCTTGTTAGACCACTGAATCGTCTACCTTAAATATGCATGCTTTTCTTCTCCGGAAATGGCATCACACGTAATCAACAGAATCTTTTCCTCCTCTCCACATTAAGGCATTTCCACGGGTCTCTTGCGTGAGCTCCAACCTTACGGGGGGGGGGGAATTAACGAGCTTCATAATATCGCAGTTTCTGAAGCTTGTTGTGAGACTTGCTCTTGTTCTCTTATCTCTTCACCCATTTTACGTCTACTCAAGAAGGTGGGTAGATAGTTCTGAGGACACACCTGTACACCCAGCTAATTTGTTTACTAAATCGCACTTTGGGAGAAAGCATCTGGCGCATTCGCCTCCTAACAAGGTATTGACTGGGTTTACCTGACAGTATTTGCCGTCTCTAGCCTGGGGGTAATGCAGACAAAATTCCATGTCGTCTTGACACCTTTAACAACGCCTGCAGTTTCTCCATTGATAAAAAAGTTTTAAATCTTTTATTTCAAGATACACGAATTAAATGTGGCACTTTACAGCACAGCAGTAGGTTTAGGTATCTCAGATAAAAATTAAGGGAAATCTCTCAGGGTGGACTGCACTGTTCCACCTCAAGAAAGAAATTCATAACTGAAGTCTTTTTTTAACACGTGGAAATGAGATGGATGGTTTTTGGAACATTTTGCAACTCAATTAAACGTATTGAATACTGACACTTCAAACTAAAACAGTATTTTATAGTTTTATGGTGCATTAAGTTAAAAAAAACAACAACAGGAGTCCTAATAGAAAAATAGTAATTCTCACCAAATAAAACATACAGATGGTACATTATGTTAAAAAACACAGAAGTCCTAATAGAAAAATAATATTTCTTACCAAATAAAAGAGATAATACGCCAAATGTAACATAAATCTTTGTTGGCATTTCACAAGATATGAAGCAGTTACTAGTTACGTAGCCACTTGTAGAAATAATAGCAAAAGAAGGCAATCACTGACTTTATTTTCCTCCTCCTAATATCCTCCTTTCCCATATTATCATCGATAGCTACCAACTGTGGTTAATTACTACTTTACATATTAGCTGTGGAGAGGTGATAAACCAAAAGAAGGAGTTCGTGGCTGTCTCGTGACCTTTTGATCCGCCCTTTTAAGATGAGGTGTTCGAGACAGCACTTCAGACAGCCTTTTTTTTAAGAGAGGTACTCATCTTCTCTTCTTCATTGCTCTACTTCCACTATCAGGTCAGATACCCGTTCAAAAGCTGGTTGACCTATAGAAATTATCTTGGGCCGCATGGAAACGAACCGGTGACAATTGGCGTTACTTGGACGCCACTTTTCTAGCCCTTTGACTAAGTGAGGGGAAATGTTTTGAATAAGCATGAGGGAATACGTTTCTTACACGTTTAAAATATTCTTTTGGAATTAATTTCCTGTTCAATTTAATTCTAACAGTAGCATGGACGATCAATAAAATTACCTGGTCAAGGTCATCTCGTGCGTTGATCCATGATTTAGATAAACGAGACCTCGATTAAAAATCGTTTTAATTGTGCAAGAGACTTTTTCCCTTCTTTCTTTCTCTCTCTCTCTCTCTCGTGACTTATGGTTTTAAGAAATGCTGGTTACTTAGTAAGTAATGAATAAAAAGTATTGTGACAAAAAGTTTTAGAAATTGGAAATAATTTACAAATAGCTGAGCTTAATGTTTTCATTATGTCTGAACATCAGAAATTTGGATAGCCCACTGGAGTGAGATCGACACACACGCTCTCGTCACCTCACTGTTTAAGCCACGTCTCAGTGATGATGAAAATATCCAGGCGGCGGTCTATGACAAATTCTACGATTTCAGCTCGCTTCAGTGACTGTTGTGCAGACGATACAGACTGGGCGTTGAAAAGCCCAACGTGGAGGCGAGTGTTCAGTTGTGGTGTGCGGGAAACTTGGCAGTCTCCTGTTCTCAGACGACCATGTTGGTTTGGTGTAAAGTTATTCGACCCAACTGGTTCACTCTCATCACGTCCACGCTGACGCTGATGATGCTGTGTAGGGGAAACACGATTCAGCAGAGAGTTGACACACAGCGAAGCTTTCACAAAACCGGAGTCAGACTCAGAATCAGGTGAAGGGGGGCACGAGACAGAATAACTACGAGCAGCAGAGCAGGTGATGGATTTTTTCAAAGGACGCTGCTTACGGCGACCAGCACGGTAGCGACGGATTCGAATCTGTTGTTTCGATGGGCTGTCAACATTCATAGAATCATAGTAAAGGGAAAATCTCCTCAAAGTGTCAACTAAACAGGCTGGAAGTGGAAGAGTTGCAAGGGGATTCAATAATGATAACTGAGTTGTCGAGTAGACAAACTGTCTTGTCATAATTCTATGACATAAAAATAAAATGCAGCACGAGTTAAAAAATACAATAAAACGAAAACGATAAAAGATATTAAAACTGATGAGCATTTAAAGTTGGGCTAAGTTCAGAGAAGGATAAACAGAACAAGCAACAAGAAAGCGAGATAAAGAATCAGATCTAAAATCTATGTAATGGCCGACAATGTAACCGTTAAAAGTAAAGTCCGCAACAAAAACATAAAGCAAGGCAATTACAGATAGTAAAACAATAACAGAGGAAAACTTAAGAGAAACAAATACAACTTGCAACTATAAGAAACTTATGGGTACGAATAACAAAGACGTTGCACGAGAAAATGGAAAAATCGCAGGAGAACAAAGCAACTCAGCCTGTCAGGCACAGCCTCGTTTCCGTGATTCATAGAAGCTTGTCAAATGAAGTTATATCAAAATTTGCTATGCATAGTATTTTTTAATTGAGCCATTAGTAACTTTCTAGCCTAGCGGCACTCGGGTGATACCCCGTCTCCTGAAGGTTGAAGGCAGTGCCGGTATAAGGACTGTGGAGGCCCATAGGCAGTCAAACTTTTGGGGGCCTTCCGAAGCCCCGACCCATATTGCAATTTGCACGTTTCACCGTCAATTGTTTTCTTAGTTTCTTTCAGTTTAGTTTATATTTTCCATTTCACTGTCATCCGTGGATACACCTGTTTAAGTGTGTGCATGTGTGTACGCGCACGCGTACGACGATTGTGTGTGAGTGTCGGTGCGCGTGCATGTACGTGTACATTTGTGTACGCGTGTGATGACCGCATGCAGGGCCGCCGAGAGCCAGCACGGGCCCCGGGAGAGACGACTCTCCGGGCCACTTGTAATTGTAATCGTAAATTATTTTCCGAGTATATAATATGTTTACAATTCGATTGTCAATATCTACATTTCATTCAGTAACGAAATACAGACTGCAAACATTAGGACAAGTGAACTATTATCTACATCACTACTTGACATAACATTGTTTACACGTGAGTGGTGAGTAAATGAGGAAAAATGATGTTAAAGGATCAAACGTGTAGTAACCGGCTCTATAGAAAACATCCCCAGAGTAAGGAAGGTGTGTTAGGTCAACAGCGATGTCAAAAGCTCGACAGATTCGTTAATACCCTCATTAAAAAAAGTGTTTGCTGCTACGAACAGCAAGACACATCAGTGATCTTTTTTTATCAACTTACATAACAAACGAGGCAAACACGCAGCACCAATCGAAAGTCCCTTCCTATATTTAATTCATTTATTCCTTTAGTAAAACTACACGCGCGCGATCACACACACACACACACAACACACGCTGTTACACACAAACACATAACTGGACTGAACTGCCGCCTTCAGACTTTGAGAAAGTTTGAATTCCTCCAACTTTTTATCAATCAAACTCGGTCGACTTCAACCCCCATCAGTCAGTGTCAGTTAAAATACTTGCTCAGTTTTAGAAGACAAAGCAAATGTTTTAAATACTAATTAGCCAGTAACTGTTATTAATTTTAATATTTAAGTACAGTAGATCAAAGGGAGAGGGTTTTGTGACATTAATGACATAAAAATAGAAATCTTGAGCATATATTAGCTGACTTGTAATAGTTCATAGAACAAAATTAAGTTACGCAGTACCAATATTGTCATTTTACCTGCTGACTAAAAACTTTGTAACCCTATATTATGAGCTTTTCTCACAAACTTCATTATCCTCAGTCAGTTTGAGACGCTTGCGAGTCCCTCTCATCGACACTATGCTTCTATGATTTTTTTGTTTATTGGCAAATAGCATTTGACAAGGCAGGAACATCAGTAAATATAAAAAAAATACTGTACTCACCAAACAAACAAAGTGCAGCGTGTCTCGGTTTTTCGAGTCTAGAAGTCAGCAGAAGTCAACAGACAGGAGAGTGTGGTATGAAAAGATGTTAAACTAAGTGTGTGTAGCTTTCTAAAGGTCCAGCTGTCCAAGCTTTCTTTAGTCCAAGGACTCCGATTGAAAGGGATAGTTAAACACACGGCGACTTTACTGCTGACTCGTCTAACTATCTCATAAAAATGTCAGTCTACACCTCCAATTGCTCCAAACACCGACCATTTAATTCCCATGAAAGTCCATCCCGTCGAGTCTATGGAGACTACCCCCTCACCTTTCTCTCTTGTCGTGTTGTCAGCAACAATGCATTCTGGCCCATGGCCGATGGCCGGCATGGGTGGAACTTGTTGTCATCTTAGTCACTGGCCTCTAAACTAAAAACAGGGCCAACATAATTTACCTCTACCTTGATTGTGGGTGTCAAGACAAGGAGCAATTTAATGAAAACGTAGACAAACTAACATTTATGTCATAGCACATCTGTAAACTTTTCTTTTCCTCCCTTCTTCATCGTGAAACAAACAAACGTTACACGAAGCTCCTTAAAAACACATTCAAATATAAGCATGTGCAGCCACCGCAAAACTCAATATACAGCCCCATATATATAGGCATTGATAGCTTCCTGAGACAACTAGCACAGAATAAGAAAGATTCCGAGGTGACTTTGGGGGAGGGATGGTGGGTAGATATTATCTCCTTTTTACCAGGCGCTTCATTGGCAAAGAGCAAAAGAAAGTCGGCCGATGTGTTATTGCAGGGCGAGTCTGGTACATCGCCGTAGGTCGTGCGATCGTCACTCGTGCGGTGACACCTTTATAATAGTCCGAGTCCTCCCCTTTATGGTGACATAACATTCCTCTCTACCTCCTACCCGCCCATCCTTGCCATCCACATACCGCGCAGACACCGTCTTTAAACTTCTATTATCTTTCTCATGCTAACCTCCTCTTTATCATCCTCCTCCAGCTCCAAACTTCCAGTGACACCACCGTGATCAATTTATAAGCCTAACTATTTGCGGGACAGCAGTTTTAAAAATGTTTTTGCAATAATGTGTTCGTTTTTGCTGGCTGCGATAGTATTACAGGATAATATAGTCTCGTTGTATCAAGGATCTACTGTGTAGACTAATGTATTTGTTTGTTTGGTGATGGAGAAACGGTTAAAGAAAGTCTCAGTGTTGTTTAGTAACTACGAAAAAAATACCCTTAATGGCTTAATCTCTCTCGCTTACAGGCTGCAGCGCTAGAGGCGGGACCCCATCCTCTCGGTTCACAGAGTGGCCATACATCAGTAACATACCTGCCTCTTCACTGTTAATTCCGATTTGCTTGCAGGTCCCGCCCCCTCCCTCCCGTAGCGGCACATAAAGCCAGCAATCTCAATGCACGAACTTTCTTCGGGCCGGTTGACACGCGATAAAATCTTCAGTGTCCAGCGGCCAGTTCCGCCTCCAGGCTTGTCCAGCGAGAATATGATACCTTTGACTACACTTCTCACGACAGAATACTAGACTTGAAACTCAACATCTGCGTGTGTAATGCTTGGGTGTTTTGTCCTCCGACAAGAAAAAGAACAGGAGAAGAAGAGGAAGAAACAAATCCACTGACCAAGGCCGGGCCCCCTTCACAGCCACGGGCTCGGGTACACCAGACCCCCTGTCCCCCCCTCTCGTCAGGCCTGAGTCCGCATGTACGTGTGCATGTGTGTACGCCAATAGTTATAAGACTCAATCCTACAAAAAATATATCTTTTTTATCGCGGGGCCCCTTAAGTCGCGGGGCCCATAGGCATTGCCTACTTTGCCTTGAGGTTAATCCGGCACTGGTTGAAGGGAATCAAAGGGTTAGAGCAGTTGGGCAACACCCGTAGCCTTTTCCTTTTTTTAAGTAAAGGGGAGATAACAATTGTTGTGATGCTCGTTGCACGCGACTCTCTCCCTTGTTCCGTTTTATCCTCTCCCTCTTTCTCTCACTTGCTTACATAGGGTAAGCTCTCAAATTCCGAAATTGTCCAAATTTGCTCTGCTTAGAAGTGAGAGAAAATTTCTTTCCTTATTTGAAGACAAAGGAAACACCTGAAAATGGGTGAAATAAAGATATTCGAGAGCAAATTACACTACTACCAAACATAGCCTGCGTACTTCACGTAGATCTCTCTAACATTCCTGCCATTTTCGGCAAAGATCAGACAAAGACTGTGAATTCGCACACATATCAAGCACAGTAAGTCACTTACAGACCAGAAAAGGCAGGTCGAGTCTCTAAGTCCACTAAAGGTGTGGTCTTGTCGCAACTTTAATGAAAATCAAATCTAGAGACGGCTCCCCCCATCCCCGTCCTTGAGACTAGTCGTGAAAAATGGCGGCTAGCTTCTTTGTGCCAGCGAATCTTCAAATAAATAAAAAAAAATTAGTGATAGAACGTATCCAGCAGATTCAGACCACGACAAAGAAGTGCATCAAAAGTTTAGATTTCATCCTCGTGACTCGCTAGAGATGGCAGATCAATTTGCCTTCCACCTCGAAACTTCGAATCGCGACCCAAACGACTCGTCCTTTGTGTTTATACGTGTTGTGCTTATGTCGGAGCGTGTGTGTGTCGATATTACAAGCGTTTCCCAGCAGAGAGCTTGTTGGATTATTTAAAATGTGACAAAACCACTCCATTATATTGAAAACTGATGGATAAATTTACAAGACAACAGACAGCAGCTGCTTTTTGTGGATTTTTGCACGGCTGCATCAGTAAAATGCGCCTAAGAATACAGCTTGCTCCAAGAACCAACCAACACAAAATATTTACTGGAAAACATTTATCCTTCTGTTAATGTCCAGACAAAATATTTTGTTGATTTTTTTATACACACACTCTCTCTCTCTCTCACATATATATATATATATATAAAGCATGTAACACTGACATCAACATTCACAAATGTATACAGTCTTGATTGATGGATAATGATATGTAAAAGCAGTTCTGTAGATAGTATTAAATTGCTATTCTCTTGTCAAAACCTGCATCATAATGATTCTCAGAGCACATATCATACCCTACTTGCTTTTTAGGCTGTTCTCAAATAGTCAAAAACTAAACTTTATACTGCTGAGCATCACTCTGCAGTAATTTGTTTTACACAGATGAGAAGAAAAGTTTTACAGTTACTGTAACCCTTAATACAACCTTATTTTTCTCTAGTAGTTTAACTTTATGACTTAAGCAAAGCATATGTTGATATGCACTTAAAACTTAAAACCTAATAAGAGAAAAGAATAGTAATACATTTTCATTTATTTCAACAGACTGCAGTGCCGACTTGCTATTCATTGAGGTAGCTGCACAATCGCCTGGGAGTGCACATAATGTTCAGATTTTGCTGCACTCTGGTGACTATGGTTGCTTTAAAATTAACCTGGACACATAGGAGATATGATAAGAATTAAGAGAGTGGCTGATGATATCCTTTCTAAATCCAACCACTAAACCAGAGAGACAGTGTACATTGCAGCACACAGTTCTACATTCTTCTGATAATTGAAAAAGCTTGGATAATGAACACCATAATGAAAATAATGATACGCAAAGACACAATATTCTTAATGACGAGGTGCTTGCTGTGAACTAGCTTTTTTCTAACAGTGTCATAATTGTGTTTTTAGATCTGTTTTGAATGCATCAACTCTTTGCTTTAGAACAGTGCGTTTGTTTTGCGGAAAAGGTCTAGATTTAAGGTAAATGTGTAAGAGTAACATGGCTTCCCCCAAACAGACCACATTGTGATACACTACAGTAGTTATAAGCTGGAAATATGCAAGAGAATCCTCCTCATTAAGCAATTTATAAAAGAAAGAGCATGTTATGAGCTTAGAAGATCCTAATGCTCAAGACCAATTCTTAAAATGACTACAGACCACAGAGCTAAACAGTCAAAACGATAATAAAATAAAACGTAACACCGCACAAGACCTATCACAACACACATTCACATGCGTAAATGCACGTACGCATTATATGTATTATAGTGAGATGGCAACAGAATACTAAAAATGCTGAACTCAAACTAAAAACAAATAAAGATTTCACAGGAACCTACATATTACTTTTTTATTTATTTGTTAAATTGCAAAAATCTAATTGCTTTCCCATCTCATGACATTCATCTCTCTCTCTATCATGTGTTGTGGGGGTTAGGACTTAGTGACGGCTTTTAACCCTGCAAACAATGAAAGGCGGGTAAGAAGGGCAGCTGTCTTGTTAGTGAGGTTATGATTGTGTCAGCCAGGTGAGATATATAAGGCCATGCAAGGTTACAGTAGGTTCAAGAGGCAGGTAAGGACGGGCTATTTCGTTCACTAAGAGATCACTTACGCCTACCACGTGACAACAAAAGCTGTCTATGCATCCTCCTCCCTCAGTGGAACCTCCGCTTTTCTTTGAAACACAAAAGTATTTTCCTTAAACCAAAAGAATGTTGAGTTTTGTCTTAGTGACAAACTGTCACTGTCATTCAGGATGAATCCAGCCTCATCCAGCAGGCGCTTCACGTCTTCAGGGCTCTTGTTGTTCACGTGATGAAATCCATCTTGACCCGGGTGACCCCAGCTCAGGACGATGCCCTTCCGCGCGTGGCGCGCGAGGTTGTTGACCAACACGAGCTCGTAGCGTGCAGGCACGTGCTCCGCCACCTCCAGACACATCACCCAGTCGTACACTGGAAGTCCATATTGTGGAAGTGTCAGGTCCAGAAACTTCACGGCCCCGGCTGTGACTTTTTCGCAGAAGGGGGCCCCGTCGTAAGCGTCGTAGGAGGCGACCAGCCCCTGTTGGAGGAGATACTCCTTGTATTTTCCGGGTCCGTCACCAAAGCTCGCCACACGTTGGCCGGACAGGAACTGACCGAGACATGCGGCGAATTTCTGGTCAAAAGCGTGAGTCTTGCTTTTCTTGGGGTCACTGTCGTCTTCGCACCATCCACCACTGCTGGCCACCTCCTGAACAGAGTTTTAAAAATGTCAGCGACGCCTTCACACACCAAGTAAGACTGTAGACATCTATTTAACACGTGTATGTGTGTGTGCGTGTGTGTATGTAATCTTCAATTTTATTACTTTAAAACTGAAGGGTAGGTGGTCCGATTGGTTTATTTGACTACTCTTTTACAATCATAAACGGATATAGCGAAGTTGTTTGTTCGTGTCTGTGGGAGAGAGTATTATGTTTGTCTGTGTGGTATAATGTAGTATGTGGTGTAAATTCCCTGCAGGAAGGAAGATAAAATCACTTTACATTTTGTTTATTCTGTAGTTTCGCCATGCTGCACTCTAGTTGTCCCAGTTGTCTCTTTAAATCGTTCTGCGATCTGGACAATGAGTTGCGCTCTTCTCTCACTTGTGATGTTGCAGTGTGTTCTGGGTATGGCAGGAATTGAACCTCATATCCCAGGAAACCCCGATGATAGATGACCAGGAATAGGACAGCTACAGTCAGCAGAAAAACTCCCCCAAGAAGAAATTGAAAACGATTGTTCGGAAACATCCTGTATGTCAGAGAAACGATGTGATAGTGCAGCCGTTTAGTTCAGCCTGAAAAAAGAGATTATAGGAGTGAGATAATTATAGCCGGTATTCATATCATCTAAAAAAAATCGGACCTGAAAGCAATGAAATCTGTTGTGAAGCAAACCCTTTTTAAACCGTTTTCAGTGCCCTGGTTGTTTAGATCTTTTAATATTTGTACATTCTTGACTAAATGAGCGATCACTTCCGTGAACGTACACACAGAGTATAGATCATGTGTCCACTGGAGATTTCCTTACACAAGTCATGGAAACCATATTTCACACGAGATACGACTCGTACACTAATGATAGAATAAAACAACAGCACTAATAACCCTCAGTACAACACACCACGACAGTAACACGGTAAAGCAATTTGCTAATAACACGTGGCTCAAACACACCACACAAATGACACATAAGGCAAAGGACTGACTAATCCATTGCCTTGAAACTCAAAGAAGACACATCAATGAGAGAGAAGTAATATCGATGAAGTGTTTATAACTCCTTACATGAGCTACTAAAGACACAAGAAAGCACACGACATTATCTTCGACTGATCGGTGTCGTTCGTTGCGCCATTTGCCTCTGTTCTAGATTGTTCTTCAATGCCGGTGCAACGTAGCTTCTTCCAATAAACATCTTCATCCACTAACGGCTTCTGCATCATGTTCTTCATTTTGCCATCTTGTTTTAAGTTTTTAACTTTGGAGGATTATTTGTACCTCCTTCACTGAAAATTCAACTTTTACGGCATTGTGGACCACGCTAGTGCTTTTTCAATTTTTTTATTACTAAACCACGTGCCTTGCTGCATGTTATTCAGATTAAATATTTGCGCCTCAACGATATCGTCTGGTGAAAGATGAGGTTGATGTTATCCTGCATCTTGCTCCATGCGTGTTTCTGGACTGGCGTCGCGTTTGCTTCCTCAGTGCCAGGATAGTGCCCTGTTCTCAACTGTGCTGCCCTATAACATTCTGAAGAAGTATTCAGACAAAACTTTCTGTTGACTGTGAGAATCACGAAATGTTGCTCCTAGTAATGTTATGTGTTTTACTTATTACATTTATGTACATCACGTTCAGCCTACCTACAGAAAAACTGTAATACACACTTTATTATTCTACAGAAATGTTGTTAGTCGATATTTTAATGTCAAATTGCATAGAGCAGGGAAATGAGCGGTAGAAATACTGTTATTGTTATTATTATTTAAAACAGTGGAACACACTACATGTTGGTAAAAGAGTACAACAATGAAGACGCCACTAAATTAGTATAAACACGACACGGCGGTGTCAGGGCACACTGACAGGATAAGACAGAACAAAGACAAGACAAAGACCAACAGTTGTGGGGAACGGTTAGTCGTTTAGTTGTGTTTTCCTTACCTGAGAATTATCAGGTAGTTATAGAACGTATTGTGACTAGCGAGTTCATATTATTTTTTAGTCTGAGGTCTGTTAAAGGAATAACTTATTTTTTAATCCAACATTTCTTACCTCCGCTGCCGACGTAGAATGGGTACCGTACACCCGAGTTCTGCACTCCTCTTTTCTGAAGCCAACCGACACTAAGTCGTAAATGCCTAAGACATTATGTCATTAACTTCGTTTATTATTTACCACCAAGTTTTAATGCCCTACAAAACCAAGGGGATGAGCACTCTGTTGGAGTTAGCCTACATTGTTGGTACTATCATTTTAAGCTTATGAAATATTTATGTTAGTACAGAACGCGGTAAATGTAGAGCATTGTTTTATCTTGTGTGTTAGAAATGATCATCAATAACATGAACGAAGGTTTGGCAGGGGACATGGAGGGTTTAAGTTACGCACGGATTATGTTCCTGGTCACGGGGTCCTGCTCGCCTACCCCGCCATTACCAACTGCTGAGTGTAAACTTTAAAGGGACGATAATATTCAGTGGGAACAGTCGCTTCCTGCTGTACATTATGTCGGTGACACAGGTAGCATGTACTGCCCTGTAAAGTCCCTCGTGCGTGACTGTAGGTTAAGCTTGGTGTGTCACGCAAGATGCAATAATCATATGTATCATTGTCAACTGCTTGAAAGGACGTTAAAGAAGAGATTCAGTATATTTAGTTTGTTTAGACCTGTAGTGTAGCGGGTGCTATAACCGAGGCGATCGCAACCTCTGACCATCTTCACGTTCTCGTTCCCCAGAGTTCACGACAGTCAGGTTGAAATTCCTCTTTACATGTCCAGTACTTTCAGCTTAGTGTGTTTTCTCGAAAAACTGGAGTGTTGATATATGTAAATGTATGGCTGGGCGGAAGTGCACAGGGCCGGGCAAGACTGTGCTGCGTCCTAGGCGAAAGACAAATATTGACCTAAAAAAAACCAGAACTATTTATCAACAAAATTACTAGAAATACGTTTAACCGTAACTCTATTTTCTTCAATAAAATTAAAAAAAAATAATCTAAGCTTACACATTACCAGTGATGATTGTCGTGGTCTGTCTCAGGACTCACCAGGTTTGCATTCGCGAGCTCACATGCAGCCAGCAGTCGTTCGACCTCAAGCGACAATACTAACTGATCCGTAAAGGACGAGTTTGGTCTCAAATTAACTCGCATACCCTAGCCACGTGTGAGATTATTTCCTTACACACAATAGCATTAGCAACCTTATCCACACAGATTGTTTTTCTCTTGCCCTCCCAGCTACAGACCACACCAAGCAGGACTGTGAAGTAATAAAGACCACAGGACGAAGGAATTCATTTGCCCGATGGATGTTTTGCAAGCGTTGCAACGCCACTAGCTCAACCACTTGCATCCATACAAGCAAGAAAGTTACTATAAGAAATAAGGAAACATGATTAAGGTAAAGAGACAACCCGTGTTAATAAAATATATACAGCTTTATGACAGTTTATAAAAATCATGGAAACTTATCCTTACAAACTTTCATGACATCGCAGCTGTAGGACCACAGACGTGTATCCACCTTTGAATCTTGTTTTGTTCACTCTTATCTCATTTAGACACAGTCTGGTAGACAATTATAGTTTTTTCCCCCACAACCCAGTTCACAGATATATTGTTACAGAAAAACTCAGTTCAGCTCACAGATTCGCAGATATATTCTCATAATAGAGTTCAGTACACAAATCTTCTGACCTGTAACAACATTGCAAGGACAAGAGCTCCAAGCGCCCAAGCAGACAAATACAAAGTAAAATCAAACAAAGGTTTTTAAAAAAAGTGTTTTCACAAAGTCCTGTGGATTTTAAGTTAAAAATTAAACTGACCTTGTCCCTGGCCTTGTTTTTCTAATCTGACTTTCTTTTAAGCAGGGCACATTTATATCTGTCCTTCGTCACTAAGCTGCCCTACTTCGGTCCTTTCGACATTTTCCTGCTCTCTTTCTCAGTTTAAGGTACCAGCTATCAAGTAACACCGCCCCGACTACGCGTTTTTGCACTCAAGTTTAAACTGATTTTCTACCCCTTCTTTGTCCAGTCTTGCTAATCTGATCTAACTGTTAATTAACTGTGATGTATTATTGCTACCCTTCCCCACTAAGCTACGCACTGACACCTCGGCTGATCCTTTTAATCTTCCTCTCCTCTCTTTCTCATTTTACGGACCAACTCCACTCTGACCACACATTTTCTGCTTTAAAGTAGAACAGTGGTTTTATACAAGGACTCATTACGACCAGAAGTAAAAGAATGGCTCATTAAAATAAAATTGTTTTCGAGTATTTGCTCTCCGTCTTTAAGCATATAAATTACCCTAATCACAGTGCCTACCTTTCTAGAAATTACAATCCCGGAGTTGTGCCTGACAGTTGGGTGTGCCCGTGCAACTGTTTAATTTGTGGGACATCACCCTAGACCGGATCAGCGTACGTGACTTATCTTTTTATGTAATGTAATACTAAGTTCTGAACAGACTTGTTTTGTAAAGTCCTGACCAGCATGGGGTACTACAGTTTATTTTTATCGAGTAAAATCTTTTGAGGTGAGCTTGAAATCATATTATAGCTTAGTTTAGTTTTGTTTTGTTTTGTTTTGTTTTGTTTTTTATGTCGGATTCTGTAAATTTATCTAATCACTGGAGATTATAGTAAATTGCACACGTATGAATGTCAAGGAATATTCAGGACATTTTTTTTCTATTCAGTTTATGTATTTTTATTATATATGCATAAACACATGAAACCGAGTGACCAAGTGCTGTTCAATATAATCCGAATGATTAGAAACCACCTTATACCACGTCTACACAGGAGCAGTTAGACTAGTCATGGAATATGCCTCAGCATCTTGGGGAACTGCAGCAAAGAATAACATCAGCAAATAAGGCATAGTCCGAATTTGGGGCTGAGTTCTGTCGGATTTCATAAACTGAGTTAAATGAAATGAAATACTGAGGACATTTTGTTTTGTCCAGGTTATGTGTTGTCATATATACTGATGTGCCAGATGTCGTAAGACTACAAGGAGGACAATGAAAAAAGAAGAGAGAGAGAGACTGTCACTTTTAGAAATGATGTGAATAAACCCTATTATAGTGTTGTGATAAAATTATAATAAAATTATATATGTTGCAACGTATTTTAAATCATTTCATTTTTCTTACATTTATTTCTGAATTTATATTTTTTTGCTTTTGTGAACTAGTTAATATATATTTGTAGATGTGTTTCTTAAATTATTTTTCGTCCGAAGCAAAATGTAGAGCGAGCGAGCAAGCGCATGACAGAAAAAATATGAGGAATTGACCTAGAGTATATTTTGTGAATTTCCTCGCTTAGTTAAGTCTCTTGTTTCTCAAAGTAAATTGCCTGCTTACCTTGTCTCGGAAAAATGGCAGAGTTTGAAACACAGGAAACGACAGCGAGAAACGTTCAAAAGGAACTTCCCACTGCAGGAAGATATTCCTCCGAACCTATTTGATCGCTACCTTATCCTGCCAAAAAGAGGCCTGAATAAAGATTAGGGGCCAGTTGCACAACACATTTCTAACTTTAAACACTTTTGAACCTTAACTCTATTTAGATAACTAGTTTAAAGTTCCCACCACAATTTTAGAATGTTTAAAACTAAAACTGCTTTAAGTAAGATAAAGTTGTTTAAGTCTGATTTTCCATCCTGTCAGTACAATTTTTTGGATGTTTGTCTGCAATGCATCAAAATGACTAAGAAGAGACTTTGCTTCTTTAGAACAGTTTTAAGGTTTAGAAACGTGTCGTGCAACTGGCCCCGGGTCTGCACATCAGTCTTTCTCTTTTTTATCAATGTCGTAAATCCACTAAAGGGTCAACAATGTAATCTTATACGTGTCAACAAACAACTCAGATGACTGGCCCATCTTTCAAGTGTAGGACGCTGTACAATACGATAAAAACTTTTTTTTCGGTCAGTAATTTTTATACCGATTCTCTAGACACTTTACAAGCTCTGCTACATTCCTTTATCGTCAGGGAACGTATATGGATAACATTATTTACCCCAACTTTGTACCTGTTAACACATGTTTAAAGCTGGGGAACGAGAAACCAACGGTAACAGAGAAGATCCTTCAGAAAAAGATCACGGCCTGGATGAACTTTTAAACTTTTGTATCAATGAAGAATCAGAAGAGAAGCTATTTATAGAGTTTAATCAGTTCAGATAATTCTACTACCACCACAGGTTTACTCTCAGTCGTGAGGTATTAGTGCATTGCTTGTCCTCCTGCACTGGTCGTCAGGGGGCTTCTGATAGACACAGTGGTTGACAGGGTTTGTCACAGACGCGTGTTTTGACAAATGACAGTAACAAATAAACGACTTTATTAATCCTAAAGAACAGATATAATTTGGGAAAATTTGCTTATTCACAAAACAAAATAAAGTTCCACTTCATAGAAGAACACATAGGCTTGATAAAACGCATTAGTATATGTAAAACACATCACACACACACACACACACACACACACACACACACACACACACACACACACACACACTCCTCATTTTGCCCCAGGAAAAAGTCTTACTGTTCCTTCATAACCGAGGTCCCAGTATAATTAATTTCCACAGGTCTCTTGTGTGAACCCTCCCCTAGAGGGTGAATTAATGATCGTCATAATATCGCAATTTCTTAGCCTTGCTGTGAGGCTTGCTCTTGCTGCTGCTTATGTCTATCCCTTTCACTCATTGTACTTCCACTCAATAAGGCGATTAATAGTTCTGTGGAAAAAGCTGCAGCCAACTAATTAGTTTAATAATCGCACAGTCTGAGAGCCTCTGAACATGGTCTCAGTATTTGCCAAGTGTTATCTCCCGAGGGTCAGGCAGACTTTGTCCTCACAACTTTGACAACGCCTAGCAGCAGCGTTATCTTATACAGCTCAACTCAGGACTTTGTTAAAAAAAAATTATTGTGAAATTGTCTGATATCCTGAAAGTAGCTTCCATGCTAGTTTTTTTTTTAATGCTGGGGACATTAAAAATCACTGGGCGCAAATACTGACGCAATTCAACTCTGTAACTTGCAGCTTCTTCATTGATTAAAAGAGTTTTAAATCTTTAAAAAAAACTTCAAGATGCCCGAAAGGAATATTGGGCTTGAAAGCACAGGAGTAGGTTGAGGTACCTCGGATAAAAATTAAGGGAAATCTCTCAGGGTAGATGACACTGTTCTACTTCAAGGAAGAAAGTCATAGCTGAAGGCAACACGTGGACATCAAATAGTTTTCTGAACATTTTGCCCCTCGAATTAAACGCATTAAATACTTACAGTTCAAACTAAAATAGTATTTTACGTTTTCCTGGGACATTAAGCTAGAATAATAACAGGAGTCCTAATAGACTAACACCATTTCTCAGCTAACCAAATAAAAAAGCCAGAGTATACTTCAAAACAGATAAAAGATTATGAAAAGATATCAAGCTGAAGTAATTAACAGCTACGTAGTCACTAGTAGAAATAATAACAAAAGAAGACAGTTATTGAATTTATTCTCCTTATATTCCTCCTTTTTATTATATCCTCCTTTTTCACATCATCATAGATAGCTACCAACTGTGGTTAATACTTTACATATGAGCTGTAGAGAGATGAAAAGGAGTTAATGCCAGTCCCATGACCTTTTGATTCGTTCATTTGAAAGTGAGTTTTTCGAGATAGCGTTTAACCATGGGGCAGCATTTGTTTTTTAAGGGAGGTGCTCATTTCCTCTCCTTCGCTGTTCTACTTTCACTATCAGGTCAGGTACCCGTTCAACAACTAGGTCATCTTTCGTGGGCTGCATTGGAACGAACGGACTACAAATGGCGTTCCAGCAGTTATGTGACCCCTTGGCCGTCCATTTCATCTAGTGAGGGGAAATGTTTTAAATAAGCATGAGGTTTTTTACACGTTCAAAATTATTCTTTTGGAATTTATTTCCTGTTCGATTTAATTTTGACAGTAGCATGGACGATCAATAAAATTAATGGATCAAGATCATCTTGTGTGTTGATCCATGATTTAGATAAAACGAGACGTCGATAAAAAAAAGTAGTTTCATTTGTGCGAGAGACTTTTTTCCTCTCGTTCTTCTTTTCCTTTCGTAGAGTTGTGGCTCTCAGAAATGCTGGTTACTTAGCACGTAATGAAAAAGGTATTTTGACAAAAAGTTTTAGAAATTGAAAATGATTTACAAATTCTTGGGCTTTATGTTTTCACCATGTCTGAACATTAGAAATCCGGATACGGACATTATTACAAAGGCAAAATATACATTAAGTTACAATAACAGGATTCCTAATATAATAATAAAATTTCTCAGCTAACCAAATAAAAAAGACAGAGTACACTTCAAATGTAACAGATATAACATTTCCTGTATATGAAAAATAGTAGAAATAATAGAAAAGAAATCAGTTATTGAATTGATTCTCCTCCTATTCATCCTTTTCATTATATCCTCCTTTTCCACATTATCATAGATAGCTATCAAGACTTTACATATGACCTGTAGAGAAGAGGTGGTGGTGGTGGTGGTGGTGGTGGTGGGTGATCTGCAATCTCCGTTATCGAGGAAAGAGTATCTTCTCATCGGATGAAGCTCTGGAGAACTTCAACACCTGAAGGAAATGCTAAGCATGTTGGCCCACTCCAAATGGGCACTTATCTGGGAGCCTTGTATTTTATAAAAAGTTTTTTTTATTGAACCTTGTAATATGTATAATTAACTTTCTTGTCTTTTATCCACTATTTATCTCTTCAACTACCTCTCAACAGGCATTGTGCCCTATTAGTCACTTGTAAATAAAGCATTATGAATTGTTATTTGCTTCTCGGTATTACTGATCTGAGTGTAGCAGATTGGTATGTTGAGTGTTTTGCTGTTCAAATTATAAAAGTGGTGCATGGACAGCCTGCTCATACGCTGGTTGTACTTTAGGACTGGAACCTCATTCAGGCTCATGTGGTGAAGATGTAAAGAGGTGTGATCTTGATGGGTAAAAAGTGGTGGACTAGTATGTACCCCACGTGCTGGTGGTATCGAAGTGGTATCATGGTGTGCTTGCCCATATGAATGTTGTGGAAGGGGGTTTTGATGGGCTTGTGATGCGCAGCCTACATAGGGCCCATGTGGAAGTATTTGTAACAACGAGTGTGGATGTCTTAAATCAAATGAAGAAACATCACTCAGGTTGTTCAAGAAGCGATTTTGTTTCCCCAAAAAAATGAAACAGCTGAATTTGGAATACAGCCCTACAGATTGGAACTTTATTTAGAAGCTTCGAATGAAGTTAAAAAATAATTAAATGGTCCAAAGTGAATTCATTCAACAGACTGGTAAGTCAATCAGATCAAAATTTAATGGGCAACAATAGTTACACCTGACTGCTGATAAGGATTTCTTTACAGTTAAGAATATAAAGATAGTTTGAAACGTTTATCGATGTAAAAAATTATTTCTTCCTCATTTAGCTGCATGCAAAATTTTCTATTTACTTACTGATACTCGCACGTGTTCCCGTTTAAGCTCCTTATAATATGTTTATCACCTTCAATTCTTTTTTCCCCTTTTTTATCTGTTTCGATCACGCACATCAACGGTGCCCTCACACTGTCAGTTGTTGTTAGCATTATGCTGGATAAAAATACGACTGATGATGATGTGTTTGTGACTGTCACACGATGTTACTTGTAGACCAGATCCGGTGTAGAAACTGTCGATGTTGCATGTCTGGTGCTTGATCTACCAGCATCGTAGTTGGTTTTAACAGCTCGTGCTTTTGTAAGCACTGCTGTAGGAATAAGATTTCTTCGTTTTACTGAAAGTCCAAGACTTGCCTGTACTGTATAAGTGACTGGATAACAATCCATTTTTAAACGTTTTGAGCAAATTCTTGAGTGCGGTGTGGGGACGAAGTTGGCATGGCATGTTTGAACAAAGCAGAGACCTGTATATACACATATATACACATATACACATATATATTATATACACATCTCTGAACAAAATTACTCCACTGGCGTTTGCTGCCATTATCTTTAGGATTTCCTTCATGAGTAAAAACTAACTCCATCTGAGTGTCGAAGAGAACATTCAGCAACAGCACAATGT
This sequence comes from Marisa cornuarietis, assembly GCA_004794655.1. Classification (NCBI taxonomy): domain Eukaryota; kingdom Metazoa; phylum Mollusca; class Gastropoda; order Architaenioglossa; family Ampullariidae; genus Marisa; species Marisa cornuarietis. Next base: position 4,181,659 of record SMMW01000135.1, read on the forward strand.
GTCCTGGCAAGCTTTCTTTTACCGAGAATTGCATCTTTTCTCTTCGACTTCAGCTAGTGCTGACGATGCTATTTTTAGAAATACGTTCGTTTCGTCACTTCCTGTTTTCTCGACAAATCCAGGTGTGCTTAAGAGAAAAATAGTAATATAAAATCGTTCATGCCTCTTTGTCATAAAAGACCACCGAAACCTGTTTTGTGATACTGTGTGCTTTCTTTCCAGCGATTTTCGCTGAGCGCTCCTGTTGTCCTTTAAAAGGAGACTATACTGCACTGAATTAACGACTTTTTCGATGAGACGACCAAACAACAAAATTAAACGATTCATTGTGCTGTCGCCAATGTATGTCAAAAGAAAACAAATCAGACACCCGAAGAAATGTAACATAAATAATCACAGAATGAGGAAACTTGAAACTTACCTTCGGCAGACAGAAGTGACAGTTGACTAGACAAATGTATTCTTTGGCTAATCTCAAGAACTGTGGAACAGCCATTCACTAGCAGTTTGCTTGCTTTAATGACCAACCTGCTAACGGCTGCCGGGAAAGCAAACTGCCGCTAGATGGCAAAATGACAACTTCCTCTTGCTAAAAGCACGTGCTACTTAAATCATAGACAAAATATTATCTAACGAATAGTAACGAACTTTTAAAAAAATGTACTATAAATCCAAAAAAATCTTTGCATTTGAAGAGCCCATTTAAAAAGAATATGATTTTGAAATATGAACTAGTGGGTCTCTCGAAAGCACTGATCAATCAGGTAGTAGTCGGGTGACTCCCCAACAGATGGAGTTGCTCCTCTTTTTTCCTGTTGTATCTGTTGACATGGAGACCACGTGCATCGTTCTTGAAAAGTTAACAGAGAGAAAATAGCATTTATGCTTCTTTGTAAAATATGTTCTCTGCAAGGACATTTCCAAGCGCCCTTCCTGCACACTCACTCACACACACACACACACACACACACACACACACACACACACACACACAAAAGCCGTGCATACACCACTGTTTACATTGCGGTGATTAAATCCCTTAATGATGTGGCCGTGAGTGTTTGAGCCTGGCTAACGCATCGGACTAATGGGCCTGTCAGTTGCCATGGAGTAGTTGGAGAGCTTTTACCATGATGTATTTATCCCGGAGTATGTGATCCAGGAAAGTTATGGTCGCTCATCCACAAGAGCCAGCGCGCCTTTGTGTTAAACGCCTGTCCCCTAGAGGCGGCGTCTATGAAAGCAAAGAGTGTGGTCGCTCGTCCCCAAGGGGAAGCGCCTATTTGTTTTAACGTCTGTACCCTCGTTGAGGTTTCAGGGATATTTCAGATATTCGTGGAAAATATATATATTCTTGGATCAGTGGAACATCAGGCTACAGTGACTGTAATTAATAGTGTTGTTAAAAACAGTATCAAGTGCAAACTGTATAAAAGGGACCTTGTGCCAAACTATAAACCCTAGTATTCTTCTGTTGACAATCAAAATTGGAAAACAAAACATTTCGTTTAGGACTGTGTATAATTAAAATCGTTAGATAAAAATAAGGATTAACTGTGGACGTATATTAAGCAAACGTTTTTTTAACTGATTAATGTAACGTAATTTCTCCTTAATTAATTTTAGAAAGTGCGTGCAAAGAGACAGATTTAATTGTTTTGTTACAACGTAGAGAAAAGAACACGCGAATGACCGGGCGACTGCGTTAGCATGAGAGCGCACGTTAGCGTTTGTGACAGCGAGCCGGTGAGGAACATTTGCAAAATAGCAAATATGTCTTTCATCAAGTATTGATGATCGACTTAGTTGGGAGGCTAATGTAAATAACATTAATAAGAAAGTGCAAAGCTGCCTGCACAGTCTTAGAAAGCGTATGGCTTTTAATATGTGCATAGAACTTCTGCAAATATTTTTTACGCCTCTTTTATTTGCAGGGCTATAACTTTCGGTATAGTTTTTTTTTTTTTGGGGGGGGGGGGAAATTGCAAAAGCAGTCCAGGTACAAATGAAAGAAGAACGTTAAAAACATGAGTAATCACTGAACAGAACCAGAGCTTTGTAGTCGAGACCGTCTGGCGTTGTCACAAAGGGAGCTAACCATGTATTTGCTGTCATCAGTGAGCAGCGAAAGTAGTCTCCCTGTCGAGGAAACGAAACATGCAATCCAATACAACCAGTTCATCTGTGTGCGTTGAAATCATTTAATAAATTAGGTAAAAGCTTTACTTGAAATAAAACAAAATCCTCTTACCTATTTTCTTTTTCTTTTTTCATTTACGTTTAAAGTTAATGTTTATTAAACATGAACAACCATTATTCTTCTATATCTGTCCGGTTCCATGAGCTATGGGGTAACAATTAATGTGCAGATCACCTAACTACCAGTGGATGATGTTAGATTGCTTTTACATTGTACATAATGTAAACAAGTATTGTTGTCACAACCTCTCCGGTCAGCCTTGCGGCATTTACGCGTTCTTTTTTTCAGCACACAACAAACGATTTGCTTGTGGGTTTTTAAGCAGCAATAAAACAGACTATTATTATAACAAAAAAATAATTAAATAATGTTTACCCATCCAACTCAGGGAAGGCCACCACAGACTCTGATCATACCCACGAAAATGATTCCATTCAGAACTAACGTTTATCCACTGTCTTGGGTGTGGGAAGAGGGTGGGGTAGGATGTGGCGATAGGGTGTGGGTAAATGTTGTGCGGATAGGTGTATATGAATGTATATATGTCTGTGTATGCGTGTGTGTGCGTGTGTGTTTGTGTGGGAATGTGGTGGTGTGTAAATGTATCTGTGCACATTTGTGTGTGCATGTCTGTAATTGTATCTGTGTGCACCTATGTGTGTGTGTGTGTGTGTGTGTGTGTGTGTGTGTGTGTGTGTGTGTGTGTGTGTGTGTGTGTGTGTGTGTGTGTGTGTGTGTGTGGTTCGATCAACACTGCGCAAGCCATACATAGTTTATGCGGACGTAGTTCGCTCTTCACTCAAACCAAAACTCAAAACACCTTTTTCATTCTTCTCTACTCTTTCCATTTCGTTCCTCTCAACAGCCTTTAATTAACTGTCGGCCATCCCATGATTCGCACACCGACACCCACTCCAATCGTCGCCTTTTGCACCTCCCCCTCCTTCTCCATTTCTCATCACCTTTCCAGCAAACAAAAAAATAAATACAGCATTTTTGTGACAGTCACTAGGCTCTGGGACCGTACCTTCCTTATCCACTGCAGTCGACACCCACGCCCTACCCCGTTCTATCGGTGAATGCGTTTTGTTGTTGTCATTTACACCAATATTCTTTAGAAAAATACCAATGAAAAAGTCAACGAAGTGTGTTTCAAATGTAGAAACGGACTTCGTAGCAGATGCCTTTGAAAGCAGCCATCATAAAGCGGTATTACGCTGGCTTTAAATAAAACACCTTCTACTGTGTATTCGCGCAGGTCCTCTTAGAAAAGTCTCCATTGGTGTCGTTGGCACGTGAATTGAATCTTATTCCTGGAGACTTCACCGTGAGACGCTACTTCCCGCTCAAAAGACTTCTTTCATATCCCTTTGCCTCGATTACAAAACCGCAGGGAGAAATACCAATATCGAGAAATTAAATAAAAAAGGTTTCCTTCACCAATTCAATTCTCTCTTGTGGAAGTAAAACAGCATATGGTATCGTACGATGACAATAATAATAATAATTTTATAGCGCATTTTCTCTCATAGTCAGGCGAGCTCAATGCAGGATACAAGGAGCAGTAGGTAGTGCTACCAAATAACAGAGAAGGGAATCACAATCAGGCAAACATACAAACACATGCACAGCGAACATTGCCAACAACATGAAGGAAGGCAGAGATAGTTCTCTCTCTCTCTCTCCTAGTAAAGATGTCTGCATACAGGGTCGGTGTTCATGCGAAGTCAAAGCACGTGTCCTGGTGCTTAATCTACAGGAAAATATTCTATCATGATAAATGTTTATATTTTCTTAAATTAACAGAATTTTGGCTTAAAATATTTCCCTATAATGCCTACGATGGAAAAAATATCAAAAGCGTTTGCAGGTGAGCATAAACAGATATATTCAACGTGGTTGATCACAGAGTTATGCCATTGACTAAATCAGGCTCATAATAAACTTGCAAAAATAATCCTATTCTTACATTAGAAAAACATTCGTACATACCCTGAGGTATAGTTGGGTAAGATAAATGAATTTTAAGTAGTGGAAGTAAAAACTTGCATTGTTTACATTCTGAGGTAAATTGGTGTTTATTCAAGTTGTTGTACGTGTGCTGTTGTTTCTTATGAGTTATTTTATCGTTTGTCTCTACTTCGATGATGAGTTTCCTGTTTCTTCGTTCATGTACATTTAGTTTTTTATATGTAGTTGTACAGAATCCCTACAATGCTGTCTGCCGTACATAAAAACTAAAATTCTCTACACGCTTGAAGTTAGTGACGCTGTAAATTTTCTTCTCACTAAAATTAGCAAAATTATATAATGAAACAAGTGCTCGGAGGTTGTAGAATATATGTTTAAAATTAGAAAGTTTTTCAAGGAGACAGTACGGTAATCAAATCTTTATTTTTACTAATGCACAATTTTCTGTTTGTGGTTATGAAGTGAAAGTACACAACCACGCACAGCAAATTGTGTATTAGTAAAAAAGTGTTGCTAGATATAATGTCTCCTCTAATTTTTAATTATAAACATGTATTTTACAGACTCCAAACAGTTGTTCCGCTTTGCTTTTCCTAGTGACTGAGTATATATTTCGCACACCTAATTACTAACAGGCGGATTGTGGTGACTAAGAGGACAGCAGTGGCAGGGAGGCTGGGATTGTACAATGTACACGTTGTAAAAGTGTTAATATACTGTGGTGTAACGACAGCTTGACGAAATAACGCATGCTAATTTTTTAGGAGATAATTTTGGACGGTTATAAATGTTATAAATATTAAAATGGCCCTTGGAGAAAAAAAGGTTCCCCACTCCTGGTTTAACTCTTGTTTAACAACACGACGGTTTCTCTTGAAAACTTGCAGTTGTAGAACTGTACTCTCAGGGTTTGTTACAATAATGACAAGTACAAATTCAACCATACTCCTATTCTGCATTGACCATTCTTAAGCTTTTGTACTAACAGCTTTGTGTGGCAAACACTTGTAAATGAAGAGACAGTGTTCTGTCACTGAATAGGAAATATTCTTCATAAAATATGGCATTATCAGTGTTTCAATGCATCAGAAATTAAAAAAAATAAATAAAAACAGTGGTAAATATATTGTTGGTAAGGACCAGAAAGAAACAATATATTCTACAAGCATTTTGGTTTTTAAAAAACTGATAACACTTTTAAAATTTTCTCCGTGCTTTTTCTCTTTTAATCCTGTCAGCACTAGTAATATGTTATTAGTGATACAGTCAGCTTTATATATCGCATTCTCTCACTCGCAATGAGCGTGCTTTTAACGCTTGAGACAAGAATGAGACATGGACAACATACGAAGGACGGAAGGATAAACAACAGTACTCATGACTAATAAAAGACAAATACAGACAAGACCAATGAAGAACTCCACCAAAGAACTGAAACCGAGTCCATCACCACGCAGGTTCAACGAAGGCGTCGGCGATGGATTGGACATGTGCTCCGCCAGCAGACAGCAGACCTCTCCAGAATCGCCCTACGATGGACTCCAGACGAAAACGAGGCTGCCCAAAGGAAACCTGGAGAAGAACAATGGAAAGGGAGATGAAAGGAAAGGGCTGGACATGGGGTCGCCTGGAGCGGGTTTCAGCCGATCGACATCAGTGGCGGGCTCTGGTTGAGGCCTTATGTGCAACTAGCACGAAGAGGATTGATTGATTGACAGACAAGACAAAGAGAATCGGGTAGCAAGAGGTGAGGGTATCGTGATTCTACTCAAGAATACGAGTAGGGAAGTAGCCAATATACGAGAAAAGAGGAGGGGTTGAAGATGGACCAGCATTGTGTGGACTGTTGTTAAGAGTAAAGCTCAATGAAGAGAAACTGGAAATTATATTCATGAAATCTGAACAGCGGCTCCACATGGTCCGAATGAGATTTCGATTTCTGGAAAGTTTTGAACAGAAATCAAGTTCGCTCATGTGTCCCTCTAGTACATGCAGACCAGGCAGTCTCGTCACCCATGTGGTCGCATTTTGCATTTTAAAAACAACGAGTGACACTTTTCTTCTGCCTCCGCAATAAATAATAGAAATATGTTAAAATTGCAACATGTAAATATAATTAGTATTTTTTGCAAAGGCGCTGTGTGTAAAAGGTCTTAGATATGCAACAACCATAATCTCTTCGAGTGCAAAACTTGTCACTAATTAGTGTTACTTGCAAAACCATTGCTAATGTAAACCTGAAACTTTTGGGGGGGGGGTTCCGAAATTAGAGAAATTGGCAATGTCAGATATATTTTCAAGCTGTTTCCGATATGTATGCAAACGTGAGCGCCTGACACTCTGCCGAGGAGCCGATAAAGACAGAAAAAGACAAATGACAAATATTCATTTACAAGGGTAAAAAAGAATAAGCAAAAGTTGTGCTTTTTACATCTAGTCCTCGATCTAAAGAAAAGAAAAAGAGAGACTACAACATAACAAAAAAAAACTAATCAAAGAAAAATCAGGGGCTTTTTGGCACACTGACTTGCAAATCTTGAATGGGATTAATATGATTATAAAGTTAATCTTATTCTTAGTATTACATAATTTCTTGTGATTGTGGTAACCGGGTGAGTAATTTTGTTTGTTGGAAATCCACTTAAACATAGAGTGCAGTGGCTTTTGAAGGCGGCGAGGCGAAACGATGTGAGTGTCTATGTTGTCGCCGAAGTTATCTTAAAAGACGTCTGGGTTGTTAAGCGGTGCAAAGAAAAAGGAAGAAAAGGATCAAAGCCGACAATTTTCTCAAGCACTTGACACTGTTACACCTCCAAATGAACTTGTCTTACTGTGTACTAGTTATTGTAGTTCAGAGCAAAATATGCACGTTACATAAACACGCGCGCGCGCGCGCACACACACACACACACACACACACTCTCTCTCTCTCTCTTAAAGAAACGACAGAGAAGAGGAGAGAAAGAGAGTGATAGAAGGGGAAGTACACACATGGACTTCTTTATTCAGAAGAAAGGACCATGATTTTAAAAGTGTAATAAGACACACAGATGGGTAACAGTGGGACTATGGGCTGATTGGCTCGGCGTTAGACAGCAAATGCTTTCCCTCTAAGACACTTGTACTCCTTGTCATCTAATTTGATCACAGGGGAGAGCACTAACATACAGAAGAACAACAGTTATCAAACTCGCCTCTCCTTAGAGTTTGTGGCAGAACGGATTTCCGCTTAAGTGATGGAAAATACATACCAGTTATATTGCCACGCTCGTCTCGCCCCATTGCTGTAGGGGTGATTGGGGAAATGAACAGGTGGGACTGTAAAAGGCAGAGTTTTTTTTTTTGTTTTGTTTTTTTTTTTACTTTTCTGCGGTTTACTGCCTCCTACGGTTTGTGCTTACAAAACATTCTACTGGGTTGCCAAAGGTCCGTGACAACCATTATCGTTGTTATTTGGGGTTTTTCAGGTTTTTTTCTCCGACACTTCATGTCCTCCCCACACACACGTCTGGCTCGTTCTCTGCCGCCTCGAGGGGTCTTCTAAACACCATGGTGCTGAAAATATCTTTTGATCTGCCCAGCAGGCTTTTCTACACTTAGAAATGTATAGGGCCGGTTGCAATTTTTCTGAGGTCAGAATATAAATTAAAGCCTGCACTAGGTCACTTTGGAACGAACTGGAAACTGATGTGTGACTCTACACCTGCACTTGTTTTTATTTTACTACATTTATTCGACAGTGTGCAGCACTTTAAATATGGACAATAAACTGAATAACCCAGCTGTGCTTGCTTGCTTGCTTGCTCCTGTATTATGCACACTGTGCGGTGGAAGGTTTGGTTTCACAAACAGCAACTTTATTTCTCACATTGCACGACATGCACGTGCACGAGTCCTTTCAACGATCACGTGTTATTCATAGTCAAAGGATGTCACATAAACACAAAGATCCGTCCTCGCTAGCCTCACAGGAAACAAAGCTCGCAGCTTGTCAGTGCAACCTTGCGACAACCATTACTGTGAGTTTATTGCGGTCTTAAAAATAATGGCTTCTGTGGCAGTGCTTCCTATTCCTTGTGTCAATCGGGTGCAAGAAGGATTTTCACACCTGACACTGACTGTTCTTAGGCTGCCATTGTGTACACATGTTTTTATATCACGGACTATTTAATAATTAAATTAATTTAATTAATTATTAATTAGCACACACGTGTACGCAGGAAGACAATTAAGACGCCAGTGTTATGAGGCAAATGTAATATGTTAACCTGGGCATACAAAATTCTCATTGCTTGCTTGGCTATTGAACAGGTAATGTGCTGTTATTGACCCAGGTACAAAGAACCGTCTCCTCTGGATACATTCACATGTTAATCATTGTAAAGAAGAAAATCACGCCAAGCCCTGGCAGTGAATAGAGAGTCAGCCAAAAGAAACCACTCTTCGTGAACTCCTTCCTCATCAGCCACCGGCGGCGGCAGGTTTGTTGTATGTCACTTGACATGAGTTTTAGGTATGTTACCGGCCCGCCGTATAGTGGAGAACTTCGAGACCGGCCCACAACAAAAAAAAATAATAATAAAACCATTGCCCGCCCACTTGGTTGGTCTTTGACCTTCTTTTCCCATATGCAAATGAGCCAGCCTCGTTCTGTATACATTGCAAGTCAGAAGTTATAGAATGCAATCTATAAATATAGATTTCAAATGTATAGCTAGAATGCATTCTATAGCTAAAGAATTGAAAGGTATATATAAAATGAATTGGATAGCAACTGAGTATAATATAAATGAAACACTTCGGTTTTTACCGAGTTTTTCTCTCTCTAGCTATACATTGCAATGTATAGCTATTGACTGCAATCTATAAGTATAGAATGAATTGTATAAATATAAAATCCAATCTATAAGTATACATTGCAATGTATAGCTAAAAATAGCAAATTTGAGAAAATTCTCATCTTGGCGCCCCATAAAGATCTCTCCCACCTGTCCCAATAAGTGGGGCTATACATATACCTGACAGCCTGGAGCTCCCGACTGTCAGCAATACCCGATTTTAGAAGCCCTGCAGTGTCCTGTGTGTTACCGTAAGTGGTATTCACACCACACGCTGACTCCAACGTCCACGACGACACGCCCCCGTCAACCTTCAGCGTCCCCACCGCCACCACCCTTGGATGAAAGTACGAAACCATTTATTCCTTCATGGAGCATTCTGGTGTGTTTTTTTCGAGTTCCTTCGTGATTTTTCCGTTATTAACAACATTCGCACATGTGATTGGGGCGTCCTAGAAATGAAATTGCAGAAAAGTTTATTTATTAAAAAATTAGGTGTTTGAAAATATATATATATATATATACGATCATCGTATCATACACGATCCCACTGAACAAAATAAGGATCTGAGGAGACTGAACACATGGTAGCTGTTTAAATTAGGCTCAGGCCTTGTAAAGTCTCTTGGCTTGACATTTATGAGGTTAAGGATTACGGGTAGTGTATCGACCGGAAGACGCAAACGACATGAAGTCATACAGTTTCCATGACTACGCTCCGCCATGTTTGAAATGGCTGGCAACGGCAGCGCTACAAGGCATGTGTGCCCAAATTTCTTTTCAAAATTACTTTGATTTCATTTTCATGCAGCCGATTGATGCTGTGTTTGCTATACGGAGTATAGGTCCTTTTCTGGAAAAATCGGTTCATTTCGAATTCCTACAGAGGACCAGAGTTAAGGGTTTGCGTCACGTGCTTCAAGGATACACCTGATTTTTTTTTCACATGTGGCCTGGAAATAAGTCGTTTGCTGTAAGATCTGGTTTTCACCCCAAGAGGTGCAATTCACCGGAGTTTCTTGTTCTTCTTGTGAGCTTGCTCTGAGCTGTAGACGAGCCAAAACGAGGCTGATGCTAGCTTCGTGTGTGGAATATATATATATATGTGGTTTTATGCCCGAACCCTTAACCTGAACCCTGACTCCTGAGTATGTGCAGATAAAATGTGTTATCAGTTTGTGCACGGAGGATCTCGGTGTGATCTTGAGAACTTCTTGGCGGTGTTGTTCTCTACCATGACGAGGATTTACTGGAACAAGACATCAGACTGCGCTGTAAGAAACTTGTTTATTTGTAAATCCTTTGACTGACTTGAGGTAAAAGAGGTCTAACTCTGTAGTATCTTAAAAAAACTTTATCTTACAGCAGTTTTAGTTTTAAAAATTCTAAATTTGTGGTGTGCACTTTAAACTTATTATCTAAAAAGATTTCATGCCTAAAAGTGTTTAAAATTAGAAATGTGTTGTGCAACTGGCCCCAGAGCTTCGTCAGCACTGTCAAGGCTGCACTACAAAAACATGTTTAGCCACCACCTTACAGTTTTGTTTATTTACATGTGCAAACGAGTGTTTTGCGTTGGGATGGGTAGGGTGTGTTTTCAGTGGATGTGTAGGAAATACAGAGAAACGATTGCTGTATTAATAATAATAAATAAATAGCACATCTGTGTAGCGCCTATTCCTAGCATCAGCCAGACTCAAGGCGCTTAAAATATAAACCCACAGACATGAGAATAATAATGAATACAACGGTGTGAGTCGGCTAACCTTTGACATGTTGCCCTGTACAAGATTTTTTGTTGTTCCTGTTGTTATTATTCTAGTATTAATCCTG